>OY728128.1:144439103-145689103 GCA_963277665.1 Viscum album | reverse complement strand
AACATTTGTGGTTGATTATGTTATGAGATTGGCTGGACCTATATCTCCCTCCAATACATTGGGTAACGATAAATTTTTTTGTTATAAAAGGACACACGGAAGGACATACCATGAGTAAAACAATATGGTACATGGGAGGATATAGAATTCCTAAAAAAAGATGGTAAATGGGAGGATATTCCATGCCTGAATAAAGGGGGTAGGCCAGAGGACATCCCAAGCCCGAAAAAAGTGGTTTCATAGGAGGAAATGACATTCCCACAACATGAGTGCAAACAAGAGGAAATACTAAGGCCCCAAAAAATAAGGTACATTGGTGGAAATTAAATAAATTAAACAAGAGTGTACATTGGATGGAATTTCATGCTCGAAGTAGGTATTTGGGTAATTAACCCACGAATAACATGTTACAAAGGCCTTGAAAGGCCACCTTGACATAAAGTTTTATATATTCATATTTGTTTTCAATAATTACAAGTTCTTTTACTATGTTATTCTTCCATGTATTATGATAATTATTTCGTAATGATTATAGTGTCATTATATATCAATATTTATTATTATTTTAGATATGTATGATATGACCCTAAAATGTTATTCTCATGTTTCATACCATTTCTTCTTTTTATGGTTGTTAATTTACATTATTTAAACATAACATGAATATGATCTCAACCCCTAGTTATGTTTCCATTCACCATGATATAATTAAGGATTTAGGTACATGTAATAATGGTTCGTTAATTTATGGGAGGTTTTGAAAATATTTCACTAGGATAAAAGTCATTGTCTACATGTTTCCAAAGACACTAATCTATTATAGACCTAGGGAATTTATTTTTATAAGTTACTAAATATTTATATTAAATGATGTAATATATATTTATGTTAATCATGGTTCGCTATAGAACCTCTTTTATATTTGAATTAAACATCATTCATTGTGTTTTCTCTAATGTTACTAAACCTTGTTGGTTGAGTCTCATTTATGATGAGAAAAAAATTAAATAGGGAAATTACCAACTGTTCAGTTATTTAAATTTTTTGAATTAATTGAATATTTTTATTAAAATTTATATTGGAATAAAAGGTATTCATAAGAGTTTTGATTGATTCTATTTTATGTTTGGTTCTCTCTATGGGGAACATGGTGAAAACTATTTGGAGGGAAATTAAATAAAATTAAATGAGTTACACTATGTGAAACTATCATCAATAAAATGTTTATAACCAAGTTCAGGAAAATTAATGAAATCATGTCATTAATCCATTACATAATGATTAATGTTTTAGTATTTGTAAATTCATCGATGTATACAGAAATTTCAGCTTCTCTCTTCATTTTTGAATTATATGACATTGAATTAAAATATATTACTTCCATTTCATATTATGGGTGGTTTTAAAGCCTACAATGCATATTATTTTAATCATTCCATTGGTTTAACGATCAATCCTTGGGCCTGGGATGTTTTCTATAGGATTTTGTAGTTTCCTCATCCATTACGGATGTCCCAATCAAAAAATAAATCCCAAGTGAGTTGTTTTTCATTGGTGTCCCCTTCTATTAATAATTTTCCACATTATTTTAGTTTAATAATTAAGACATTATGAAATTATGTATTGATATAGATCTTGATATATCTAGGGGATTTTCAAAAAATCATCTTCTCATTCGTTTTCATCGGCATTACCAATTTGAAGCATTGTGTTAATCACCAGATTAAGATATTGTGTATAATGTTATTTCTATTATCTTATTAATTATTTATTATGTAAAATATTTTTAATTACACTAATAAAATGTTTACATTAAATAGTTAAATGATTAATGATGATAAATCATTGAATTGTATTGTTACGTAGATTCCTTTTGATTTAATGGGTATTCAACATGTCTTGTGGGTGCACATTTGGTGAGAGTCTAAATGAATAATAATAAATTGTGTAATTTCCCAATTTATGTGTAGCATGTCATTAGATTTTTTTTGATATCATGATATATAATCATTTTTCAAATGGGTTGTTATTTATAAAATTGAAAGTGATACCATATAAAAAATGAATTTGATATTGAATTAAGAAATAGTAACATTAAAAATTAAATATTGAGGATTATGGTTTGATATTTTGATATCATGGATGTTATGATTTTTTGTGGTTGATGATGTAATTCATATATAGTATTCTAGGTCATGTACCACGATAAAATTACTATATATTTTGACAACCGTTCTCTTTTTTACACTTTAATTCAGTATTTATTATATAAGATTACACATAATAAAACCCTAATGATCTACAATTCAAGTGTCTTAATGAATTTGTTATATTACATTAAAACATAAAACATGTGATAAATATCTATTATTAACAACATTGTTGATATGACCATATTATTCATTTGTACTTATAATGACATTGGATAACCTAGTAACATACATAAGAAAGTGGTGAGTTATAAAACCTAGTAAGAGAATAAAAATGTAATTACTTAGAGAATATAAAAAATGATATGCAATAAGTGTATTGAAAAGTCATAAAATGATTTATAATTAAAAACATTAATAATGAGGCAAGATATATCATGATAATCACAAAGGAAATATGGGAAATATTGCAACAAACATAAATCATTGCATCATAAAAATAACACATGGATAACATAAAAGTAATCAAGATAGAGAATGTTTCATGATGGATTAGGCTCACTCATTATTCCATTATATAAAATAACCCATGATTAAAACATTACCCAATGCATTGGAGTTTTATATAATTCCAGGAATACCCTTTACTTCCATTTAATTCTCATTTATAAATGTGCAATATAGATCAAAAAACATGTTATAATTTATTTTTAAAATTTTATACCAAGATCATGATATTTGGAACAAATACATGTATGTTTCAAACTAAATAAATATATATTCATAAATTTGACCATAATTGATATTTAAATGGTATGGGTATTCACTAAACATTTTTTTTGGCATGAAAAAGTCTCGTGAAATTTTTGCAGCATAACAGGGGCATAAAAATATTCATGCAACAAATTAATGAGAGTGAAAGTGGTGTTCCCAATTTAGAAATAAAATTAAAATTAATGGGGATATGTATAAACATGTCATTAAATTATGAATGAGAGATAAAAGACCAAATATAATCAAGATATATGAATAAATTGGAGATGTATGGGATCCCTTACCCTGAGAGGGTGATCCCAAATGATTGGGAAGAACATATTTATATATCGTAGGCTCCATGGGAGAACTATTGAGAGGTTAGGGAATAGTAAATAGGTGGTTTATGGTTTTAATAGGGAATATAAACAAAATCTTGGGTAAGATTATATAGGAAAATAGTGGGGAATTAGTTATTATTTAACTCATACAACTTTTGGATTCTATAAAATAAAACTATCAATGCCCAACACCATCTAATGGGGTTCTCACATGGATTATTTCAAGTAGGGGATATTTTCATTAATTTTTAAGGAAAAAGGATTACATGAATAAAATATTACCCTTTCTAATGTGGAAGTGTGTCGTCTTCCTGAAGAAGTGACATTAAAACCTTAAAATATTGGTTTTGAATGATTCATAAAGGATTTATAAAATTAATAAAATAAACTTATAAGAAAATCATTTTAAATTGAAAAATATATTTCCTCTTTCATACCCATTATAGTACATATTATATAATTTTTAAATTATTATGATGTCATAATACAAAACATATATTTATAATGTATTTAATTTTTTCATTTAGATGCAATTTTCTCTGAAATTTTTTAAAAATAAACCATTCGATAATTTAGAATTTTTGATTCAAATAATATTATTTATTTTAACCAAATTAATTTCGAAGTATTTGAAATCTTGATTTTAAAATTGAATCATAAATTATTTTGAAATGATGGTTCAATTAATAATAATATATTTGACACCTTATAAAAATTACACATACATCATAATAATTATGTGATGATTTATATTTTTTTTAAAATTATTTATTTATAGTACATTCTGAAAATATTAATTACATAAAAAATACCTTCATTCATAAAAATTAATTTCATAATATAAATTTAATATTACCTAAAAATACAATTTTGGTTATATTGTAATAAAATAAAAATAATTTATAAAGTAATAATACTATGTTAGTATAACCATTTTCCTATTGAAAATAAACTATACACATTTATATTGTTAGGGTCCTAATACATAATCTTTTATTACACAAGAAAATTCCCTAAGAGTAATATGGGAATCAATGTGAATTTCATGTGGTGGTTTGATGTACATTGTTTGTTTAGTGATATCAATGAGCTTGAATTTATATTGTAAATGGTTCTTCTCATGTTTAAGTTATTGAATATTATCATGGGATTGGTTAAAAAAGTATCCCAGTGGATCTATCTCCTATGAAGGATATGATAAATGAGAATCATATGGAATCATCATACTAGTTGAGGCAATCATATTTATGAAAAACATATGATCATTAATCAATATATATCTTATCAATGATTATGATGAATAATGATTTCTTAAATATGATAAAAGAGAATTCAACCAAATATGTTCGTGTGTTTTCTATAACCATTACACAAAATAAAATAATTTTTCAACTACCAATGTAATATTATTTTTCATAGTTCAGGTCAATAAAATATTTCCCCCATTTATAAATTTCACCCAATTTTTTCTTTTCACACAATATAATAGATGAGGGTAATTCTATTTAATAACTTCTTCCAGATCCCATGTCGCTTCACCAACCTTTTTCTTTTTCCACAACACATTTTCTATGAGAATTTTTTTATTACATTAATCATTTTATATACAATCTTAGATATTAACCAGGTGATCATCATGTGAAGGAATATTCTATAATGGTATGACCTCTATATTGAGGACATGTGAATGTTCTTGTTTGTAATTTTTCATGAGTTATACATGGTACACATCATATACTTTAGATAGGTTAGGTGGGAGTTAAATTCGATATTGCACCACTCTAATGTGACTATGGATCTCAAAAGGGGTGATGCATCTTTCACTAATCCTTCAGTTATTCTAAAATATCATGAATTTATATAATGGATATATGAAGAAGAATACCATATACAAAACATAATATGATGATTCTTGATGATTGTTTTCAGTACAACTCTTGTATAGACCCTAATCATCATAGATGCGTTTTTGTATGGTATTTTTTTCACAATTTCAGGACATAATAGTTTTATTCTCCAACATCATCCAAATATAAATGTTTTCTACATATTTTAACTTAAATGGAATCATACGGATCCATATTATACACAAGTTTGAGGATGATATGTTGTGGTAATTTTAAACATAGTATTTAGACAATGTAGGAGACTGTTCGAGAAAATGTATGTAAATCATGGATCAATTTCCGATACATTATATAGTGGTGGTCCATATAGCCTAACGAATACTCTTATGTGTATCTTTTCATGTTGATCGAGTGAGATTTCCTCTTTGTCACAATAAATTAAGAAGTATTTTTATGGAGATCCACCACAAACCATATAGAATTTTTTAGTCTATGTCTTTAAAAGTCTAGTGAAAAATTCCATGGAGATGTTTTCCTATTTCCATATCGATAAGGGTAATTTATTCCTCATATGCTTTTATTTTTTTTCATTTAATACTTCAGTAGCTGATACCCAAGTCTATTTGATGTATATTATGTCATCTTCTTCTTCATATTTTCCCAACAATAGTGCTCTTCGGGATCTCAAAAAATCATTATTATTAATTGAGGGATGGAGAATTTCGAAATATGTGAATCATCTAGTAGATCATTCTTTAAATCATGAATTGATGGTATACATAGTCTTGACCCAAATCATTCCACTACTTATTCTTTAATATTGAACTCTAAGAATTCCCATTTTTAATAATATTATAATTTCCTCTTAATTAAAACTTCATCTCTTTGATCATACTTTATCTTCTAAGTATTGGATGGTTGATGTAACAACCCAATATTTTGAATAATTTTTTGTTTCAAAAAAAATTATGTCTTACTATCTTAACATCAATAAAAAAATGTAAGTATAAATGAATTGAGACAATTGTATTTTGACCATTATATGACCATTGGTAAATATGAATGATTGAGAAAATAATAATTTTTAACATTATTATAGTTGTTTAATATTTAAATAATAATGGATAATTAATTCAGAAAGAAGAGTTGATGGCCTCACCAAATAAACTCAGTACGTACGAATCCCTTATCTCGGAGCATGGGATGGTGGTATCATCATCATTCTTGGATTTGGACTATGCTAAATCCAGTCTTACACATGTTAAACATGAACACAAACTCTTTCAGGAGAAGTTCAAGAAAATTGAAATCACCACTTGAGAAAAATTGTTTGAGCCTGCACAAGATTTTATCAACATTTCTAACCATACTCTATGGTCCAATTTAGGTGTTATAAAAGGGCTATTTAATAATTCAATAATTACATTTTTTAATCATTTTATTTAAATAAATTTGTATCTATTATTTTGGTAAAAAATTTAAATTTCAAATTTCAAAATAATTATATTATGAATATTTAGAATTTTCATATTATTGATGAATATTATAATAAATTGATTTTTTTATAAATAATTTATACATTAAATAATGTTTAATGTGAGATTATTTTAAAAAAATGGACATATACAGTTGTGATTTGTAATCAATTTATATCAGAAAAGATTCACATAATTCATGGTGAATAGTAAAATATGAATAGTAATATTTCCCTTATGAATGTTAATGTGAATAATTGAATTGTAACATCAAATATGAAACTATAAATATAATTTAGTCATCTTGAATGGAAATTTTATTTAATATAATAAGTAAATAACTATTTCTGAAATTATAATTTAATTTTTAGTATTTTTTCTGGAAAAAAATTAATTTTTCATAATAATTAAATAAACCATATTTGTAAAATAATGAACCTAAAATGGAGTTCATTTTTTAATTCTAAATATTGATATTATGATAGGGTGAATTTATATGATTTTTATGAAATGTTCTATTTCATTTAAGAGTAAAATTATAGTTTTTGAGTGGTTGATGTGTTTGATGACATCCTAATAATTTTATATGTAGTTTAAAATGATGTTAGAATAATTTTTATTTAAATATTACTTGAAGTGTCCGATCTGGCCAAAACCATGGGAATATACCTTGGAATATCCCATGGTTTTTAAAATACCGCTAATGAGGTGTCCCTATGAAATTAATGAAATATTTTCTCACATTTGATATAAATACCAACCCCTTATTTCATTAATTTCATTCCAAATTCGTCCTTAATGAATCTAGGGTATTTTTACATCCCATGGAGTCCTCCCAGGGTTCCCTCAATCCCCCATGGTCCGGATCATCATGTTTTAGAGGTTACAATTCATGGTAAGGGAACCATTCACCATCCTATTTTTGTGAAGAATTGTTTTAGGTTATGTATTTTAATTAAAATTTTCTAATGTTGGGGAATGATATATTGTAGCCTTATTTCATTAAATTTTCTATTTAAAAATGTGGTCCCATTTCCACTCTCATAATCTAAATTTCTGAATTTTAAAGAGATGCAGTTTGACTGTGGATTTTTTGTACGGAAATTCATTACTTCTCTTTTTTCCATTCAAGTTATCATATAGGTGGTATGTATTTCATGTTAAAATACTATGTTCTTATTTACATTTTTTTATTTTCTTATAATATATTAATATTATTTCCGGAATGGGATTATCTTGTCCCTTATCTTTTTAATATTTTTTTAAACCATGTTGCATAACAGTTATCTTATTGATTTTTCATCTCAAAACCTCTCACATTTTTCTCAAAAAATTCATTCATTTAATTTATGTGAATACCTAAACATATAACCTTTCTATAGGTATTCATCAATACATAAAAATGATATATTTTATTTAGATATTACATACAGAAAATCTTTTTTCCTATTCTGCAGGTTGTAAATGAAATAATGATCATGTTTTTATGCACTATTTAAAACACCGTGATTTTGATATAAAACCCATTTATTTTATTCTTTTTGGGTTATTTATGAAATTTTATAATATGATATATGTTTATCACATGAAAATAACTACATATTATGTGTTCTCACGGATAGTTATCCACTACATTGGGAAAGGAAATTAATCCCTAGAGATAACAAGTTCTACGATACCTTGGTGTATAACCACTGTAATTTTTAAGACACCTTGTGGATGGAAATTGGAGATATGATTATGAATGTATAAATTTAATTCTATGACCAAATATTCTAGTTATGATTCATTTTATCATTTATATGATATGCATCATTATCATTATATTATGATGTTTCTCATGTCCTTATTGATATCTCTCATGTTCACATGTATATTGTTTCACCTTTTTTCCCTTATTGGGTCTTTTGCTTATTTTTTACTTAGATGTATGTCCACATGTTACGATTTGAAATAAATTTAAATATGTTAAACCTTTATTACGTATTTCATGATTAATAGTAGAATGTTTGATTTTAACCTGTATAATGTACATTTTTTCCGTGACACTTGACATTAAAGATCCCCTATTTGTAAAATGTAATGATATGTTTTGTAATAAAAAACCATGATGTTGTAGTAGGTATCAATTCATAGTTTAGTTATTTGAAGAAATAATTACATGAAAAATTTTGTAAGATCCCTATATAGGTGTTTAAATATATTAAATAATCCTAGTATTTTGGTGAAATGTCATGTAAGTTGTTTTTGAACTAATCGATCTCTATCCGGATCTGAACAATATTATGTTGCTTTGGCAAAGATGTGTCATGATGTAAATTCCCAAAACACTGCATTGAGATCGACGTGAATGGGAACTGGTACACAATAATTGACCTTGTTTCACTCTAGTTTTTACCCTCTTGAGGGATATGTTTGGTTAATTAAATGTTTTTAATAATTATGTATGATGAATTTATAGAGAAATTTAATTGTTGTTAATGAATAAATTTTTTATACATGATGTTTAAAGAGTTAGAAATCCATTATAGTAAAAATATTCATAAATGAAATAATTATTTCACTAAGTTATAATTCATTTAGAATATTCCAGAAAATTAGGGGAACCGTGAAAATTATGATCGCAATGGACCATGTGCAGATGACCCTATAATGAATGTCAGAATGGAAACATTAATGAGAATGATGATCCAACTAAATCAGTTATGTGAAATAACATGGATCATGATGTGAGAAAAATTTCAACAAGAATGTAAAAAAAATTATATTGATTCATTCATTCTTCAATTAACACCAATGTTCAGTGGATCTACCAACCCATTGATTTCTTAATAATGGATTATCTCTATTGAAATGATGTTTTCTATTCTCTGATATTCAGAACAATACAATGTCACCCAGACAGTTTTCCACATGGTCGGGGAAGGTAATAACTAGTGGGAAATGATTAAATAAACGAGTATAATAGTATAGGTTGAATCTTTGGAGTGGGAAGAGTTCAAAGGGATCTCCATCAATAATTATTTACCTTGTTCGATGATAACTAAAGATGATGCGTTTCTCGAGCTGAAAAATAAGGTGAACGAATCTGTTTGAATCTATGAGATGAAATGAAAATGAAATTCTCATTAGACTATGTGCATTTATAGGAATACTAATATTAAGGTTGATAGAATATTGGGTGGACTAATACCTCGTTTCTGGATGAATATAGCGAACTGAGATTGTGATAGCTCTGGGGAGATTGTGCGGAGTGCTAAGAATGTTGAACAATAGTTCGATGAGATTTAGTGGTATAATAAATATAATTAATAGAAGAGATATATTTATCCAATAAATGGGATGATCCATGATTAGGTAATATGATACAATCAAATGGAACTTCCCACGTGTAATAAATGTGGCCAGATGTATTTGGGGAACTACCTTCTTAGGAGAGGGAAGTTCTATAATTGTGGAAGAGATGTCCATATCACATGGAATTATCATGGTGATGTGAAGCCTAAACATCCCTACCTTAAGGACAAAGGAAAGATCATACATGCCCAACCCAAAGTCCAATTCTATAAATGTGGATAGCTTCTTCATTTTTCTAATCACTGTAAAAATCTAAGGGCATTGGTGGGGAATCAATATCACCCTCAAAAAAGGCCAAGGGATAATGTTTGTAGATTTTCTATCACGGGAGCTAATGTTGAAGATCCAAATGATGTGGTGTTAGGTACACTTGTTAATATATCAAAGATAGTAAGAACTTTTATGGATTCTGGTTCCATTAATTCCTTTATTTCCCCCATGTTTTCAATGGACATAGATCAACCCTAGAATTTCTAAAAGTAGAGTTATCATTTATCCCTCATGGTGGGATTATCAAATAATCATAAGTGTTTAGAAACTATAGTATTTACATTACTGTGAAAAATTATATCCCAAATATTGTATTCATTCCCTTGATAGTATTCAATATTATCCTAATGATGGACTAGCTATCAATGTATAATGCTCTGATAAAATGAACAAGCAAGGACATATCTCTATCCATAAATGGTAAACTTATAGTTATCTTCCATGGAGTGATTTTTGTACTATAGAATTTTCTAGAAAAACATCTTATAACCTTATTTATGGAGATTATTGGTGAAGAAAAAGAAGGAAATTATAGTATAATGATATAAAATGTCCCCATCATCCAATAAAAAATTGAATTATTTCCTGATGGGTTACCCAGATAAAAATAAGAAAGAGACATATAGTTCTCCATTAGACTCATACCTGCATCACATCTGATTTAAAATACCATGTATAGGATTGAAAAAGTGGAGCCAGAGGAATTAAATAAGAAACACTATGATCTTTTGGCATAGGGGTTAATCTGATTGAGTCTGTCTCCTTGGGGAGCACCAGTTCTCTTTGTAATTAAAAGGGAAGATTAATGCAGATACGGATTTATTATAGGTTATCGAATGAAATCACCATGAAGAAAAAAATACTATATTCAAATAATTGATGAATAATTAGATCAACATCATGGGTCCCAACTATTCTCTATGGTTGATCTTTTAATAGGTTATCATCAATTGAGGGTGAGGAAGGAAGTTATTCAGAAACCACATTCTGATTAAGATATGGGCATTATGAATTTTGTGTCATTCCCTTCATACTAAATAATGCACCTACTATTTTTATGTATTTTATGAATCAAGACATTAATAACTAGTTTGATAACATTGTTGTAGTTTTTATTGAACATATTATGATATATTTTAAAAGTTTCGAGGAGGAAGATGATCATGCAAGAGTTATTTTACAAACACTATGGAAGAAGAATCTTTTTCAATATATCCAAGATTGCAAAATTTTGTTTAAAATTGTTTCTTTCTTTGGGAACATTATTACCAATGAAAGAAGTCTTATTGAACCTACATCGACAAAGGTTTTAGAGAAGTTCCCACATCCTACAAAAAAAACAATGATTCCGAGTTTCCTAGTATTAGTTTGATTTTATAGGATGTTTGTGAATATCTTTTTAAGACCCTCTAATCTATTAATAATGATGATTAAAAAAGTGGTCAACTTTATCTAGAAAAGGGAGTGTGATGAATGTTTCCAAGGGTTGAAAATGAGATTTGTTATTGGACCTATTTTAACTATGACCTCATCCGGATAAGGATTAGTTTTTCAAGAGATTCATCTTTGAATTGTATTGGGTGCATACTCGTGAGAAATGATAAAGTAGAAGTGTTATCATATTGAAAGTTGAAGGATCATGAGAAAAAATATTATACGCATGATCATGAGATGGATGTGGTTTTTTCTCTGAGTATATGAAGGAACTATATTTATGGGTACAAATAAGATATATAATATGAAAATTAATGTTTGATGAATATTTTCGTACAAAATGAATTGAACATGGGATATAGGAGATGGTTGGAACCTCTTAATGACTATGACTGTTCAATTCATTATCTTACCAGAAGAGAAAAAAATGTCACTAATGCATTATGTAATAAAGTCTCGGTTTTTCTTTACAGGATGATATTTTAAATATATCCCTTGATCCCAGAACTTGTGAAAATTTACATTGGAATTATATCTTAAGTGATATCATCAACTATATATCAAATGATTTCTCAACCCTCACTACTAGAGAATATAAATATGGATTTGAATGAAGATCATTTGTTATAGAAGACGTCTGAGGTTGTAAAGTTTGAGAATTTTCCAGAATTCAATATTGATCAAGAAGGTATCCTAAAATTTCAAACAAGACTATGTATTCCATCTATTCTGGAAATATATAAGGAGATAATAGATGATGCTCATAACTCTACTTTCACTATTCATCCTGGAAGCACAACAATAAATATGGTCCTTCATGATATTTTTTAGTGGGATAATATGAATAAGGATATTGATAACAATACTACTAGGTGCCTAGTATGTTAGCGAGTGAAGGAAGAGTGAAAAATTTATAATGTGGTATTAAATCCAATACGTATACGAGAATGGAAGTGAGAAAATATCACTATGTACTTTACCACTGGTCTCCTGAAAAACTTCTAATGAAACAATAAAATGTGGGTTATATAGAAATGTTTTATGCACTGCCCAATTATTCTATCAGCTTTCCTCACCGTACTCATAGGTCTTATATAGGTGTTATTAGGGGATATGTAATGATGTATTAATTATATTATGTAATCCTTTTTTATAAATAATTTTTTTTCTTATTATGGTAAAAAAAATTAATTTCAAATGTCAAAATAAATATAGGACGAATTTATAGAAGATTCATAATATTGTTGAATATTGAAAAGAGAGGGTATGTCAAAATATTTTCTATACTTTAAATAATTAATAATGTTAAATGATTTTCAAAAAATGGAAATATACAGTTGTGATCAGTAATATATTTATAGTATAGTAAAATCAACATATTTTTTAGTGAATATAAAATTACGAATAGTTACATTACCCTTATGAATAGTAATGTGACCAATGGATTAGTATTTTGACCTATTATAACGACTAAACCATAAAACATTACATAATATTTAATTAAATGAGTAATTCACATTGAGGAACCTTTCATGTTTATAGTTTTAGAGAATTTGGTCATATTATTACATAACAACTAGAATATTACATGTATACACTACTACATAGTATCCATTTTTTCATAAAATAAATACTCTTAAAAAGAAACATGTCTAGTTCCATGTTATAGACAACATGACATTTCATTGATCCCATCCATGACCGTATTCGTATTTAAGTCATGTGGAAAACATTTCAGAAACATGCTATGAGAATAAAAAGCTCAGTAAGGGTTATAAAATAAGGAAGGAAAACATTATCCCATCAATAAATAAAAATCAATGAAACCATACTTTTCAATAAAAATATACCTTACGATATCATAAGATTTATGAATAAAACATAAAAATCACAAATCATAGATATTACTTATGGAATCCATATAGAACATACATTGTAGCTATCACAGATATGTAGGGAGTTACACATGGAATACCCATCACAATATATTCCCTAAATCTCTTAGGAGAAACATCATTTTTACCTCTATCACGTTACCCAATGCATTGTAGATCTATCTCAGGCTCACCCGCCCTAGGTTTATCAGGAAACCACGCATATATGTAAAAAATTCCAATAAAAATAACATAATAATAACACATAACACAAGTATAATGGAAAGATAACATTTCCACATTCAAATATATCAAATCAAGATATTGAAAAAACAAATCTTTATCAAAGCATTTTCAAAACCATTTAAAATTAAATTTTTGATTCAAAGTGTCCCATACAACATTGAATATTTTAAATGAATTATCATTTGAAAATATTAATGTCCATATAAATATATCCTAAAACCCATTTTGAAATCATGGAAGTTAATGAAAAATATTTTAAAGAATAAATCTTTATAATATTTAAAATGATATTTTAGTTTAAGAGTTTTTTCAATAAAAAGAGAGATTCTTGAATACATATTAATGAGGAATAGTAGTTAATGATAACTTTATAATATCTTTAGAATAATCTGATTCATGATATAATATTCCAAAAGAAATTATATACAACACATAAGAGTGAATTGGTTCATATCAATAATTAAGTATGAATGGAATGCAAATTGAGACGAAATCCCTTATAAACATGGTATCCTTAGATTAAGGACTAGTCAATGACATAATTATGTATGAAAAATAATAATACATCCAATATAAGTGGATACTATGTGTAAAAAAACAGATTTTATTCAGACATATTCATAGCACAACATAATGAATAAGTAGAATCTTAACCAAAGAGAATTGAAATTGGGTGAAGAAGTTCCCTTACAGAAACCTGACAGTATAACAACATCACTATAAAATTCAGAAAACAAATTGATGAGATAGAAAAGGGTATCTCATCCCCTAGAAATAAAATTTAAATCAATTAGGATATATAGGAACATATCCCCACATAATAATATGTAAATTAAAAGATATAAAAAAAGTATTTTAAAAATGGGAGTGTGAAAGGTTCTCTTACTGATTTGGTAACATACAAAACATACGTCACATGAAATAATGGTCATAAAATGAAGATGTGAATACTCATCAATGAATGTATATTACACAAATTGTACAATCATGGGCAGTACATACACCTCACAAAAAGAAATTTTGGAAAATATAGCATGAATCTCACGGGAATAAAAAGTGAGACGAAAACCCCTTACCACGTTGTAATCAATCAAGTTGTATGACCGAAAGTTAATAACCACCAAATGAATTACAGAATACCATGAATATAAATATAATCATGATAATATATATATCAAATGGAAGTACACAATACCCCACATGCAATAAATAAGTGGTGAGCAATGGAAATCTCACAGAATTAAAAGTGAGATAAGAAATCCCTTACCTCATGTCTCACATGACTCGTTTGTTCCTTGTTTGTAACACCCCAAGCTTCTATGGTACGCTTCTCTTTGAATAATGTGATAGCGTGTGTTGTACGCAACACCGAGTTCTAACACACAATAACTAATCAAACTAGCCGTTATGAATAGTAATACCTACTTTTTGAAATTATATATATTTTATATTTGAAAATGGACTTCATTTTTGGATTTGGAATATCGAATTTAGCCTAGGGTGAAATTTTGGTACATTTCGGATAACTTTCATATTTTGATGAATAGTGAAAATTACTAAATTTTAATTAAAAACAACTTTTTTAATCAAATTAATTACTAGTGATAAATTATTAATTTGAGTGGTTTTAAAGTATATTTAGAATATATTTTTACCATTTAATATAATTTTGGTCATTGGACATAATTTTACAATTAAACCGAACATAAACAAGTGTCAATCTTTTGATAGTTATTATCTCTTAAAAACACGTTTTTTGTTTTAACAGCGGGAATTAATTTTAAATTAATTTCTGCCACTTCTGTGTTTTGAATTTAGGAAAATGGATTCCATATTTGGAATCAGGATGTTCAAATTGTGTAAATATGTAACTTTTATTTTTAGACATTTTGAATAGTTACTGTGGTAAATATTTTATTTACCATGGTTAAAGGGTAAATCCGGTAAATAAGGGTTAAAAAAATAATATTATAATAATACAAAATTATCCTAAAACATGTCCTAACCTTATTGGTGGACACATACCCGACCATGGGCATCCTTGGGTCAATTTGGGGACCCCTTGGAGCCACTTGTATGTGGTAGGGACACTTTATATTAATAAAGTTAAAATAAAAATAAAAATGGCATAAGCTTACATCTTTTAGAAGAACAATTTTTACATAGGGTTATACATGTTGGATTTTCGATTATAAATATTCATTAGAAAGCTAAAAAGATTTCCTACATAATGATATTTTATTTATAATTTTTAGACATTATATAATTTATTTTATTTATGACACAATGATGATGCAGTAATTACTAAAATAGTGAAAAATAAAAATAATTGATCTTATAAATACCCAAATAATTATAATATGAAACTTTTAATGAATTAAACTAATTTTCTATGATAATATGATATATTAGGATTGATTTAATTGACTTTGTTCGAAGTAATCAATCTGTTAGGAGTTTCACAAAAATCAACTATTGAATAGTGTCAAAATTGACATAAAAGAGTTCTTAAAACAAATATTATATTATTAATTGATATTAAATTCCTAAAAATCTAAGGTTCGGCCAAGAGACTTATATTATGATAGGTTCCTCATTAATGGACCACTTGGGGGTCTCTTGGATGTATATAGTAAGTTTATTAACCATATTATATAAAAATACAAAGAGACATTGTAAAAGTGAAACTAATTAACTTAGAGTTAATACTTAAAGATAAGGTTAATATAAGTACCCAAACCGGTCTAAATTCTATTGGATGAGTTGTTTTCGACCTATCCCCACCTCATCCTTTGAATAGTCAACTTTGGAGCCTTTGTAAACCGAATATGAATTTATTATAAATTAATATTTCTAACTTTTCCAAAGGTGCCCCTCACCCCTCTTATAAAAGGGCACTCCTCCTTCTCATTTATTCACACCTTCAAAGCCTTTTGGTTCGGCCAAACTCTGCCCAAATAATCTCCCAACATCCCTCACTACAACCTAGAGGCCTTAGTTTGATCAGAAAGCCAACCTAAGGAGCCCTTTTGATCAAATCAAAAGGAAGAACCCGAAGAAGAGGTAATGATTTCACCACCTTTTTCTAAGTTCATTTCTTCTTCCACTTCTTCTTCCTTTGTTCTTACCATTCTAAAATAATAACTCCAGTATCTCACATATACTGTGATGTTATTATAAGTATGGTACAACCATATTCAGTATTCTATCCACCCTTTGAATAACATGTCACCATACGTGCGTACGTACGGCTTACCGTCTCCACGTCGTGGTGTAATTGTTATTCAATATAATATTATTTGGATGGGTATAATAATGATGTGTAACTCATGTAAATAATAAATATAACATGTTAATTATTCTGTATATATGATATACCATTCATTTATATATTATTTTAATATCAAAAGAATGATATTGTCGCTCGTGCGTACGTACGGACTACCGTCTCCACGAACGCGATGAGATTCATTCTCCATCGTATCCATTCAAGTATAATTATCATTTGATGATTTAAAAATGATGTTTAAGGACTAGATATCATTCTGGATATGAATAAGATACAACAACCATGGCTTATGTAACAAAACATATAAAAGAAAATGAGTAAGTTAACTCCCGAAACGACGATAATTCTAAGATATTATTAACAAATCAATGTTAAAAGATCATATATGATATCATATTAATGTATATGATTCTTGTATAATTTAATAACAATTATTTTACCATTATACAGGAGGTTAACCTACCACAACCAAGGAAAAGTACAAGGTAAGGGTTATTTCACAATCTCTTCATTATCCGAGGTTGTTTATACGTAATAATCTACTGGGATCTCTTTATCATCCACATCCATGTTTCTTCGAAATGTATTTCAAAAAATATTTATTATTTACAAGAATATGGGTTAAATTCATTTATACCCTTGTTTGACTTTTTGTAAGAGGTTTATAAAGGAATCTTTCCGTCGTTTTCAAAACAAGGTCCTTTTTGACCTTTTCGACAGAATTAAGATAAGAATGTTTTTTTTACTTATACGGCGGGTGCGGTTATTTTCCGCCGTTATAAAATCGTCAATGCTTTCCTTACAAGCTTATAAGAATATTTTCAAAGAAAATGTTTTATTTTATATGGATCTTAAATGATTTCAAAATAAAAGGAGATATTTCTTTAAAAAGAATTTTGATTTCATCTATGTCAACATCCTTTGATGGATTTTAAGATTATTTGAAGTTGATTTATTATGATACAAAACTTCTATATTGTATTGAAGGTTTTGTGATATGTTTGACTGTGGATGTGCTATTTTTATACCATTCATAGTTTATTGTGAAAGTATTGACATTTTATATGCTAGTTTTAATACGAATGTTTATGTTATGTTTAAACCTTTTCATATGGGAATGCATTGGACTTAATAAGTGACGGGTGGAGCCCACTATAGCTCCTCGATGCATCGGTAGGTCTCATGAGACAAACTAGTGTCTTGGAACAAGGCCTTGACAAAATCTTATTTGTAGTCTTGGCACGAGGCCTTGGCTATGTGGTTATGATAGTCTGGCATTATGCATTCCAACATTATGAAAGTGGTTATTGATTTCTGCATGTGATTATTCGATTAGTAGAATATCCATGTGAATAAGTAAATGGCATTATTTCATTTTACTTTTGCCATACCATGTTGAAGTTAAATTTTAAAAGGCTTTTGTTTTAGTAATGCATTGCCTTAAATGTTTATTCTTATTTATGAAAGTTTCCGCTATATTGTTATCCTTACTGGGCATTTGAGCTCACCCCTTTTCTATGTTTTATTTTTCCCCAGGATGTGGAGAAGTAAATTATGAATGACCTGCAGGGATATTATGAGGGGATAGTAGTGTGGATTATGGAGACATTATGTTGTTGTAGTAGTTTTTCATTTTATGATGTAATGTAAAACTTATGAATATATCTAGTGTTTCCAAGGCTACTAAACCAATCGGTCTTTCGAGATTTGATCTTTCTTGTGATCATGCCAATGTTATGTAATAATGCACCGACTCTGGGTAACTGGGGTCAGGGCGTTACAGTTGGTATCAGAGGAAGTTTAGTACAAACCTTGGAAGCTAGATTTAGATAAACTCTGATTAGAGCACGTAGACCTAAGATGAACTTTGAGGATTAGTATATAAGAACTTCCTAGAATTTTGGTATTGTAGAGATTTTGTGAGTTTTCCGAGCAATACATCCCTGTCTGGATACGAGCAGGTAGAGGCGGCTCTGGCACAGATGTACCTAGGGGTAAAACCTGAAAACACCGCTTTGAGCTAGACTCGAACGGGAACTGGTGCACGACAACGGGCCTTGCTGCACTCTTGGTTACGACACTCCCGGGGGGATATGCTTAGGATAACTCTCATTATCTTTACAAATCATTATGAAGGGTTTATGAGTATATACTTCCTCAAAGAAAAACATTTTTATGATTATGGATTATATCCATAAATAGTTCAATTTATGTTAAGTGTTTTATAAGTATGGGATTATGTATTTTGATTCATAAACTGATCTAGTTTATGCCATTGTTTAGAAATGGCGCCTAGTGGAAGAAATGGAAACTGTATCAATGCACGCACTCCATGTAGGGATTGCCCTCCTGCTCAAGATAATTATAGTGGGGCTGGTGATGCAACTGGTGCCGATCAGCTAATCACCGTACTGGGACAACTTACTCAGGTTATGAATAATAACCTTACCCGTATGGAGCACCCTGATCCGCAGCGTGGAGGATCAATGTTAGATCGATTCATGAGACAACAACCACCAACGTTCAATGGGAGTACAAATCCCTTAGTAGCTGAGCAATGGATATTTTCCCTAGAGAAAATATTTCAGGCTTTGGGGAGTAGTGAAAGGGAAAAAGTTACCATGGCAGTTTACCGCCTCACTGGAGATGCTGATCAATGGTGGTCATTGATTCAAAACATGAAGGAAGATGATGAAGTATCAAACATGGAATGGAGGGAGTTCAAAGATCTGTTTTTAGAAAAATACTTTCCTCGCGACCATCGAGCAGATATGGAAAGGCAATTTCTGAGTCTGAGACAAAAGGAGGATGAGAATGTCACAAAGTATGAGGCTAACTTTACAATGTTAGCGAGGTATGCTGGAGATTATATTCGCAACCCAAGAAGTAAGATTGATCGTTTCTTTGATGGGTTAAAACCATTTCTCCGTCGAGCATTAGTCTCACAATCCTTTTCATCGTACGAAGACATTGTCTCATGTGCTATAAAGACCGAAAAGGAATTCTCTAAGTCTTATGACTTTAAAGCAAAGCAAGAGAAGAAGAGACCTGCTGATCAATCTGGGAATGGAAATAAGGGGAAGAAGGGAAAGGTTGAATATCCATCATGTGGTAAGTGCGGGAAGAAACACCCCGGTGCTTGCCTGAAGGGAATGGGAGTCTGTTACAAGTGTGGTGAAAAAGGCCACCAAGCTCATGATTGCAAGGGGAAGAAGGAAGCTACCAACGTTCAGTGCTACAATTGCAGGGAGATGGGGCATTATGCAAATGCATGTCCTAAGCGTCAGGAGAACTTACCTCAGAAAAGGCCAAGGGATCAAGGCCAGGCTTATGCTATCACTACTGCTGAGGTAGAAGCCCCGAAAGACGTGGTGGCAGGTAATTTAATGGTTTCCTCAAGTTTAGCAAATGCATTATTTGATTCTGGATCATCGCATTGTTTCATATCTTCCCAGTTTGCTAAGAAAATTAGATATTTCCAATTTGATTTAATAAGGGAGTTGTCAGTTAAAACTCCTAAGGGAAGTATCGTTGCAACAAAGTTTTGTGAATCAGTCCCCATTAGAGCACATAAATTTTCTTTATCTGCTGATTTCATCGTCATACCTATGATTGAGTTTGATATAATCCTCGGTATGGACTGGCTTTCGGAATATGATGCGAAGATTTATTGTAAGAAGAAAGAGGTTACGATTCATGATGATAATGATAAGGAGCACCTTATTTTTAGAGCAGAATCGTCACCACCTAATTCTTATTTAGACCCACCCCCAGTAGCTCAACTTAATTCAATTATTGGGGAGGAAGAGAATGAAGTAACTATCGGTGAGGAAAGGAATGTTCAAATAGAGGATGTACCTGTTGTGAAAGAATTTGTAGATGTATTTCCAGAAGATTTACCTGGACATCCTCCAGAACGAGAAGTTGAGTTTTCTATTGATTTGATTCCTGGATCAAGGCCTATATCGAAGACCCCATATAGAATGGCCACTGTAGAGCTAGTCGAACTAAAGAAACAACTAGAGGAATTGAGTAATAAGGGATTTATTCGCCCTAGTGTTTCTCCATGGGGAGCCCCTGTTCTTTTTGTTAAAAATAAAGATGGATCTATGAGGTTATGTATCGACTACAGGGAGATCAATTCTATAACAATAAAGAACAAGTATCCCCTACCTCGTATTGATGATTTATTTGACCAACTGCATGGAGCTCAATAATTTTCAAAGATTGACCTTCGATCTGGATACCATCAGTTGTGTGTAAAGAAGGAAGACATTCCGAAAACAGCATTTCGAACCAGGTACGGGCATTACGAGTTTACTATAATGCCGTTTGGATTGACTAATGCACCCTTTGTATTCATGGATCTGATGAATAGAGTTTTCAAGGAGTATCTCGATAAATTTGTGGTGGTATTTATTGATGATATCTTGGTATACTCCAAAACCTACAAAGATCATGAAAATCACTTGCGCATTATCTTGAAGACTCTGAGGAGGCATGAATTATATGGGAAGTTTAGCAAGTGTGAATTCTGGCTTCAGGAGATTTCTTTTCTTGGCCATATTGTCTCTAAAGATGGAATCTCTGTTGATCCTTCTAAGACCAAGGCAATCCAAGAATGGCCAGCACCTACGAGTATAACTGAGGTACGTAGTTTTATTGGTTTGGCAGGTTATTATCGACGTTTCGTCCAGAATTTTGCCCGATTGGCTAACCCATTAACGAAGCTCACACGTAAAGGGGTTAAATTTGTTTGGACAAAAGAGTGTGAAGAATGTTTCGAAGAACTGAAGAGAAGATTAGTCAATGCTCCTATATTGACTCTACCATCGGGGAATGATGGGTTCGTTATTTATAGTGATGCATCAAAGAAAGGACTTGGCTGTGTCCTTATGCAGAATGATAGAGTTATTGCCTATGCATTACGACGGTTGAAAATTCATGAACAAAACTATCCTACTCATGATCTCGAGTTAGCAGCAGTGATCTTTGCTTTGAAAATATGGAGGCACTACCTCTATGGTGAAAAATGTGAGATTTATACTGATCACAAGAGTTTGAAGTATATTTTCTCACAAAAAGAACTCAACATGAGGCAAAGGAGATGGCTTGAATTACTCAAGGATTATGATTGTACGATACACTACCACCCGGGGAAGGCAAAAAAGGTGGCAGATGCTTTGAGTAGAAAAGACCATGGAGTTTTGAACAATATGAGAATTGAAAGGGATCCAATTTTCATGGATCTAGTGAAAATGGACATGGGAATAACCAGGGAAGGTGAAACATCAATGCTTTTTCAAATGGTTGCCAAACCATCTTTACTAGAAAGGATTAAGAGTTCTCAGACTGATGATGAAGAATTCCAAAAGAAGATTAAAGCTGTGAATGATGGGAGATTGAGAGACTTTGCGTATGAAGGTGGAATTTTGAAATTCGGGAAGAGACTTTGTGTTCCCAATATACCTGATCTAAAAAGGGAATTGCTGGATGATGCTCATAGTTCCAATTTCTCTATACACCCTGGGAGCACCAAAATGTATAGAGATTTGAAGGAACATTTTTGGTGGGACAACATGAAGAGGGAGATTGCTGATTTTGTGTCAAGATGTATGGTTTGTCAACAAGTGAAAGCTGGAAGGCAACAGCCTGGAGGAGTCATGCAACCTCTTCCCATACCGGAGTGAAAATGGGACAATGTTACGATGGACTTTGTCATGGGGCTACCGAAGACTCCTAGAAGGAACGATGCAATATGGGTTATTGTTGATCGTCTTACCAAGTCAGCACATTTTCATGCTATAAGAGAAGATCTACCCCTGGAACGTCTAGAAAGACTATACATTAATGAAGTTGTGAGACTTCATGGAGTACCCCTATCAATTGTTTCTGATCGTGATCCCCGTTTTACTTCAAGATTCTGGAAAAGTCTTCAGAAATCCCTGGATACAGAACTTCATTTGAGCACCGCTTACCACCCTCAGACAGACGGACAATCAGAACGGACTATTCAAACCTTAGAAGACATGTTGAGATCTTGCTCACGTGACTTTCAGGGTATGTGGGATCAATATTTACCACTGGTAGAATTTTCCTATAACAATAGCTTCCATTCGAGTATTCAGATGGCACCATATGAAGCGTTATACGGAAAGAGATGTCGTACACCAACCTGTTGGGATGACGTCGGTGAAAGAAAACTTGTAGGTCTAGAACTGGTGGAGGAAACGATGGAAAAGGTAAAGGTAATCCAAAATCACATTAAAGCAGCTCAAAGTAGGCAGAAGAGCTATGCCGATAATCGAAGGAAGGATTTGGAATTTCAAGTCGGTGATCATGTTTTCCTAAAGGTATCTCCGTGGAAGGGAGTCATACGTTTTGGTAAGAAAGGTAAATTGAGTCCCAGGTACATCGGACCTTTCGAAATTCTAGAACGAATTGGGGCTGTAGCTTACCGATTGGCAATGCCGCCAAGTCTCTCCAAAGTTCACGATGTGTTCCACGTATCTCTGTTGAGAAAATACATGCCTGACCCAACGCATGTACTCACCTATGAGGAATTAGAACTGGAACCGGATCTGTCTTATTGTGAAGAGCCCGTCAGGATTCTTGATACAAGAGAACAAGTACTGAGAAACCGGACGACGCGTCTGGTAAAAGTTTTGTGGAGAAATCATAAGATGGAAGAGGCAACGTGGGAACCCGAGGAACTTATGATGAAGAACCACCCGAGTCTTTTTATGCAGTAATACCCTAGAAATTGCGAGGACGCAATTATTTGAAGGAGGGGAGAATGTAACACCCCAAGCTTCTATGGTACGCTTCTCTTTGAATAATGTGATAGCGTGTGTTGTACGCAACACCGAGTTCTAACACACCATAACTAATCAAACTAGCCGTTATGAATAGTAATACCTACTTTTTGAAATTATATATATTTTATATTTGAAAATGGACTTCATTTTTGGATTTGGAATATCGAATTTATCCTAGGGTGAAATTTTGGTACATTTCGGATAACTTTCATATTTTGATGAATAGTGAAAATTACTAAATTTTAATTAAAAACAACTTTTTTAATAAAATTAATTACTAGTGATAAATTATAAATTTGAGTGGTTTTAAAGTATATTTAGAATATATTTTTACCATTTAATATAATTTTGGTCATTGGACATAATTTTACAATTAAACCGAACATAAACAAGTGTCAATCTTTTGATAGTTATTATCTCTTAAAAACACGTTTTTTGTTTTAACAGCGGGAATTAATTTTAAATTAATTTCTGCCACTTCTGTGTTTTGAATTTAGGAAAATGGATTCCATATTTGGAATCAGGATGTTCAAATTGTGTAAATAGGTAACTTTTATTTTTAGACATTTTGAATAGTTACTGTGGTAAATATTTTATTTACCATGGTTAAAGGGTAAATCCGGTAAATAAGGGTTAAAAAAATAATATTATAATAATACAAAATTACCCTAAAACGTGTCCTAACCTTATTGGTGGACACATACCCGACCATGGGCATCCTTGGGTCAATTTGGGGACCCCTTGGAGCCACTTGTATGTGGTAGGGACACTTTATATTAATAAAGTTAAAATAAAAATAAAAATGGCATAAGCTTACATCTTTTAGAAGAACAATTTTTACATAGGGTTATACATGTTGGATTTTCGATTATAAATATTCATTAGAAAGATAAAAAGATTTCCTACATAATGATATTTTATTTATAATTTTTAGACATTATATAATTTATTTTATTTATGACACAATGATGATGCAGTAATTACTAAAATAGTGAAAAATAAAAATAATTGATCTTATAAATACCCAAATAATTATAATATGAAACTTCTAATGAATTAAACTAATTTTCTATGATAATATGATATATTAGGATTTATTTAATTGACTTTTTTCGAAGTAATCAATCTGTTAGGAGTTTCACAAAAATCAACTATTGAATAGTGTCAAAATTGACATAAAAGAGTTCTTAAAACAAATATTATATTATTAATTGATATTAAATTCCTAAAAATCTAAGGTTCGGCCAAGAGACTTATATTATGATAGGTTCCGCATTAATGGACCACTTGGGGGTCTCTTGGATGTATATAGTAAGTTTATTAACCATATTATATAAAAATACAAAGAGACATTGTAAAAGTGAAACTAATTAACTTAGAGTTAATACTTAAAGATAAGGTTAATATAAGTACCCAAACCTGTCTAAATTCTATTGGATGAGTTGTTTTCGACCTATCCCCACCTCATCCTTTGAATAGTCAACTTTGGAGCCTTTGTAAACCGAATATGAATTTATTATAAATTAATATTTCTAACTTTTCCAAAGGTGCCCCTCACCCCTCTTATAAAAGGGCACTCCTCCTTCTCATTTATTCACACCTTCAAAGCCTTTTGGTTCGGCCAAACTCTGCCCAAATAATCTCCCAACATCCCTCACTACAACCTAGAGGCCTTAGTTTGATCAGAAAGCCAACCTAAGGAGCCCTTTTGATCAAATCAAAAGGAAGAACCCGAAGAAGAGGTAATGATTTCACCACCCTTTTCTAAGTTCATTTCTTCTTCCACTTCTTCTTCCTTTGTTCTTACCATTCTAAAATAATAACTCCAGTATCTCACATATACTGTGATGTTATTATAAGTATTGTACAACCATATTCAGTATTCTATCCACCCTTTGAATAACATGTCACCATACGTGCGTACGTACGGCTTACCGTCTCCTCGTCGTGGTGTAATTGTTATTCAATATAATATTATTTGGATGGTTATAATAATGATGTGTAACTCATGTAAATAATAAATATAACATGTTAATGATTCTGTATATATGATATACCATTCATTTATATATTATTTTAATATCAAAAGAATGATATTGTCGCTCGTGCGTACGTACGGACTACCGTCTCCACGAACGCGATGAGATTCATTCTCCATCGTATCCATTCAAGTATAATTATCATTTGATGATTTAAAAATGATGTTTAAGGACTAGATATCATTCTGTATATGAATAAGATACAACAACCATGGCTTATGTAACAAAACATATAAAAGAAAATGAGTAAGTTAACTCCTGAAACGACGATAATTCTAAGATATTATTAACAAATCAATGTTAAAAGATCATATATGATATCATATTAATGTATATGATTCTTGTATAATTTAATAACAATTATTTCACCATTATACAGGAGGTTAACCTACCACAACCAAGGAAAAGTACAAGGTAAGGGTTATTTCACAATCTCTTCATTATCCGAGGTTGTTTATACGTAATAATCTACTGGGATCTCTTTATCATCCACATCCTTGTTTCTTCGAAATGTATTTCAAAACATATTTATTATTTACAAGAATATGGGTTAAATTCATTTATACCCTTGTTTGACTTTTTGTAAGAGGTTTATAAAGGAATCTTTCCGTCGTTTTCAAAACAAGGTCCTTTTTGACCTTTTCGACAGAATTAAGATAAGAATGTTTTTTTTACTTATACGGCGGGTGCGGTTATTTTCCGCCGTTATAAAATCGTCAAAGCTTTCCTTACAAGCTTATAAGAATATTTTCAAAGAAAATGTTTTATTTTATATGGATCTTAAATGATTTCAAAATAAAAGGAGATATTTCTTTAAAAAGAATTTTTATTTCATCTATGTCAACATCCTTTGATGGATTTTAAGATTATTTGAAGTTGATTTATTATGATACAAAACTTCTATATTGTATTGAAGGTTTTGTGATATGTTTGACTGTGGATGTGCTATTTTTATACCATTCATAGTTTATTGTGAAAGTATTGACATTTCGTATGCTAGTTTTAATACGAATGTTTATGTTATGTTTAAACCTTTTCATATGGGAATGCATTGGACTTAATAAGTGACGGGTGGAGCCCGCTATAGCTCCTCGATGCATCGGTAGGTCTCATGAGACAAACTAGTGTCTTGGCACAAGGCCTTGACAAAATCTTATTTGTAGTCTTGGCACGAGGCCTTGGCTATGTGGTTATGATAGTCTGGCATTATGCATTCCAACATTATGAAAGTGGTTATTGATTTTTGCATGTGATTATTCGATTAGTAGAATATCAATGTGAATAAGTAAATGGCATTATTTCATTTTACTTTTGCCATACCATGTTGAAGTTCAATTTTAAAAGGCTTTTGTTTTAGTAATGCATTGCCTTAAATGTTTATTCTTATTTATGAAAGTTTTCGCTATATTGTTATCCTTACTGGGCATTTGAGCTCACCCCTTTTCTATGTTTTATTTTTCCCCAGGATGTGAAGAAGTAAATTATGAATGACCTGCAGGGATATTATGAGGGGATAGTAGTGTGGATTATGGAGACATTTTGTTGTTGTAGTAGTTTTTCATTTTATGATGTAATGTAAAACTTATGAATATATCTACAGTTTCCAAGGCTACTAAACCAATCGGTCTTTCGAGATTTGATCTTTCTTGTGATCATGCCAATGTTATGTAATAATGCACCGACTCTGGGTAACTGGGGTCGGGGCGTTACATTGTTCTTCCCGAATAATAAACAAAATATAATTTCTACTTTCATAAGAACAATTTTCAATTTTATTATCCTTTTTATATCACTTATTACCATGTTATAAACATTATAAAATCAATTAAGATAATAATGGTCGTTTGGTTGATATATGGTACTTGAGTAAAAAATGATCATCTTATAATTACAACTTGTCGATGTGGCCAATAATCCATTATATAATGAATGATATTAATTATTTATATATCATATAAATCATATATCCAGTATATATATGTATTTATAACAATACATAACATTTTGTAGATAAGAAATGAAATGCATCGTTCATGGAGATGGTAAGTCGTACGTACGCATGAACGCAACTTTCATGACTATTTGTTATTTTAAAGGAATTAAAACATAATTATACAGATGTATATTATAATTACAGTATTATATCATATATAATATCACTATATATATCCTTTATACATCCCACACATGGTATTAACGAGTCATATAACTTTGAGGGTGAGGTAGTCTGCATTTCCTCAAAAGAAATTATCATGTTTACCCATTATGGAAAACATAATTGTAGGATATAAATGTAAAATAAAGAAGATTAAAGAAAATATAAACATAATATATATCATTTATAAATATAGTTCCATATTAATGGCCACCATGAGAGGGGGTTAGAGATAATTGAACAATCGTCATTTGATGAGGTATTAGTTTTCTATCTACTAAAACAGTATGTTCCTCACCCATTAGATGGAGGTCTGTGTATGTGTTGTCAAAATACTTCTCATAAAAACATTCTAGTATATTTATGATACTGTGTTTTTTAGAAAATTATGGAATAAAAATAGTTTCAGAGTTGGATATGTAAAATAAAATAAAATAAGTTAAGGTGAACCATTACACTCAATTTGGGTAACTTACTTTGGATTGAATGAAAAGGAATTAATAAAGTGATTTTTTCATAACTTATGGAGTCTAGGGGGGGAGAGGGATTTAGGGAACTTAATTGGGAATAGTTTGGATGAGCCTAAAGGCCTGAGAGGTGTGAGTAATTGGTTATAAGTAGTCTCCTTTTATAAGGGAGAGGAGAGGTTCTTTAGGAAAGTGTGAAAATATTATTTTATTATATAAAGATTTTCAGTTTCTAAAGGTACATAGAATCAAATATAAGATTACTCGTGGTCGAAATAAAATCATCCAATAAGAATTTGACAGGTTTTGGATAATATTTTAATCATTATAATCTTATTTATTTAAATCATTTATTAATGAGGTAAATACATCATCATTATTGTGTCATAAATAATATAATTTATTTTTTGTTTAAAATTTATTAAAAAATTACAATAATGTATGAAATCTATTTATCTTTCTAATGAATATTTATAGTAAAAAATATGACTTATATAACACCGTATAAATAATAATTTACTAAAATAATTTTCATTTTGTCATTTTTTCCTTTACTTTAAATTTATTAATCTAAAGTGAAATAATCATTCATATGTGGCTCCATGGGGTCCCAAAATCTACCCAAGGATGCCCACTATTAGCCATTACTCAAAAAATAAGGTTAATATAATTGTTAAGGTAATTTTGTATTATTATGATATTCCTTTTACCTTGAATTACAATATTTACCTTTAACCATGGTAAATAAACGTCAAAAGTTAATATTCACCAAAAATTACTTTTATCTTATTAAAACAAATTTTACTTACTAATAACATCCACATATTTTGGATTATTAAAATTCAATTTATAGAAGTGTAAAAATTTCAATTAAATGAAAAAGATAGTTTTTAACTACTACTATGTGGTTTCACTATTCATCAAAAAATGATGTTTTTCAGAAAAATACCAAAAATTCAGCCTAAGCTATATATGATATTTAAAATTATAAAATGATGTTTATTTTTAAAAACTAAAAACATAAAATTGGACATAATTAATTTTAAAATTATTTCTCGTTGTTAGAACAAATAGAGTGTTTATAAGAAACAATAACTATCAAAAGATTGACATTTGTTTATTTCCACTTTCAAAGTGAAATTAAATCCAATGAACAAAATTGTATTAAATGGTAAAAATATATTCTAATTATACTTTAAAAAAATTAAATAGAATATCTAACAATATAAATAAATGAGATTATAATGCAGTTTTGAATTAAAATAAAATATTTTCACTATTTATTAAAAAATTGAACTTTAACAGAAAAATACCAAAAATTTAACCAAATAATATTTTGATGTACCAAATCTAAAAAAGAATTTTATTTTTTCAAATATAAAATACAAAAATGACCAAAACTATATTTAAAAGAGGTTCTCCATCAAAAGGTGGTAAATTGACCTTCTACTGAATATTAGAGTATTCATGCTTAAAATTAGATTCATTCATATTTTTATCCACTAACATTTATTGTATAGTTGTAAAAACATTTAACAAACGTATATAATATTATTTTAGTTAGGTATATTCATTCCTACTAATACAATGTTTATTCATTAACTACCATTTAACATAATAATATTATATAATTAGTGTGCAACATTAAATTTCAATGAAACTTGTCATTGTGTATCAGTTACGCCACTAAACGTAATGTCCCCTTTAATGTGAAATTAATAATTAATTCTAAAATATTAATAAATATTAAAATTGTATTATTCCTTATTTACCAAGGATGTTACATTCTTCCCCACATTTGGGAATTGCGTCTTCTCAATTTTAAAACTGGGATAGGAACATCATTAAATGTCTGACATCAGAAAAGAGTCAATAAAACTGTCACATTAAAATAAAGGAAGAGAAGTACAAAGGTCGCCTGAGATAACCCATACAAGGATTCCAGGTAGGAAAACATGGATATGGAAGAGGGAAAAAATGGTCAAGTTCTAATGGATAGTGATAGAAAACATGAATAAGAGAAAGTTAACCACCAGAAAATCACAAACATGTGATGGGTTCAATGGTTCTTGATTCCCCAATTAGAAAATTTAACAGACAATGTTTTTGTTTCTAAGATACTTTTCATACAGTTGAGGAATTTATTTATGAGCATAACAAAAAACATAAGGAAACATACTTACTTGTCATGTAGACTTTCATCCTTTACTAAATTCCTACTAAAAACTCATATTTCCTCTAAATGATGAGTATTTAGGATGAATTGATCACATTAAAAGTGCTATAACCAACATCGAGACAATCACATAATACACCAAATATGAATTATATTTTTCCATTTTTTTAGATATTAATTAAAACCATAATGTTTAGAATGATACCATATAATCCCCCAAAATGATATTCCTTTATAAAAATATATACTACTATTAATCTAAAAAATTTAACAAAATTTACCCAAAGTTCAAGAAAGACCATTCACTACACAATTTTCCATAAAATTAATCAAAATAATCAAAACAAATATTGAAACCCAAAACTCAGAATGATTTAAATGACACATTCATTCATAGTAAATCACAACATTTATACATAAAAATTTCAACCACTCTTAAAATCTCATACTGAAGTGTAATGAACCTAATCACATATTCTCTATGACCTGTTAATAATTTTTAGAAATAACCCAAATCAATATATATTCTTCCAAAATAATATCTCAACCACTACTCCCCAATTTACAACCCATGGTATTAAATTTTCCTTAAGCATATAGTCTTTCATCAAAAGGGAGAACATCTTTTACAACAACCTTTATCACTTAATCACTAAATAATTTTTCAATACTAATTATATCTACTTGATAAAACCTATGTTCCAAAAATCATATTTTTCTTATTCCATATAATCATTTTACTAAAATATTAATTTATACTAACTCTGGACATAATGTATGCTAGTGGTAGGTTATGCACCCTTATCACCCTTCGGTTTTTTGTTCGATTCCTACAGCCTTTCCGGATGGGACGTGTTGTCACCCATCCTATGGGTTGTCCTTTTTATAAAACCCATAAATAACCCTTACATATTTTAACCTAAATGGTTTTTTATACCTCTCATTTTCATCCAAATTCATTATGATCTCACCAGTTTAATTCATAAATTCTTATTTCACCACCATATGTTAAAATGAACAGATTTCCAAAATTAAGAACAGTATACCTTGATTACGGTGTCCATTTGGTTTCATTGTTATCTTGTTCACGTAGGTAAAAGGTCGATGCATTAAAAAATGATTTAGAGAACCTTCAAAATCATTTGCTTCCTCAATTCAAATACACCATAAACAACTTGGGACATATCAGTGTTCATAGAAAAACAGATTTGGAAAATAATCATGTATGACATATAATTTCAAAAAATCTGATAAAACATTATTTCTATAAAATATTCGGATAGAATTTGAGTTGAAAAATTAAATTAACGGTTCTTTTAAAATATCGTAATTATGTTCTGAGAGACAATATTGTAAAATAAAATATAAATAGGTTATTCAATGGTATCCTTCTTCAGCATTTTTTTAAAAATCATAATATGCTTCAAAATATTGTGATAATGTAAAATATTTGAAAATGCCTTGATAATATTAAGCTTTTTAGAAAATATGATTATATTGTGAAAATACGATTATTAAAAATAAAACCAATGATCCAAGATGATAATGAGGTATAGTGGAGGCGTTTCATATCTCAAAAAACTACTTTCAAGTGAGTTTTATTCTATAAAAAGTTACACAATCATCCGAACATGACTTTGTAATAATTATTGAGAGAATGTCATCAAGAAGATATAAGAATGTCATTTGACTTCCTCTTCCTTCCATTTTTAACTAACTTTACTTGATTTGAAATAGTTATAAAACATGGATTTAACTGAAAAAATAGATAGTGTACTAACCACATGTCTAACAAAAACTCCTAATCCCAAAATTTTTCTAAACCGACCTTTGATACCAACTATAAGGACCCGACCATAAAACAATACATAATATTGAATTAAATGAATAATTCACATTGAGGATCTATTCAGGTTTAGTGTTTTTGAGAATTAGTCCATATTATTACATAAATGGTTGAATGTTACATGTAGACACTACTACGTAGTATCCATTTTTTTATCAAATAAAAAGTCTTAAAAAGAAACTTGTCTAGTTCCATGTTTTTGACAGCATGACTTTTCATTGATCCCATCATTGACCTTATTCATCATTAAGTCATGTAGAAGAAATTAAAGAAACAAGGGATGAGTATAAAAAGATCGGTAAGGGTTATAAAATAAGGATGGAAGGAATTATCCCATTAATAAAAACAAATCAATGAAACCATACTTTTAAATCATAAAATACCTTACGAAATCATAAGATTTATGAATAACTCACTAAAATCAGAAATCAAAAATGATTCTTATAGCATCCATATAAAACATACATTTTAGATATCATAGAAACATAGATAGTAACACTTGTAATACCCATCACAGTATATTCCCTAAATCTCATAAGAAAAACATCATGTTTACTTCCGTCACGTTACCCAATACTTTGGAGAGCTATCTCGGGCTTACCATCCATATTTTTATCACAGAACCACACGTATATGTAAAAATTACCCCATAACCATAAGATAATAATAATAACACATAAATAAAGTTTATAGGAAAGATAACATTTCCACATTCCAATATATCAAATCATGATATTGAAAAAACAATGCTTTATCAAATCATTTTCAAAACCTTTTAAAAAAGATATTTTTGAATCAATTTGTCCCATACCACATTGATGGTTTTAAATGAATAATCATTTTAAATGATTAATTTTCATATAAATAAAAACTAAAACCCGTTTTTAAAACATGGAAATTAATGAGAACAATTTAGAAGAATAAATCATTAAAACATTTAAAACTATATTTTAGTTAAAGAGTTTTTTTAACAAAAAGAGTGATGCTTGAAAACAAATAATTGTGGAATAATATTTAATTAGAGCTTTATAAGATCATGATAAAAAATGTATTAATTATATAATATGCCAATGAAAATTATACACACCACATTAGATTGAATTGGTGCATAACAATAATGGCGTCTCAATGGAATGTAAATTGAGACGAAATCCCTTATAAAGACGGTATCTGTAGACTAAGGATAAATCAATGACATAATTATGTGTGAAAAATAATAATAAACCCAATATATGTGTATATTAACTGTAAAAAAATCATAGTTTATTAACCCATATTTATAGAATGACATAATGAATAAGTAGAAGTTTAACCAAAATAATTGAAATTGGGTGAATAAGTTCCCTTAGAGAAGCTTAACAGTCTAACAACATAACTTTAAAATTCAGAAAATGAATTAATGAGTGAGAAAAGGGTATATAATCAGATGGATGTAAAATTATCAACAATAAGGATATAGAGGAACATATCCCATCATAATAATATGTAAATTAAAAGACAAAACAAAAGAAGTCTTTTAAAAAGGGGAGAGTGAAAGGATCCCTTACTGATTTTGTAACATACACAAGATATGCCACATGAAAGAAGGATCATACAATGAATATGTAAATACACATAAATGAAATAATATTACAAAATTATTACAATCATGGGTAGTACATACACCACACAGATGTAAATAGTGGAAAATATAGCATGAATATCACGGGAATAAAAGTGAGATAAAACCCCTTACCACATTGTAATCAATCAAGTTGTATGACCAAAAGTTTATAAAATCCAAATGAATCACAGAGTACCCTAAATATATAGATAATCATGATAATATATATATCAAATGGATGTACACAATATGCCACGTGCAATAAATAAGTGGTGATCAATTGAAATCTCATGGAATTAAAAGTGAGATAAGAAATCCCTTACCTCGTGTCTTACTTGAGTCATTTGTTCATTGTTCTTCTTGAATAATAAAATAATGTTTATTTATCCTTTATTAAGAACCATTTTCATGTTTATTATACCTTTTATATCACTTATTACCATGTTATAAACATTATGTAATCATTTATGTCAATAATGGTCGTTTGGTTGATATTTGGTACTCGAGTCAGAAATGAACACCTTATAATTACAAGTTTTCCATGTGGTAAATAGTCTATTATCTACAAAATGATATTCATGATTTATATATCATATTAATTATATTTCCAGTATATATATGTATTTATAATATTACATAACATTTTGGAGATAAAAAATGAAATGAAACTTTTATGGAGACGGTAAGTCGTACGTATGCATGAACGCTACTTCCATTTCTATTTCATAATTAATGTAATTAAAAAATAATTATATGGAGGTATATTATAATTCCAGTATAATATATTAAATAATATCATTAAATATATTCATTATACATCCCACACACGGTATTAACGAGTCATATCAATTTGAGTGGGTGGTAGTCCGCACTTCCTCAAATTAAATTATCGTGTTTACCCATTATGGAAAACATAATGGTAGGAAATAAATGTAAAATATAGAAGAAAAACAAAAATATAAACATAATATATATCATATATAGATATAGTTCCATATTAATGGATACCATGAGAGGCGGTAGAAGATAATCGAACAACCATCATTTCGTGAGGAGTTAGTTTTCCATCCACAGAAATAGTATGTTCTTCAATTATTAGATGGATGTGTGTGTAAGTGCTGTTAAAATACATTTCATAAGAACATTATAGTATATTGTGGATATTGGTGTTGTTATAAAATAAAGAAATAAAGAGAATTTATGGGTTATATATTGAAAATAAAAGAAAAGAAGTTAAGAGGAACTATAACCTTTAATTTGGGTAACTTCATTTGGTTTGAATGAAAAGGACTTCTTAAAGTGATTTATGCCCAAGTTAATGATTATAGGGTAAGAAGAGGGATGTAGGGAGCTTAATTAGACAGATCTCGGATGATTGTAAATGCTTGATAGGTGAAAGAAATTGGTTAGAAGTGGTCTCCTTTTATAAAGGAGAGGAGGGGCTCTTTAGGAAAGTGTGAATATATTATTTTATTATATATTTATATTCAGTTTATTAAGGTCCAAAAATAATTAGTGACCAACATAAAATGATTAATTGTAAAAATAAAATCATTCAATGGAATTGTACATGTTTTGGAAAATATTTTATTCATTATAATAAAATTAATTTAAATCATTTATTAATGAGGTAAATACTACATCATTATTGTGTCAGGAATAATTTAATTTATTTGTGTTTTAAAAATTATAAAAAAAATTAATATAGGAAATATTTTGAGATTTTTAAATAATATTTATAGTCAAAATTAAGACATATATAATACTATATATAAATTAATTTACTAAAGGAATTTTATTTTCTTAATTTTTCATTTACTTTAAATTAATAAATCTAACGTGTCATTATCATTCATAAGTGGATACATTGGGTCCCAAAATCCCCCCAAGGATTTCCCATGGTTGGCCTTTACTCCTTAAATAAGATAAGGATAATTTCTAAAGTAATTTATTATTATTATGACATTATTTTTACCTTTTAATACCATATTAACCTTTAACCACGGTAAATAAATGCCTAAAGATTCTGTTCACCGAAAATAATTTTTCTCTTATTGAACCAAATTTTACTTACTAATAACAACCATGTATGTTGGAATTTTTAAATATAATTTATAGAAGTGTTATAATTTCAATTAAAAGAAAAAGTTAATATTTTAACTACTACTAAGTGGTTTCACTATTCATCAAAATTGATGTTTTTTAGAAAAATACCAAAAATTCAGCTTAATATTTTATGATATTTTGAATTAAAAAATGATGTTTATTTTTCCAAATTATAAACATTAAAGTGTCCTTAATTAATTTTAAAATTAATTTCTGTTGTTAAAACAAATAGCGTGTTTTTCCGAAACAATAACTATCTAAAGAGTGACACTTGTTTATGTCCACATTCAAAGTGAAATTAAATCCAATGACCAACATTGGATTAAATGTTAAAAATATATTCTAATTATACATTAAATCCAAGAAAAAAATATAATCTAACAATAAAAATAAATTAGAATAAAACTTAGTTTTGAATTAAAATACAATATTTTCACTATGCATTCAAAAAATGTACTTTATCATAAAAATTCCAAAAATTTAACCAAAGAAAATTTTGATGTCCTGAATCTAAAAAAGAATTTTATTTTGTCATATAGAACATAAAATTGACCAATTATATATCAAAAGGAGGTTCTCCATCAAAAGTCGGTAAATCGACCTTTCACTGAATAATAGAGTATTCATGCTTAAAATTTGATTCCTTCATATTTTAAGCCTCTAACTTTTATTGGATTATTTTGAAAACATTTAACAGCAATATATAATCATATTTTAGTTAGTTCTATTCATTCAATCCAATTCAACAGCTAGACATTAATTACCATTTAAAATAATAATATTACATTATTAGTGTGCAACATAAGATTTCAAAGAAACATATTGTTGCATGTCGGTTATGACATCGAACATAGCATAACCTTTAATGTAAAATTTATATTTAATTCACAAATATTAATAAATATGAAAATTGACATATTCCTTATTTATCTAGGATGTTACACCTATGGAATAGTAACCTCACATAAATATGTATAAATAGAATTTAGCAATTATTAATGGTAATGTGATATAGTAGAATATGTAAATAACTATTTCAAAAATTATTAGTTATGTTTTTATTCGGGTAAATAGTGATTTAACATAGAATATAAATATCTAATATATATAAAATTATTTTATGAAAATTTAGTTCATTTGTCAATTAAAATCATTGATATTAGGTTAGGGTGAATTTTTTATATTTTTTAAAATGTATTGTTGTTTAGAGAATAGTGATAATAAAATTATTTGAGATTTTAGTGTGTTTTGAGACATCCTAATGATGAAATTTATAATTTCAAGTCATGGTCGAATCATTTGGATTAAAATAATATATAATGTTTCCCATGTGGCCAATAACATTGGGAAATACCCTGTGTAAGACCATGGTTTTCAAAATACAACTAATGAGGTGTCCGTCAAATATTAATAAAATATTCCCTAACTTTTGGTATAAATTCCAACCCATTCCTTCACTTCATTAATTCAAATTTCCTCCTCAACGAATATATGGACTTTTTACCTCACAGGGAGTCCTCTAATTCTTCCATGAATCCCCCAGGGTCCCTATTATGGAGTTTTATAAGTTAGTCTTCATAGTAAGGGAACCTTTGACCCTCATCCTTGAGTCAAGACTCATTTTATGTATTTAATTTTAATTTACATTTTATTATTTTGGGGAAGTTATGATGTAACTTTATTTCTAAAAATATTATGTCCAAATTATGACATACCCTTTCCACTCTCATTAACTAAATTTTTTAATTTTTAAGCGACGTCGATGGTCTGATGAATTTTCGTAAGGAAATACTCAACTATCATTTTTCCATTGTTGTTTTCCATTATATGTTATGTCATTAAAATTTCCATATAATGTTATTATTTACATTTTTTCTTTCTATTTACTATATTATTAGTATTATATGAATGGGTTATCATTTCCCCTCTCTTTTTAATGTTTTCTAAAACCATGCTCCATAATCTTTATGCGGAAAAATTTTCTTCACAAAATATCTCTCTTTATTTCTAGAAAAATTATCTTATTTTCATTATTTGAATAAAAAAGAAATTTAATTTATTGTCTAATTCATACATACATTAAAATTATATATTTTATTCTTTATTTTATATTCATAATACCCTTGTTTCCTTTTTGTGGGTTATAAATGACATAATTATCATGTATTAATGAACATTTTAAAACACTATTATTTTGATATGAAAGACATTTAATTTATTATCGTTGAGTTATTTATGAAATGTTTTTATTGATATATCTAGATCACCTGAAAAATGACATATTAAGGGTTCACTATTATATAATTTCCATGCATTGTTTAATGAAATTTATCTCAAGAGATGACAAGTTCTTTTATAAATTGGTGAATTACCTTGTTAATTTTTATGACGCCATGGGGATAGACCATGGAGATAAGCTTATGAATGTATTAATAAACTGTTATAGACACATTCTCATGTTATAATTCATTTTATTATACAAATGATATGCCTCTTTATCATTTCTTTTATTATATTACTCCTATTCATATTGATATCACTCAACTTCACATGTAAGGATTTTCACTTGTTTTCCCTTGCTGGGCCTCCTACTCACATATTCCATTGATGTAAGTTCCCATGATAAGATATGAAATAGATATACATAGGATTAATGATGAATAATACTTTAATGTATAATATATGAATGTTTTATGTTTTCCTTTATAATATAATTTTTTCTAATACAATTGACATTAAAGATCTTCTTTTTGAAAAATATAATGAAATTTAATTTTATAATAGATGATATTATATATTATGAAATTCATTGGTTGAATGAATTATGATGTTCCTTTATTTATGATACAAATATATATAATTATTTTGTTTATTAATATCAAATCCTTCTCAATTAACATCATTGATAAAATTGTCTAATCATTTTGACTTAGAGAATCTTCCACATTATTTTCATTCATATGATGGTAGTGGATTGTGATTTCATAATTCATTAATATATTGACTCTTGTCCTTTATAGATTACTAATTTCAATCGTTGTGAATATATAATTGAAGATCGTGGTATCTCTATATATACCACAATTCTCCACAAAAGGATAATTCCACCAAATTTTCAATAAGTAGACCACTAGAAAAAACTAAAGATATTTGTGGGGTAAATATATTCCATAAATTCCAATATATTTAATTATATAACTAATAAAAATTTCATTATCCATTAACAAAAATCCCATGACCATCTTCAGAACATATTTTTAAACCCTGAATTTTTTTTCCCGTTATGGGTAATGTAAGTACATCTGCAATGATAATCCACTTTTCGAATTTCTTGATGCTCTAATAAGATTAATTTTTTAAAAAAATTATTCTTACTTTTTGTTATCCTGTATAGATTGTTTGAAATTCATTATAAATTTCTCACAAATTGAAAATATTAACCAGATAATATAAATAAATAATGGATTTTTGTAGCAGATGATGCAATCGTCCATCCTTAAACTGCTTCTATCGTTAAGGCCCCACAAATATCATATTTCATGGGTTTTATTCCCCATGAATGTGTAATCATTCAACTAGAACTATATATTTTTAAATTTTTCATAAACATTATGATTTCATAATTTTTTCATCTTAGTGTTCAAATACTCTCCATGATCCCTTTAATTTTAAATTATATTATAATATAATCTATAAGACACCCATAATTATTTATAAATATAATCAAAAAATACTATATTCATCATGTAAATGAGAATTACTAGAGAATTAGTGATTAAGAAAGAAATTTTAATGATATCTTACTGAACGCATCTTTTTCAGAAAGTTTTCTGGGGGATAACCTACTTCTTCACCCTTACATGGTAATACCCCAAATGATAGTCCCCCTTAAAGATGTATTGGGATCCATGTAGATGTTCGCCCAAGTCATAAATCCTTTGTAAAAGGTACTTTTTATTTATCACGATGGTATTTAGTTCACAATCATCATTATAAAGGCGCATTGAAAAATCCATGAGCATGGTGAAGAGGACCGGTGCATCCCATGATGTTGTGTATGGTTATATGAATCCTTTATCCCAATTCTCCTATAGTAGTTTCTTAAGAATCTCATGTTCCACAAAAACCATTCTACATAGAGTCTTGGATAATTATAATGTCCTTTGTATATGAATGATTGAAAATTAAACCACTTGACAATGATAAAGACTAGGAAACTCATATTGAAACACTTCAATGTATTCCCTTATAATATAAATGTCTTCATGGAAGATCGTTTCCCTAGAAAAAAAATAATTTTCTCTATAAAATCTTCTTCGTAGGGAAGTAATAATCATTATTGACATATTGTTGATAAATTAGATTCACCCTTATCCTTGTATTTGATCATAATCAAAAGATGATTCATGGTAAATAGTGTGATTGACATCTCATGGAAATTTATGTTTCCTTTATAAATGGAAATCAAATCCTTGCCTTGAATTGAATTGAGTTTTACAAAAAAGAAATTTCATAGGGCTCTATAGTAATTTATTCACATAAATTCTTATAGTGGATGAGTAATATAAATGGGATGAAATAATATAATCTTTTTCCATTTTCACCTATAAACTTACTTCGATGCATTATTATGGGGTTTTAATATTTCTACCAATACTTAGTGATATGAAGGAAAACATTGAACCAGAATCAAATGGTCTTCTATATGTTTTTGAATGAATAAATAGTGTACCTATAACAACTTCTTAGTCTGGTTTCTCCTTTGTGGGTGTGATGACATGTACTCACCCATGATACCACTGAGGATGTTGGTTGTCTCCCAAATCCTTGGACATAGTTCCTTATATTTCAATGATATTGTGTTCTATGTAGTTGAAACATTGAAAAATTTACTAAGGCTTTAATGGTGCATTCTATTCCTCTATCGAATTAGTGGGATTTTCCTTCTCATGATCAATGTATAGGTGTCAATCCATAATACACATAAATGATTTTTTCATTCCCCTAATTCAATTTTTGGGGTGCTTCTTTCTGAACATTTTACAAGTGGGATGCAGTAATTTCATATAACCAGTAGATATCTCCATAAAACTACAATAATTAAATTACCATTTTTATTATAATCATTGTGATACCCATGAGATTCAAAAATATCAAATTCTACAATGAGGGAACATCATACAACTTATTCATAGAGATCAAAGTATCAAATCACCAATCATTTTCAATGTATATGTTTTGACCCACAATATAAGAGGTCAACCATGAATTCCAGGGTAATGAAAATTTCAAATGAGTTTATTGCATGTCTTATAATATTTTTCTCATACACTCTAATAGATTTGATATATTTTTTTTGAGAGAATATAAATACCTTTCAATTTTATTATTTTATTAAAATGGAAATATTATTAAAAAATATTTTTTGGGGATTTCCATCATCCCCATCGCTTTGATATCTTCCTCATGTTTTTTTATTCTTGATCCATGTCCAATTCTGGTCGCCTTCTCCCTCTATATGATAATAATCATGTATAAATTAATCTTTATATGAAAATTTAATGATGAGAGATATCATAACAATAGAGTTGATTCGTTTATTTTTGATTAAGGGATGTGATGATTCATTGAAAGTTGGTGGCCTTTTTCGAGAAAAGGTATCAATTGATACGTTAAAAATCCTAATGGTATTTTGGTGATCCTCCTGATATTGGTTTATATTTATAATTGGAGTCATCTATTAGAGTACTTTCACAAATTTCATTATTCCTACTCCCATCTGTTTTTACATCTCATTTGGAAAGTCATCACATTTCCCTTCACATAGGTCATTTGCCTGGATCCTCCTCATTCTGGAAATTATATATAAAAAAGGAACATTTATGGATGCATATTTTTAAAATTCTAATTATACAAATGGGATTAAAATTAAATTAAATGGATAAGTTATAAATTATTTTAATTCATTAACTTATGAATTTATAAGGTTCAATCTATGTAATCCATGAACTATTTCATAACATAAACTCTAATGTGTATTTATTTCATTAATATTGGATCACTATGAGAATGATAATTTACCAATGAATAAACCCCAACAGTTAAAATATATCTTTATATCAAAGTACATTTCCATTATCAATTTCCCTATCCATTCTATCTCGACATTGTGTTTTTAGGTTTTACACCAATATACATACAATACCGATCCACATAGGGTATTAGTATCCAAATAGGGATGCATTTCCATGGAAACAACATAATATATAAGTTTCCAATTTTTAAGGATGTATTTCTATTTTTAGTTATATTCCTTTCGATATATCTTGAGTTTTATAATCAAATTCCCGAAAATTACAATTTATTTTCAGTGATACCAACTATGAAGACATTGTTATATATTAAACATTAATTCATTAATTATTACATATTTTTACAAATAATAAAACCTTTAATATTTTGAAGTATAGTTTATTTGGGAATTAATTACACTACACAACAACATAAAACATGGGATACAACTAAATTAATGAAAATATCTTTGACATTATCATATTTTTCCATTTATTTAAAATACCAATGGATATCATGTGGACATACATTAGAAACAGGTGGTCTATAAATACAAGTAAGATAATTAATATAGAATAAAATGATGAAATTAATATAAATTAGTAGATATTAATATTAACATGTCATAAAAAGAGTGATAATCATAAAAAGGAATACTGAGGTATGATATAACATGATAATAATAAAGGAACATGGAAAATGTTACAACAACATAAAACATTTCATCAAAATCATTCGCCAGAGACAAAAGAAAAGAAATAATAATGGATGTCTTTTTATGATTGATTAGGTTTTCTCCCTAATCCATTTTATGATTTCTCAATAGACTAAAACATTTACCAATACATGGGAGTGCTATATAATTCTGCATACCCCCATCAAATAAATTATTTTCTCATGCATAAGTGTGCAACATATATCAGTAATTAAGGAATAATTTATCTTAAAAAAACATCCACAATTAGGGAGTGTGGATAAATACATTTTTGTAATTACTAAGAAATCTAAATGTGAAAAATGGTGACCACTATTAATATTCGGAGGGTATTTCTATTCACAAAACAATAGTTTTGGAATTTAAAATCATTGTGAAATTTTAGAAGTATAATGGGGGAATATAAATTTTAATGGGAGAGATTAATGAGATTGAATGAGGACTATCAATTTTTTTCTATAAAATTGATACTAAAGGGATACGGAAGAACATATCTGATCATTATGAATTAGTGAAAAAATTAATTATATAATGAAAATATGTGAAAAAAGGAGGGAAATTGAGGGTCTCGTACCTTGAGAGGATGATTCCAAATGATTTATATGGGCTTCATGAGAGAATGGTGGTACCTTTGTCAGATTCCTTGGATGGGAGGTTAGATTAGTGACCTACACTATGTTTTTTTATTAAAGGGAAATGGGGTCTTTGGTTGATTTATATAAAAAAGGACAGCGAATTATTTATTATTTATAAAACATATGATTTTCACTCTATATAATAAAATAAACTAAACCACATACCTTCACAATATTTTTTCCCATAGATTCTACCAAAGATGGTTGGTTTTCAATTTTTTATAATGCCATTGTCTATCCAATTTAAAATATTACAAAACATGATGTCCAAGTGAGTTATGTCCTGAAATAAATGATTTTGAAATATTAAATTATTATATAAAATTTGGGAGATTCATAAAATAATTATAAAATTGAAAAAATAAATATGAAATCACATTATTTAATGGAAAAACATATATTTTTTCCTGGATAAAATTTATTGTTTTTACTTCATTATTTTTGGGACATTATGATAACATAATACAATGTGTATATTAATTTCGTATTTAATTTTTAACCGAATTTTTAAATGTCTCATAAAATTATATAAAATTAATCATTAATTAATTTAAATATTTGGATTCATAAAATAATTATATATATATATAGGAATATACACTTTTAAAATTGATTTAGTATTTAATGAGGAATAATGTGTTTTTGACCATTTAATTTTTCAAACCCATATAAAAATTACATTCGACTTCATAAAAATTATATGTTCAATTATGTTTTAAAAAATAAGTTAATAATAATAGATTATTAAAATATTCGTTATTTAGAAAATCAAATAATTCATGAAAAATATTTTCTTAATTCAAATAAAATATTACCCAAATATACAATTTGTGTTTTATTTTATCGAAATTGATGTCGTCTTTAATGTTAGAATAAGAATTATGTATAACCATTATTCCATTGAAAATAAAATATTATTGTTAATATTTTTAGTGTCTTGACACATATCCCATTAATACAATATAAAATATTGTTTGATTATGGTGTGCGATGGTGAGAATTTAATTCAGTGGTTAGGTGTACATGGTTTGGGATGCGATCTTAATGTTCTTGGACTTCTCCCGTAAAAGGGTCTTCTCATTTTTATGTTGTTTGATAGCATCTTGGGCATTATGTAAGGAAATCCCAGTGACGTTATATATAATGAATAATCTGAAAAATGGGCTTCAAAAGGCCCAATCCTACTATTTTAGGCATTCAATTCCTTTTTATTTGTTAATTATGATTTTTGATACCCAATGTTTATAATAATTCTATTATCACTGTTCAATGGATCCATTATTGATGGTATGATTTTATAATTTCACATAAATAAGATAAGATATAAGAAACCCAAATAACTGTAGGTGTTATCTATAACAATAACACATAATAAGAAATTTAATTCCACTAAAAATAAAATTATATTTATTATATATTGGATTGTTACATATATAGGGATATTCATAGTGATAATGGAATGCATATATATAAGGCTATGTTAAGTGATTCTAAAATTTATATATACAAGGATTGACATATTTATAAATAATAAATTTGTATATAATGGGCTTGAACTAGTGATAAATGATGTGATTCATATATAGAGGGATTTAACCAACGATAAATTATGAAATTATTATATACTATAATTTTCATATAGGCTAAAATAATTACACAATGGTATTTTCACAGTTATGTGATTATTAAATTGCTTATTTTTATGGATGAAATGGTTTCAATAAATATTATGAGACATTATGATGTAGTTTCTATGAATGTTCATTTATGTGCTTTAATAGTTATTTATTTTAAACAATTATTTTTCAATTTATTTCATGAACACATTATCAGACTAATTTCTTTAGACAATTTGTTTTCTACCAATGTAATTTACTCTCACCAAGTTCTGGCAACTGTTTCGTACCTGAGAAGATTATTTGGATACAGATATGGATAAGGGAAATGTACCTTGTTTTTTATTAGGAGTGGTTGAATGTGATTGTGTTTGGGGAGGGTACATACATGAGGTTCATTATCAAGGTTTATTTCGCTTTCTTACTATGTTAGTTATTTCATTTTTATTTATTTTATGTAATTTTTTATATTTAGATATATTTCATCCTAATATTACATTAATTAATTATAATTGTTTCATCCTTTACTCCCATTTTTTATATTATTTAAAAAATTTCCATTACACTAATGTTTATTATTCTTGATTATTCCACTATGTTTTAAATTTTACCAAATGTTATAGTCCCCCCACAATACTCATCTCGATGCCTCTACTAGTGGCTAGTCACTAGCATAGTGGGAGGTTGGATTAAGGACCCATAATTGACCTGATTATCTTTGCAATAGTGTACTAGAATGGGGGATAATACAATCTTGTATTTGGGGATGGTTATTGATTTTTTTCATTACAATTTGAGATTGATAAGAATGAGACTAGGTTTTTTCCAGACATGGTAATGATCATTTGAATGTTAGTAACTATCCCATGTACATGGTGAAATTGTAGGGCATTGGGATGGAATTTTTGTACATGTTATTTTGTAGTTATTGATTGAGTTTTTTCACCTATATTGACTAACATGTTTTGTGATGCTGTTGTTTCTTTTGATTTATACATGTGGCCAATTATGATAAGAGATTAGTATGCATGCATCATGGTAGTAACACTGTTATATATATTGACATGAATTATTCATGTTACTGACATATTGATTTCATGTTATATATAATTTCCAATATTTACTATGAACTAATATACCTGATATATCTGTTAAATGGAAATTAAATAACTTTTATGTCATGATAAATAAATTTAAGAACTGTTTGGAGGGACACTGAGGCTATGGTTCACATTTTTTTATCACTTATTTTGGTTGAATATATTTTTATGTAGGGTTATATGTGGTGTCTTTTTATTGTAGTTAAAATACCTCATCATCATCTTCAAGTTATGAATTTGGAGATTGGAAATATGCTTTCCCAAAACATAGATAGCTAGATATTCCTATAGATCAGGATTATCAAATGGATGTCTAGCATCATGATTGTTTCTTAAGGGTCATGTGATCAATATAAATAGAGGATTTTCACACCATTTTTTGATGTCTAGGAAGAAGAGGGAATTTAAACTGTAACATCCACCTTTTTCAACTTGGAGTAAGTCCCCTAGGTAGGCGATTTGTTGTTTGAGTCAACCCATATGATCTCCAATGACCATGAGAAACACTTATATATGAGGGTGAATCTTGTAATGTAGTTCCTTTGTGGAACCACTGTGATTTTGTTAGAAGTTCAAGAGAAAACTGGAAAATTAATTGAGTTATTTTAGAAGGATCAAAAGTTAATTCACCTAAAATAGGTGATATTTTTAGTGATAGAATACTAAATATTATTCAAAATCATATAGTTCTTTTCACCATGTCTATCAAATTATTAATACTCCATAGGCAGAGGTTTTCAAAATGGGATTTTATAAGAGACCAGGTCGCAGGTGAATGTATTTTGCTCGATAATATTTTCGATTGTGATAAAACATGAACTCCCCATAGAAGGTGAATTTTGGGAGCCCCTGAGAAGTGTCTAGGCTATTTTATCTTTTGGAAATTGTATCTCTTCTTCATGCTAAACAAAGATATTCAATGATAGTTATCACCAAGGAAATAGATGGTATAATATCAAGGTAAATGTGAAGCCATCTCATGACGATATTCTATTGTAGTTGTATCAGTGTGTCATGATGGGCTATAATCAGTATTAGTCAATGTACCCAAGTTTTAAATTCAATAATTTTGGTTGGATTGGTCACCAATAAACGTTTTTGATAGGAATGAAGTACCAGAGTGGTGGAAGGGGCTTAGGATAATAACCAGAGTGTGGGAATGACTCTACTACTCCTCAAAATATAAGTATATCATGTTTTATAGGACATTTAGGGAATTTTTGAGGTTATTCAATCCCATTTTATGTCTATTAAAACAAGTTAAAGGGAATACCATATTGGAGTTATAATAGATCCAAGGGAAGAGGTGTTATTCGGTTGCATGTTATGCAGACTAGTCCATCTATTGTATATGCATGACCTACGACCTCGAGAGTTATGATTCTTTTATCATATTCCTTTTTATTATTTTTATAATACAAGGTAATAAAATTACTTTATATCTAGTCTTTTTTTAAAAATATTTGGGATTTTTTGTTGAAATCATTGATTGTTCTTTTGTAACGTCCAGGTTCCGAGTGCCGCCTAAAGGATCCCCATACCCGGTTGGTCACAAGGACTCATGATCATTTCTCAAAACCTCAGAGGATTATGAATACCAGTAAGGGCCATGGATTTGAAAGTGGGGAATGTATGACCTAATTGGAAGAGTATTCATATTGTAATGAAAAATAATAATAGTTGATGAAGCTATAATACTATACAACAACATAAAAAAATAGAAAAATGATAACAAAATGAACAAAAACAGATACATAAATGATGCATGACACATGAGACTAAAAGAATAAAAACATGACACAATGCTGGAATATAAAAAATAAACCAATGTTTTGAAAAGTATAAAAACAACTACATCATCTCAAGCCCATCTTGATCCCATTGTCACCATCCTCAGAACAATCATGTACCCGATGTAAATGGGAACTTTTCCTTATCTATACATATAACCATACAATATATCTATGTCCAAAATAATGACCCAATTTGGGTGTGAGATTAATCATAATAGGAAACCACAAAAATATCTGTGCATATGTGTTTGTGAATATATATATCATAAAATAAACAGAAATGAAGAAACAATATTGATGTACACAAAATTAAACAATTCAACACTGTCCAATTACATTCATTTACATTTATTATTTATTATAAATGTTGAATAATATAACCTGGGGGCCTGGAAAATGATTTATTTCCCCATGTACAACCATAACCAACATACATCTTGAAAGACCATCTAACGATAATGTATGACCTAGTCCATGCTTCTTCAAAGGCATGTCAGAAACATTATGATCATATAATAATTTCAAATCATCCCTCTGATAAAATCCTTACAACCTATCCATCCATATTAACATATCCTTGAATTAATAATGATAACAAACCCTTGGGAATATTCACACAGTCCAACCCACATGGTCTCACTACGCACTAATCAAATAAAAATGAACACTTGTGTAGCTCTCACTATCAATAAACCATGCTCTACATAGCATCAATAATGTATACTTATCCTATGTTATCTCTCCCAGCCAATTCTCTATGGTCTACCCTTTATTTATTGATGACCCTCTAGGTAGATCTCGCTATCTAACTCCTTTGGTAAATGAATCATGGTAGATCTCAGAGTCAATACCTTTGGACAATTATAAAAGAATTAATAATTTAATTACCATACATATGGATGCTATCACAATGAATTACCTTATTTATAATTTTATAATGTGAAACACAAGCATCTCATATAAATATCAACTCCATCCTATCATCACTAGGCATTGAATCATTGTATTCTAGCTTGAATTTAGATATGATGTCTATAACCGAAACAAACATTTGTAAAACCACTATAATCGCGGTAATAAAACTTATTCATAATAAAAAACCATTTCTTATACAAATAAACCATACCAAAAATTAAACAGGGTTAAATTCAAAAAATATTCAATACCCTGAACATAGTATTCAGAAAATGTTAATATATAATTAAATGAAAACTATGGTAAGTCGTGAACAACAAACCACAAAATTATATGATCGATAAAGTTGAACCTCATCCTTTGAATCGACATATAACAGTAAACATCTAGAAAATTTAAAAAATGTTCAACCTTGTATAACTCGAGAGAGAGAACAAATCAAGAGGATATATTCAAGAAGACAGAAGGGCCCACTAGTGGGATTCCAACGCACCTACCGGTGTCTGATTTGGAGAATGGATGAATGATCAGTGTCTTGGAGACAAAAAGTCAAACTCGACCACTCCTAGATGAGATGAGGATAGAAGATGATTAATATGATGATTATATGCAACAACAGTACGTTTAATGAAATAAAATAAAAATTACATGGCATGTTTATTTAATGTACATTCCATGTACATGCCTCAACTATTCCCCACATTATGTGGTATCTAGGTCACCCCACATGGCCATGTCTCTACTTTAACATGGACATCACATGGCCACCCACAACAACCTGGTATATGGGGTGTACTTCTAAAATTTCAAAATATCCATTTTTCTCAAAAACACCCAAAATCAAGATTCATACCTGAAATTAATATCTAGGTTCATAAAAACTCCCCTCTTAAAAAATTCATCACTGAATCTCAAAAACAATGTAGAAAAGATGAACTATTGAACAACTCTAGCCACTGTGATTGCACATTGGTCTCCCTCTCCCATGTATCATCTTGTACGCACCCAAACTATATTAGCACCCATACAGAGGAACAAACCGGCCACTGATAACATTTTTACTATGATCCAAAGTCCATATAGGTTATCCTAAAATGTTTCATCGACCACCTACTCAACCTCCTTAGGTTGAAAAAAAGTTAGGCAAGTCTGAAAATTAGATCCATAGTTGTGAAATGTGGAAGACGTCAGGCATTGATCGGTTCCTTTGTGATAACTGAAACCAATAGCCAACTGGACCTACTCTCTCCAAAATCCTCAAGGACTCAAAGCATCTTGTTGAATTATTTCACTGTCTTCTAATCCTCATGTCTCCAAACCTCAGTGTGACACGTAGGAAAACCCAATCTCTGAACTCAAACATCATTGGTCATATTCATTGATCAACTTAAGAATTCTACAGAGACTGTGTTATAACCATTCTCTTCCAAATCAACTCCACATTCTCAGTGGTCTCTTGGACAAGACGAGGTCCCAAAATTACTTCATATCCAACCTCTAAACAAAATACGGTTGATTATCATGGCCTACTATAAAAATAATCATAAGGTGACATATGAATAGTTTCTTGGAAACAATTTTTGTTGGAAAACTCCACCAGAGGTATATGATTTTCCAAAAACATCAAAAATATAGGATTCATGCTCAAATCATGTCCTCTAGAACTTGAATTGTTCACTAAGACTATACATCTATATTTGGATGGTAAGATATACTCAAAAGTACATGTGTACGCAAATCCCTCTATATTCCCTTCCATAAACGATTAGTAAAGAGGGTGTCCATGTCTAAAGCAATAGTGTGTAGAACACCAAGAAAATGTAAAATATCTTGGATTGACAACATTCCATGATCATCAACACTGATGGTCGCCTTTATCTCTAAAAACGATTCAACCTATGTGATTCTATCAATCACCATAAAGAATTCATGATTACCTCAAGGAGACCTTAGTAACCTTGTCAGGAAATCCATAGAGACATCATTTGACTTCCACTCGGGAATGAGTAACTATTGTATAGTCCCTACCAGTCACTCATGATATACCTTAAACTACTTAAATGTGGAAAAAATCATAACAAAACTTGGAATATCTCTCTCCATACATTTCCACCAATACTAATTGTGTATATCTCGATACATGTTAGTGACCACAGGATGAACTACCAAAACTGATGAATGAAAATCCCACAAAATATCCTAGCGTATTTATTCCAACACCCATCCATGTTCATGAATGTAAAATATATCATCCTATCATTTGTTTTAACTCAAAGTAGGGTCTTCTCCGGAAAAATTCTCTCGTTGTACTAGGCCCTAAGAATCTATGTTATATCTACTTTGTACCTGATCTAGTAAAGGTATAAGTAACAACTATAGATGAAAGAAATATATGCCACTATCTATCATGTACCTAAAAATGCATCTTATGAATCATTGAAAAAAGATTCCACTCACTTCATGACTCTTGAAAATCCTATATTTGTATCTTCCAACTCGATGCATCTTCCACTATGTTTCCTTTCCTAGGAATCAAGGAAAGCATGTAATCCAAAGCATAAAGTTACTCAACCCACCTTCGTTGTCTCAAATTCAGTTCACAATGAGTAAGGATATACTTGAGACTTTTATGGTTAGTGAACACGACAAATTCACTCCCAAAAGATAGTGTCTCCAATAGTGTAATTCATTTACAAGTATAGCTAACTTGAGTTCAGGTGTAGGATAGTTTCTCTCAGGTGGCCCTAACAACTGATACTCATATGCAAGGTGTCCTTCCACCTACATAATCACAGATCCCAACCCGATAACGGATGCATCACAGTAAACCGTATATCTATTTCCCAGATCTGTGAAAACTAGTATTGATGATGATGTCTACTTTCCTTTCAACTCCTGAATGGCTGAAACGAAGGAATATTTTCAAAATTAATTCACCCCCTTCTTAGTTAGGCCTAAAAGTGGTGATTCTAAGGATGAAAAGTCTTATGTAAATCACATGTAGTAAGAATCCATCATAAAAAAACTCTTTACTTCTAAGACGATCTTGGGATTCTCCCAAGAAACTAAAGATCATGCTTTCTATATGCCTACTTATTCTCTTATCTCTAACATAACGTGACCAAAGGAGTGAATTTATTCTATAAAAAGTGGATTTTTGAAAGCGTGTAATATAAATAATTCTCTCTCAGTGTAATCAATATGATATCAAAATTGATGGAATGGTCGTTTTGTGAATGAGATTACACCAAGATTCCATCCATGAAAACAGCGACAATGGAGTCCACGTAATAATGGAACAATCAGTTCATCTGTGCCATCAAAACTACAGGTTTGATCGTGAGGCAAAATGACATAACAATATACTCATATATACCATACCTACTCTAAAAGGCTGTAATATGTATATATGATGTTGTAACACACAATTAATGATAACCACATCTGAAGAAAATATTCGAGCACACCTAGGCTCCCCGAAGCTGATCAAAGAGATCATCCATCCTCAATAAGGGATATCAGTTCTTGACCATCATATGATTCATATTCAGATAATCCACATAATGCATGAGGCTACCATCCACCTCCTTGAAATAAAGAACAAGAAAACCCCATGGAGGAGTACTGTGTCTATAGAAACGCTTTCCATATAACTACAATAACCATTTCTCGATCTCCTGTAACTCTGGAGTAGTTATCCTATTAGGAGGAAGCGACAACGGTGCCACTCCTGGAACAAGCTCATTGGAGAAGTCTTCCAGTCTCTCTCGAGGAAGACCTAAAATTTCATGTGGGAAGAAGTCCCTGAAATGATCCACCTTTAGAAGAAAGTCTCTTTGGAATTTCTATTGGACATCTAGATATATAATTGAAATATGTGTTGTAAAACCTCTTATCATGTGATCTCGGGGGCAGCTCAGCTCACATAGACATCCCATTCACACTTTTGATGAAACAATTTGCACTCTGGTGATTTGATACACACCCTACGAAGATTAAAACAAATTTTTTTTGAAGGGAACTAACCAATCCATTCTGAGAGTGATGTCATTGCCCATCATCTCTATGTCATAAAGGACCCTAAGAAGTGACACCCACCAACCTCAAGGTGGAACACCTTGAATTGACATACACTAGTCGTATTAATACCCAACATTGTGTCCAATGTCATTACATCCTCAAAATTATAGATATAGATCCCAATAATCTTCATGACAAGAACAAATGTAATGCTATGGAAAGCCCCTATATCAAAAAGAGCATATGATAAAACCGAGGAATAAAAAATCATAACTCTACCTATAGAGGTTCTGAGATCCAACTCATGTTGGGTATGCTCCACTGAAAAAGACTGATATTATCTGTCGTGATGCGTCCCTTCCAGATTACCCTGAGCTGATCCACCCTATTGTCGCTAACACTTATCACTCACTACTAGTGATAACACCCAACAAACATGCTGAAGAAGGCCCTTAATGGGGCATGATCTACAGTAAACTGTGTCACACGGGAAATATGGATTATTATAACAACTCATCTAGGACTGTTAGCATAAAAACAATAAACATGACAAAATGTTGTGTGTAAGCTCTCAATAGCACTTCATGTTATCTTTCGATGGAGTGCTAACACTAGATGCTAAAACTCCCTCGCAGACACCTCCCAAATCCCATCAAGTATACTTGGTAATTAGTGAATGATTCACTATATCTATCTCTGATGTCATCCTAAAGACATTAACATCTAATAGGATGTCATAACTAAGACAATCCTCAAATCTCCTAGCGAAAATAACAAGTCATCTCCCATAATTATCATGAAGCATTGTAGCTCTGTAAAAAAATAGATCACTCCATCAGTGAAAGATCTCTCTATTGCAATGGAATGAACTCTCTGGCTCGATCGGACCTCAACATGTTTAGATAGAAGTAGTCATAGAAGGTCTTTTTAAACTCTTCCCAGGCTATATGCTAATGAATTCCCACCTTTGAGAAAACATCCCACCATATAATTGTTGAATCACCTATCATGTATGTCATGAGCATCACCCACCACTATAGAGGTTCATCATGATTCTAAAAAATAGGGAGTATCACCGTTATCCATGACTCTTCCGATTGTGGTATTCCTTCCTGAGAAAAAGTGGGATGATTTTGCTACTGGAACACCCACGCTCGATCTACCATAGATGGGGTAGGATATGTATCCCCCTAGAAGGGTTACATCAACTTCATGAATACTGATGAGAGCTATGAATCAACACCCATGTTAGGTAAAATAGTTTTTACCAAGAAAGGAATGACATGAGGATCTACAGGTAGCCCCCGATCCACCATTTTTAGTGTCTAATCATTTCCATGTCTCTGACATACAAATGGAGGACATCTCAGTGGCCTGACTCTAAATGTTATGTGCATACCTCAGTTTAATATTTACAATGACTATAACATAGATGTTCATGAGGGGAGTAGGATAAGAAAACAATAATGTTTTTTCAAAATAGGGATATAGGACATCCATAACCCCTACATAATGTGTTCCCTTTAAATTTTAACTCAGCACGTACCTCTTACAAACATGGTTATGTAACACCCTTGCATACGGTGTGTTTTTTCTCAGACAAATCATATACACGAATTTTTCCCTCCTACCCAAGTACTTCAACATGGATAAACTACATGATTCTCTCTCGGATAACCCTACATGATGCGTTCACCCTAAAAATAGCATATACCACTTATAATTTAACTTCAAATTTCATTACTCACAGGGTTGGAGACACGGTTCTTAAAACATGGCATGTACTCCCAGTACATGGCGAGTTCTACCAAGTTTTCCCAACCCCGGTATTCTGCTCACACAATCGGTCACACGGTAAAAGGCTACATAACATGTACATATAGTACATGATGTGGACATAAGGGAAGTCATTTCTTCCATAATAAAAGAATAGAAGGAGTGTGTTCATAACACCAAACACCATGTTGTTTGGGTTTTAGGACAGTAAACCTTATATAAACCTTCAAAACCCCTAAATACATAAAATTTATTACATATGAATAGAAAATTATTACATTTGGATCCAATACGCCCACGAAACAATGTTTGGAATCCTTATTCAAGTCATAACATAACCAAATGCAGTTAATGATCAATATGAGCCACAAAATTAAAATCTAAGAGGTCCCATAACACCTTAGGAACCAACGTATGCCATTTTTACTAACGATACGGTACATATACCAATACCCTATTCAAAATAGCATACATTCAATCATATAATCTATCAAAACAACATTAATATCTTGCACAACGTCTATCAAAACCACATGCAATTAGAAATTCACCTTAAATGGATTGACAATAATGCATGACATGTGATCCCAATAAAGTTCCTTTATGATGCATCAGATGTAATACCCTCATCTCATTGGGTTGAAATATAAATAGAACATCAATAATATCAATGATCACAACATAGATCATGTGAATCTCCCAACAGTGAAATCAAATCAACTGTAACAATTGAATGAGCTAAAATATTTCAATATTCAAGGTAGATAGGGTTTCTCCAGTACACGGGTTAACTAATATTAGGACCAACCTTGTACGAACTACCCATTAATTCTTACGGATATATATAGCCCCTAAATACTAAGACAATGTAGAAAAGAACCCCCACTAATACAACTTTGTAATTTCCTGCTTCCGGGTTCCGCCAAAAGGTTCCCCATAACTAGTTGGTCACATGGACTCAAGCACATTTCTCTGAAAGTGGGATTCTTCCGACTAGTAGTGAGGGCCTTGGGTATGATAGTGGGGAATCTATTCCCACATAGGAATAGTATGCATAATGGAATGACAAATAATAATAGTACTGGATGCATTAATACCGTACACAAAAAAAACAATGGAATATTGATAGTAAAATGAAATGAATCAGATATATAAATGATGCATGTCACATGTTCCTTAGAAAATATCCAACAGAGTTACAATTATATTATATAAAACAAAAACCTGATTACTATAATGTAAATAAACTTATAAATCATTGCAAGCCTTAACATGGTCCAATGATTTCTTGCTCCATGACAATGATGTACCTGATGTAAAAGGGTTGTTTCCCTTGTCTACACCTTCAACCATATAATCTGTTTGGGTCCAAAATTATAACTCAAATAGGGAGGGAGACAAATCCTAGTAGGAAACAAGAAAAATATTTGTGCCTAACAATAAATGAATATAAATAGTAGGAAATATATATATATTAATAAACATCTAAGAAGTACTCAAAATTAATCCATTCAACAGTTTCCAAATAAATTCATTTACATTTATTTATTATTCCAACCATTGAATAATGTACCTTCTATAACTATCCAATGCTCTATATCCCTCTGTACAACTATAAAAAATAGATGTCTCAAAAGACCTTCTAATGATAATGTATGACCGAGTACATGATTTTTCTTTGCCTTTCAGACTCATCAGAATCATTGATTCATTTCAAAACAACCATTTGTGAATGTCCTCATAGCCTTCCCCCTTTGTTTTAAATAGAATCAAATTAATAATGATAATGACCCTATGGGAATACTCACATTCTCTAACCCACATGGTCTCACAATGCACTAATCAAATACAAACGACCATCAAGGTAGATCCCACAATCAATACACATTGGTCAACAGAGAAATAATAAAGTATAATGACCATGTGGTATCTATCACATTTAATTCCCTATGGTCTAACATTTATATAAGTCTGACCCTCTTGGAAGTTCTCACAATATAATCCCTCAGGTCAATGACCCATGGAAGCTCCCACATTCATGACCTCTGGTCAATTATAACAACAATTCCTAATTAAAATACCCTACTTCAAGAAGATCTCATAGTCAATTACCCTGGTCATAAATTCATAATTTGAAAAAAATGAATCTCATATAAAAAGCGTCTCCATCCAATGAACACATTTCATGGATACAAATCAACCAAACTTGATTTCTTTACCCAACGACCATGACAAAAAAAACATATGTAACACCTCCATAATCAAGGTAATGACCCTTATACATAATCAAAACCTCTTTCTTAATCAAGAATATCTTATCAAGATTAAAACATGGTTTTATTCCAAAAATACAGTATATCCAAAACAAGGTATTCAACAGATAATCATGTATAACTCAAAGACAAGCTACGGTAAGGCAGAAACCACATACCAAAACATTGTAAGATTTATATAGTTTAACCTCTGCCTTTGAATATATCTAGAATGTCTAGATCTACAAAAATGTCAAAAACGATCATCCATGAATAACACAAGAGAGAGAATAAATCATGATGATAGATTTATGTATAAGGAAGGACTCATATGTGGGATTCCAATGCACCCACCATTGTTCGATTCATAGAGAGGATGACTGATCAGTTGCATGGTGAAGAAATGTCTTTCTTAGCCACTCATAGATGACAAGAGGTTAGATGAAGATGAATATGACAATTCGATGCAACCCTAGTCCATTTAAATATATTAAAGCAAAATTAAACGATGCGTTCATTTAATTTACAAACCATGTACATGCCTCAACTTTTCCCAGCTGTATGTTATCTCTGGGTCAGCCCACATGACCATGTCTCGTCCATTACACATCCAGCACACATCTACCTACAACAACCTAGTACACATAATATACATCTAAGGACACTGTGTGTACTTCTAAAATTCCAAAATCATCCTTTTTTCTCTAAACACTGGAAATCATGAATCATACTTGAAATGAAGATCCAGGTTCATTCATCATTGACCGTTGATACACCACTCGAAGTTCTATCACATAATATCAAATGTCACTTGGGGTTTTATCTAGAGATTAGTGGTTTCAAATTTTTGTGGGAAGCGTTTCTTATGTAAATTTGAATTTTATATTTAATAATTTGTATTGAATATATATTTATATACTAGGCTCATTTTTGACTATTTTAGAAAGAGACTGAAATTCCAATATCTAGAAAGACACAACTATTCTCACTAGGGTGAGTGAGATCATCAAGTTTACCATGTAGGTCAAATTTAGTGAATATTGTACTATATCCCCAACAAAACAAAAATCCATGTTTTGGATGATGGTTGTCTATAGAAATATCCTTTTCCTTATATGGTATAATAAGCTCATTTTTTTCCATTCATGTTCAATGGATTACAAATTGAGTTTGAAATTGAGTTCATGATTGAGTTAGTGTTGGGTCAATAGAAAATTTCTATCACCCCTTATAAAATAGTGTGAGGAATGAATAAGAAGTAAAATGTCCAGTTTGATGATATCAAATATAATGGCTTCATAGTTATTAGTATATTTACATGGTATTATCTATATCATTTTTTCCACTAGGATTAGGGTTATTTTACCTTATACATGGATTATTATATATTGAACTAGACGGTGGTTAATAAACAGTATTCCCTTCCATATATTGATGATCTATTCCATCATTTGAGATGATATAATAATTTCTAAAAAATAGTTTTGAGATCAAGATTCCATCGGCTAAGGCTGAGACCATCAAACATGCCTCCTATATCTTTTATGGGAATTTGTGCATCATATGTGTTCATATTTATGATGTTTGGTTTCAAAAACACATTGAATATTGTCATGTAATTACTGAATAAAATTATTCATCCATTTCTATAATGTGTTGTGGTGGTTTTATTTATGACACATAGGATAAATACCAGTATGATTAAGATCATACAAAACAAATTAACATTTTATTGATTAAATTGGGAGATCATAAGATTAATTCCATGCTAACTATTCTATGTTTTTGGATTGATAAGGTGAACTTATCAAGACATATTTCATTATAGGATTGAGTAGATATAGACTCATATAATATTGAATCCATGATATGAAGGGATCTTCCAATGAATTGAATCATGATTCACAGTTTTTTATTTGTAAGGTTATTATATCTTATTCATCCCAGACATATCTTGTTTTGTAGAAAAATTATTTAGGATGGCCATGAAGGGGTGATGTTTTTTTGTCTATATGATTATTAGATGGATTTTCAAGAGTTGAATGGTAGACTTACCTAAAAACATATCCTCCCATTACCTCTTATGGGTAAAGAGAAGATAGTGTATTTTGAAGCATCTGGAGTTAGAATCGATGTAGTTCTAATGTAGGATGATTAAGTGGATGTATATGGATCCATACATGTGAGACTATTGGAGTGGAATTACCATACTCATGATCTGGATTTAGCTATTTTGGAATATCCACAGAGATGATAGACACATTATGTTAGGGAGATAGTATTTTGTTATCCATATACTATAGGAGCATTAGTTACAACTTTTCTCAGTGGGACCAGAACCCTCAAAATAAGTGGTGGTTTAATTATATTAATTATATCTACTTCAAGATATCTTATACATATTAATAGGATACATTGTTACAAATTATTTGAGCTGAAAGATGAAAATAGAAGTAGTAAGGGAGTCTTATTATTAATAGAAGATAATTTAACTTTCTACAGACAAGAATTTATTTGTTCTAGTGTCCTAGGGATATGTATATCTAACATCAACATCTTTTATACCAATGATTTTGGATCTGATCAGAAAAAAGTATTTATCTAATCCAAAGGAATTAGTACAGAGAGACACAACATATTATGGAGAGAAACCATATGGATGGTCCCTAGGAAGTGGAAAATTCATTCCTCTATATGAGAATGTATGGGTTATTACTGGAATTCTCAATGATTTAATGAATGGTATTCATGCATCTCGATTGTTGCTGAATCCTTGTTTGAGAATGATATATTTCCATCTCCATATAAAATAGTGGTGGCCATGAATGAAGAATGAGATAGTGGTATTTTTGGTGTGATGTATCACCTTTTTCAGTGATATCTGAGCTACAAAGATATGAATTAATTTTTATTCCATATACAGTTATAGAGTGGAAATGTGATGATTTCACATTGTATTTTGTTATAGTATTACCGAATACATCCAGTACAAACAATGTGGTATGGGTGATCATTGATCATGTAAAAAATTTACACAAATGCATGCCCATTAATGGGAACATAAATATTGATTATATGTTTAATATTTACAAACAAACGATAGTCTAGTTGAATGGTGTTTTGATGAGTATCATTTTAGATAGATTTCAACGTTTCACATAATAAACCTGGATGGTTCTTCATAATGATCTAGGAAGACAGGTTCATCTAAGCACAACATCTCACCTTTAAACCGATGGTAAATCTGAGGTGACTATTATGATTTTAGAGGATATTATATCATCCAGTTTGTTGATTTTAATGGTTCAATAGAGATTCATATAGAACTAATATAGTCTTCATATAATAATATATTCTATGATTTAATCAAAAAGGATCATTCTGAGTCCTATTATGGAATTTTATTCTATTGAAAACTTTTTTTGGTTCGAGGCATGTGAGTAAGCACTTGAAAAGCCCTGTATCATGAATGAGATGTATGTGTAGGATTAGATGAAGAGGATGATGGTGGTGGTTTCATAGATCAGGTAGAAATATTATGCTAACCAACTATGATGACCTCTAGAGTGTCATTTTTTTCATCATAATTTCATTTGGGTGTCACCATGTTTGGGGAAAATCTAGATCATGAGACATAGAATAATAAAATATAGGATTGTGAGGATATTTGAGATAGTTGAAATGTATGGACTTGTGGAATACAAATTTCCCCTTACACAACACAATACTGACATTCATGATGTGTTTCACTTGTCAAAACATCAAATATTTTATCTGGAACATTCAAATGTGATAAATTTATAGGACGTAAATCTTTTAATACATGTGTTATTTGATGAGAATCTAATATTGATAGGGGAACATATAGAGAAGTAACTCTATGTTCGGACAATACCTTTAGCTTGATTGTAGTAGAATCATGGATGAGTAAATGAGGATACATGGGATATGGATTCTAGATTGCAAGCAATGTGGACAAATGATTTCACTCACACCCAATAATTATAATTAGAGGAGCATAGTGATGATCTGTTATATGATGCGTGAGGTTATAATATCCCAATTAATTTCATGTACATTAAACTTTAAATTTTATATTAAAAAAGTGTTTTTTGTTTTTCCTTTATCGTTGAACAATGTTGGTTTGACTATAAATTCAGATATTGACATTCTTTTGGGAGAAAATAATGAATTTTCAGGGGATATATGTATTTTTTTAAATAATGGAATCTAGGTATAAATAGGTAAAATAGGATTTAATGGTTTTTTCAAGAGGTTGGATGGATTCAATGGTGGTTTTGGTTCATTTCGTGGAAAACACACAAAAAGTTGATTATATGGAATGTTCACACCATGTAAATGATTCCCACAATGTATTACAATCTCTAGGAATAATCCATGAAGCATGATAACAATTTGAAATTAATATACGTTTTGAATCCATTACAGTATGTGTAATGTTTAGGTAGGGTAACATTCCCCTAAGAGAATGATAATTTTAAAATATCTCTTATTTTAAAATTATTTGATGCTTAATACAATTACATAACTTTTATTTCATGAGATGAGATGTTTTAAGGATTTCAATGCAGATGATTTAATTCATAATTTTTATGAAACCATTATCTCTTGAATCTTGGTAATTTTATAGGTTATTTTTGAGTCTCCTCTAAATTTTTGGATATCTCATTGGTGGAATATATTCCTAGTGAGATGTTTTACTCTGGATCCCCCTTCTATTATGCTTTCTAATTGTAATCCAAGTGTAATCCAAAAGAATAGAGTGATGTATGTTTTGATATTGATCTTGATGTATATAGGGTTACTTATTATTATATTATTTTCCTTCCTTTTCGTCAGTGTTACCCATTGGATGAACTCCATTAATTACAAACTAATATATGTGGTTTAAACCATAACACATAATCTGTTTAAATTTGGAAAATGTGAAATATTGAAAATTTATCCTGAAAAATGTTCATATTAATTAATTAAATTATGAATGATGATAGATCATGGAATTGGATTATTCTAGGGATCCCTTTGGATCAAAAGGTAACACCCCAAGCTTCCATGGTATGCTTCTCTATGAATAATATAGCATCGTGTGTTGCACACAACTTCGAGATTCTAACACACCGCGACCAATCAAAGTAGCTGTTATGAATAATTATACCCACATTTTGAAATTTTATACATTTTATCATTTAAAATGGACTTCATTTCTAGAGTCGGAATATCGAATTTAGCTTAGGGTGAAATTTTGGATCTTTTCGGATAACTTTTATATTTTGATGAATAGTGAAAATTACTAAAAATTAATTAAAAACAAATTTTTTAATCAAAATAACTAATAGTGATAAATTATACCATTGATTGGGTTTAAAGTATAATTAGAATATAATTTTATAATTATATCCAATTATGGTCATTATAATTAATTTCACTTTGAAATTGGACATAAACAATTGTCAATCTTTTGATAGATATTTTTTCTTAAAAATAGGTAATTTATTTTCACAGCGGGAATTAAATATAAAAAAAATTAATGAAAATTTTATGTTTTTAATTTGGTAAAATGGACATCATTTTTTAATGTTGAATATCAAATATATCTTAGAGTGAATTTTTGGTATTTTTTTGAAAAACAACGATTTTTTATGAATAGTGAAACCACTAAGTGGTAGTTAAAAAAAATATTTTTCATTTAAATGAAACTTTACCACTTCTGTGATTTTGATTTTAAAAAATCCGACATACATAGTTTTCATTAGGAAGTAAAATGTGGTTCATTGGGATTAAAATATTTTTTGGTGAATTATAACTTTTATGTTCTAATAATCGCGTTTAATGGTAATTAGTGTAATTTAAGGTAAATATAATGTTATAATAATATAAAAATACCTTTAAACATGTCCTACCCTTATTTTATGAGTCATGGACGACCATGAAAATCCATGGATAAACTTGGAGACCCCATGGAGCCACTTGGGTTATAAAATGACATTAATAACTTTTAATTTAAAGTAAAAATAAAATTGACACAAACAAGTGATGTTCTACTAAAACAATTATTTCATGGGGTTATATACGTTAAAATTTCTACTATAAATATTAATTGGAAGTATGAAAATATTTCCTACATCATGATATTTTTTTCATAATTTTTAGACATTAAATAAAATATATTTTTTATGACATCATGATGACGCAACGATTACCTCATTAATTAAAAATTTAAATATAATGAAAAGATAATGTAAAATATAATACATAAACTTGTAAAAAACATATTGGATTAGTATATGTTGAACCCTTATCATCTTATCCTTGAAATATATAATTTTGGGAACTTTAATATCTGAATATCATTATATAATAATGTAACATTTTGTGACTTTCCAAGAGTGCCCCTCCTCTCCTATTATAAAAGGCACCCACCTCTACCACATTTTTCACACCATCAAAGCCATTTTTCTCGGCCAAACAATGCCAAAATACTCTCTAAACTTCCCTCTCTTACTCCTAGAATCCTCACTGTGGTCAGAAGTCTTCCCAAGGAATCCTTTTTCCCAAATCAAAAAGAGTTAACCGATTTTAAGGTAATGTCTTCTCTTATGTTATTTTGTTTTATTTTTCTTCTCCAACCCATTAAACACTTTTTATTGATTTATTTTGTAACAAAACCAGTATCTTAAATATACTAGTATGTTTTTATGAGATGTATTTCATTTAAACTTACACATACCATCTTCAAATGGTTAAATAACATACTGTTTCTGTGGGTGGTGAATTACTGTCTCACGAAACGATGATTGTTCAAACTTCTTTTAACACCTTTCATGGTGGACATTAATATGTCACTATATTTATATATGATATATTTTATGTTTATGTTTTACTTATTCTTATTTATTTTTCATTTATGGCATAACTTTATGACTTCTATTACGGGTAAACACAATAATTTCATTTTAGGAAGTGTGGACTATTGCCCCCACAAAGTGATTTGAATCGTTAATGCAATATGTGAGACGTATGAAGGATGGTGTAAATGATATTATATATATGATATTATACATTAATTATAATATATCTTTATATAATTATGATTTTATTCCATTAAATATGAAATTGAAATGAAAGTAGCGTTCATGCGTACGTACGGCTTACCGTCTCCATGAACGTTGCATTTCATTTATTACCTCTAAATGTTATGTAATTTTATAAATGAATGTATATAATGGATATATATGATATATATGATATCTAAATAATGAGTATAATTTTGGATATAATGTATATTTTACCAGATGAATAACGTGTAATTATAAGAAGTTTATTTTTGACTCAAGTACTAAAGATCGACAAAACGACCATTATTAACTTCAATAATTACATAATGTTCATAACATGGTATTAAATGATATAAAAGGAATAATTAATTTGAAGAAGGTTCTTAAAAAAGTATAAATTAACTAAATTCTATTATTTAGGAGGTTAGAGAATGATCGAGTCAAGTCGGACACAAGGTAAGGGAACTTCTTAACCCACTTTCTGTTCTTTGGGTTAATCTCCTACTTTCAAATTATGTCATGATAATATTATGTCATATCTTGTATTTGTACTTTAATTATGTGTACTTATAGTGTATACACATAATAGATCTGTTTTATTTAAAAAATTATCTTTGTACGTGACATCGTCTCAATCTCCATTCATTGAGGTATATTTTATTTTACACACAAATTTCTTTTGTGCGGTGTATAAACCCGGTTGACTTTTACTTTTATTCAAAAAGAATCTTTTTATACGAAGCGTTTTTACTAAATGAAAAAAGGTTTTTTTACGTAGGCGATGAAAACGACTTCCCCTCCGCCATGACCATTATTTGAGTTTAGGATTCCTCTACATGCCATAACTTTTTTTATATGAAAAATATATATAATGTTTTACTTTTCTTTTATTTTGGAATTGAAAATGGTTTTGATAATTTTTTTACTATATCAATGTGTTGTATTGATATCTTGTGATTGAAATGTGGAAATTTTATGTTTCCATTATGCATGTTTTATGTGATACGATTATGTTATGGTTTATGATATGTTTAATACTTTTCATATAAGGAATGCTTTGGACTTAATACGTAACGGGTGGAACCCTCTATAGCTTCTCGATGCATCAGAAGGTCCCATGAGACAAACTAGTGTCTTGGCATGAGGCCTTGACAAAATATTATTTGTAGTCTTCGCACGAGGCCTTGGCTACGTGGTTATGATAGTTTGGCCTTACGCATTCCATCATTATGAAAGTGGTTATTGATATTTCATGTGATTATTAGACTAGTAGAACATCCATGTGAATAAGTAAATGGAATTTTTTCATTTTATTTAGGCCATATTTTTTTGAAGTTCATGTTTAAAAGTATTTTCTTTTAGTTATACATTGACTTAAATGATTATGTTTATTTATGAATGTTTCTGTTGTATTTTTATCCTTACTTAGCATCTAAGCTCACCCCTTTCTATGTTTTAATGTTTCCTGGATATGAAGAAATATTTTATGACTGACCTGCAGGGATAGTCTGAAGGGGATGTGAGTGTGGACTACAGAGACCATGTTATTATAGTTTTTCACTTTATGATGTAATATAACATTTATTAATGTATCTACTGTTTCCAAGGATATTAAACTTATCGGTCTTTCGAGGCTTGATATTTTGTGATCATTCCATTGTTATGTAATAATGCACCGACACTAGGTAACTATGGTCAGGGCATTACAGTTGGTATCATAGGTAGTTTAGTACTATCCTTGGATGCTAGATTTAGTTAATCTCTTATTTGGGAACATAACCCTAAGATAGACATTGAGGATTAGTATAGAAGAACTTCCTAGAATTTTGGTATTATAGATATTTTGTGAGTTTTCCAAGAAATACATCCATGTGTAGATACGAGCAGGTAGGGGCCACTCTGGCACTGATATACCTAGGGTAAAACCTGAAAACAACGCTTTGAGCTAGACTCGAACGAGAACTGGTGCACGGAAACAGGCCTTACTGCACTCTTGGTTATGACACTCTCAGGGGATATGCTTAGGATAATTCTCATTTAATTTATGAACCATTATGAAGTGTTTATAAGTATATACTTCCTCAAAGAAATTTTTTTTTATTATGATGGATTATATCCATAAATAGTTCAATTTCTGTTAAGTGTTTTGCAAGTTTGATATTATGTATTTTGATTCATAAACTAATCTATTTTATGGCATTGTTTAGAAATGGAGCCTAATGGAAGGAATGAAAACTGTATCAATGTATGCAGTACATGTAGGGATTTCCCTCTTGCTCAAGATAATTATAGTGGAGTTGGTGATACAACTGGTGCTGATAAACTTATCACCATACTAGGACAACACACTCAGGTTATGAATAATAACCTTACTTGTATGGAGCACCCTAATCTTCAACGTGGAGGATCAATGTTAGATCGCTTCATGACGAAACAACCACCAACATTAAATGCGAGTAAAAATCAATTATTAGTTGAGAAAAGATATGTTCCATAGAAAGAATATTGCAGGCTTTGGGGAGTAGTGAAAAGGAAAATGTTGTCATGGCATTTTATCGCCTCACTGGAGATGCTGATCAATGGTGGTAATTGATACAAAACATGAAGGAAGATGATGAAGTATCAAATATGTAATGGAGGGAGTTCAAAGAGATTTTCTTCGAAAAATTATTTACTTGTGGCCATCGAGCAGATATGAAAATGCAATTTCTCAGTCTGAGACAAAAGGAGGACGAGAATGTCGCATAGTATGAGGCTAACATTACAAGGTTAGCAAGGCATGTAGAAGATTATATACGTATCCAAATATATATGATTGATCATTTCTTTGATGGGTTAAAACCATTTCTCCGTCAATCCTTAGTCTCAAAATCTTTCTCATTATACGATGATATTGACATTTTCTATCAGTATTATTACATCATTTTAAAGATAAAAAGATAATAAATTTCTATAATCATGATAAAATGATATACTGTCATAGGAAAAATAGTAACACAAATAATTTTTTCCTAATAAAAAATAAAAATTATTTAATTTCATCTTCTCTAGATTCATAGTGGATGTCATAATATCATTAGTAAAAATAATCACATAAGAATATACATCAATGATAGGGGTGAGACAAAATACATGTATGCAGACAAATGAAGGTCATGAATCAATATAAGATGGGTTAGAAAAAATAGCATAATCATATCAAAATAATATGTTCAACATCCAAATAATTAGGGGAATAATTAGATGATGTAATGGATTTTGGGTTTTAATAAGAATGAATCATCATTTATTATTTGACAAATAGCTCACAATGTTTTCAACATGGCTAGCATTAGGTCCACACATTACATATATTTATCATCATAACCTCATCAGTTTAATTGAGATAAAATAATGGACATTCATATATCACATTATCAAATGAGATAAATTGCATTACCTAATGCATTGGAGTGTTATATAATATCAGGAACCCCCATGACATCATAAAATTTACATAATGATGGATGCCACATAGAACATATATCAATATTAGAAATACAACAACCCAATTAAATGAATGGGTTTCATTTATTTAGTTAGAAATTCATGAATATATATTAGGGTTACCAAAATAGGAAAGGAAAAAAAATACCTTGTATAATAATAATCAATTTTGAGTGAGGAATAAATAATCTTTAGATAATTAAGTATTGTGTTTTCCGATAAAATATTTCATTTGGAATGATTATCATATTAATCATAATATTATGTTTGAAAAAGGTTTATCCTTGTAATGAAAAGGGAAAATAGAAAAATAAAATTTACGGAAAATTAAATTAGTATCAGTACTGATATTATTGAGAAACAGGGAAAACCCCTCAAAGAGAGTGCAGATCGAGAATATCTTTACCTTAGTTCAAGATTAATTTCATCATTCTTAAAACACCCAAATAATAAAAAATATTTTTTAAAACACTTATCGTGATATTTTTTTTATTTATTTTAGGAATATTTATCTATTAATATAATTGGATTGTATTTCTTAATTACCGTTGAAAAAATAGAATGTTAATGATGTCATGTTTTAATTAAAAAATATTCGTTATCTAACGATCTCATTATTTTATAAAATTTCATTAATACATTAGTATAATTAATTCCCAAACCATAGAATACAAGAAACTAAATATATTTTTATATTATATAAATCACAATTTCCATCCTCAAATGTGGATATAATAATTTTCATTAAAATGTGTTCATTAGTGGTATATTTTCCTTTAATGAGAAGAAGCATAATTTATTGAAAAAGGGTGTTTAAAATTTATATATTCCATATATATGATACTTATAGTAGGTAAAAACTAAATAATTTAATTTTATATTACATAATAATTATTTTTATTGTATATGTATTTGAATGGAAGTTGTAAATGAATATGGAGAAGTGGAAAAGATGGAGGAGTTAATGGGGACATACACATTATTAAATGTGGATTCTCTTGCATGACATTATAACTCCATGATGATTGGAGTTGGATTTATATAAAATATCTTTGAGTAATATATTTTATTTGATATATATTATTTGGGAGGATATTTGTATTTATAATGGGTGTTATGGGTGGATTACTAAGGGGAGGGTGTGGGTGATATTTATACATGAGGAGAGGGGTATTTTTTGAATAAATCATTGAATAAATTAATGTATCAAATTAAAATCATGTAATAGTTAATTTTTGACATTTTAAATCTTATATTAAAATAATAAAATGATTCTAGGTCTTTAAATAATATGTATAATCATTATTAATTAGTTTATTAATAAGGGAACTTGAAATAATGACAAATAGTTATTTTAAATAATCACTTATTACATTAGGCGTTGGAACCTTATATTTAGGTTATGAGTATGAGTTAATTTAATTTTAATTATTTTTTTGAAATTAAAAACACCATCAACAAATATAATTCTCTATACATTATTATATAACAATTACATCATGGATTATATAATTTTAGTTTCATTAGTTTTGTGAAAAATCATTATTTTTTCTATTCACCTGAAAATAGAAGTATATCATAAATTTACTGAAAAAAACATGGATATTTTTTATGTTATAATTATAAGAATGATATTCATTTTATCAAAAATAATTTCAAAATATTTAATTTTACTTTTTCTTATAAAAATATTCTATAATACAAAATATATTAAAATATAATTTAATAAAAATTTGATTATATTTTATTTTAATTTTTTTCTTGATATTTATTTTCATAGAACAATAAACTTTATATTTACTTGAACTAAAAAAATTATTTTAAATCATAATTTAATATGGTATTTTTAAATTACAATTTCAATGGTCAGGTTACTATTACCAACAGTCATATTACTATTCCAATAATCACATTACCTCTTAAAAATATTGCTTTATTCATTCAATAAACATTCAACTCAATTCCTATGAAGGACTTATATTTCCATATTGTTTCTTGTTTTGTTAATATTTTTATTAATCTCTATATTTTTTATTGTGTGGGATATGATTCTAGTAGATTGAGGGGATTCAAAATTTCCCATTATATCATTTAAATTTAATATTAATTGTACCATTTTACTTTTTTGAATTTAAATTTGTTTGATTATTCATAATGTACCATTGTCTAAAAATGAAATAATTTATTTTAGGTTTTCACTATATATTTTTATGTGTATAATATAATATAAAAATATATTTTTGACGAAAAATATATGATTAAAATATGGTGTTACATATAGTTTTATTTGATAAGTGAATTTTTACAGAGAAATGAATACTAAGTAAAATATGGTTGTTGGGAATCTAGTAGATATGATGTATATAGTCTTTATATTAATGAGGTTATATGGAATATAAATATTTTATAAAACATTGTTGTCACATTATGAATATTTTTTGGTTCAGATTAAAAATGAATTAAAAACACACTTAGTTTTAAAAAAATTATATAATAATATTACAATGTGAGATGATTGTCCAATTATTATAAGTGGTGGTATTATTATAAATAATTTAATGTTTTAAAATGAATTATATTTACCCTATATTGTGGGATTTTTATACTTATTTTAAACCACACATCAATGAAAATGAATATATACTTATAGTGAAAATATATTTTTTTAACTAAATAATAGATTTGTTTACTAGAAATGGAGCGTCATTTATAGAATTATTGGTTATTTTATATGATATTTATCTATCGAGTGGATTAATTATTAAATTTTAATTTTTTTAACATTTTCCATTCTAGAATAAATTTTTTTGGGATATATATATATCTATATAATGTCATTTAAATGTTATGAACAAGTTTTTTTATATACATGGTTGAAATATTTTACAATAATGTAATATAAGAGATTTTTTAAGGTAAAATTTTATATTTTTATCAACCATTAATATATATTCACATCGTCTTTGTAACGGACTAATTATGTTAATAGTTGAATTGTTGTATAATATATGCGTGTACGTGAGAGCTACCACCTCCATGAATGATGAGTTTTAATTTTTTCCCGTATCATGCATGTACTGTGAAAAAGGATTATTTAACAGATTAAAACAATATATAGAACATTATTATGATTCCAAAATTTTCAATTTTCACTATCTTTCTCATAATACATGGAAAATTAAATGGTCACAAGTGTGAATGTGGAAACTACTGCCTCTACAAAAATGAGGTATTTTAATAGTCAATATAGAAATTTATAATGTAAATAAAACATAAATAATAATTCATCACTTTAATAAAATACTAATATTATCATTATGATTCAATAATAATAATAATAATATACTTACCAAGGTAGTTTTAAAATATCTCCCATATATAAATTAAACATTATACTTTTTCAGTTGGTTTAAATACATATATGAACAATATAATAAATTTATTTCATAGGTTACGAAGGAATCATAAACACTAATTATTTTATAATAATTAATAAATATAGTTCAATTTTGTTTTATAGTATTAATCTTAATATTGAACCCCTAATCCGGGAATCATTATTTTGTTTGTTAATAATTATCAAAATTGGAAACTCAATATCTTTCTCCACAATAACTTTAATTATAATAAATATAAAATTAAATTAAAAAAAATTTGGAAAAATATATAATCCATTTCCAATAATGATCTCTAAATTACAAGCATTTAATATATGAAAAAAAATTAAACCATCACTATGAAAATAGTATTAGGAAAACTGTTGAAACTAATAATATCCAATGATGAAAAAATATAAATGGATAAAATATTTTTAATATATGATTACAAATGAAATTTATAAATAGATATATCTACAAAAAATATCTTTAATTTGTTATCAAAACATTTTTTATTTTCATTGGTAGATTATATTCCACTAATGTGAAATAAAATTAAATGGTTTTGCTTCTAAATATTTATTAATTGTGATTTGATATGTATATACATAATGTTTCCTATTTGTGATTTTTTCTTCTATCTAGGGATTCTTATTAAAATATTTCTTCAATCATAAGGGGTTTTTATTGACTATAATTTATTTCTTGAGCCATAATTATTCCATTTTTAATATAGTTATTAATAGATTTTATTATTCAATTATATGATGATATTATATTTTGAATCTTCAATTTTTCATTATGAATTACATTGATGAACTTATTTCTTCATATTAAATGTTAATGTTTAGAATAATATAAATCAACCAAAATTAGATCATTTGTCTTCAATGTAAATAATTTTTATTAACTACATAGTTAAACTATATTTTTTTTAATCCAAAAATGTTTTATGTTTTATAAAATTATAATTTCTCTTTAATAATATTCAAATAAATTGTTAATGATAATTTTTATTATGTGAGATTCACTAAAATTATTATAAAATTTTTAAAATGGATTCCCCCTTCATGTTCGTATTTTTATCATACCCTCCACATTTCACATGAAAAAGATGTATTATTTGTCTAAGTATCCACTATTGACGATTCACTATTAAATTATAATTTATATAAAAATAACATCATATTTTTAAAAATGGAAATTAATGGTGACCCCTAACATCAACATTCATGGATATGGTAAACACGTTTTTAAAAAATAGTTTACAAATTCATTCACCATAATGAGAATTATTATTAAGAGCCTTAAATTTGATTTTTTAAAATTTAAAAAAATTATTCTAAATTTAAAAATTGTGATAATAAAGAAACATTTTTATATTTTGAAAAGGTAAAACATTTTTCCTTGATTTAAAAAAACATCTAAAGGATTCAATTTTTAAGAATAAACAATTCATTATTTTAGGTCTAATAAATGATTACATTTAAATTAATTTTTATTTTATAAATAATATTATTTTACTTATATGATAATTATTAAATTTTTTAACAGGATTATGTTATTTCATTTTGGATATAACATTTTTAATTATTTTTCATGAATTTCAGAAGGGTTATTTCATATTATTTATTAATTTTAATCTTTAAATAATCTAAAAATAATGTTTTTATCTATATTATCATACATTTATGATATTTATGTTACACATGTACTATATTCATATGATCCCATACACCATATTTATTATATTACTTTTGATGATAATTATTTAAATAATATTCCATAATACTTAATTCATTCTCATTCATTGACAAACAATGATTAATTCAACCATGTGGAATAATTTTTTCTGTTTTTAATTATGTACCTTGTAGGGTCCTATAAATCTATGAGATTGTTTTGATGTGATGAATCCATGAGACTGGATAGTCCAATTCAATTACAGATTATGTAAGGATATAATAAATCCAAAAGAACATTTTTATCAATTGAATACTTAAACACTGTATTTATGGTTCTATATCTCATAACATTCAAATAAACTCTATGTTTTTGAAACATATGTTATTAATTAACCATCAGGGTGTGAAACATAATTAACTAATTACTTATGATATCTCAATCCAAATTCACTAATTTTTCATAGGTATTTGAAACCTATTCCACCATTTAAAGATTATTTGGGAATATTGTTTATATATAGATTATTATTATTACAATGTTCCGTAATATTCAATATATATATATTACTATAAATATTCTCCATGGATAATGATATTATATTCTTCATCCATAACCCTATTCCATGGTATATGTTAACTCTTTTAACATTATAATGTTCTTTATCATGAATTGTGGATAACTATTATTATTCAATGTAATTTTTAATAACTCATTTCTCCCCTAATCATGTCGTCTCATTAAATAATGATATAACACCTTGGTGAAATGATTATAATATCCCCTTATTGTGTTTTTGAGGTCACCCATTACATAAATTTTCATTCCACATGTTATGAATATAATTATAAGGAATGATAATATTAGATGAGATTCTAGTATAGATCTATTATCGTGAAATGTTTAAATTTTCAAAAAATCTGTTAGTTAATTATCTAGTTGAAAAAGACACTAACCATTCCATTAATATGATTGTGTGATTATTGCAATATTTCAGAATTATGTTATGAAAATGATGAAAAATAATGATATTCTTTCATTAATAATCTCACATTATATCAATGTTAATGTTTAAGGAACTTTTTTTTAACACAATACCATGAATTCATCTCCAGAGTGCATAAAAAATCATTGTTTTTTTGGGAAAAATGTATTGTTTCATATCACTAATTCATGGTTTTATTATGTTTTGGAAGAGATATGTAATGTACACATAAATAATTTTAAATGTCACATCATAGTTTTGTAAAATATTTTTTTATGAAAATAAATATTTTAGAGATTTAAGGGAGCCAATATATTTGGTTGTTATTGTTTTTTGATATCCATTAACCAAACAACACTACTATTTTTGTTTTTTCAACATGTACGGTATTGCATCATTAAATTTAAATACGAAATTTTCATTATATTGGATGAATAGTGGTGCATCTTTTTTGTTGTAATGGTGCTTCCTTTTATTTTCAAAACATTTTTAAAAAAAAATTAATTTTATTCAAACATTATTTAGTTAAGGTAATTAAATTAATGCAAAGGTGGTTTAATACATTTGAATTTCATGAAATGTTTCTTAATTTGAAATATTGTTTTTTTTCATATTTTGTATGAAATTAATTAATGATTATACCATGTTTATTTCTTCGTCATTTTTGTTCATGTTTTTAAAAGATGTTAATTATTCAGAATATGACATAGGCTTTTGGAGTCAATGATTTTCACATATATTCATTTCTATATAAGATATTTTTTCACTATATTATATCCAGGTTGTGGTTGGTTGTGGTATTTTTCATTGGAAGAAAAACTAGAAAGACCACTATTTTGTTGTCTACTATGGTTGGTTAGGGTTTGAGTATTTAAATATATGAGGATTCTAAAATTGAAAACATTTTTGGTACTATAACATCTTAATAATTATGAGTGTCATATTTATAAATATATTATATTATTAAATATATGTTGTGTATAATCTTACGTAAAAATATTAAATATCATGGAAAAATAATATTTTAAATTAAATAAATCTAAAAAATTTATAATAATTGTTGTGGAAAATTAATGGGAAAAATTTAAAAGAATAGTAAATTTTGGATTGATTTTATCTTCAATAATTATCACACTCACATAGAATAATGATGAAATGAATAAAAACATTAATATTGTAATTCATATGTTTAAAATGAAAGATTTATAACATTTATCATTGATTATTTAATTATGAATGAAGGAAATAAGTTGAATTTTTTTTAATTTTAAATCCAATATGGAAATTTGAATATCCAAGTGACAATTTGAATTATAACATGACCATTAGAATAGTATTCAATCAATTGAAATTATATCCTAAATAATATATTTATAAAATATATTTTATATTACCTTGGAAAGTATTTTTAATAACTATATATAAATATTAAATTTACAAATTAAATTTATTCAAATTTTAATATCAATGAAAATATAAGAACATGATTTATAAAGCGGATTTTAACATATTTTATGAAAAACCAATATTTTTGTGATAAATAATGTAATTGACTATGTTATTCATTTAAAAAAATTAAATTTCATTTTTGGAATCATACAATTTTATTTTTCAAATTTTATATTTTATGTAATTTTATATGAAACATCAATTTTAATGTAAATATTAGAAATCACATTTTCAAAGTGAAAATGTTTTATAACATCATAATATTGTAATTATGACCTAATATTTCATAAATTGGGTTTCTAAAATATAAATACTATGATAATATTAATTTATAATTTCAGAAAATTCATTAACATCATAACCTAAAAATGGATTTCCTAAAATCTATAAATGTTTTGTATTTCATTAAAATATAAATTTTCATTTTTTTCATCTTAAAATTCATTAAACTAATAAACTAATTGGTGAGTGGATTAAAAAAAATGTTATTCTATTCAAATATTATTCATTATTTAAAAAATATAAATATTACAATTCTTACTATGTATTTAATAATTTATCCAATCTTTTATTAGAAAAATACTTTGGTCCTCAAGTATAAATACTCATTTCTCTTCCCTTGGAATATATCATATCATCCACTTATCCAGTCCAATTCAATTATGTAACAATATTTTCTTTATACACATATTACCATTAGGAATGTTATATTCATACTCAACTCAAATTCCTTAAGTAGTTTTTGTTGGTGAAATGTAAATAATAAAATGAAGTATGTATGGCTTCGTCATTTTTTCCATTAATTTTTCATCTTCTATTCTTTTATCAACCAATTACATTAAAAAACTATCACCAATAAGTGAATTATTAGGTAATCATGATATTAATGATACTAATCTCTTAAAATATTTAATTTAAATATTTTTAAAAAATATATACACCTCTTTCACTATTGATAATGCCCTATTAATTAATAGTTTATAGCCTATGAAGACATTATCAATACATTACATATCCCCACCAATATAAATGATCAATGTATATTATGTATAATATTCATAAATGTATTTATATAATTTTAATCAGCAATTGTAATTATAAAATAATATTAAATTGTCAGTAATAAAAACGAGGAAATGAAAATGTATATCGTATAATTCAATGAAAATATTCTACAAGACAATTTGATTTTAAAAAATATCTATAAAAATTTATAATATGTAAATATTAATTAAAGAGAATATAAATAAATTATTTGTACATGTATAATTAAGTATAAAATAATATTTTAGGAGATGTATGGTTGATTAAATAGAGAGGGATATATTGTGATTGGACCTATCAACCCCAACACAATCCATTTGTCAAACCTAATAATATATATTTTTACAAATAAATCATTTAATATATGATCTAAATATTTTTTTAATCATTTTATCAATTAACTTTCCTAGGGAAATTCATACTTATACTTTTTTTCAAATGATTCTTAAGACATAAATATGGATTTATCCAAAGAATTTATTTAATCTGAAACATATCATTGATAATTATATTGATTTTTATAAAGTGTTGATTCTTTATCAATATTTATTGAAAGAAAAATATGAAACCCCATTTAACAGGAATGGTTGTAGAGGGAACCCAAAATAATATAGACACAAATCCTTACAAAAAATGAACTGAGAGTACAAAAATGGTCCAGAATGACCCATGGGAAGAAAAAATCATAAAAAATCATTGAATGACCCATCCCCCACCCCCTCTCAATCAAATGTAATATAGTAAATTGTCATGATGAAGCATCACCCCTTCCTAGAAGACACATATGTTAAAAATTCCACTAGAGCAGTCGAGAAGCACATCACAAAGCAATGTGACACAAGAGTAACAAATAGTACATTATGGTGTAAAATCCCCATAGACTAGAAAAAAACAACATCACAAATCCAAATTACACCAGAGCAGTTGAAAAGTACATAATCATGCCAAATCACATTAGGGATGAAACAAAACACATCAATGAACCGAATGTAGATATAGAATGTGTCAGAGCACCCATCCCACCAACAATAATAAGGAGGGATGCATTAATGGTATGTTATTACACACCTAACTCTCTTTTGAATTTCCCACAAAAAAATGCAATAATTAACACCATAATACCAAACTAATGTGACAATAAATCATACATAAAACAATATGTAGAATATAATGATTGTATGCATATCCATATATAAAATACCTAATAGATGAATGAAGTGTTTCAGACACTCATCCACCATTGAGGGTCACCCACCCCATGGTCCCTACACAGTGTCACACCAAACCATTTGGAACAATGAAAAAACAAGTACGAGCCATGAAATGAAAATTGATAACTTCACTCATTAACATAAAGTCATCAATCAGTGACCCCCACCTGTAAAACCCATGTCCCTAATCTATACAAGCCACCACTGATGTTCATCGAGCATAATGACCTGCCTTGCATGACCAGAAGGAAAAAATATATGGATAAAGATTCCATAATGGCATCAAATATCATTTTCAGCTATTAGAAATATAACAAAAAATTGCAATAAAAAATCACAATTTATAAATTCACTCATTAGTATGTGATACTCTACATTATAGTCAAACACACCTAATTGAATCCTCCTAATACAGCATTAAACACAAATTTTCACCATGTAAGTAATGATCTACACCATATATGGGATAAAGGAAATCAAGGGTGATGAAAAAGATGTTTTATAAATAATAGAACTTTAATAACCATGGAAATGTAAGTGGAAAAAAAATCTAATTCCACAAATGAATGAGTGAGATCACCATTTTCCATATTTCTAAATCCCATCACACCTTATCCTACCAGAGCTATCACCACACTCATGTCACCAAACCCATATCACTGATGACCATCGAGAAATATCAACTATGAGGAAATGAAAACCAAAATCACGCAAAAAATGGCCATATTGAGAAGAACCAAATTACAAGAAGAGGAAACATGTCATCCCTTACCTCACTACATAGATTCGATGAATATCTCAGAGCATGGAGGGAGTAGATATAAAATCCTATATAATATGTGGAATGAATATTTATATGCATATGTTATGAATTAAAATTAAATTTTCATTCACAATATATATATATGGCATTGAAACCTAATATTATGGTTATTTACTATTTTTCATATTACACATTCAAAATTTCTTTTAGATGTTTTTTTATTCTAATGGTGACAGATGATTTCATGAGATAAAATGATGATGAAAATTCTCACACATGCATTATTTATTCACACCTCTTGTTATGTACATTTTATTCCTTCCATGTGAGTCCACCAATTATAGGGATTTTATCTCACCATTTATTTTATTTATAACATCTAGTGAATATTATTATGTGGATAATTTGAATGGAATTGTTAGGACTGTGGTTCAAGCATGAAATAAAATTTTGTGTTATATATATGAATAAATTTTAAGTGCTTATTTTTCAATAGATAGTAAACCATTCAATTTTGTATTATATTATTTATGTTTTTAAATCCTAAAAATAAATTAGTCATACTGTAAAAAAATGATTGTTTATATTTTTTGTATCCAAGATTAGTTTAGTTAATTTCAAAAAAATGATTGATTAAAATAACCCAGGATAAAAATATGAATCACATTGGTGATGTTTTTAGAAATTATTTAAACATGTCAACAGATAAATTCCCATAATTTAAAAGGAACAACAAAATGCATAAATGAACTACTGAGTACTTAGTGGAATTTATGAATAGTATTATGACTAAAAGAAAATATCCTACCCTTCTGAATAGTAATGTTACCCTTATGAATAGTAATATGAAAAAATGAATAGTATCCTCTCCAATGAATTTATTTTTACGAATTTATAAGACAATGATTAATTTTCCAAGGTGTTATGAAATTTGTTATATTTCTAAATTTATGTTGTTGTCTAATTATCCAAAACCAAGTCCAAAAAATTTCCTTGTTTGTATAATGTATTGTGCTTTTTTCCATTATCCTTAATAAAAAATACACTGGATGGTTTAGTAGTAAATATGGACGTGCAGGTATAGGGAATTACAAAAAAAGAAATTTATCCTTATTTAATTGAAATACATTTTTTTCTATCCTTTTATATAATTAATTTTTTTTTAAGATATGAGATACCAGTAAAATAAACAAATTCATGTATAATAAAGTGATTGTAAATGTGATATTACCAATATAAAGGGAGGTTAGTTTAAATGCCACATTGATGTAATTCTCGAGATATCTATGGTTTCGAATGATAAATTAAACCAGATATAATGGATTCTATCACTGAAAAAGAAACAATTTTCCATCATTCCATTATGTGTCATTCAACATTGAAATGTAGAGGATCTTCAGATCAACTAATTTTGGAATAATGGGTCATCTATAAGGAAATTATTTTTATGTGGTTCTCTATTTTGATAAGGAGAGGCTACATTATCTATCAACCAATTATAAGGATAATTATGTCAATGGTTAATATTAATGACAAATATGTATGTGAAGTATAAAATGAATGAAAATGAGTGAAAATGTATAAAAATTTATATTCAAATAATTTTATATCTCATACTCATTACACAATAATATATATATAATTTTTGGCGATTAAAAAAATATAGATAAAATATATTGTAAAAAATGAGGCTTATTTCACACGAATTTCAAGTCACAGTACTGGGTTTGATACAAATAATGATATAAAAATAGATATATTATTTATTTATGTATAAATTGAATTTTGTAATGGTTGATATATCCATGTCATTGGGAGTTATGTATAAGTACATCATTATTCGCTAATACTATGATTAATTTTATGGAATGGTCCCATGGATATAGATATAATAAATAATGGTTGTCGTTTTAGGTTGTAAGAGTGATTTATAATGTAGGGAAGTGTATATAACTACCCACATATCAAATATGTGAAAATAATCACAATGATAATTACATCAATTTAACACATAATGTCTTCATTTCTGGAATAGAGGGTTATAATGCCCATGAATGAAAATGTTACATGATTTAAAAGATCAATAAAATAGATGATGTGAAGGACCCTCTAAATGAAAAACACAGAGACCATTGCTTCAACTAAAAAGAAAAAAGTACAGTTTTCAATAAATTGAAACAAATAAAGGGACTTTGTGGGTAATATTATTTAGCAACCACATAAGTCAACGTTGAAAGGGAAATCTTATTTCATTTCCACCATGGTATCGTAATATAATATCGTATTAGAATTTACAATTACTATTCAGAATAGAATGAATTTCTTTATTGAAATAACATTGAATTCCATTATTTTAGGTAATTTTTAAAAAACAACTGAATCATCTCCCAAATACCAATAGGTATTAATATCTTTGAAAACCCAAATCTCTGTAATCATGGAAATAAAATTTCAAAATGATACCCAATAAGAATCTATAGGAATATTTTTCCATTGAATATCATATTCCCTGGGTAAAATTTTATTAAAAATCGACCACAAATTTGAATTCATTATGTTGATATCAATTCAATATTATTGAAAATGAAAACTATTTTCATATACCAAATAATAATATGTACTAATACAGATGTAAGAAATATTATGAAAAATCCATTACCAAATAAAAAAATAGTGTTTGTGTTGATAAATAATGACGAATAATACTAATAAAAAATGATAGTGTCAATGTATTGAATATGACTTTTTTTGGAAAAAAAATAATATGGTAGTTATATTTCTGTTTTTTTACTGATAATTGTCTCTGATTGATGTTTTGAAGTCTTCCAAGGCTCTAAACATGGATAAATAATTGAGGATGTAAATAAGGGTTTATATACATGAATGAAACCGGGTAGAATGACTCTATGATTTCACATGTCCTTATCGATATTGGAAATTTAATATCTTTTTTAGACCATTTTATCATGTCATACCTTGATCGTGGACTTTATTTTTCAATAGCTAGGGTCGATGGTTTTGATGTAACCCACCAGACTGAGGAATGATGTTAAATATTGATGTATCAGACCTGGAATGGGTGATGTGGGGCTAGTGAGAGGATTTAGAGGCTTAGTCATCAAAGGTTCCATCTCAATTTAGGTAACCGACTCTTTCATTGGTGTGGAGACCAGAGTCATGCATACTAGAATCTCCCTATTCAAGAGGTACAATATTTTCAACAATGATATTGATAAATATTTTACACATTAGTTATAATTTTATACGTGATATTGGATATAACTTGGAATATAATCTTTTTGTTAGATCCTATAATTAAAAATACATATATGGATGTCAATTTTTGGACATCTATAGAGAAGGTGACTACACAACATGCGATCATTATGATGATGGAAGAGAAGTTGAAATTTTAATCATTTAAAAAAATCTAGGTTCACTATCAAATGCTAGAAAGTACATCATTCAAGGAGATTCTCTTGATCTCCATTATTCCATACCTCTTAAAACTAATGTAATTTATCATCCCACTATCTATTTTTTTTGTATTTACGAATAAAAATTTTATTTTAAGTCATGAAGTTTATTTTTTATTCAATTATAGGATTTAGTTCTTTTGGATAGGGATCAAGATGAGTTCTAAGTTTGAATTCATGAATTTTGAATGTTCTGGGGTTGGTCTGGTGTATTTCCAGAATTTACCCTGGTGATTTCGGTGAATACTGTAGATTTGGGGCATTAAAGTAGTTGGTTCATTATTGATATAAAATAAGGGGAAAACATGCGCCCATGCATAAGAAAACATGCTGAAAATGATGAATTTGAATGGTGGAAACAACACGTTTTAAACATTGTTTATAAAATTGTTTGGGGGTAAATTTGTTCATGTTCTTCTTTGATAGTAAGGTTTTGAAAATATAATAGGGTTTTTAAAACCATTTTGGAAAACCGTGAAACATATCTAAGTCATTTAAAGATGTAAACAAACCCACAATTTTATCCCTATTTTAGGTTTCAACTCCTATGATCGACTGTGGCGCATTATGGGTTTGCCAAATCATCCCTCCAATGGACCTACTTCGCTCATGGGTGCATTTTTAGTGTTTTAAGATAAGTTCATCATGGTTATTATTTGATTACTTCTTATTTTAGGATTCACCTCCCTTGGTCAAAACCTAAGGGTCAGGGTTGATGTGTGGCTTTTTTTCCTAGGATGATAGGGTGTGTGAATTGTTCCTCTGGATTGGATCCTACATTTCCTAATGTTGGGTTCTATTTTAACATCATCGAGGAAGGTGTTTTCATCCGTTTCATTTCATGCATATTATGATGATGTATTAGATTTCCTTGAGTGCATTCAAACTGTTATTATATTACCAATGACGTGTTAGTGTAAAATGTTTTGGAAATTACATGATTGAAAATGCGTGAAAAATGGTTTTCATAAGGGTTATTTAGTTATGAATTTATGTAAATTCACAAAATTTGTTTGATAAATTTCAAACTGATATATTAATGTAATATTGTGCTCATTGGTTGATGTTTTACCTTCGTTATGTTTTTTTAAATATAGTTGGGTTCTGTGTTGGGTGTTTTATGTTGAATTGGTTGGATCTTATGGTGCTTTACATATGTGTAGTTTTTTGTGTTGTTTTCGAGAAATATATTTTCATTTTATATGGTGTTCTTTCATGTTCATTGAAGGGAACATGTGTGGAAATATGTTTTTATGAATAGATTTTTTCTAGTATGTATCCTTTTTTCCATTATTAATGATATTAATAGATTTTTTGATTTGTGAAACAATGAATTCTAATAAATTATATGTGATAATATGTTAAATTTTGTGTTTTCAAAATAATTGAACCTTGTTTCTTTTTTTATTCCATTATTTTTACCTAAATTGGGGTTTTTTTATTATAAAAGTGATGTGAGAAGTTAATTAAAAATGGATTTGGTGTGTGTTTTGAATTGTAAGGGGACATTCCCATAGTCCCGGTAGGATTTCATGTGTTCTCTTCTTGTTATGTTTTGAAATAGGATTTTTAAATTTTTTTTGTGGAACATGATGTGTTTTTATAAATATTGGGTGTGTGTATGAATTTAAATATGGATATGTCTTTGTAAAATGGTTATTCCTATAAGATATATGATTGACGGATGAATTTCTTTTGAGAATGAAATTGTTTTTCTTGGGTGGATTTGTTGTTTGAAATAACTATCATTGTTCTGACTTCCATCTTGGATTTAAATATTTATTAGAAATGACAATTAAAATGTGCTTGAGATGGAATTTTTAAAGGCCTAATTAGATATTATTGATTACTATAGATGGTTATATTTATTATATGTTATTAGAATTTACAGTGGTAATATTTCCATCTTTGGTTGTATGATTGAAAGCATGGGTGGCATGAAATTATGATTGAAATTTTATAATATTTATTCAACGGGGTTTGAAAAAAAAATGACATTATGTACTGATTGAAAATTTCAAATAAAATGTTTTAAGATGGAAACCTCTACGAACGATTCCCTAATGTGATTGGAATCACATAGATGATTTCTATGTTTGGGGTAGTCACATATGGTGTCGGTGGGTTCCATTGAGCCACACATGCAATGGACAACCGATTTCACCATGTACGGTTCTCAATAGATTACTAATCATTAGCTAGTTCTTTAGGGGACAGTTTCTTTTTGACCATAATTTAATGGGCTATATCCCCTTAATTGACTAAGAGAAAAGGTGGGAAATTTGACATGATTGTAAAGTTTAACGATACTAGTTGTTTATTAGCTATGTAGATACATTATATTCTAGTAGGAGAGTCATAACTGAGTATGTACATGGACTACCTTTAGAGATGTATCAGAAATTTACATGATCTACTATGTATATTTTATTTTTATTTCATCTTCATTTTTTGTATTGCATTCTCTATTTTATCTTTCATGTCTTTATTCCATTACATCATACAAAACCTATTTTAGGTTACGTGCAATGTATATTTAAATAGAATTTAATTTTGAAATGTGTTGTGAAAAGTAGAAGTGTTTTATAATATGAATGTCGTGGGTGTTGTTTTAAAAATGTAATTGTTTGAAAGAGGTTTTTGGTTGATTATTATGGAAAAGGGATTATTTTATAAGTATATTTCATAATACTATTTTTCTATTTTTTCTTGAAATTAAATGATATAACTCTCTGGTGATTGCTTACTGATCTGTTTAATATCACAACCAACATATTCCACCAGGCATTGGTATACCCAATATTTTTTGAAGGATTAGGTTTCACGTTCTATTCTCCATTTGAGTAGGTTGGTTTTGTGTTTGATGGAGACCAAATGGTAATGTTTATATTGTGTATGCATTGTTCATTTTTCTTTTTTATTTAGATTCTATTTTGTTATGATATTATTTCTAGATCATTTTTCTATATATTGATGAAAAATTATTATTGGATTGTAGAAAAAAATATATATTTGGTTCACTTGATCATAATTTTCTTGGGGGGTAAATCATTCCAATTTTAAAATTTGATATGTAGAACTTGCTTCCTGCCCGTAGGTATCAGGTATTCCCCTCAGGCCATGTCTTGGATTAGTTCAGGTGTCGGGTTGGTAGGAATCCCAATGTGGATCATGAATAAAGGGTATTCAAGATGGCCCTCGTTATTTGGTTTGAGAGGTAATTTTGATATTACTTCCATCATGAATCAAAAGTTCGGTACGGGAAGGAAATCATGAACCCTTTCTCATATTGATAATATAGTTTCCAAGGATAGTTCAAGACTAGAGAATTTTTTTCAATTTTTGTGGTATTGAAGAGGAATGAAAATAGTGGCAAGCCAATGTCACGTCAAGATATCTAATGTAGTTCTGACCAACAAGAAATACATGTGTATGGTTCATGGTCTTGTTATTGGGAATTTCTTTAAAGGGTCATGGTCCACTATCAATTTAATCTTCTTTTGTATGACCTTTTATTCCTCATTCTAGATATTTGATATAAGTTATGATTTTTTAGATCTTATTGGAATGAGTTTATAGTCAAAAGAATGAGGTAGTTGAAATAGAATAATAGTGTTTGAAATGAAAATTAATTTTGAAATTTGTTTCATATTGAAAATATAAATGAATTATTTTAAGGACAATGTTATTCTGAATTGTGAATGTTTTGGGAAAATGTAGAGGAAATGTGAATTAAAAACTTGGTAATATCTTGGGTTTTGTTATTAAGTGATATGTGTGACCCTTGGTATTCCATATATAATTTAAGTTGTTTGTGATTATATATGAAAAAATGATTGATTCCTTGTTTGTATGGATGATATAATAAAATATGTGAAGGAAACATATGTGATGGTTTAAAGGATTCTATGGGTGAGTATTTTAAATCAATGTATTGGATATGGTTCTCAATAATTATTTAATGAAATAGTTATTCATTATATATATGGTTATTTTTTGTGAAAAATGGGTTTCAATATTTAGATAGTGTCTTTTAAATAAGTATTTTTCATAATTGAATAGAAATGGGTGGTTTTTGAAAAGTGGATTTTGATTTTGTTGTTGTGGTTTAGTTTGTGAGCTGGTTGTTTAGGCCTGGGATGTTATTATGGATGAGTTTTGTGTTGATGCTAATTTTAGTTTTTGGATATGATGTTTTTATAAATATTCCTCTCAAGAAAGGACACTAAGGTCTCTAGGGATCTTCTTCCTTTTGTTGGAATTTTCCAGACTATTAGTGCTGTGGTGTTGTCATGTTTTTCTATGTTTTTTGTTTACATTAATGTTTATTGTGATTTTGTTAATGTGGCGGAATATATTTAGAAAGTATAGTGGATATTCATATTGTTTGGAACACCCAATGATATGAGTGTTTGAGTTGTTCTATGTTTATTTGTATGTATATATTTGTATTAGTGGCATCATACTATTTCTTCATGGCTTCATGTTGGCATGACATGAGTGGTGTTCAAGTACAGTTTCTTCTATGGTTTGGATCATGATGGGGAGAAGATGAATAATTTTATTGAGATAATGAGTATTGAGTACGGAAAATGGTTACTTTAGTCCTTTTTGGACCACATCAAGGATCGGGATTCATTTTCATCATTGGTACCATCACAAGATACTTTTAAATCAACTTTTCATAATTTGTGTTATTCATCCCATGATATTCGTGTGAGTCCTTTCCTTAATGGATCATCATTTCATGAATTTGGTGGATGATGCGTTCATAGTTGAGTTTGATTATGGGGTGTATTTGGTGTAGATTATTGAACTAGTTCTTCATGTTTTTTGTCTAAGTTCCCCATATAGTGAGAGGTTCGTTCTGGATGAATATGCTTCTAAGAATCCACTTTTTTCATCTTAGCTTCTCACTCATTATATTTTTTCTTATGATCAATGAATGTAGTCAGTTTGGGAATTCAAATATTTTTTATTATTATCCTCCCATGTTGGGACATCATTGTGGAAATTATGGTCATTTGTTGATGTTTTGTTAAAATAATTTTAAAAATATGAATCCCTAATTGGAGGGTCTTTAGATCTTGACTATGAGTAAGTAGATTATTTAAGACATTTGTGGTTTTGTAATGTGATTATATGATTATTTATCCTATTTTTTTGTGTTTATTCCCTTTTAATTGATCATTCATATTTTTTAGTTGGGTTCATTTGGGATATTCTTAGAAAATGTGTAAATACAGATTTTGTTTTGTTTTGTTCAAGTTACTCAAAAGGTTTTCCACTTCTTCTGAGTGTGGGGTTCATGGTTTGTAATGGGAGTTCTAAAATTTTTCAATCCATGGTGGTTTTTTGGCATTCTTACAATTATTTGGGCTATTCGGGTTCATTTTATGGGGATATAACTCCTACATTTCATTATACATTCCATTGTTGTTTCTCATATAATTTATCGGTTGTGACAAGTTGTTTGAAAAGGTCACCAGAGGATTCTGTTTTTGTTCAGCTTCATCGGGGTTTTGGTATGAGAATTTTTACTCATGTGGTTGATTGAATTTATAGTGGAAGACAATTTATTGGGGGGAGAGAATTATCACACCCCAATCTGGTATTTTTTTATATTTTATTCGTTTATTAGATTTGATCATATTTATTGGGTTTTGGTAGAGTTATCAGTTTTATTTATTTAATTTCTATTGTCCATATATTGGTCTAGTTTTTTTATTAGAATACCAGAGATATTTTATGATGATTTCAGATTTCAGGATTGACATCTGGTGGCAAACAATTGGACTGCAATTACTGGAAACCATACTCCCAGTTTGAGGAACCTGTGGAAAAATTGTTGATTTCACAATGTGGTTACTATAAGGATTTTCAAACATTTTGGCCTAACTACACATGATGTTCTTCTAGGACTATGATGGATGCATTGTTTAGGTAATGTTTCAAAAACTGTGTAAGAAAATCATGCGACCTATCCCAGTCATTAAATGATTGAAATTACCATATCCCCTCCTAGTATTTAACCCTATTTCTAGTATCTCCTCCATTTATCAACCTAGGTGAACCATGGGAGAACACAATCATTCCACTATTATCCCTCCTTCACCCATGGATTCATTTTGAAGGTTATATGGTGTGTTCTTCATGGTTTTTGTCTATTCTCAAATCTTTTATCTTTCATCTCATTATTTGTTTTTTTCTCAGGGTGGGGTTTCAACATGGATCAACATTATTTATAGGGTTGATGTGTAGGTTGATTTCCATGGATGTTATAGTGTTTTTATTTTCACTTGTTCCTCTTCATTCCTTATCCAAATTTTTTGTTTTTTTTACATCATTTAGGTTGGTGTTTCAAACCATTTCCTCTCCATATCATTATGTTTATCCTTGATCATTCCTTTAATCCTTTGAAAATTTCATAATATTTCATGTGATGTGTTATAGTCAAAATGTGTTGGTAATTACATTATAGAAATTAGGTAATACATGGATTTATATTGGGTTGTTTAATTATGTTTTTATGTAAATTCACAAAAGGTGTTTTATAAGATAATTATTGATCTACTAAAGGGAAATTGTGATATTTGGGAGATGTTTTCATATGGTTATGTTTTGGAAACACGGTTGGGTTATGTGTTCGGTGTTTTATGTAGAATTGGGATTTTTTATGGTGTGACACTTATGTGTGGATTATTTTGATGTTTTAAAAGAACTTGATGTACCATTAAAAATGTGTTTATTCAATTTGATTTGATGGTATAATGTACTATAATTTGTTTTTATAAAATAATTTATTTTTGAATAATGTATCGTTTTTGTACAATATAAATGTGTTCAATGGTTATTGTGAAATGGGTAGAAAGTATTTTCATTTGAATTTGAGAAATGGAAGAGTTTAAATTTGTTTATTCATAATAAATGAACATTTTTGTATATGTACATACTTTTTGGGAACCATAAATGGGGTTATTGGATATTGAAGGTGATTTCAATAGTTGTTTAAAATGGATTTGGTGTGTTTATGGAATTGAAATATTCATTTCTACTAGGAATGGATGTATTTCGCGTGTTGTCTTCCTGTTTTGTTTCCAAATGGTTTTTATAAATTATATATATTGGAAAAAAAATTATCCATATAGACTCTGTGTGCATAATAATATAAAATTTTATTTTAGTATTTAAAATTATTGTTTCTATGTGATATTCGATTGATAGATTAATGTGTTTATGAAATAAATTGATTTTCATGAGTGTGCATGATGTTTTACAAATAAATTTTTGTATTCAGTTTCATTTTTTTTAAATGGTTATGAAATGAAGTTGAAAATTTAATTTATTTGGAATTGTTAATGAACTGGTTATGAGTTTTTGTTTCAATGTAAATGTTAGTTATACATGATGTGATGTCAATTCCCAGATGTTATCGTGGTATATTTTGTTGGGATGATTGAATGCTCATGTATCATGATGGCTCAGTTGAATCTGTTTTAAAAAAATTTAATTTGTTTCTAGAAATGAAATGATGTGAATGTCCTATTAAATGTTTTGAAAGGAATTTTTTTATATGGGAACCAAAATAGAGGATTCAACATAATGATAGTCATTGCAGAAGAGGTTTCAGTGATTGGTGGATGGAATGTTTTTTGGGGGTGGTTTCCATTGATCCGTGATTGTGAGGACATTCCCCTACCATCATATACTATTATTATTAGATTTTTAGGAATTATCAAGAGGTTTTAGTGATGGGACCATGTTGAAACAGATTATATGTCTTGTTTCCCTTTGGAATTTCTGAGAGTCAAGGTGGGAAGTTACAGTATATTGGATTATTTATAGAATCTAGTTGGTTGCTATTTATAGTGCTACACCATTTGTTGGTAGCGATTCTAAACTCATTACATCTTCAGAAAACATCTATAGATGTTTAAGAAGTTCTCATGATCTATAATGTGTATACTCAAATTATTTCTGATCCATGTTGGGTATTGTATTTTCTTTTAATTCCTTATCATTTGTTTTTCATTAAATTATGTAAATCCCCTTTTTTGTTAATTGGTAAGGATTAGTATTTGAGATTTAGTTTTTCAGCGGGTTTTGGAATATGGAAGTTTTTTTTGAAAGGAATGTACTATGAGTTGTTTTAAAAAAGGAATTTTTGGAATGCAGTGTCTGGTTGTTTAAAACTTTTAATACATTATTCACAAATTTTATTTATAATTATTGTTTCTGGACTACTTAGGGAATGTAAATTCAATGAATATATGTATATTACATACTAATTTCTTTAATCTCACACCCTTCAAATTCCAATTATTGTAAATAGGACCAATATACATTACATGTTAAGGATTGTAATTTTGTTTTCCATTTGAGCAGTTTGGTCTTGTTGATGGCAGTGACAAGTGGGTCTTGACGAATTCCAGTTTGTATGGTACAATTATTGCTTAATATTAAATTTCAGTTTTAAACTGTTTTGTATATATATATATATTATTTATTACAATTATTTTATTATTATTTTATTGTTGTGTTCTCTATTTTGTTTATTTGGTCATGGTTTTACTTAGGCTAAATTGTTCACATTGGATTATTTGCAGCCTGACACTAGTCTCAAGACTGTGGGAAGTGGGAATTCACTTCAGGACATGTCTCAGGTATAGTTAGGTGGTGGGTTCGATGGAATATTATCTAGGATAAAGATACATTGTCTGTATTAATGTTTCAACATAGAAGTATTCATACCATATAAAAATTACAAACCCTTATGTTTTCTATCCCTGGAAAGTAAATGGGAGATCAAATCCAAATTTATTTTTATGTTAGAAATTTTTTGTTAGATGGCTAAAATAGCAAATAAATGATAGTAGACTACAAGTAGTGAATATCTATGAACAAATAACATATATAAAAATTTTAATTTGGATGTGGAGAGAAACCATGGTAGTTTGACGGTCAATAATGGAGTCCTAGCTGTAATGTCCTAGTGGAAATAAAATCTCAACTAAAATGTGGGGATAGAAAATTGTTTATAATGATTTTTTAGTGTGGACTGAGGCATGTAATTAGTTTCGATGAATATTGTTTCTATATAATTTTGATGTTACCCAAATGTAAATGAGGAACCACATCAAAAAATGATTCTAAGTGGAATTATAATCATTCATGAAATTTTTGTGATCTATCCACCATTTCGAAAACATTTTCCCCCATATAATTACTCAATGGACATTGATGTATTTGTGTCAATGTGTTTATGCCCTGAAAATGATAAATGAGGATTTCTATGTCTCTACAATTTTATATTCATCCACGTTGAAGAATATATCCCCCAATAAGGACTTCTATGTCATATATTTTCTGATCAACAGATTAAATAGTCACCAATAGAAATAAAAAACACTATATCTAGGTACGATACATAGAATTATTGGCAAAATAATGCAATGATATTTGGGGTATAAATAAGCAATCAATTGGGAATTTTATGGACTTAGGTATTTGACCGGTCAACACATAAAAGAAGGAGGATCACACCATAATATTTCTATTTATTTGATGTATCATGTGGTGGTTAAGTACTCTTGGACATGTTCAGTGTCTCTTTCAATTACAATCAATGTTATTGAATTTTTGAGATGAAACAAGTTTCCACGGGTTGACTTGGATTAATTAGAATGTAATGACGACATTAAAATTTATCATACACATTACAAAATATTTTTGGATGTGGATAATATGAATTAATAATAACAATGGGATTATGGGTTGAATTATATTGTGATTATGAATTTATATATTTGTTTGGAACATAGAGGGAATTATAGAGAAAAATCCATAAATAATTTGAAAGCGAGGGGAGACATTCGTGAAATAAACATGAAAGGGGGGTGTTGTGGAGGTTATTCCAAGAAACCAATCAATAGTTTTTTATGATGTTTTTCATGAAAATAATGAGGACCAAATTGTCATATCACCACTTTTATTACATCACATCGTGTTTTTGAATATTGATGTCAACACCACATGGAGAACCTGTAATGAGCCATAGAAAATAGGGCATTGATATCTCTTATAAATTAATATTATAAACTATTTGGATTAGTGTTCCAAATAATTATGTATCAATATAACTGGATATAGGAATATTGAAATTGGAATTCCATTATTAACCATGGGGTGTTTACCATTATTAAGGGCATCAAGTGGTATTAGAGATAGATCATATACATTCTTTTCTTCCTCTAGATCTCTATAGAAGTGGATATTAATAACAAATAAATCCTTATATTTAAATGAAATTTTTTTCAAATATATTAAAATAGAATGAAACATTACTTTCATTTAATGTGGTTTGATTTCTACATCACTGTCATGCATGGATATAAAAAATATTAGATAGTAGAAAATTATTAGAAAGATATAACAAATATTAGGATACTAACACTATAAATACTATTTAATTGGGAGAAGTATTGTCTAAACCAATATACATGAAGGATATTTCATGTCAAACATCACCTACCACATTGGAATAGATTCTTAATATCTATGAAGTAAATTTGAATATTTGGGAGTCAATATTATATTTTATAAGGAATTAATATGATAATTTATGAATAAAACAGAATTAGATACCTTGCCTTTTCCTCAAACAGGTGAACTATATGGAATAAGATTTATGTGGATGTGCAGAGGATGTTGATGTCATAAAAATCATGGAAATAATTTTTAAAATACTAGCTTTGTTTTTAATAATAAATGCATTATATTTTCAAAACAATGATCTATTTGGGGAGAGGATGGATTACCACCCAATTAGTCCCATTTTATACAAGATGAGGAATCATTACAATGATCCATGGTCAATAGAGAACTATATGAAGGTGGAATTTCTGGATAAAAACAAACCTTTCATATGGATGTATCCGGATGAAGAAAAATATAAATATGTAACACCTTTCCACTCCTATAATATTTTAATAGGAAAATAGGAATTAACTGAAATGATTATACTTATATGATTTCATTATTTGAAAATTTGACATCGTTCTATTATGAGTTATAATATATTATTTTATTAGAGTAATGAAAATTATATAAGGAGGAAATACATAAGATGCATGAGAGGATAAATGATTCTGTAATAATTTTTTTCATAAATAATAACTCCATATCTTGAGCAGAAAAATACATGAAGATATAAAAGTAAAAGAGGTCAATGAGTATAGATACAATAGGGAAAACGACCATGGGAATATTGTTGAGAATAAAATAGTAGAGGATAATGAAAATTATGGGGTTGAAATTTTTTTTGATGATTTACCTCAAAGGTGAAATTTAGGTAGCACATGATGAAATTACATTTCTACTGTTAAAATTAAGGTGATGAATTAACTATTACAAGACACAAAACTATATATGTAGAAATAAATATAAGAATAAGTAAGTATTGAATGTGGAGATTATATTACTCAAATATATACATTCCATAACATCAGAGATGTTTGTTGAGCATTGGCTCTGAATTGAAGAGAATATATAAATAATTGATTGCATGAAAAAATTAGTTAATGATTATATTAAATAATAAAGTAACTCAAAAGATAATGTTATTAAGTTGGAAAGAATGTTTGATGACCAAGAATGTTTTCATAAAAATTATATGACATCAAGGATTATGGTTGAAACATCTACTAGGTATGCTATAATAGAGTCAATAAAAAATTTATACTTTTACACAAATTTAGTGCTTCTATCATAGTAGAAATTTTTTTTCTGACATGATAATAACATGAAAATATTTTTTCATGTAAAATGACAAGAATCCGTAGCCTAAAATAACAATGAAGTTCCTAGAAAAAAATATAGATTATTACTATTATTAATCTTGTGGAGCACATTTAGAAACCAAATATTCAATATTATTATTGTTGAAATTTTTTGTATACTTAATAAACATGTTTTATAGAAAAAAGGAATGCTAATGCTCGTGATCAGATAAAACATAAGTGAAAAATTTCTTACATTGAATATTTTTTAAAATTATTTTTCAATTATGGTAGAGATTTTTGGAATAATTATATGTATTATTTTTCTAGATATCAAATACGTGAGATAAATAATTCCATGGTGTAGATTTTGCAATAATTTTTATATTTGATATGTTGTCTGAAAATAGATACAAAATCCTATACTATGAAGATGGATATGTGAATACAGATGTTAAAAAATGAATCATCCGTAATATTATGTTAATTATATAATATATATCAACAAAATTGATTGTTTTATGGTTACTCACTCAATCATTACCATGAGTGAAACTGATAAAAATGGAACACGGATTTAGGGAAGATGGTGTACTTATAAAATGGGTTGGTAACATAAATCATGTAACATATATATTATTTGGAAAATATGGGGAAATAATATTTGGAATTGATTTGGGTCTGATTATCATTGTTTCTTAGAGGATGAAGGTAAGAGGAACATACATGAAATTTATTGATGTCTTTTTAGTTAATGAATATCTAAATGAAAGTGAAATTTTAATTTCAGAAACACTTTTTTGGAAAAGTTAGAAAACAGACATGACCTACAAATTAGAAACTAATTAAAAAAGGTAAATTATATTCATCAAATAATAGAAAGGATATTAGAGTCAACTATAATAAATAACCCCCAATTTCAAACAGTTTCCAGGATATCTGCATCCTCTTGTAATCGAGCTTCAATTTGATCTTCCATTTTGATCAATATTTAAATAAATTCCTCCAATGTGATTTCAATTAATTGAATTTTCTCAATGAAATGTGATCTTTCATGTCAATAAACTATCATTTATCTTCATTATTGGTAACCCAGATTATTCTTTTATAAATCTTATTGTCTACCTCATTTAGGGTGTTGATAAATTTGGATTCTTATTAAATTTCAAACATTTAATTTACAATAGGTACCATGTTTTTATTTATATCGACTACCATTTGTTCATGCTGCCTATTATTTTATTGATACAACACTATTATGTACTAAAATATGGCTCCATATCTATGTTTTTAATCATCATTTGGATTCTTCTCTCCCTTCATGCCTGAAGGTAATTCCACACCTTCAATCAAATATGGTTCTCTAGATGTATCTTTTGTCCCAATGCACCTTTAATTTCAAATTAACTAGTATGATATTGTATTTGGTTTCAATCATAATTCATTGTGGGGTATTTATTTCATCCATATTACCAGGAAATTTCCAAAAAATGATATTCCCATGTTTTACATTCCATAAGCCAGTCCCTATCAAATATTCCTGCTCATAATATGTAAATGTTTCAAATTCTCCCTCTATCAATTTTCTCCTCTTGTTAAGAATATCTTAACCTGGGATGTTATCATTTCCATATAGGGAGAATAATTTCCCGTCATTCATGGTCCTAATTTAATTTTTAGACATCATTCTATGTTCATATGTTATTTTGAATCTTATAAATAAGAAATTAAAATTTGATTTTATATCTCCATCTTAGAATTGTTACATCACAATGAATTTAAGACCCCTATGAAAAACATAAGTGAAAATTGATGAATAATTATAATTTTAATATTTTTAGAAGTAAATTTATTTTACCTGATAAGAAATATAAAGGAAATCATGAATTATAAGAGAATAAAGTTACATTAATTGGATATTAAATGATAAGAAAGGTTGAAATATTTTATAAAATGATTCTCATAAAAATGTTTCCAAGGAAAAAATATAAATATAAAATTTCAAAAAAAGGTGTTTCTCTAGAATAAACATAGTAGAGATGGATGTGGGATGTGGGAAAATGAATCGTAGCTAAATAGTATTCCGTAATCAATGAAATATAATTAGATTTTATATTTATATGTTTCTACTATTTTTTCTATATGATAAAAACCATCATGAAATACTCCATGTTATGTTATCACAATTCTAATATTGGTATAATTCAAATGATGGTTTTCTGGTATGCACTATGATGCTCAATATTACATCTTATATGTACTTCCCTTTCAAAAAATTTAGTTGAAATACATTTTTGACCAACAATTGTAAGGCCAGTTCTATGAGAAAAAATTGATGTATAGTTAAGCATGGGGTGGAAGATTTATGGCATATCAAGACCAGGAAACATGATTTATCCATGAATAAGCTGGTGCAGACTCATCCGGTGAATATTGTTCGTGATATGTGGTGGTAAAACAAGACAAAAACACTCAATAATTGTGTTTATATGTTAATAATTCAATTGCTACATATTTTTATCTTTGATGTATGACTCCGGAATAGTTTAAAATGGCATGCATAGATGGACTATGTTGGATAATATGTTGGGTAGATTTTGGATTTTCTTTGATTTTATGGTTTCTATTCCAAAATGGTCTTCAAATCCCCTAAGGGAAATTTGGGAAAAATTTTATGGTTATCCATATATTGTACCTTTCTTCTATAGTTATAGTGCTTCTATGAAAAACCAAAGTGTATTAAACATGTTTTTTTGAGGTGTTCATATTATTAGGAGGATCATCATGCCTCATTGTTGGTATGTATGTATTTCCAGGGGTATATTCGATTAGAGTGGTTAGTCTTATAGGATCTATATATGACCTAGTAATTTTAATCTAATGATTTTCCATGATATAAAGGGATATCAGTATGTTTTAGTCATGTGGGGTAACATGGAAGATTTAGAAAATCACAAATCATTTTTTTAGGGTTTAAATATAATATATTCAGGGATTTTGAGATCAATTATTTGACAAATCACTCTTCTATTGAATCATTACCTCTACGTATGTGTGAAAACGAATAAATTTATTAATTTAATAAGTGATTTTAATGATTATATTTATAATTAAAATAATAAAGTATAATTTAACATGAAATTAAATAATTAACTAAATTAAATATTGTTTTTTTCTAAATTATGATTGAATATTTCATTTATTTGGTTTCTGAATATGTTAGTGTATTGTGATTCTTTTATATTGTTTAAAATTTAATAATTAAAAGAGTAATAATTTAATACCTAGTTTTATAAATATGTATTGTAAATTGATTTTAAAATTATAGAATAGAATTTATGAAATATTGTTAATGCTAAATACAAAATTTTAAAATTAAATTAAATAATATATTATCAAGATATATGAAATGAAATAAATAATTACGATAGATTTATAAACATATATATATATAAGAATTATATTTGTTTAAAATTTCTTTATAATAGATGTTTGAGGTGATAAATATAAAATAAATATATGAAATATATTAGTGATGCATGATATATTATTCTCAAATGAACAGAATGTTGAAAATATAAAATATATAATAACAAGACTTACAATATGAAGAGACACACATAAAAGTGTTAAAAATGATTGTTTGAAACACACATGGTATGGGTAAACGAACATTGAAAAAAATAATATTATTATTAATAGACACATTAAAATTATAATATTAAATAAATATATATTAGATGTAGATAATAGAATTAATTTTTTTATATTATGACTTCTAGAGTATATTAAAAAATTCTTTATCCAAATAACTAATTATAATTATTTGATATGTAATAAAGTCATAAATGTGAAAAAAATATGTGAACAATTTAAAAATGGGGTATGAATTATATTATATAGACATAATTGTTTCATATATAGAAGAAATTGATTTTTTTATTTTTATGAATATATATATATACAACATAAAAAATCAAAATGAAAAAAATGGAATACATGGGTTGCATTCCTTGGGAAACTCCACCGTCACATGCTTGCAAGACACTCAATAATAATCTTTACTAAATGATCCTCGAACAATATCCCAACCCTCCATAAACCCCAAATCTCACCAATGCCTTATTAAAACCCACCATTTCTATGGTTATACATCAATTCCTCTCCCACAAACCAACAGATCTTCCGATTTTGTATACCACCTCATGACTGTACAGTGGGATCTTTTTCCAGCAATAGATAAGCGAACACTTACACCCTCTTCATCTTCATCTAGAGTCACCTCATACTCATGAAAAAATTTGTACCCTAAACTTATATAGAAAACCTCGACTATCTGATTTCTTATTTCATATATTTGAACCACCCTCAAGCCACATTGAAGACAACAAATCCAACTGGTTCATCTTCTCAATCCCCTTCGAACCATTGATATTAATTGTATTGTAACTTGTACAAAAAAATATTTTTCATTAGGATAACCACTAGTTTGATATAATAAACTAAATCCACATCCCTTATTTTCATCCCTCCTTATTTTCATCAAGTTTGATCCAACTTGAACAATGAAGAAGGACACTACTATCCTAATAGTTTTACTTAAAAAATTATATTTCCATTATTGGTATTGGTAAATTTCCATTAAATATATTATATAAAAATTCACAGATGACACACACACACACACACATATTCTTATATTGGATAAAAATTTCAGGTATATTTTTTACACATCTACAAAATCTGTGATTCTCATCAAAGGGAACCATTGTTGGAATACCTTAATTTGTTCAATCCTAGAAGCCTTCCCTCAATTGTTGGGGGTAAATTAAAGTCTTCATGGATCCATAGGAGAGGAAGGGTCTAGGGGATTTCAATATGTTAGAAAACCTAATCTTTTCCCAATTCATATCAGGTTGAGGGTTTATGGATCTCAGGTATTCATGTGACCATTTCACATGGTGTAACTATCATCTGAGGAATCGTAGTTTGTGGAGATGCTTGGATAGATGATTTTCTAATATGAATTCATTATTTTTGAACCCAAATACATAGGTGATACATCTGGAATGTGGTATCTCAGACTCTCCATGAACCTTCATTCTCTTTAGTCTATGCTTGAGAACCCTGCATGGTTTTACTTTTATCCTCATGGGGAAACACTCCCTAGTTATAACAAGTTGGTGAGAGCCTCTTGTAATGATCATATCCAAGGAAAAAATTGGTTGACCTTTCACATCAATCATCATTAGCATAAGGCACAGATCCATGTGTTGTAGAAGGATAATCACATATCAGACAGAGTTTTGGATTTGGCTATATATGATGTTGATCGACTAGAAATGCATCTTGAAGAATAATCGGATGAATATATAATTTGGGATCTATCCAACATAAATGAAGAAATTATGTGTATTACTTTGTGACTTGAACTCCAGGGTAGGGAGGATGCAACAATAATGTTACTGAATGAGGACGATAATAACCCAACATACATTAGTTCTTGTTTTATGGAAATGAATAGTTGGGGCTATCCATGTATCGAGTTTGAGGATGGTTCTTTCTCTAATGATATGGATGTGATAGGGGTGTTAGCATGATCTCACTTTAAAAGGCTACGTTCTGGTCCTCACATTCACATATCCCTGGGTATATAGAAGAATATTAAATAATTATTGATTTTTTTAAATCCACTTTCATTACTCACAACAATGCGTCCCTAGGAGACATTCCATATGTGGAAGATATTTGTGATTCCATACAGAATCTGGACATTTATAGGGTGGTTGATCTAGAAAAATTATCTTTAGCCTTCTATTTAGCATCGTGGAGAATATGAAAGGTGATATCTTTGAGGGTATACATGACTTCTTCTAGGGTTGTTTTATGCCTCATGTAACATGCTCTCCCAATTTTGTGTTCATACCCAATTCCATTTATCCTTCTTCTATATATCATTTCTTCCCTATCATCATGTGCAATGTTCCCTTCAAGATCATTACAATCATTATTAACAACTGGTTGTCCTTCCATCTCCACAAATGCATCACATTGGAATAGAATTATTTCATGTTGGGTGTTATATTCATGGGTGATTGCACTGTCCCATGAAATGATCTAAGACATTATCTTTGATTCTCATGGCTTTAACATGACATCCAAGCTCAACATGATAAAGGATTTTATTTCATCGAATGGGGCTTCATTTATAATACTCATGTAGGTATGGGTTTTTCTCTTTGGGATATAGATATTATGTTTCACTATTTTTGATCTCCCTGGATATCGACTTTCTTCAATAGAAAAGATTTTCACTTCTTCAATGCATCACATGGTCTTAATCAGGGAGACCCCATATCTCTGATTATTTTAATAGTATGCCAGGATGTCCTTAGTAAACACATATATCATAGAATCAGCTGTGTAGAGATTCATTGATTGCATAGAAAAATGTGTATCCCATTTCTGTAGCATTTTCTGTTCCCATGTGATTCCATCATCTTCACCAATGCATCTAGCAGGTCGGTGAATTGCTTTAGTAGGGTCGTTGAGGAATACAACCACTAGAGCGGGCATGTCACCTATAAGAATATGTGTAGTTTCTTTATATCCAATAGGGGAATTATCTATTTGATCCTTTAAAGGAGTAACACTTTGGGTATGGAAAAGGATGATATTAATGTTGTTTACCTTTTCTCCACCCTATCATTAAAATCCCTGGGGATCCATGAATTTGATCCCCTTTTAGTAGAATCATTGAGAGGGTTCTCACATGGAAGAATAGGTAATGGTCCATTCGTGGTAGGATCTCACTGGATAACAGCATTCTCATGGCTACCATGGACCATGCTATTTATGAAATTAAAGACATTAATCGTGTCATCACGAATATGTTTAGGGTTCTCGTAGGTTTTATATGGTATCCCAATTCAAGGAAAATACCATTGCGTATCTTGGAAAAAATATTGAGGTTATGCAGTGAAGGGGGTATTAATGTTCGCAACATTAATGATACCCTTGCATGCATGAAAGAATGAAAAACTAGATGGGGAAGTGATGGAGCAGCACAGCTTGTGGGGGTAGTCCAAGCATGCCTTCTTTTGTGGGGACATGGGTGTACTTCCTTGACAATGACTTGCTACATGGAAAATGATTGATCCTCAGGTTACCTCCCAATATTACTATATCTGATGGATCATTGGAGCTTGAGCTATCACTTTCTAGCATGAAAAATGGTGTGGTGAGCCCATCCGTTACTCTGGATTCCCTATCACTAATATCTTCATTTAGTGTCTATCAATTACCGATCCTTCACCAATACAGCTTTGAATATGAACTAGCTAGAGGTTTTTTATTTCGTTGATCAATTTATGGACCCAATAGAAGGAACGATAGAAGGCACTGTATCAGGTACTATTTAGTTCTGTATCAGCCTAAACTATTCATCCATTAGGGCTAATGGGCCACAGGTTTGGGCATTGGGTCCTTTAAGGCCTTCAGGCCACCCAATGAATTTGGAAAAAATAGGGATTTTAAGCCACCACAAGGCATTTCGGCCATCTCAATGCCATCTCAGAACCTTAAATTATTCATAATTATTATAAAGACTCTACAATGATGAAAATCTACTTGGGAATTTAGAGAAGGCACATTCACCAGTGTAGAAGATAATGGGATTTGTCAGAAAAAGAGGGTATGACATTGCCATTGGGATATGCCTGTGAAATCACGGGAATCCTATCCAAACAATCCATGCCAATGTGTAGATCATACAAAACTATTCTGAAGATGGGGAGGAGAAGTTCCATGAGGAGATTGTCTATATATTCCCATAACATCAATAGGTTATGTAATATCTAATCATATAGGTCATGTAACGGTTTCCCCACATCTTTTTAATGGGGGGTCATTAAATTTTTTAAAAAAAAGTTGCCCTTCAGTCTATTCAGTGTGGTGAGAATGGATTCCATTTTCATCTGTTGTAGGTGGAGTAATGATGAATCATTGGTTCATATAGTCTTTGAGTGTGAATGGGCCCAAGAGGATATGAATTTTTTTAGTGATTTCACAATAGTTTCAATTCTAACCATAGAAGATGATCCCTTCCTAGTTCACTGGTTCCATAGCTATAGTCAGGATGGTCTAAAGGGAACGGCGTACAGTCACGTGCTTCATAAAAGATGATAGAGATTATTGCAGTGTCGGAATAAGTACATCCATGATAGGTTTGTTTCATCAGTTAATGTATTAATCATCAGAATCAAAAATTATCTTCTCGATATGGTTAGTGTTCTTGGAATTTGCAGTGAGGCCCCTATGTTGCAGTGGCTCTACCTTATACCCTTAAACATTCCTTCCACTTCTTGTAATATCACCAGTAAATGGTTTATGTGGAACCCTCCTCCTCAGGGGTTAAATCTAAATACATAGAGTTCTTGCAATTCAAGTGTCATGCATGGCTAGGGGATTGTTCATGACTATAATTGTTCACTCATCCTAGATTTTTCAATTTGGATTGGGCATGGTACGCAATTTTGGTGGAAACTATGTCCATGAATTCAGGTCGTTCAATGTGTCAAATGAAAGTTTTGGATATCAAGGAAGCTGAAACCAAATCAATGATGGCTCAAATTTCTCCCCATGGTCTTGGAGCTACTGATAAGTTGATTGAATACATTTCCGACAAGTTTCGTTGTCTTCGTAACAACTAACCCAATGTGTCTCATACGCAGTTGGAAGGTCATAAGGCCGCATACTACTTATCCTAGTTTTCCATTCAAGGATTAAATATCTTTTTTACGACATCCTCTTCTTAAATCCAATGGGAATTAATATCATGAGAGGTCATGCTCTGGTTATTCATCATTTTAGACCCCTGTAGTATGTTTCCACTTGCCCACACATGTGTGAATTGAACGCTTTTTTCATTGTTGAAAAAAATTATATCATGATTATGATATATATATACATGAATCATTTCATTTTCTCAATCAAATATAAATTAGTAAATATAATAATATACCTCATTTGATATAATTATTTTTCATTCTTATGTTTATGAAAATAAATGTTCGCATACAATGCATTACTTCCAAAATCATCTATGATTATATTTTTAATTATTGATTAAAATATTTATTTATGAAATATTTTTCATAAATTATAATTATTAATTACTAAATCATGCATTTACTATTTTATTTCTTTTTGTGTATATAATGTAATATAAATATTTATATATATGATTAGTTCAATCTTGAGTATAAATATATAAATATATGTTTTAGACCATCATTGAAAGAATTGAAATGAATAAATTATTAATTTTCAAACATTTTATTTATAAAATAATGATCATTACGATTGTTATTCTGTTTATTACCTTCTTTCAATAATGAAAATTGAAAAATCAGAATGTTTTTCCTACATACGTAAGACCAACCTTCTCGATGACTGCAACATTGATTCATTTTACATAACAATAATTTGTGATTGATTTTAAAAGTATATATGATTTATAAATATGATAATTATGTCATTAGTAATTTTTTGGTGATGTTTATATAGTATCCCATTTGTCCAATGTTTACCAACCATAGTCATTCTGGACAAATGAAATAATTTTTTTCCAAACTCCCAATGTACACAAAATTTTTGAAGTAGTTGTATAAATAATTATAGTAATTGAATTGAATGTAATAATAATAATGAAAAAGGTTTTGAAGAAGATAAATAATTAACATAAATTTATTATTCATGAGAAAATGTCATATGATACATGTCTGATTCAAGGTTATGGAATTTTATGTCACATTTCATTCCATGAGACATACACAATTACACCACTTACCTATTTTGTGGGGTGTGTCTACATTCTATTTTGATATATTATATCTGGAATTCATGTTATTCTCATGATATTAAATTTTTCATTTAATTCATGGGGAAATATTATATAATTTTTTCAATGTGGTATTAGATAATTTGGAATGATTAAATATGAATGTTTCTCATGAATGTTTTAACGTCAAGAAGCATTTATATTACATATCCTCTTATGATGTACTATTGATATATAAATATTCATTATTCAATATGGATATATGAAAAAGAACATTTTCTATTAATTATATTGATTATTAGATTCATGTATTTCGTTGAATAGGTAAGATACATGTTGTGTGACTTTAAAGCTAAGTCATATATTTTGGGGAAATAATAATGAAATCCCCTCGATTCATCACTAGTATATTGGTGGAAGAAAACATTTTGTTTGTATCCATTATGGTATAAATTGTTATGTAAATGTCATTGATAGTGGATTTAGGGTTGGAAGAGTCAAATTGGTTTATAAACAGTTTGTTTTAAACTGTCTTGAGAGAGGTCATTATGGGAATCGTTCCATGTACCCTAGAGCCCTGGAATCCAATAAAAACCATTTCCATAATTTTGAATTTTTTTATTGTCATTATTTTTGATAAAATTTTTCATTTAAATATATATGGATCCATTTATTTTATATTATATTGACTTATCTCATGTGTTTCTGTTACATACTCTGCCATATTGATATTCCCTTGTCTATTTATTTTAATGGCATGAGTTATCTATTATTTACCATTTAATTATGATTTATTATCATTTATTCATTATTTATTTTTCTTTTCATACCCATACAAAGAATCTGAGCTCACAATTATTATGTTTATTTTCCCAAGGATGTTATGAATAATAATTTGAAAAATAATTCAATGAGAGAAGATTATTTCATTTTTTTATGTCAAATGTTTTTTTCTATTTCCCCATATATTATGGGTATCATGTATGTAATCTGGACTTCCAATTCTTCTAAATTAATCAATTCTTTTGGATTTGATTACTTGTAATAATTTTAATGTAATATAAGAATGTGCATATTCTAGGTGAGTGGTAAAAGGTTGATATAATATGATTGTTGATATCTATCTATTTATCATTGTTGTGATGTATTTCAAACCATGATAAATGTGTAATCCAATTATATGGAGATTATAATTGATAATGAGAAGGAATAAATTTACAAGGGTATACATGGAATAATTATAATTTAATGAATATATTAAAATTTAGGTACCCATGAAATGATATCCAAGGGTCAACATATGGTGAAGTATTCAAAAACACTATATTAACAATTATATTCCTTGGAGACTAAAAAATTAAATATAGAAATTATAAATAGGGATAAGAGTGTTGATATGAATTCAATAATACATGGACATATGTGAGAGAAATTAAAATAATATTCTAGTAAATATGGATAAGGAGTTGTGGGAGGATGTCCTTGTAGACTTCTCACTATGGTTTTATTTGTTTCCAACGATGGAAAAGGTTGATAAAATTAATACACCACCATTGGTGTTATATCAATCATTATTTTTGAATATTGATGGTTATTGATATTTTAGGTGTTGTTAATTCTATTTTCAATTTTTAAAAATGGAAACTATTCTCTATGATGGTTATATGCCATGAAGGTTAATGTGGCTGCTCACACACTAAAACAATATATTGTGATTTAGTGTTTTTGGTGAACATGAACATTAAATATTCCTTCCATTTTGATTATCATAGTAATGGTAAACTATTTGGTTATTATATTTCCCCCAATTACATTATTATTAGGTTATATCAGTTGGGATTTTTATAGTGGTTTTCATAATTGTAAAAAATTGTTATTTGGTTGAAAATAACATAAGATGGATAAACCAAGATTCATGCTCTCCTGTCAGGGTATTATCCTTGTTTAATAAAAAAACATGAGGAAATTTTCATTGTTGGGAAGTACAAAATTGTCTTTCATGATTTATTTCTATAAATCCCTTATATCATGAAGTATATTTCACAATATAACTTATACCAAGATCAACATATATATCAATGAGTCCTTATTAGATGACTTTGATAGAACTTGGGATGTTAAAAATAAACTAGAGTATGATTTTGGGAATGGTTTCATGCACCATAGTGCATCACCAAAGGTTTCCCCATTATACTATATAAAGAAGTTGGATTGATCAATGAAAAAATTCATTAATTACCAAGAGTGCAATTATATCACAATAAATAACATGTGTCTATTACAATGAAATTATTCCATATGTTGTCAAATTCCATGATGTAAGTAGTTCTCAGAAGCAAATTTTCATCAAAATATCATCAGTAGATGGTTAAGAGAGAATTTTTTCAATATATTTATATCTATATAAGATATGCACACTATGAGTTCATTGTATTGATAGTTTATTTGAATGAAAATAGTAATGTTATTGTAGAATCTTATATATAATCGATAATATATTTTTTTTGTTAGGACATGGTGGGAGTGTGTTTTATCTATCATAATTTACTATATTCCACATGAGATATGTATGTGTGATGGAAAAAATTTAGGATAAAACTGATAGTGGTGGTCTAAATCCATTTATAATTTGGGTTAATGATATATGGATTTTTATATTACTATTGTTTTATGGTATGTGATGATGATGAATATATGATGATTGCGTGGATGATAATGTTATTCATATTGGATATCTAATGTGTATTTGAATGAATATAGGTTGGATAAGAGAGTCTCCACAATGATGGACACATAGTAATATCGATTCAGTCCTTAATGGTTCTAACATCCCCACTTATGAATCGTTACGGTGTGGAGTGACACCATATGTGGATAACTGAAAAGACAATAACTTTCATTATTATTGGATAGTGGTTAAAAATGTAATATTTACATTAGAGTATCTTCCCTATGGTGGTATAATTTTTTTATCATGGTGATATTTAATAATGTTCTGCATGGGTGTGAATCTAATTATGAATATTGTACTGTCATTTTTGTAGGATGTATGTTCATTGGATATGGAATAAATTTTATTTTTATTATATCGCTAATAAATTATTATAATATAATATAGTTTGGAATGTATAAGGATGTCTTACATAATTTAAATGTTTTTATGGTTGAATATTGAGTGATATTTGTTTTCATTGTTTCATTTTATTTGCATAGATTCATTATTATGAAATATTCATATAGAAAACTGAATGTGCACGGGAGGATCCAACATTTTTTATTCAATTGAAAACAACTATTTTATAAAAACTATTTTCATCATTATTCTAGAAAGATTTGGTAGTGGAGTCATGAAATCATATATCTATATATAGGACAATCATTAAAGAGGGTTACATTGTTACACATTTTCCAATTAGAAGTGTTGATAATTGACTTCTGGGTTGTTTTTCTATTTTACATGAAATTGTATGTCATGGAATGCATTTAAATAAATAATTCATGTATTATTAATTGGAAATTATTTATTTTATTCATGTGGATGTGGATTTTTTTATAATGGGAAATGGGATTAATATATATGTGTTATGGTATACATTATTTTTCATTTCCCAACTGGTTTCCTATTGATATTGGATTAAATATTTCATTCTATAAATATTATAAATACTAGATTCCGAGTAAGAGTGGGTCATTAAAGATTGGTATTTAAGGAATTTGTTATGAAATAGTGTTTATGGTTGATAGTTTTTATTATTTCATAGGGGGGTGGTTAGTGGTATTAGGTGAAAATTGCCTATGATATAAATGATAGATCCAAAATAAATGGGAAATATGCCTTTTTCTATAACAAGATTGTGGAATATGTATATATAAAAACATATGGGTTATTATATTGATTATTTTATTTTCTGATTTGATTGATTTCATTCATTCTGTAGTTATTGTTCATGAATGATTTTTTACTATGATTTGGATAATTTTTCTTATATATAAGGTTATAATTTAGAGATGGGGTTTAGAAAATTGGAGATTTGTTAGGGAGGTCATATATTTCTAGTATGTATCATTATGTTGAGTTCAGTTTTATGATTTATATTTATAATAGTTGTTTGTTGTTGATATGAGGTTCAATATGTTTATGTTTATCACGAACTGAAGGATCTATGTTATATAAGGAAATAAAAACCTATTTAGTGTTGGAAGACATCCTTCAATTAGTTAAATTTGGGAAATATGTCAAACTATTATCTAACTTCATCCAATCATGATAATGAGTGTTAGTAAGAAGTGGATAAGATATAATATTACGGGATTCCAATGGAAGATGTGTATTATGTTTCATTATATATGAGTTTATTTTGAGGTTTGTGATATATGAATTCGATTATTTAATTGAGAGATTATGATGTGACTATGATATAATGAAATTTCTTGGGAAGAAAATTATGATAATTTTTCATATTAGAGATTCTTAGTTTCATGATAGAGAATGATATATTTGGGATATAACAATAGGATTATTTTAATCTAGAGTTTGGTGTATAGATTAGAGAGTTGATGTCATATTTTAATTCCTTTATACCTGATGGGAGAATAAGAAAATTTAATTTTTAGAGGGAATTAATTCTTGTGATTAAAATATTGTTTGTAATTATCTATCTAAAATATATTATGGTGATGTTAAAAAACGGATATATAAGTGAGAATATTTATAACTCTGTTAATGTTTTTATACATTATCTAGTAGTGTATAGAAAATCTGAAATAATAAATTGGTGTTATCAATTATGGATGTAATCAATGTTCAAATTAAGAAATGTGAGATGGGTTATATAAGTATATAATTTCTATAGTGTAGGTAGTATGATATAATTTTATGGGAAGAATGGATTTTAATGTTTCTCAAAAAATGGTTTGGGGAATTTCGTCTTTGTGTACTTTTATTTTCATGGTAGTTAATTTAAAGATGAGTGAAATGTTTCTATTTTTTTTTCTACCACATTAGACTCATTACAATATCACATATGCTGACCATAATTAAAAATAACTATTTAGACCATATTCATAATGGGAAGAGGGAAAAGGATATCAAGGAATTTATTAGAAGAGTGATGACTACAGGGAAGACATATTAAAATAATGTGTTTGGAATGTATGAAGAGAATGTATAAGGATACTATTGGCCAGATATGTTAAATATTTGGAGGAACCAAGGGTGGTTCAAGGTAAACAATTCATATATAAGAGAATTAATTTTTTATTAATATAAAAAACATCCCATTTTTACCATCCTTTGAATTTTAGTTTCCCGATATTTTTGTAAAGTGGTGTAAAGGATTTTTATATTTTATTACTAATATTATAGGTTTTCCAATGATAAAAAATTATTTAGCTGTTAATTGTTTTTGTGGGAGATTGATTCTCAGGGAACTTGATATTACTAATGATGAAATTATTTGATTTTAATATTTGGATAGATTGGTTGTATTATATAAATTCATGTAATTAATTTTATTAATATTGAGTAATATTTGATTATTTTAAGTGTGAAAAATATTATTTTGTTAGTGACATATGTTTCTATTTTGGAAAATAATGGTTCAATACATAGGCTATTTTGTCCATGTTGGTGATTTTGGTTTTTCATGTTTGGTGATTATAATATAGAGATGGAGGATATTATTTGATTTATAATGGATTAGATAAATGTCTTATCAATGTAAGTTTTTATTTTTTCAATATACACATTCTTGGGTTTCCTACGGTCTTCATTGGAATCAATAACATTCCCCCATTTCACTTAGTTTTATCCTCTCTACACCATTCTCAGTGGGTTTATCTTTTCTGTATTTCCATCATTTCTCCCAATGAACTCTTTATATTTTAGGTTTATTATACTCCTATCATAGAGGATCCTTCCTTTGTGGTTTTCTAGTTTCTCCCATGATTTTCCATTTTCCATTATTCATGAGGCATCCCATTTTCATCCTTCTTATGCTCATTACATCGACTTTTATGTATGTTTCCTATCTATTTTCCTTACCCTCTTAATGGAATCATTTCAATTCATGGATTTTCATCTCTGTGATTTTGGATTTATTACCAAGTTTTCATGTGGGTGGTGGGATTTCTCTCCAGTTGTTTTTTATTATCAAAAACAACTGCAGTGTTTTGTAATAGACTTTGAGATCTCAGTAATGGATTTTTCCCATATCTTTTACACATACTCTGATAGCCTAGTCCAACATGGATGAACCTATCTCAGTAGGTTTTTTAGGTTTTAAACGGGTTTTTTGGGAATATTTAAATGGGAATGGTAGTGGTTTTGTCTTTTTGTCTGGTGTTTATCCATATATGCTCAATTTTACTTTTGGTCATGATATCCTATGGTTTTTTGTAACAATGATTCCTATGATAACAATGGTGATTTAAATTTTTTATGATTATTTTATTTATGTAAATGATTATGGTTTTTGATGCATTGACCCAATGGAAAAAATGGTGCCTTAGATCATGATGTTAGTATTTGTAGTGGGTTGACATCTAGAGGTTCTAATTTGGAGTAGTTGTGGTGATATGTTGAACTTGTTTGTCCTGGGTCTTGGATCCAGGTGGCTCACGACATTGGTAGCTTTCACAGTGGTGATGAGATGGAACATTGTTAATTTGAATTTCAAGTTGGGATATATCATTATTTATACCGTGGTTTTGTATTTTGAAATATAGGGGCTTGTATATAATTAGGTCATTGTGAGGTTTTCAATTTACAAAAAAGTTGATTTTAGTAAATTAAAAAATAGATATAAGGAATAAGAGGATATTGTTACCAACAATCCCCTGATGTTTTTTTATAGGGAAGTAAAATAGAATCTTGAGCTTCTGTATAGAATATTAGAAATTGAATCAAATGATGGTCAGGAATCACTATTGACATACATGGATTAATGATAATATTAATAAGTTAAAAAAATTAGAGACATTTTTAATAATATATTAATAATATGAAAATCATCATATGTTGTTTTTGGATAACATTATATCTAATATATATTTTGTTTTTTATTTTGGAAATCTATTTTCGTAGTGATGTCAATATGAACTATAAATGTCTTAGACATTAGTTTACATAACTTTAAAATGGTGTCTTTATCAGATATTAATGAGATAAAATTTAAATTCATTTATTATAATATAGCTTATCCCAAGAGAGAGAAGGTATTATAACCTAAGGACTCATAGTACAGACAATGAATTAGTGGAATTTAGGTTTCATGAAATAAATTCTTCTTATATTTAAACCAATTTGGATAATATCATATCACTGTTACAGAAAACATGTATATATATTCATTAGAAAATTAAAATAATAATGTGTAAAAAACCATGAAACGTGAATTTTTAAATGGATCACTAGATATTTTATACATCCATGGATCAAATATTAATGATATATTGATGTGATAGTTAACCATTAAATCTCTAAAATATGATTATATGATTTATGGAAAGGCCTCTACTTATATAGGGTTCATAGTCACTCCCTCCATTCAAATAACTTTTTAGAATAGTAGTACACCAATACATTTTACACATAGGTCAAACTCAAAATTATTTCATCAAATAATTCTTTGGAAATCGAAGATGGGTATTCCATAGGAAGCAATTTTCCTCATTTCATAATTTTCGTTAATATACTTATGATATGTATGTTTTAATCCAAATTTTCAAAATAATTCACCCCACATACACTTCACATCAAAATCCTAGATATTCAATTCTGGTATAATATTGGTACCCTCTTTTTTTGAGTATTCAATCGTAAACTCATTTTTATTCAGTGGTTCAACATCTCATGTATTGTAATTTCTTCTATATGAAGTAAATATTACAATTTCAATTGTTAGAAACCCAAACCAAGTATCCCATATACTATGCTTACTCTATTACATTGGAGATAGATATATTAAATAGCATCCCAATGAACCAAATAATTTATCATTCTGGGTAATCTAGTTATATACATGAAATTTACCACACATTTGAAAAAATAAAATAAAAAATGTTTCTTTCATGAACATCATTATTCCACTTATCATATCCCTGAAAAGAAATCATAAAACAATTACATGGATAATTGTTAAAAAAAATAAGACATAGGTCATCTCTGATGATCAGTAAGGGTAAGAGTGCAATAAATGATATCTGTAGAAAATAAGGCATAATCAATTTGCAAATGTAAATACCAAAAATCACAGTGCATTTAATTAAATATATGAACATTATGATTAATATGGTAGGAATAAATTATGATCATATAAATAAAATTAAATAATCTCTTGACCATGACAATTATACATGGATTATCAATATAATTGAATAATCACATTGGAATAAAATACTAATCACATAATGATGACATTAATAAGGCTAGAAATTATAAAAATACTACTAAGAGCTTTCACAAGAAATTATAAATTTATATGTAAAAAATTATAATTTTTCCAAATTATTTGTATCATGATATCTACCAATGCATCAATGGGAAATGTCGTTTCAATCCTCAACCATTACATATTATGTCGAATTCATAACTCATACAGAAGGGGTGAATCCTAATAAAAATTGTAATGACTCTGACCCATGAAATATATATTATCAATTATTAATATATTAATGATATAATGCATAATGTTGGTTATCTAGAACATACCAATGAGGTCGAAGCCAAGAGGATATTAACCTAAAAGGGTGAAATATCAACCAAATCCAAATCTAGTTTTTCTCATGAGACATACCATTGAATTATGGTGATATAGTGGGCTAAAAAATAACTAATTATTTTAGATTTGTTCATAATATAAATGGTGTGAATACTGAAAAATTTATTAATATGAAATGTACATAACTTTCCCAATTCAAAACACAAAACAACTATACATTTTGTCTAATATGGTAAACGATATCAAGATAGCACATCTAAAATCAAACTGATCATAAACCATTTAATAAAATCTGGTATATGATATAATGAATTATAAATCACAATTATTAGTAATATTCATCTTATGGTGACCAAGTGGATGAAAATTCCATAAAAATCATCTAGGAATTCATAGGGAAATACCCCTTTTATATTGGAACGAAGGGTTATTATTGAAAATCATTTTTATTTGTCGGAAAATTATTGCTAACATGTATATACTAGATAAGAAAATTAACTGAAAATTTAATAATATTTTATTCACAAATTATTTCATACTAAAGTATAAACAATTATTAATCATTTAATAAACATAAAATTGAGATGTTTTAGGGAAATTTAAGGTAATGAACTATATAGTCTATAAATTGGAAAAAAGAATATTTTTTATATAAACTATAATTTAAAATTATTAGTTTTCATCGTAAAATGAGTGACTATAGAGAAACAATGATGGTTTATATAAAATTATGGAGTTTACTCGAAAATGGCTTAGAAACTGAGGTATTCCCTTAAATTAGGCTTACTTATCAGGAATAATTGATAATAAGACTTATAAAATCATTTAATTACCAAAAAAGAAGGATGAAATTATCTTGAGACATGATTTATGAAAAATAAAACATAATGTAATAGTGTTATATAAAAATAAATATGAATTATGTTTGGGTAAAGAGATACAAAGTGTAAATAAATAAAAAATGGTGGTTCGGGGAGAAACCCATTCTTTATGTCTGGATGTTTTCTTCACATACACATAATACATAACATAATGGAATTAAGTTCATTAATATATTAATTAAAAACCATTTAAACTTGTATTTTATTTTTTTAATTTAATTATTTTCATTTGTTCTATTTCTGATGAGTTATAAGTTCAATTCTATTGTTAAGGAGTGTTTGTTTCCTTGGTTTTCATGGTGGGTTCACTCTTATAAATGTATGAAAGTTAATATAAATAGTAAATAGTAACCCATAATTGAGATTATATTTCATTAATTATATTTTATGATATTTAATGCTTTTACGTATTATTTTTTTCAGATATAAGGATTTTTAACTAGATGAAGCAATAATGATAACCAATATGATATTTAGGGAATTTTATCAATCATGAATTTTTTTTATTAAGAAAAAATATATCTATATATACTAATTAGAAAACATTAAATATGTTTTATTACATATATTATTGTCTTTATTTAGCATAAAAAGGTTTTATGAACAAATGTGGAGGTGATATTGAGAAATAAAAACTCATGTCCCACGAAGGTGAAAAATCAAATCCTCACTAAAGATGTTTTCATTTTTATAATAAAAAGGGTAGTAGATGAATATTTTTTTTGCTTTAAATACCATTAAAATAATAAAATTATATTATATAAAAGATACTGGAGATATCGAGTCAATTTGGGTAGGGGAGGTGAGGGGAGGATATGAAATGAAAATAAATTTAATGAAAATTAAAAGATTATAATGGGACATAAATCAAGAATTATTCATCATGAGAACATCCTTAAGAAAATTTTATACACTATTTTTGTGATACTATAAAGAAAATTACATAGGTTAGAGGATTTAGGATTATATTTTAAAATATTGAACGATTTGGAGGGGTGAAGGGAAGAGTTTCGAGGGGTGGTATTTATATGAAGGGGAGAGGATTTATTGAATATTTTTTCATTAGTTTTTTATTTTACATAACAACATGAATTATAATATACTTATTTATAATATATAAAAAATATATTCAATAGTGTACATGATATGCTACGTCGAATATAAACACACAACGAAATATTATTATTTCTATCTTACTAGAATAACATAGCCTTTTTATTTGAAGGAAATATTTGAAACAAATGAATTATATAAATTTGTCTTAGACATGTTTAAATAAATATTAATTGGTTACCAAATTTATTAGAAAGGGAAATAAAAACCAATTGAATGTTAAAGATGGGTTTTTATTAATACTTATTTCAAAGTGAATAATTAGGATTTTATATTAATATCACTATTTATGAATATTTTATTTAATGTGAAATATATGGTATATATTCAATGTAATGTTATTAATTTATCTTATAGGTTTTTAATATATGATATTAGAAAAATGTTATTTTTTCAGATAAAATAATATTTTTTAAAAAAATACAGTTTTACAGACTTTTGCTAGAGATCCCTTTTTAAATCATGTTTTCTAGAATTTTATAAGGTATATTTTTCATTATAAACATCTTTATTATAAGTGGTACCTTTAAATTTACCTTGTTTGATGTTTTGGTTTTCATTATATTAAAATTTATATTTTAATGAATAGTGAAAATACTGCATTTTAAAATAAAACTACCTTTTTTACTAATGTAATTATATAGTTATATTATCATTATAAATAGATTTATTGTTTAATTGGATTTATTATTTATAATTTTAAATAAATTTGGTCATTTGTCGTAATTTGACATTGAAATTAGATTTAAACACACATCAATCATTGGTGGTTATAACTTTTTAAAAACCTGCATTAACATTTAGATAATAAGAATTAATATTAAATTAATTAAAAAAAATATTTTGTTTTTTATTTTTAAAAATTGAGTCCATATATATAATCTAAATGTTGAAATTATTACAGTATTATCCCTTCATTGTTTTCAAATTATGAATAGTAACTTCAACAATAATTTTAATTTAACAAGGTTAAAGGGTAAATCTGATATATAAGGGTAAAAATGATGTATTAAAATAAAACTATGCTAGCACAAGACCTAGTACAATTTTATGTGATATGACCTACCATGATAATCCTTGCATCAATTTTAGTACCTCATGGATCCACATGGGTGTGATGATGACATGTTATAATAAATAATTTAAACTAACATGGTATATACCATAAACACATATATTCGACTAAATGCATTATATGTTGGGGTTATATAACTGATCTATATCACTATAAATATTCATTATAATTATATAAAAATTTCATATATAATTTTATTTTATTAATAATTTGATTTCATTATGTAAATTGATTTATTTAAGACACAATGATGATGTAGTGAATACCTTATTAATGAGTGATTCAAATAAATTATTTTATAAATATTAACATAAGTGTAATTTGAAAATTTTGATGCCACATATGAATTTTATGGATTATTATGATATTTAATATTTTAAGTAATGTTGTTTTATTCTATTGAGTAAAGTTTTATGGATTAAAAACAAATTACCAAATAGTGTCAAAATTGAGATAAAAGAATGTTTAAAATAAATAATATTTTATTAAATGATATAATAGTCTTAAAAACAATATTCATAAAACTAGCTTATATTGTGTTATAAATTTAAATAATTATCCACATTATGTTCACTTGTAATTTTATAATAACTATATAAACTATATAGTGTAAAAATACCAAGAGATATGGTAAGAGTTTTTTAATTAACTAAGGGTTAAATCCAAAAGACAAGGCAAAATCTGTCTCCTAAAACTGTCTAAAACATACTGGATTAAACAATTTAGTCCAATTATTATCTTACCCTTTCAATATATCCCTTTCTATATATTATAATTTAAAATAAATTTATAATAAAATAATATTTTGAGACGATCCTAAGGTGCCCCTCCTCCCACTTATAAAAGGCCACCAACTCTAACAAAATAATATCACCTCTAATGCCCCTTGTATATTCCAACTTCTATTAAAATAAAATCCAAATATCCCTCTATTACTCATATATTTCTTAACTTGGGTATAAAACAATTCATGAAATCCTTTTTGGATGAAATCAAAAAGAGTTACACGATTTATTTGTAACATATTCTCTCATGATCTGTTCATATAATGTTCTTTTTATGACACCCTAACCTATATTAATTCATTTATATTATAAAAAATATTTATAATAATTATAATAGGATTTTTTTATGATAATATTTATTTGTAAACATTCAGACACATCCATTTATTGGATATAGAACAAATTGTTTCTGGGGAAAACGAACTACTGGCTCACGGAACGATGACTATTCAATTTTCTCATAACTCTTATCATGGTATCCACCATGATGGAACTATATTTATCAAATATATATATTATATTTATATTTTCTCTATAATTCTGTATTTTTTATCTACAACATACCATTATTCTATCCATAATGTGTAAATATGATAATTTCATTTCAGAAAGTTTGGACTACTGCCCACTAAAAGTGATGTGACTCATTCATATCATACATGGAATTTATAAATGATAGATATAATGAAATTATTTAACATGAATAACATATATATTATAATTTAATTATAATAAAAATATATGTCATTTAGTTTTCATTTTTTAATATGATACAGAATTTAATATAGTGTTCATGTCTACATATTGCATCTCGTCTCCATGTATGGTGAATATCATTTCTTATGTAAAAATGTTATATTTTATTATAAATAAATATATTCTGGATATTTATTATATTTAAATCTTCAATATCATTCTATATATGATGTAATTTTGACCCCATGGAAAATTTAAATCAATACAAGTTCATATTTTATTCAGGTACCAAACATCGACAAAACATACGACATAAACTCATATAATTAACTAATTGTTATGCTATTATATTAAGTGATAAAAATTGAATAATAATCCTTAAAAATATAATTAATAGAGTCTAAATTAATCTATATTTATTATTCTAGAAATTATTGTATGATTGAGACAAGTCATAGTCAAGGTAAGGGATATCGTAACTCAATCTATATTCACCAAGTTAAATATCCATGTAATTGATTTTTTCCCATGATTATTTTGCTAATGCAAAAAGATTTTTTACACATAATTTACAAATATATTAGGTGTATTTGTTTAATAGATAATTATTTCATTGATTTATCTTTAATCTAATGATACAATATATGTAAGTGACTTTGCCTCAATCTCTTTCCATTGATACATTCCATGATGATATGCACCTTATTTTTCATGATGGTACGCAGCTAATTTTTCATTAAAAATTCATATAATTTTTTTACTCATGTTATTTAATTTCATTTTTTTCCTTTCATGTGGGGTATAATTAAAATGTTACAAATTGTAATGTACTCATTATATAAAACATAATTTTAAATGTTTTAATGATTTAATCATTAAATCATTCTATTTCATGTCCATGTTAACAAAATTATTTTAATGACTTATATACATGTACAAGAATTTTTTTATGTGTAAATTACATTCCAACGATTCAATTAGGTATGAGACACATTGATTCAAAAATAACATTTTAAAATTATTTTATTTTTTATTAAATGGGGATAGATTATTTCAATTAATATGACGTTATATATATATATACATCATGAATGTAATTTCATTATATAATGTTTATTTTAAGTATTCATTTTTACATTATATGTTTACAATTTTATTTTAAAATAATGTGTTTTCATTTTTTAGTGAGTAGCTTGTAAATTGGAAATGTGATTTTAAAGTCAAAATATTATTTTAATGTTAATCTTGGTTTATGTGTTATGATTATGTTGTGGTTATTGGTCACTTATTAAATATATTTAGTTTTACGATGAACCAAGGGTGGGTGATACTGTGATATCTCTATAATTAATATGGCAATGTGATGGAAGAAAACGATAATTTTTCTCTTAATAAATTTATTGAATATACTCTCATGTGTATTCCAAAAATTAACTTGAAGCTTACTCCCTATGTAGATGAGACAACTACAATATAAGTGTGAAATTTGAGCCACATGTTACGTTTATGTTTTATTATATTTTTTATTTTTTGTATTAATTTTATGATGACATGTTGTAAGCTATGTACATTATGTTTTATATGTGAAAAGTTTGATTTTTTTGAAAATAATTTAATGGGTTTTTTTAAAAGGTTGGGGATGAAACCACTATTTATGATTTAAATAAAATACCTCTTTAGAGGGTAGAGGGAGACCCAATACATAGCCCGAAGGCCCAAGGCAAAGTGGCTTGAATAGAAGGCTTGAAAGCCCATATTTTGTCCCAGAGGACCCTCTGTGAACAGTACTGCTACAATACCCTACACAGCTACAGTACCTGCTACAGTACCCACGGCCACTACAGTATCCTGCAACAGTTCCTCCACCAATATAGTGCTTCCACCGCTTCAGTTCCACCACTGCTACAATGTCTGCTATAGTTCCACCCTACAGTTCCCCGCTACATTACCCATAAATTCATCCCTACTCATATTTGAACCCGTATCTTTTTGATGCCAAACAGGAGCCTGTACCACTTGGGTACATGCTCGTTGGCGTTTCATGGGTTTTAATAATTCATGGACTAAATGTTTTATTAAATACTTTATATTCATAAAGTGTTTTAATTTGTGGAAACACGTGATATTTAGTGTAACTGTCCACATATAATGTCAGGGTCTATCATGTAATTTATATAGACTAATTCTCTAAAACTCTAAACCTAAAAATTTCATCAATGTTAATTGATTATTAACTCATGATTATGTAATGTTTAATGATCGGGTCTTATAGTTGGTATAAGATTATGGTATAGACAACATTTGAGATTATGATGTTTTATTAAGGGTTTAAGATATCATCTTGGTATTATAATTTTAATGTAGATCATATGTTTACTAAATTATAAACCAATTTTTTATATTTATGTTCTGAAATATTAAAGACAATAATGGTATTTTTGGTTACATTAATCTTTGAAGAAATTATGGTTTATTAATTTTTGAAAAGAAAAATTAAATACATGAGAATAATCTATGAGGATTAAATATGATATTATTATTTTTTATTATTTTATCTCATATCAGGAATGTTATAAAAATTATATAGTTTTTAAAAAAGTACAAAACCCATAGCATGTGACAACTCCTCACGTCTGACAAAGATGCAGGAATCGAAACGTCAACTAAATTGAGGATGGCATTTATTTTCTACCACTGGCCTACGTGAATTCCCTAGTTAGTAGGAATTATTCTTTTATTTTAAATTATTTTTTGTATTAATAATATGATAATTTTGGGAAGTTATTTTTTATTAAATGGATTTTATTATTATATGAATATTATTTCTTAATTAAGTGATAATTGTTATTTTGGAATATGCTCACTCTTTTGGGAAAACTATATAACTAATGAAAATAGAATGCTATGGTATTTCGTTTTAAGATTAATGGTTTTATTATGTTTTGGATGACTCTTGGTTTTTATTATGGATAGATATATATGTGATTTATTTATGTAAATGAATAACCTGTCTAGGGGAATATGTGATTAGGTTAATTAGTTTTATGTATTATAACTATAATGCATTTGATGGTATTTGGAAATAAATGCTATGATTTATAGTGAAAGATTATGTGATAAAATACTTCTGATTTTGAGTTCCAATTTTTTTTACATATTTTGAGGAATTTTAAGGACATTTCAATGTTCGATGGTCTATATAAAATATGGGAATTACTAATGAATTTGAGGATTAAAAGTATTTATTCTCTTTATAATGTATTATTCTTTTGGAGGATTTCATGATCATGTACTATCCTTTTTGGTTTTGGTTAATCTATAATGATTTAACAATTACATGATTATTTTTTGGTGAATTATGTGATTATATAGATGTTGATTATAGTTTTTTAGAAGGGACCAAGTCATCTTAAATACACATAGATTTTGGAAAAAGATGATATTTTGTAAGAATTCGATTAATGGGTGATACTCAACAATTTAATAAAGTATGTTTTCTTATATTATTATTCTAGGTAGAAAAATAATTCCTAAACATTATTGAATGTTTCTTAAATCAATTAAATTTACAATTTTCTTTTCCTACTATGAAATAAATGACTAATTAACACATAAATGTTTGTGGTTTACTGATTGTTAACTTTCTCTTGATAATGGTTTATATAACTCTCCATAATAAAATTACACACTTTTTTTCTTCTATATCCATGTTTGCCAACATTGAGCCCTTGTATGTGTAATCTTGGGTGACCCTTGTAATTCAATATATATTTTTTAACGTGTATGTTTTACTAGCCCCTTTTCTGATGTCGGTTTTCAAAAAAGGTATTTTCAATATTCATACACTAGTTACCAACCCCATATTCAAATTTTGAGGCCATAAATTATTAAAGGGGGGATTTAACTTCCCTAGTGTTAAGAATGATACATTATGATCAATATCATACATGATATGCTATAATGTCCTTAAAAATAGCTAAATATTATAATTTAAATGTTATTATTATAACCTAGTTGTTGGAAAGGTGGGAAGTAATAGTATAAATTTAATTATGAAAATAGATTTTACACATGATTAAATAATGATTAATTGGTTACTATATTTAGTAGAAATAGAAATAAAATAAATAGTATTTAATATATTTTTTCATGAAAACCTACATAATAGAGAATAATAATTTCTATAAAATCATGTAACTATTTATGTATTATTTATTTAATGAAAAATAAATGTTATATATTCAATTTACATTTTTAAATTTTTATTATATGTTTTCTAGATATGATATAATGACAAAGTAAATTTTTCTGTTGAAAAAAGTATTTTAGGGGAAAAATATTATTTTACCACCTTTTGATGGATAACACTATTTAAATAATGTTTTTGCCAATTTTATATGTCCTTTTAGACATAATAATCATATTCCATGGATTTGGGACACCCAAATTATTTTTTTTTTTGATTTTTGGTTTTTTTTTCTAATGAAATTCATATTATAATGAATATTGAAAAATACAGCATTTCAAATCAACACTACCTTTTCATATAATTTATTTATATAGTTATATTATATTGTTAGTTGGATTTAACTGTTGATTGGATTATTATTTTTCATTTAATCAAATTTTGGTCTCTTTATGTAATTTCACATTGAAATTAGATACAATCCCATGTCAATCTTTTGGTGGTTATTACTTTTAAAAAACATGTTTTATTGATTTTATAATGAGAAATAATTTTGAGCTAATTACTACAGCTTTTGTAATGTTAATTTCTAAAAATTGATACCATATTTGTAATCAAAAGGTAAAATTATGAAAATTGATCCATTTTATTTTTGTACCTTATTCAAAGAAACATCAATAATTATTTTTATTTACCGAGGTTAATGGGTAAAAAAGGTAAGTAAAGGTAAAAAAATAACATTAAAATAATATAAATGTACAATAACATAGGTCATAATCCAATTTAATGAGATTTTTCCTACCCTAATCATCCTTCAGATGATTTTAGGAACCCGTAGAGCCACTTGAGTGCGATAATGAATAGTTATAATAATTAATTTGAATGTAAGCTGAATATTACCTAAACATGATTAATTTTACTAATTCAATATTAGTGAAAGGACATATAACTAATACCATTGACAATAAATAGAAATTATAAATATAAATAATATTTAATAAATCATGGTATTTTATTTACAATTTTAATACAATAATTATATAAATTTATTTATGACACAATTATGATTGAATGATTGCATTATTAATGAATAATTAAAATAAATGATATTATAAATATTAAAATAAATGTAATTTGAACATTATGATTCCAAAAAATAAATTTATGGAACATTTTGGCATGTGATATTTTATTTAAATTGGTTTTTATGAATTAATCATCTTTCTAGAACTTTATCGATAAAAAATTACGAAATAGTTCCGAAATTGAAGAGAATGAGTTTAAAAAAATTATAATTTTATTAAATTATATAATAGTCAAAAAATATATTAGATTTGGAAAACTAACTTTTATATTGTAAAAAATTTGATTAATGATCCACTTTTTTTTCTTGTGATTCTATAATAATTATATTAACCATATTTTATAAAAATATAAGAATACATGGTAAGAGTTTATTTATTTATCTTTGTGTAAATACCAATTGATATGGTTAAATATGTTACATAAACATGTATTAAACCTATTAGATGTGATGATGTATTCCCAATATCATCTTATCCTTGAAATATATCTGTTTTTTGATATTATAATTCGACAGTAAATTTATATTAAAATAATATTTCAATACTTTCCTAAAGATCCCCTCCCCCCTCTTATAAAATACCACCACCTCTACCTAACTAATAACAACTATAAAGGTCCTTATATTTCCCAGATTATTGAAAAATTATCTCCCAGCATCTATACCATCCTATTATTATCCATAACACGGGGATTAGAAAATTTAAGAATTCTTTTGGGCATGAATTAAACAAGAGTTACAATATTTAGAGGTAACATCTTTTTTCAAGCTCATATAAATTATTATCCTTATAAAACCCCTAACCTATTTTTATTAAATTGTTTAATAAATAACATAATATAATAAATATCATATAATTTTTTTATTCAATTGGTTTGACCTAAAATTACACACACATCCATCAAATAGATATAAAGAATACTATTATTGTGTTTGGAGAACTACTACCTCACGGAGCGATGATTGTTCAATTTTCTCATACCCTACTCATGGTGGCCATTATGATGGAAATAAGTTTATATATGATATATATTAAATTTATACTATCTCTATTCTTCTGTAAATTTTACTTACATCATAATTTTATGATTTAAAAAATGTTTAAATACAATAATTTCATATGAGGAAGTGTGGACAACCGCCCACTCAAAGTGTTATAACTCATTCATTAATTAAATTGAACATATAAAGCATGGAATAAATGAACATATTTAACATATATAAAAAATATAATTTAATTTACTAATAATATACCTTTATATCATTTATTTTTTATTCCATTAATATGATAATGAAATGAATGTTGCATTCATGCGTACAAATGGTCTACTGTCTCCAAGAATGGTGAATTTCATTTTATATATAAATATATTATAAAATATTATAATGCAAATATAATGAATATATATGATATTTAAATCATTAATATCATTTTCCAGAAGATGGAATTATGAACATATGGATAATTTTAATCAAAAACATGTAATTGTTTACTCAAGTACCAGACGACATCAAAATGCCCGTTATGAACACAATTTATTAGCTATTTTTTTAAAATTGTAATAATTGATATAAAATGAATAAAAAACTTTACAAATTTTATAATTCATGTAAATATTAGCTTATGTTTATTATTTACGAAATTAATAAATGAGTGATACAATTCAGACTCAAGGTAAGGGTAATCATAACTCTATCATCATTCATTTATTTAAATTTCCATGTCATTGGTTTTAAATTTCCATGATTTTGCATGAAAGAAATGTTATTGTTTTACACTTAATATACACTTATATTTACTTTGTTTGTATTTTTAAAACAAAATTATCACATTGATTTATCCATAATTTTGATGATATGATCTTTTTAAGGGACTTCATCTCAATCTCCTTTCATTGAGAGAGTTCTTGAAGATATTCACCTTAATTTATTTATAATGTTTATATATGTCCAATTTAACATTAAATATCCATAATAAATTTATAATTATGATATTTAATGTCTTCTAAAATTTTATACTTTCATTTGGGGTACAATTTAAATATTCAAAATTGTAATGTAATCATTATCTAAAACACTGTATTAAATGATTTAATGATTTAAACATCTAAATCCATCTAATTAATATCCTTGTTTTAAAAATGACTTTAAGGAATTATATATATAAGAAATATGTATTTATGTATCAATTTATATCTAATTTTGGAATGTGGGATGGGACATATTGAATCAAAAATTGTTTTTTAAATGTTTTCATTGTGTTTTGAAAGGGGGTTGATTATTTCAACAACATTGAATGTTTATATATATATACATATATATCTATAATTGAAGTTCTCACTTTTGTATTTATATTATCTATTGAGTATTACCTTATATGTTTACAATTTTATTTTAAAATAATGTTTTTTTATTTTATGAGTGCACAACGTGTAAAGTTGAAATGTGATTTCAATGTGGAAATGTTATTTTTCCACTATATTTTATTTATGTGTTATAATTTTTTTATGGTTCTTGGATATTTCATAGGTTTACAAGTAGTACATTGATTATATGAGGACATGTGATCCCTTTTTAACTCTCCAATGCATTAGGGAACATGGAAAATGTAAATGATAATTCTTCTTCTATGAGATTTAGGGAATATACTGTTAGGGGTATCCTAAACGTAATCATAAAGGTTACTCCCTAGGTAACTGTGAATGATACAATATATGTACGATATGGATTCCACAAGATATAATTATGATTTATGATTTCTATTAATAATTTTATGAGTCGTATAATTACATGATGTATGATTATTTTAAAATCTTTTATGGGTGAAATTTATAATTTTTTTAAAATGTTATCTTTGGTTTTAAATGTTCATAGACTGATAATTTTATTCCATATTTTATATTACATACTATGATTTTTATGTTAATCAAATGTTTTTGAATTTTTCCCTGCTATATAAGGATTGTGTAAGAGAATGGAATAATTTCAGAATATTTTGATCAATAAAGAGAAATCACATTCTGTTTAAAGGGTTTGCTATGGTGGAAAACGATGATACAGAGTGTAACGTCCCCAAACAATATCCCGGTCTATTATGTAATATTTATGGCATAATTCTCCAAAACTGTAAACCTTAAAAGATCCTCAATGTTAATTCATGGCTTATCTAAATATTATGTAATGATTAAGGATAGAGCCTTATATTAATATATTTTATTCACATAAATTAATACTGTAATCTGTGAATTGTTGTTCTATATTATGGTCTCAAATCACACATACATCAGCATTGACTCAATAATTCATGTATTTGTTAAGTACCATAATATATTATATTTTAATATTAAAAAAAATCAACTATTTTGGAAAAAACATACAAATTATCCCTAACAATTTTTAATCTTATAGAAATAAAATATGGAATACATTATATGAAAATATTTTTCCTAAAATGATAAATATTATTTTTAAATAAAAAAATACATTATGGAAAAATAATGATTTCAAAATTATATATTTTATTATAACACATTAAAAAATTAACTAAGGCCTCATAAATTCATCAAACAATCATAATAAAATTATACATTAATTTCTTAATATATAGTATGAAAAAAAATTCGTTTAAATCATTATATTAATTTTCAAATTGAAAACAATCAATTATGTCTAACAAAAATACCATTTATAGACTAATATTTTTGAATCCTTTATTTATATATTTGATAATTTAAATATATAAAAATAATATGATTAAGAAATTTTATTTATACCTTCATAAGTGATGTTTTGATTCTTTTATTAATATCACTATTCATAATCATCACCTAACTCTTCTTGCAGTCATAATTAATAGTATAATACTAGATTAAACAGATTTTTTCATGAATCTAGAACTATCAAATAAGTAAAAATATAAAAGTGGAATCCCAAAAAATATCGTGGTGTTAAATTCACCGTACATCAAAAAAAACCACTCATGAAATTTCATGAATGTCTATATAAAAATATTTTGATGGTTCATTGAAATAAATTTCTTTAGTTCCCACAACACCTCTTAAATTTTATGATTTTTAATTATTATATTTACTAGGTGTATTTATGATTCAACAAGATATATACATTAGTGTCCAAAATCATGATAGGATATTCCCAGTTAGATAAATCATGTTCCAATTCTACTCTTTTAGTAGTGATGACATACATTGGGTAAAGAATATACTGATGTAACAATGTCATTTTGAACACATTGTGTAATTTAGAATGTCTAGGTGACATCACCAACCATTAATACAAATCTCAACTTTTACAGGATTTCAAATTTTCAAATATACCTAGGAATAAGCTTCCCTTTCATTCTAATTCTTATAAGAACCTTAGATGGAAATACCTTCACAAAGATAAGATCTCTAACATGAAAATACCAATACTTTATTTAGATATTGGCATAGCTATTTTCCCCCCATTATGCTACAATTATTTATTTTTTTATAATATTTACCTTTTCAATTGATTTATCCATGACTTCTTGACCTATAAATTTACATTCCCAACTTTATCAAAACATGATGAAGTACTCCATCTCTTGGCATATAATTCTTTATATGGTTCAATTTTAACACTAGAATAGAAACCATTTTTTTATAGAAAATGATATAATGGGAAAATAAGGATCAAATATACCTCATAATACATGTAAGAATGATCTCCAAATGTCATTTAATGTTTTAATTTTTCTTTTAGTGTTCCTGTTGGTTTTAGTATGATATTATGTGCTCAAATGGATCTCATTATCCATATATTTCATGATAAATTTCCTATATTTTTATATAAATTATGGATCACGGTCATAAAATTTTGACTTAAATGAACACTAATGTTATAACAATCTTTAAATATAGATTTTTGGAAGGCAATCAATTGGAATAACCTCCCTTAAAGTAAGGAAATGTGTTGATTTTAGTAATTAGATCAACAAATACCTTTATTGCATCATTATTTCATGGATTCATTGATAATATAGTGAAAAATCCCTAATAATGTCATCCAATATCCATGTCAAAATAGGAATATGTTATAAGAATACTCTACGATGTTGTCTTTCAGGTTTCACCTATTAAGAGTCTAAACAACATGATACACAAACAACAATGTATGCTTCATATTTTCCCATAAAAAAAATTCCTCAAATATCTATACATCTTAGTTCTAATAGGGTGTCTTAAAAAATATTATATATGGTCATTATCTAATAATTCCATTTTTTACTTAAGTATAGAAGGAACAAAAAAATCCTTCCCAAATTTAAAAATTTCATCTTAATTTAAAATGTATACCAATGTCCCTTCATTTATAGTTTTAATTTTCATTTTATGATTCTAATAATAAAACTAAGAACATTTATTACCTTCCAATAATGAAGGCTTGGAAACCATTTGAAAAAGTGGTTATTTATCACCTCCCTCGATAATTTTCATATACATTTTCACTGTATCCATGTACAAAAGATCCATATAAATCACCATTTTCTTCAGACCTCCATGATCTTTACTGTTCAAATAATGTTATTCCATAATTTAATTCCTAGGGTGGTCGTGTTTTGCAAGTCATAATCGTAGAGTAACTCGGTACATCAACATTTCATTGTGATGAGTACATTCAATGAAAAGATATATATCAAACTAATTTTATCTATATATATCTCCCAAATTTTACCATTTTGAAAATTTCACTATATCTCTAGAGAAATTATTATTGTTCCTAACTCTAGCTAATGAGTTGTATTATTATGTTCATGAGTGTTTAACTATCATAATTCATATCCCATAACCTTGTCATTTGGCATATGGTCACATCCAAGTAATTTCGTAGATGCATCAATATAACTCACATATCCATCATTTCTGTATAGTAGAGTAAAAATCAGAACATTCACTTTTATATTCTTCAACTATTCAAAGATTTCTTCACAATAATTTTTTTAAATAAAAATAACCACATTATGAGTATGCTATATTAATGGGTTATCTATTCAAGAAAAACTATGAAATAAATAATGATATTGATCTAGTAAACCCATAAATTTATGTACCTCAGTTATGTTTTTTAGTGTAGTCCATTTTTGGACTAATTTTTTCTTCAAAAGATCGACAATTATTCAACAGACAAAGATTATATTTAAAAGTAAATATTCTATTTGAATCTACAATTCAAAATTTCTAAGAATTGTATAATACCATTTTCATCATAGTGTCATTAGAACATTTTACATTTGGTTTATAATTTCCTTGTATCTTTTAGAGATTACTAAAAAATAATAAATAAATACCAAAAAATAATCAAGTAATTATTTGATTACACAATTCATTATATCCATAAAAACTCAAGGATCGTTAGTCTGTTCATGTGGAATTACAGTATACTCATAATTACCATACCTGGTTTGAAATACTGTATTTTTAAAACCTTCCTTCCTTACACACATTTGATGATAGACAAAAAAGTTCATTCTTTGAAAAATATTTAGCATCATGATATTGATAAAATTAATTAAAAATTCTAGGTTAATGATAATAGTTATTTATTCTAAAATTATAGATTTCCCTATAGTCAATGCACAGTCCCATAGATCCATATTTCTTCTTAACCAAAAATAGGGGATCCCAATTGAGAAAAATTATGAAGAATAATTCCCTTATTAATAAAATCCAATAGTTTATTCTCAAACACTACTAATTCTACACTGGTGTTTCCCTTGGGAGTCTATTATATTTCCTTTTAGTTTGAGATTAAATAAATAAAAAACCCAAATTCCATCTTTAGAAGATTCCCTGGTAAATCATGTGAAAAAACATCAATGTATTAGTTGAAAATAGGATCATCCTAAACATGAATATTTAATTCTCCATCCATATATGTTGTTTTCTCTTCCTCCCTGTGAATTTAATTTAGTTGAAATGATGGGGGTGGATATAGATAAGAATCATATGATGAGGTTTCCTCCATGGAAATTAGGAATTCTATATCTTCATCAAAAATCATAATTTTCTTCTACTTAATAATAAAATTTTCTTCATATATTTAATGGAATTCCATAATATGGTCTATATTAAATACACCAATACATATGATGATAATTAAAAAAACTAATGAAAAATTATATGTCATAAAGGGGACAAACTAGAAAAAATTCCACGAGACTACACATAAAATTGTTGGCTGATATCTGTCATCACAAATCCACAGCGAAATGTCTAAATATCTTGTAAAACTGAGATGATATAAATGATGTTGATAATAAAGAGTCAAAAAAATTATTTAATAACTTTTATGATACGATTAATGTAATTTCCACCACACCAGTATAATGATTAACCTCAGCTTTTGTGATCACATAATCTTATCATTCCTCCCATTGATTTTCATGGGGAAAGAATCCTTTAATATTAGGATAATGATTTTCATAGTGCCCCATCATCCTACAATTTTGATAACCTAATAACATATTAAATATTTTTTTATTGAATTTAAATAGTAAACTTCATTATAAATTTATAATTAAATATGTGATATTTATATAAATTATTGACAACAAACTAATGGAATAATAACATGACATTATGAATAGTAAAATGATCATTAGGTATCATATTACAGAAAATAGAACATTTTCCTCTCCTAATAAATTCTACTTAAAATTTATCCATCTTATATTTAAAAATTATATATATATTTATATTTAAAAAAAATTAATTTTATTTAATATTTTAAATTATGTGTTGGAAATATTGTAACTAAAAAATAAATAATTTAATATTTTTTAATTAATTTTATGATATAAAGGAAACTATATTTTATAAAATAAATTTATAAATTTTTCATTTTGTTATCTTATTATTATAATATAATTTTTTGTGACACAGTTAATATATCAATGGGTTATAAAATTAGTTATTATTTTAAAAATATGATTTTTATAATAAATTATGATATTAAATAAAAAAAATTCTCAAAATTAGAAAAATATTTTGAAAAAATAGAGTTAAATTTTTAATTATTCATATTGAAAAAATGTTTGGGTGATGTTTTTTTCTAAAATATATGATTTTTCGTGAATAAATAAATATGATAATTTCTGAAATAATATAAATACATGAATTATTGATTCTTGTATAAAGTTATTATGAATTAAAAATCATTGTTTCAAACTCAAAAGCACTAATTACAGTATTTATTCATTAAAAGAAACAATATAGCTTATCATGAGAAAAATAATAAAATAATGATTAAAATAATGGAAACCAACATCTCCTCCGCTATAAATTCCACTAATCACCACCTAATCTACTCACCCCTCTCATGATTGGAGCCTTTACCAATTTCTACCAAATACTCTTCCCAAGCCTCATACCCATTCCTAAGTCCTTCTAGTCTCTTAAATATGACCAAAGAAATGGGCTTATTTTGGAACTAATGAAGGATAATTGAAGGGGTAAAAATTCTCTTTAATTTTGTTTTATTTCATTTTCAGTTCGTTTTATTTTACTATAATCTCTTCACATACCCTTATCCAAGAGGCTTGAATACAAAAATATCATATATATTCTAGAATGTTTCATTATTTACTGAAAATTTTCTCATCATAATTTTTCTCATCATCCTCTAATTCAAAAATTAAAAACATTGTCCACGATGTGTCGATTTACCAACAATATGGGCAATGTATTTTCAATTTCAATTACTGACTTCATGGATGTCCATAAAAAATATAAAAAATATAAATATATACTTTAATTTTTATTACCTAACCACTTTTTTTTCTATAATTTAAATATATAAAAAATATTTAATTATAAAAAGAATCTTATTTGTGATTATCGAAGGGCTGTGAAAATGATCTTCACATATACCATTAATGATTATTTAAATTATTCATCATCATATTTAAATAATTATTTATGGTGATATTTAATATTCTAGATATATATTAACGCCATTTCATTTAATTATGGAGTTTCACTTCCATTCGACCAGAAAAATCCATTAAGAACATACCATGGAAACCGTGTAATGAATGAACCTGAAATAATGGAAATAACAAAATATTTTTAATAAATTTATGGAATGATGTTATAAAATTATCATATAAGTTGTAATAAATGTAAATATGTTTTTATAAATTATTAATATCACTCTCTTATACATTATATATAAGGGATAAACACATTTTAAGTAATATGAACCTGAGGTATGGGAATTCATAACCAAATCACTATTTTTGGGTTAACCTTATACATAATAATTATTAATATAGAAATATTATGTGTGAAATTATTTTGGAATAGATATTGTTTTATTATTTCTATTTATAGTACATACACATATTCGATTCTTTTTATCAACACCCAATTAAAATATATGATATTTTTAAGGGACATTTATTTAAAAATAACCATTTAATTTCCCTTTTTTTAAATAAAATGAATTATTTTATATAAGTATCCTTATCCTATAAATTTGTTATTGTAATTGGTGGGACCTATATCTTTCTCCAAATCATTGGGTATGTTTATGTTGGAGGTCATTCCTATGGTTACTCCATTGGTGATTGTGATGGTACATCATAACTTTGCTGTGAGGGTTTCATTGAAAGGTATACATGAGGGTAACAAATAAGACGTTAGCCAGGACAGAAAAAATCTTATTCAATTAATTTCTTAAGCTACATTTTATATATTATTTTTGTTTTTATTTTTTCATAGAAATCTGATTTTTTTCAAAAAGTAACTATATGTTTCGTTGAGAAAATTATTTTGCATATATATAAGTATTCATATAATAATAGATTATATCATTATTTTTAGATCCCTTGTTGAGATTATTTTTTCATTCAATTATTTAATATTATTTCAAAAGTTTAATTTATTGGTAAGAGGGAATGATATTCCAAGATCAATATTGTGAATACATTTCATTAAAATATTTCTTATTTTTATTAAAAAAAATTATTATGGACTAAATGTATCTTTCTTAGCATTAACCATGTTTTATTATTTTGGATTTATATATATGAATTATGTACTACAATTTTGAAACTATAAACATGATATACAATTGGGAATGTTAAAAAGTGATTCTAGTTGAATTAACTACATTATGTAATGTTTATGGTCAGGCCCTTAGAGTTGGTATTAAATTACATTTTAGATAAAATTTGTTGTTATGATGATGTTAATATAAAAACATAAATTTTTTTACATCTTATTTTTATATTGAAATTATATATAATTTTTATATTACTATTATGATTCATCTATGATATGTCAATTCAGAATGTTTTTTCAGCAACAAAACAAGGATTCTAAACTATATAGACACCAAGAGAAAGATATCATTCCAAATATTCGACTAGTAATTGTCGGAATTAGAACTGATCTGTTTTGTACAAAAATTTCGTAGTCGATGTAGGAAATCATTGGTGGTTTATTCCATGTATGATAACAACTACAGTATACACAATGTAATATGAGTACAATGGAACATTTTATGAGGAGAAATCCTCCTTCATTCAGGGGATATTCTAACTAAGATGTGGAAAAATGGGGATTATATCCCTTGAAATTATATTTGATGTAATTGGGTGTCCAGATAATCAAACAGTTAGTCTTTCAATTTATCAGTTTTATGGTGAAGAAAACATGTGGGGGAAAATTGTTGAGAATATCAGGGGTAATAAGGTGGTTGAGGCTTTGAATGTGATGAATTTATGAATTTAATATTCGAAAAATATTTTCTTCGGGTTATCTGACATAAGATAAAAAATCAATTCTATGAATTAAAGAGAATGTAGGAGGATTTCTTGGAATTTTATGAATAAAAATTCACCACATTTGAAATGAATGATCAAAATCTTATATACGATATTGATTGAAAAATCATTCATTTTTACTTAGGATTGAATCTAACATTTCCAAGGGTGTCAGATTTCCATGAAATCAAATTTTATGGGAAACCTGTATTCTGTGCTGAAATTGTGTAAATGGAGCTCAATAATGATCATGTGTACTTTTTAAAATAGTAGAAAAATTGTTCCAAATGGAATGATATGGGTATGAATAAATCACTAAAATATTTCAATAAAAAATTATAAATTCCAGATCATGAAAAGTGTAGTAAAAAGAACCTTTGGTAATTCTATTACAAAATCGAGATGTGAGTTTAATGTGGTAATATTGGAAATATGGCCTAAGAATGTAATGACAAGGAAATTAAAATTAATTCTAAAAAGAAAAATATAATTATTTTTAAAGGGGTTTAGAAGGGTCATTATGAAAATATCTGCCCAAAAAAATTAATGATGGAATAAAGATAGATAATAATAAGAAAGGGGATGTGAGATCCCTTATGACTACATCAAAAGATGACGGTCCATCCAATGAAGTGGGATAAAAAACATTAATTATTTTCTCTAATTTATCCCATTTCATATTTGATATAGGGTGTACACAATCATTTATTTCTATGAAATATTCTGTTAAATCAGAAATTCCACCTTATGAAATGAGATTGGAACTTGTGGTTAAAACAAAATGGGAAATATTGTATAAAAATAAATGATTTATTAGAATATTCTACTCATTTGATTTGGAAAAAAATTACTTAGAATCCTTTTTTTACACAATGTAGTGTATGATTCCATTCATATTATAGATTGGATTCTTGTTTATCATTCAAATATTGACTACAGGATAAAAAATAGTTTTTTTGAATGAGGATTAATTTGTATAATATAATGAACCCATGTATTTGATTACATATTCTGAATTTGAGAATATATTAAATGATGTAATGCAAATTTATCTTGATTATATTGTTGAAAAAAACTGAATTTTTCATACTAATGATGAGTCAATTGTAATTGAATTTCTATATTTTTTTCTAAATAGATTCTCTATGGTAATCCAAGTATGGAAGTTCAATATACCATTGACATGGTTCTTATTACCAACCTGATTTCAATATTCATATCGAATGTATCTAGTGGAACATCATTAATTGATAAATCATTTGTTGGAAAATTTTGATAATATATTATTTCATCATTGAACATCATCATTGGGTGCTTTTATTTGGTTCATCAAATTGAAATATGGTTCCATGATTTATTGCATTTATTATAGATCATTTAATAACAATAATGATTGGAATAATTATTTTTTGACAAATATGTATTACTTATTTGATCAAATACTATGAGCTCAGCATTTTCCAAGATTGACATGAGATTCAGGTAATTTTAGTAGAAAGTAGAGGAGGATGGAATTCTAGAAATTTTTTTTACCATAGATATGGTAATTATGAGTACTTATTTATTCCTTTTGGTTTGATAAATTTACATTCTATATTCATGGTTATTATGAATAGAATATTCTGTGAATCATTATTTATGTTTTTTGTTCATTTTATTGTCAATATTTTGGCCATCTAAAAAAGTTATGAGGATCTGGAAAAACATTAAAGGTTTGGCTTGAAAACTCTAAAAAATATCTTATAATGAATATTTAGTAAATGTTATTTTTTGTTGAAATATATTTCATTTATTTGGTTAATTGAAAAAAGATGTTGAATATTATTCTATACATTCAAAATTAATATTGGTGTTTAATGTACATGAACATTAAATGAAATAGAGATTCATAGATTTATTAGATTAACCGGTTATTTATGATGGGTCGTAAAAAACTAATCAATGTTCTCCATCCTTCTTACTAAGTTGACATGAAATGCAGAAAAATTCACTCGGGTAGATGAATGTGATATTTTTTAAGAACAGATGAGGAGATTGGTTAATGGGTCACTTTTCAAACTACCTTCCAGAAATGATGAGTTTTTTAACTACAATGATGCTTCACTGATGGGAGTTGGTTGTGTTATAATGTAGGAGGATTAGGTAATTGCTTATGTTTAAAGGCAAATGAATCCTCATTAGATAAATTATCCCATAAATGATTTTTAATTTGAAGATGTGATTTTTAATTGAAATTTTTGAGGAATTTTTTATGTGTAGTAAAATTAAAAATATTTACATGAAAAATTGTTTTAAATATATATTAATTGAGAATAAACTAAACATTAGGTAGAGAAGTTTGATTTAATTTATAATGGAATAAGATTGCCTGATCAATTAGCATAATGGAAAATGGGGGTTCAAAACCCATGGGGCGCAGGTTACTGTAGCAGTACTGTAGCTATACTGTAGAAGCGGCGGCACTGTTCATCAGCGGGTACTGTAGCGGCGACAGGGAACTGTAGCGGCAGCAGGGCTCTGTAGCGGCGGCGATACTGTGCGGTACTGTAGTAGCAGGTTACTATTCACAGAATGTGAATTGGCCTTTGAATTTGGGCCTACGGGCTTTGCAATGGGCTACAAGCCCACTGGGCCTTCGGGCTATGAAATGGGTTTCCCTCTACCCAGTTAAAAGAGGACTTTGCTTTGATTTAATAATAAAAATGAGGCTTCGTCCCAAACCTTTAAAAAAAATGGAAAAGAAAAAAATAGTGTTATAATCCTTGAGATAAAAATATCATGCATCATTGACCAAGTAAAACTTGGAACAAGAACCTTAAAATAATGATTTGATGAATTTTGGTTTAGATTTTTTTGGTGATAAATAATCCTCAATTCAAGATACTATGTCTTTTGATCATATTTATTGACAATACCTCAATGATATTGTTTGGTTACATGGATATCCTCTATCCATTGTATATGATTGTTATCCCATGACAAAATATAACATTATGAAAGGCCTTTAAAATTCGTTTAGAACAGAAATAAATTTCAACACATCCATTCATACTCAATCTAATGGGCATACTAAGAAAATAATTCAGACATTGGAGGATATTCTTTGAGAAAATAAAATGGATTAGTAGTGTAGTGGGGATCAACATATTTCATTAGTATTTTTTATAATAATTATTTACATTCCGATATAAAAATAGATCATTTTGAGGAATTATATAGAAAGAGGTGTCGAACAACATCATTTTGCGTTGATATAATTGAAATATAGTTGATAGGAATAGAAAAATTATAATAAGTGGCTAATAAAGTGAAGATGATACTGCATCACAAGACTACAACTCAGAGTGTTATGATTTTTTGCAAGAAAAGAAATATAATTCCATAGTAAATTGGACAATATAAAAACATATATAAATTCATACAAGATGCCTATCGAGCTACTTTTGCTCCGAGTTTTTCATAGGAAGATAATGTTATTCATGATTCAATGTTGAGAATGTATATGCCAGATTAATCTCATGTTTTGATCCGATAATGTTTTCAACAAGAAGAAAAACATTTATATAAAAAGAAACATATTTAGATTCTTCATCATGTAGAGAATATATTTAAAAATAATTAAATTCACCTGCTTATAGTTTTGTGGAGAGACCACATGGTTGATGAAGAAAGATGTGAATCTAAAAATTTAATGAGGGAAATGTACCATCAATAATATAATAAGTAAATAAAAATAATCAGGACGAAATTTCTAAAAGGTTGGGAGAATGTAAAATCCGGAGTACATATAAAATAACTTTTCTTCATTTTGGAATTAAATAGTAAAACTAATTATACATTTATAATGAAATATATGATATTTATAGAAATTATGGTCTTTAAAATGATGGAATAATAAAATGACATTATGAATTTTGACATGGTTATCATGAATACTATTTTGGAAAATTTAATTGAAACCTAACCTAATATATAATAAATAAAATTTATAAATCTTTTTTGTGAAAATAAGATATATTTATATCATTGATCAAGAATATATATTTTACAAAAAATTATGAATTGGTTTTTGGGATTTTTTTAGTAATAAATATTAAATTAAAATTTTATAATTATTATATGATACATTGATTAATTTTTCAAAGTGTTATAAAATTAGTTATAGTATAAAAACATTTATTTTTGAAATAAATTATCATTTTAATTAAAATTTAAAAATATCATATTTAAAAAATTATTCTAAAAAATTGTAGTTCTTTTTTAATTATATAGGTTGAAATGTTTATAGGTTGATTTGTTTGGATTTTTCGAAAATATGTGAATTTTTTTTGAATTGTGAAAGTTGATAATTTACGAAATAGGATAAATATATGAATTATTGGGTCATGAATTATGTTTTGATAAGGTAATAATCCTTGGTTCTAAATAAAATTCACTAATTATTGAATTTAGTCAAAAGAAAAAAACTATTTCTTTTCTTTATTTAAGCAATTAAATAATGATTAAAATAATTGTTACCCATGTCTCCTCCACTATAAATACCACCCCTCACCCTCTCCTATACACGCACATCTCAAGAATTGAGGATGATAAAATTTCTCCCCTATCCTCTTCCCAATCCGTTACCACACATAATATACGTACTATTGTCCTAAAAAAGAAAAAATTATGTTCTATACATTGTTCACCAGGAGGATAATTCCAGGGGTAAAAATCAACTTTCATATTATTTTATATCAATTCCAAATCTTTTTCTGTTCATATATTCTCGTCACATATCCTAATCCATGAGATAAGAAAACTCATATATAATATTTATATTAGAATTTTATAATGTTAATGAAAAAATTAATTGTCATATTTATTCTCTTATCACACATATTCTAAAAAGATAACATCCGTGATGTGTCGATTTACCAACATCACGGATGATGTGTTTTTAATTTCCATTACCTCTTTCATGTATGGTCATAAAAAAATATATGTTGTTAAAAATAAGATTTTAATGTCTATTATAAAACATATTTAATATTTGGTAATTATCATTTATTAGTAATATTAATTTATATAATGAAACAAGATTGTGATTATCAAAGAACCGACAAAATTATATAAAAAAATATGATTTCTTTTTTATCTAATGAATAATCATTAATTTTGAAAAAAAAATATTTTTTGTATGATATTATATTTTGTAAACAAATTACTACCATTTCATTCTACTTCTTTTGGTTTTGTCTATTCAACAGTAAAATGCATTCTGAACTAACCATGGAATCCATGAAAAGAACTCGAACAAAATAATTGAAATTAGTAATTATTATTACTAAATTAGTTGAATGATGTTATAAAATGATCGTATAAGGATTTATAAATGAAAATATTTTTATTTAAAATATTAGTAACACTATTATAACTATTATAAATTTGTTAAAACAACATATTAAAAATGATAATACTTAGGTAAGAGAATTCGTAATGAAATTTTCAATCCCTTGGTATACCGTATACATAATGTTTTAGGTGGTACTAAGATTATTTATGGAATTAACATTGAATATATTGTGATTTTTTATGTTTATTTTCAATGTATACACGTATAAAATAATTTATGTAAATTTTCATTATAAATATATGAGATTTGTAAGTGATTTTCTAAAAAATGCTCTTTTAATTTCTTTTAGTTTTTAAAATAAATTATATATATGATGTAAGTATTCATTTTATATTCTGTTATGGTCCTTGAAAATTGTTTATGATGAACTGTGGGACCTATGTCTCCATCCAATGCATTATATATGGTTATGTTGGAGGTCCTCTATATGGTTACACTATGTGTAATTGTGATGGTTACACCAAAAGGTAGTCATGTGGGCTACATTGTAAGGTAGCTATGTGGGATACATATTAAGGTATCTATGAGGGTCACAAATCATATAGTTACTGTGAGGAGTACAGTATTATGTAATTAATTCCCCAGCAAACATTTAAGTTAATATACTTAATTTCTATATTTTAATGAAATATATTGTTTTCACGAATTAACTATTTGATAATATTTTGGTGAGAGTTTGTATATGTTGAAATGATTTATTATGTTTATAATAATTCTTTTATTAATTATTTGTCTTTTTTCAATATCCATAACTGAGATTTTTGTGCTTAAGATATTTTTTAAATGGATTTTGCATGTTTTTAAGGATTGGTAATTCAACAGGAGAATCCAAGATGAATGTAATGAATAGTTTTATTTAAAATATATGATTTTTAACTAATGTTTTTATTTTAGTTGAAATGGAGAATGTTAATGTTTTACACAATATATATTCTTATTGTTTGATATGTATGAATAATGTCCTATCTATCTAAATTACTAACCCAAAATTATATTTACGAATGTGATAAGTGAATTATAGTGGAATTAAATATATTACGTAATGTTTAAGGTAAGGTATTTAAAAACATTATGGCATTGATCATTAGAAGTTTCTAAATTTCCATTGAGTCCATTAGCCTGGTGGAATTTTTCCCCATATTTGATGAAAAATCATTTTCCTTCAATGTATGCACTAGGGTGTTTCAACCCATAATTATCGCACATTGGAAAATTCACTTTTCTCTACCCATTATCCATTATTTAATACACCTACATTTTATTCTAATTATTTCACATAATGGTATATGATTTAAGTAATTATTTATCTACTGTGATAACACCTGAGTCTATACCTTCATATTATGAGAATTTTTGGGAGATGAGTGCCAATTGGAGGAATGCATTTAACCAATTATAAAATTAATAATCCTTCATCTTTTGATTTTTTATGTAATTAAAAAGAATTATATACAAACCTCCAAATTTTTGCATCTTACTTGGAAACATTTTCATCCTATTTTTGTCTTACTCTAATGGATTTACACTACATGTTCGTTCACTTATTAAAAGGGAAATACTTTTCTTAGATAATTCCATAAAAAATAATTCCATTCCATTTTTGAAAATCATCCCCATGCATTGATTGTTGAATTCACAACAAATAATTATCCATATCTCCCTTGATATGACTAACATAAATGATAAATTTCTCCCTTCTATTACTTCCCCAAGAAGGAAATCTCTTCTCTAAGGAACTTATCAATATCTCTTCTAAAAATTGTGTCTGAGTCCTATTGAATTATGGAGGATATTTTTTAATAATGTTGTCTTTCATTGTTACACTGCATTTTTTATTGAGCTACTCTATAATAGCATGTTTATTACCCATAATATTAGTCAATTATACCAATATAGTAATTACTAACTCAACTCGTGTTTCATCCCCTACTCCAAAATCATTACCATGCATTGGAGAGAAACCCCGAAATTTAATTTAGGTGTTGATATTGTTTCCATTAGTTAAAATAGGAACAATTTTTTAGTTAATGGAATACAATAAATTCAGTTATGAAATATAATTCATAATTTCAATGTTGATAAACAATTTTCATAAATTAGAAATTTTTTCATTTCTAATATCATAATCATAAAAAATGTCTTTTTGGGGGAAAGTTTTCATTTAACTCATTATAGAATTTTGTATTGAAAATTTAAATTATTTCATAGCTAATATGATCATCATAAAAATGGGTTCTTTTGGGAAATGAATAGTGTTAAATCCTTCATAATGGTCTATTATGAAAATGTGAATTATCCTAAGAATCGGCCCTTGGAGTGTCCAACCAAATTTGATGTAATTATCATTTACATGTACTTGGTTAGGCCGAGCCTGGCATGACATACCATGTTGGTGTTTTTATCACTAGATAAATCTATTTTAGAAGCATGTCCACTTGTATTATCCATAGATTGATGTATTTCTATGTAGAACCACATAATATATATCATATAAAAATTCAATGATAAAAATGTATTCTTATCTTTAAAGTCAGTACTAGGGTTACATTTACTAATATATATTTTTTTCTAAATCATTGTTCCATGGTTACTACTAAACATTCGTTATTAATAATTGTAAGTACCTTGATCCCACTAGTTAAAAGCCAGTGCATTAAGTTATTTTAGTTGTACTATGATCTAGATTTATCATCCAAAATTATTGAATAGTTTACTATAATTTGAGTACTAGATAAAATCATAAGTCTTATATTATAATTTTAAATGACATAAAACATATAAAATCCATTAGAAACACCCTTAACCTCTAAGATTATACATATAATTCATTCATAATATACATCTCGCATCATGAGGAAAAATAAAACATAAGAAATGAGAAATATTCTATGCACATTAAGGGTAATAAATACCGAATAATAATACATTAATAATCCTATATCAAGGTGAATAACTAAAAATAAATTCCATTAAAACATAATGCTGAGCATAATATTGAATGACTAAAAACTGATTAATTAGTTCCATATGAATAATGTTATTACAATGAAACATATCCATGGATATCTTAATTTTTAAAATAATGAACTCAATTATAAATTACTAATATTATAATTTTGTAATACATAATTTTTTTTTAATTAAAACATATTATCGATGCCTCGACAAAGGCATCTAAAAATAAATGTGTACGGCCAATGCCAAATCCCAAACTGGTTTGTCTCATGAGACCCAATAATTCATGGAGGTACATTAGCATGCCCCTAAAATTAAATTATATGTCCAATGAATTAATCATATATTGGTTATAATCATTAACAATATATACCTCTAGAATGAAAATAACATAATCAATTCAGTAGTCATTATCATTGTCCATTTTGAGTAACATGGTGAATGATATCAAGACCGAACATCCATAATAAAATATATTTTAAAGAATATAATAAAATATTATAGATGATATAATAAAATATTAATCCAAATTAATAATAATATTTAACAAATGGTTATTAAATATATGAAAATAAACTAATAAAATAATTGATAAATTCATGATAGCAATATACTTATTACATTGTAAAGGAGAGTTCATTAGGAAAATAATTTGTATTTTTTCAAAAATCAGACTACAAAATGTTTATCAGTCAAATAAAATATGAGGGAAAATTATTTGATATATTAGAAACTAATTATTTCCATATTTAGTGAAAGAAATAAAAAATTTATTTAATATAATTTATATATGAGCATTTATAGTGCAGTTTAAGGAAAATACGAGAGTATTTAAAAGAGAAAAGAAAATTATTTTTTTGAAAAACATGAAATTAAAAAGTGATGTTTCTCATGATAAAATGAGTTATTTTTAGAAAATATATTATTAATTAAAATATAATTTCTACTGAACATGAAAATGGGAAAAAATATGGATGTTCACTTAAATCATTTTGCTAATTTTTTAATAATTGAGAATGTATCCTTATCAAATCTTGTATATTCCATAAAATAAGTAAAACATGATTTGAATACTGGATTTTGAAACATATAATAGTAAAATATAAAAATTATATAAAAATAAATGTGAATTATATTTTGTTAAATAGAAGAAAGTGTAACCCGAAAGAAAATTTGTTGTTCGGGGAGAAACTCATGCCTTTTGTTCAAAAGTTTTATACTTATAGAAACAGTGTCCTCGATAATGAAATTAGGATTATTAATAAATTAATTCCTAACACATTATAATTTATTTGATTTATTTAAATTTTATTTCATTCAATTATTCCCTTCTTTATGACTTATAATATTTAAAATCATTAAATGAGAGTGTTTGTTTCATTGGTTTTCATTATTGGTTCACTTGTATACAGGTAAGAAAGGTCATGTAAACTGAAAACAGTTATTAAGAATAAAAATTAAATTTCTCAATTAACTTCTAGGATATTTAGTGGTCTTATATATCATTTTTTATAGTTATGAGGATGATTCATCAAATAAAGAGTTAATGATAATCATTTGTATTGTTTTGATGTTTTTTATATTCATCACAACTAGTTTTGTATTATGAATTAATAATTTTTATATGTATATGTTATTGTATATTTTACATGTTTTATAACATATATTAAATATTTTGACCTTAAAAATGTTTTTATGACCAAACATGACTCTGGAATTGAAAAACGGAAACTCATCATCCCAGAAGGCTATAAATATGCACATCAAAGATAATGATTTTCCTTTTTTCAATAAAAGGGGATGATAAATAAATTTATGGTTGATATTAAATTAAAATAATAATATTTAATTAAATAAATTATACTAGAGTTATCATGTAACTTTGGAATGTGGAGGTGACATATGTATATAAAAATAAATGAAATTGAATGAAAAAACTAAAATAATGAAATCTGATATACCTCATCAATTATTTTTCATGTGAAAATCCAGACAGAAACATGAAATTGATGTTTGGGACACACCATTAAGAATAGAACATGGGTGAGAGGTTTTGGACAGCTATTGGGTAGAAATTGGACATGATTCAAGTGTTCATAGGTGTTAGGAGGAGAGTTATTGAGGGGTGGTATTTATAGTGGAGGAGAGGGGTATAGTTTGATATTTTAATTAGATTATTTTTTAGCTCAAGATAAGGAATTATTTTGATTCCAAGGACTAAATAGAGTAAATAGATAAGGATATTTTTATATTATGTGATTACATCATTGATATAGTAGACGTGGATAAATATTTCTTGTATTTGTTAAATACCCTAAATTACAACATTTCATTATTGACAAAATTGCTACAATTTAATAAACAACCAAAAAATATTATTTCTAACAATTTATCAATGTGTACAATTAATTAATAGACTCCATTATATGAATATTATTTTTAATTATTTGATATTTAAGTTTTTTAAATTATATCATCATTTACATGAAAAAATACAGATTTTAATAGTAAAACATCTTTTATGACACTTTTAAAAATTATTTAAGTCTCTTAAAATTATAATATAATCATAAGAAAATAAAATATTAATTTATGAATTTACTTTAGGAAAAAAAATATTTTAAATAATTATATTAATTATAAAATTTAAAATAAATAGTTATGTTTCACAAAAATACCAATCCTTAACTAAAATTTTCTATATAACCTATTTATTTATTCAATGATATAAATATAGAATATTATTATTTATAAGAAATCCAAATTATATTTATACATTCAAATGTGATTTCACAATTTTATAATACATATCAGTATTCCAAATTGTCACATTAATATTCTAGTGGTCATATTTAATAGTATAATATGATTTTACACATAGTTTAGTGTGAAGAAAATGCTATAAAAATTATAAATTTTAAAAGAGAAATATCATAAAATAATTGACTGTTACAGAAATAAGCATTTTTTTTAAACAATAACATACAAAAAGTTTATAGTTACCCAAATTAAAAATTATAAAGCATCCTGAGTAATTTAATGAACTCAAAAACAACGAACTTCTCTTTCAAAATAATGTTAACTTAGATGGATAAATAATAAGAATTATTTAATTATGATATATCCCTTTTAGAGAATAAGTAAAATAAAAATTGTTATTATCTTTGAAAAATTCAAATTCAATTAAAAGTTCTATAAAAATACTCAAGAAGAGAATAATATTATAACATTAAAAATAATCTATTAAAACAAAATGTTCACACGAAGATTTGAAAATTATTTTCAACTAAATTAATATCATAATAATATAACATATATTTATATTAATCGAGTGTTCTTTTTAGCGTGAAATTTAATACATGTCTTTTATATTAACGAAACATTAGTTTCACACTATTTTAATAAATAGTAAAAATTACATCTCCTGTAATAAAAATTAAGATTCCTTTCATAGTCATTTTTAAAAAGTGAAATAAAATTAATTTTTTTTTAATATATCATTTTTATAATTTTAAAAATAATTTAAATCATTTTTATTAAACATGGTTTTGGAAAGAAAAATATGTTTTGATCGAAGGGATAAATTATGTGAACATTTACTAGGAATTTTTTCGAAATCATTTTAAGTAACATTGTTAGTAAATATGATAATATTACATTAAAATTTAATTGATAACTAGAGGTTAATGAAATATATATTTTTATGATATAAATAGAATTTATTTCCCCTAAAAGTTATTTAAACATAAGAATTTTGAATAATGATGAAATTGTAAAATAAACCCTCACCACATTGGTAACTAATATATAATAATACCCATTAATGAAATAATGTAAAATTAAACAATATATAAAAAGAATTTAATAATATATATTTTATAAAATATCAAAAGGTTTTGTATATAGACCATAATAGGGAATAAGTGGTAAATATTGAATATATCATGTGGAATTAATAGTGGGATGAGAAACCCTTTCATCAGATACAATTTCCATCATATTTTTTGACCATGTTGTTAAATAAATATAGGATTATGATTAATATATTATAGTACAATACTCACATATATCTAAAATTATATATTAATGATTTTAAAACCAGTATCCAAGAGAAAATGTTTAATTTTTTATGTCATCCATATATATATGTAATCACATCCCGAAGTACCGAATAGTATAGTTGTGTGGTAAAATAGAAACATGCATGAAATTAACATTACTCAATAAGACATACAATGAAGATTTTTTATCTTTTATAACTCTATTATTACTCATATAATATCTATCCATGTCAATCAAAAAACACTTCATAGTATCCAAGGGAATATATACAATTAGAATGTAGTGAGCTCAGATAAACAGTAAGTGTAAGGGTACTACAGAAGCAAGAAATAATAATTTATAATAATAAACATGGAAATTTCTTATAATTTATGTACTTTCTCTTTAATCAATAAAATTATTTAAGTACTGTAGAAATAAATTTGAATCAAATTAATCCATATAAATAATAACATTTAATTGAAATTTATGTATAGATATTATATATAAGAGAATACTAATTGGGATATAAATAACTAATCTCATAACGATAAACTCATAATTATGGTCATATAAAAAATTGAAAATAACATTTAAATGAATTATTAAATCTATTAATAAAACAAGTATAATTTGGAAAATTAATTTTTCCCAAGAGTGTTGTCGATGAATCAAGGCTTTTTATATAACTAGTTTCCACACACCACATACAATGTACGATTCATTACTCATTTAAAATGTATTAAAAAAAATAAATAGAAACACTTTTATTAAAATATTAACTTTTAATATTTTAATATATAACCCCTATCAAATAAACAAAATCATAAAATCTCCAAAATATTCTGAGGAATGGTACTAAAAATGTATATCCCCAATAAAACTAATTATAAAACCTCAAAAGAAACAATAATTATTATAATAATATAATATATACATATTATATGATATGTAGTATATAGGGTTTATGTCAAAAATAATTGAGATGACATAAAAAATAAAGTAAATCCTTCAATACGAAAATAATATCATTACATTTAAGAAAACAGTTTAAAAAATTACCAAAAAATTGTTTCAAAATAATATTCATTGAAAATAACAATTGAAAAATATAAAATAAGAAATAAATCATTCAGTGGTCATGAATTTTTCAAATTATGTTCATTCCGTACACATTAAAAAATATTCTTTCATTAGTTTTTGTAAATTCTAATTTGGTTTCAAAAAAGACAACAAATTATTTCAAGTTATTTTTTGACCAAAATAAAATTTGATAAAAAACCATTAAAAAGTCATTTTGAAAATGGTTAATGAAATTTTTGAATTTTTTTTATAAATAATGCATTTTTAGGATAAAATTTGTTAGAAAATATAGATATATAATTTTATATTTGTTTAAAACTTATTCATAATCATTAAATGTTCATAATAGAGTGAAAATGGCTCTATTGCATGATATTGATCATGAAGAAAAATATTTTTTAAAAAATATATTTTTTTTAATATACAAATAAAATAATTTCCCTGAATAGATACGTGAACAAAAACAATTTTGAATAATTGTGAGATTATGAAATAATTATATACCAGTTTTATCATTTAAATCCAAAACCACATGAAATAAATAAAATCTATGTTAATGATAAATTACATTAATATATATATATATATATATATATATATATATTAATATTTATGATTTAGAGAATAAAAACAGACTGTATACACACAACATAATTTAATACACTGTTGACACTACATATTTCATATGGAAGTAAAAGTGATAATGGATACCCTTACCTCGGTTTCTAATTCCATAATATGTGTCCATGCATAAAATATAATGAATTTATAATTATTATTTATCATTTACAGAACAATAATCATATATATAATTCCAAATTTTATTTACTTATAGTATTTTACTATCATTTTATTATCACTTTTTTTGTTAAAACCATATTTCGTGTAATAATTGTTTCATTTTTCATATATATTTCATTATGCAATTTTTCTCCATTAAAATTTTACAGGTTAAATAATCTAGAAGATTTGTAAAATAATATAAATATAAAATATATTCCTTATATAATTATTTAATATAATATTTTAATGTAAGATATTGATAATGGGTTACATCGTTCATAGATATTGTAAGTCTTATAATCACATGAAAATTGATTCTATGTTTCAAGAAGAATGGGAAGATGAATATTTAATATTAATTATTCATTATAGAATCATTGTAATATCATATATATCATTTATATTTATCAAATAATTCAAAATAAATATAATTGTAAATATAAAATTAAAAACACATAACATCCATTGGAGGAGGCACTAGTCTTCACGTATACATGAGCAACGTTATAGTTTTGAAATTTATTAGATAGTAAGAAGTCAGAAGTGGATTTATATATCCAAAATTATTGTTAGATCATAATTATTTTAGATAGTCATTATCTTCATCCATATAAAATTTCATGTAAATATTGAAGATAAAAGTAATCACAATCTTTTCCTGAGGCGGTGGTCTACTATACACACGAGCAACATTATCGTATCACCCATAGAATGGAAAGTATGAATGAATATGTGATATAATATTATTTATTTACTATAATTTAATAAATATAATATAATAATTTTATTTCAATAATTATATAAATCCTTTTATAGTTCTGATGAAAAATGAATTACATCGGGTTGTGGGGTCCTATTCTGACTTACACACAATCAACTGTTTTATTTACCATATTATTGAATTGGTGATGGATATGGGAAACATAATTAACATTGTAAAATAATAGTATATAGTATATATTTTTTATGTTATAATATCATAGTTGAATGTGTTTCAAATGAGGTGGATGAATAAACTAAATAATTACACATGTTTATGAAATTTACCACATATTCAGATAGCCTATTTTTGTTCATAACTAGATATTTATTAACAGAGATTACTAATAAACATAACGACTAATGTATTTGTGGAAACAATTTAAAAAAATTTGGGTGTGGAGTGGTTTAACCATGTTGTTTTTTATGTGTTAAAATGGGTGTCGAGTGGGGGAGTCATTAATAAGTGTGGTAGAGGGCATGCATTGAATGTTTGAAATGATAATGTGATAACCACATGTTATTCCTTCCACACACCAATAAAATGGGAAATTATATATATTTATAGGTTATACAATCAACATATTTCAATCCAATTGGGTTTTTAGAAGTATTAGGTCATTTTAACCATTACCTTCTTAGTTTATCTTCTAGTAAAAACATTTTAACATTAATTGTTGTAATCAAAGTCTACATCCCTAATCATTATGGTAATACGTTATGTTCGACACATTAGATAATAAAAATAATTCTTATTATAAATATAGAAGATATTTTCTAAATTTGAATTTACTAATGTTTCAAAATACAATTTGAAACTAAACCATTAACATTGTGAAACTTCATTTTTCTAAGCTAAATATATCATAATTAAAAAATGATTTAATATAATAGATAAAAAATAAATTCATTATAATGAATTAATATATAAAAATAATTATAAAATTTTATTAATTTAAATTTAAGTCCAATTAAATTTTTTTTATCTTTGTAAATAATATAAACAAAAAAACAGTTTTTAATTAAAATCAATATATTTTACAATTTATCAAATAAATTAAATATTTTCAAAATATTCATAAAATTTATAAAAATGATAATTTTACAATTTATATCTGAAAATATAATTCGGTTTTTTGAAATAAATTTTTTCAAATCAGAAAATATTAATTTTAAATTATGTTCAAAAAATGCGACAGGACTACCTTTAAAAAATAATGTTTTTAAAAAAAAGACTCTTTCATTCATATTGTTCTTATTTTCATTATAATCAATAGAAAAACATTGAATTAAATTAAAAAAAATAATCCATATAATTTCCATAATTTATTTAGAACTAACATATTGATAATAATGATCATATATATATAATATAATTTTAATTGTGTATCATTTTTTGATCAAACCTGGCATTTCATGCATTGTATACTATAAGAGTGGTTAAATTTATTTAAAATAGAATATATCATAATGTCTATGGTTGATTCATTTCATTTTTTCCTTGATGTATTATTTCATAATTTATATCCAATATTATAATCCTATTTTAAATTGTCTTGGTGCTACATTGTACACCCCTAAATAAATATCATCCTCTTAATCTATAACATGATCACAGTAATCAATTGTTTGACATTTAAAAACACCACAGTAGAAATTAGATATCATGAAAAGTGTTAAAAAAATGATATTCATAAAAGAAAAAGAGAAGTAATAAGGATATCATGAATAATCACTTAACTAAATTAATATGTAGAATAACAATTGTCGGAAGTGATGACACAGACATTGAAGAAAATCTAGTTAGTGATAATGGTTATTAGTAAATAGAAATTTTGTGATCCAGAGAAATTAATGTCTGAATAATTTTAAATATATAATGAATTATAAGAACATTTATTTCTTAGGAATGAATGTATTAAAATGATATTTTTGTTCTAAAATCTTTTTCCTTGTTTTGAGAAGTTACTTTACTATTTTAAAATAAAACTAAATATAATTAATTGAGAAATTATTGTTTTATAGGAACAATTTCAACCTTATTTGGTGCTTTTATCAATTTCCACATCATCTCTTACTCCATGAAATGAATATCTAAAAATTAATTTTTCAATCACGATGAACAATAATTAACTTTTTAAATATAGTATGATTAAAAAACGAGTAACAATAAATTAATCTAATCTTTATCAAAACAAAAATGGTTAGCAATTTTTTTCAAATAACAACCAAAGTGGATCATAAACAATTCAATTAATAGTTAACCTTATGGATCATCCAAAATATGACAGGTGTTTTTTTTAATTAAGAATCTAAATCAATATTTAATTCCCTAGAATATAAAAAGATGCTCTTACTATCACATTAAATGAATATTAATACCTATATCAATATAATTCCTTAATAAAAACATGATTGATTACAAAAATACCATTATGTCCGAAATATTTTATATGTCTAACCATGTACTAAAATCCTACAAATTATTCATTAACAAACAAATCCCCAACAGATTTCATGGTGACTACTAATATCCCATAACAATATCTTTTTCATTTCATTCTCAACAATTAGAACATGTTATTATTTTTCATTCACCAACAACATGTTTTCGAATTTGTTCATCATTACACTTAATCACTATTCCTATTCATTGGTACTATTCATCATATACTATTAAATCATTAAAATAAGTTCTTTAATTAAATCCTTACAAATTTAATAATTTTTTTGATCAGACATTCATTAATAAAATAGTCCTATAACATAATTATTGAACCAAATAACAATAACATTAATAATTACATGTCATTATTTAACCACAAACTATGATTCATTATCTTACTCTTTAATACCTTCTTACATTCAAATTTCATTATTAGTTTCACAAAAATATATAATATTACCATTAATAAAAATATAATTATTCCCTTCAGAAGCATTCCCCCCTAGGATATCAATATTCATAATTCCTATAATTTCCAAATTTAGAATATCAAACTATAAATAATATGAAGGGGGGACTATAATTATCATTCATTATGTGAATCTAGCATTTCATTTTTTCACATAAATTACATACATTGTGTCCTCATTTTCCAAAGATATACATTTTTTATGTCCCTTTTAGAAACTCTCATGAGTGACTCATTACATATTGGTGAAATGAATTCAATCAAGTCTTCATTTCACTATAGTATTCCATATTCATGATCTAAATTGACTCCATAATTCTATAATTTTTGTGTTTGAGAGTTGGTTAAGGTGAATGTTGGTAATTAAATACCATGATAACTAATTTGGAAGAATCTCAAAATACTTCACCCTTAGCAGAATCTCATTAATATTCTCATCAAGATATCTCCTATCTTATTAAACATTCACCCAAATCGGTCTAGTCAAATACATTTACTAAATTGAAAAACAATCTTTTGTGTAACAATAATCATAGTGGGAAATCACATAGTATTAATGAATCATTTATAGTAAGTATAAATTCTGAATTTTATTTTTAAATCTAGGAAACCATAGGTTTGACCTATATTACTCATCAATATCTTCTATTGAAATCCTTAATCATAGTTCATATTCAAAATTTTGGATAAACCAAAAATATCTCATGAATTTTAATATACATGTGTTCTGTAAGTCCTATTTCCATATACCATGAAATTCTTGAATGAAGCATGTCATCTGTTTTTTCATGTTATCACCCCTTAGTATAACAATTCCAGTTCCATGACCACTTATAGTATCTAGATAGTGATGTTCAGCAAAGAAAATATATATAATCTCCACCTTTGAAAATTAATATGATATTATCATATACTTTTGTAAATGAATATTAAAGGTTTAATTATAATAATATATGTTTTACTGAATATAGTCCCCAAGGGTTCTAATAAACATTCCATAATACCAAAATTAAATACTCTAACTACAGTAACCCAGAGTTGGTGATTTATTTATCAAATTTGATCTATATTGATGGAATAATAACCCATAGTATTGAATAGTTTATAGATCTTAATAATCTAGAACTATTCATTAAATTCAAATTATATTATAAAACATCAAATACATAATGTTTTTTATTTGAGAATGTCGTTATTACTCATAAAAAATTCCTTAATATCAATCTTAAAACACATCACGGTACCCTGGGGAAAAAATTAGACTGGGGTGAGTTCAGATGCTCAGAATGGTTTAGAATACAAAACATCTTATCATGAATAAATAATTATAATTTATATATCATGGTAAATTACTAAAAAAATATTTTAGTTAATCAATAAAATGTTCATAATACGGCTAAGATATAAAAAAATAATCTAAATCCATATAAATAATCACATAATCTTGAAGCATATCCATGTTTATTAAAACAAATAAAATAATAACATGGTAATCAATAATTGATCTCATAATTATGGATTACAAAATTTTGGACATCTGAAACATGATTTCATGAACTTTTACCCTATAGTTCAATTCTATGGTCAGAAAACCATCTAACCAGGTAAACTTATATGTATTTTGGGTCTGTTTGATACATCTAAGGGAATTGTATAACTAGATCCCACAGATTATATACTAATTATAATTGATTCCTTATAATAAATGAATTAAAAATAATATATATAAATATTAAAATTTAAAAAATAACTTGTTATATGTTAATACATACAATAATAAATGAAAAAAAAATACAAAATAACATGGTGAATGGTAATAAAATTGTATATACTCAGAAAAAATGCTTATAAACCACAATAAATAAATAAAAAGGATAATATAAACAAAACATATTACAATTGGATCATAACAATATAAATGTTTCGATTTCTAGGATTACTAAAAATAAAAAACAAATCCATTAAAATCATTCATGAGAAACATAACCATTGTAATATGAACATCACATTTTAAAACAAAATGTTGACATAATACATAGAAAATAAATTTATTTCCAAATAACCATTTAATAGTACAAAATAATCATTAATTGATTTAGTGTAAATATTTGAAGGATATTCCATTCAAGCAGTAAACAATAAAAAATGGTTCCCATAACATTTTTGGTAAATACAAAATGGTCATTGTTTTCAATATGACATGAAGATTGATTTCATAACATTTTCTAAAAATTTAAAATGGGAAAAGTTTATATGATAATTAATTTTCAAAAGGATAACGAAAATTATTAATACATTTATAAATAACATGAAATTTTCAGGAATATGTTTTTTTGACGGAGGAGAGATATAATGATCCATTTTATTAAACACATTTTCTCAATTATTTTAAGTAAGAAAGCATAAAAATGGAAATATTAAATGTAAAATTTAATCAATAACCATATTATATGAATTTATTTAATATCTATTTTTAAAATAATTCTCCCATGATAGAAATAAATGAAAACAGTCCTGAATAACGATGAGATTATGAAATATACCCTTAAGACATTGGTAAAATTGGATTCATAAAACCCAAAAAATAAATAACATCAATGTAATATTTTAATAGAATTAATATAAATATATTGATGATATAAAAAATATAAATGGCTAGTATATACACCATATAATTTAATAAGTGATGAATATGGCATATGTTTCAGATATGTAAAGGTGCGATGAGAAACCCTTACATGAGTTTTAAATTCCATGATATGTTTCCCAACCTCGTGTATACTAAATATATTAATTTTATAAATATAATATAAAAATAGTCTCAAATATTTCACAAAATATATTATTTTATATATAATTTTATCACCCATTTTTGGTTATGTTTTTGTTAAATTCACTATTCCTAGTGGTAATTTCTAGGTTTATTATATATGCTTTAGTATGAAAATTTTAACCTTTCAACTTTTTTCATAGTAAAATTATAATCATAATTTAAAACATTATATAAATAATATATATATGTATATGTATGTTTATTTATATGAAAATATTAATTTTAACTATAGAATGTGGATTACATTATTCATAGAGATGGTAGAGCATACGCATGTACAAAAGATTGTTTTAATTTTTCTTAGAAAATGTAGAAAAAATAAAATAAATATTAATTCCACTTTTTATATTCATTATTATTCTATATATATTATTTTTAATAATCATATCCAAAATTATTACCATCCATGTAAATATATAATTAAATACATTTAATATCTCTAAGTGAAGGTGATAGTGCCTCTATATGAATGAGCACCATTATTACCTTCAAACATATTATAATGTAATAATTTATATGTGATTTTAACTTTTAGGAATTATGTTTATCATAAATGTAAAATATTTTAATTATCTTTATCGTTATTACTATTAATGTAATATTTAAGTGAAAGCATAATCACATCACTTTATGATGAGGTTGTCTTCAGTATACACTTGCAACATTAGCGTATCCCATGCGGAATGGAATGTCTGAAGGTATATAAGTTATAATAATTATAATCAATAAAATTTTTACAAATATCATATTAATATTTTAAAATCATCCTTATTTATATAATTTGAATGTCGTAATAGATAAATAATTACACCGGTTCATTAAGAGGTAGTCGCATTACACATTATCAATGGTTTAGTATCCCATTTGATGGAAGTCCATATGTATTGGTGTTATAAAACTAACATAATAAATGATAGTATTTAAGAGATACATTTTATGTTATATAACCATAGTTAATGAAGCATTTAATGAGGTGGAAAATTGTCACGACCCGTCCTCGGGACCCGTGTTGTGACTACCCCAAGCCCATCTTCAATAGGCCAGGGGCTGGCGACTAGCACCAAAGGCATAAATCCCGATAAAAAGGGGAAGGAATTGCCTTATAAAGTAAACAAACACCACAGAGTAAGCCAGCAAAAGTAAACACTAAGTAAAACTGGGTACACTAGTAAGTGCGGAAAGTAAATGGGCCAATATACAGACCCAAACTGAAAGTAAAGTACAACTGGAAAAAAGTAAAACAACTGAATGTAAAGCAGCAAAGTCGAGTCATTCACTGGAAGTCTAACCTGAAGGGTGGGTACAGATAGCCTCCTCATCTCCTTGAGTCCAGTCGTCCGCTCCTTGTATGTCCCACCCAGTGGTCCACCTCCAGGTACCGACCTGCTCCACACGCCTCAACCACGATCAGCGTTGTCCATCGTCTGCCTCAAACACAACGTATTGCGGGCATAGCCCATGAAGGGGTGAGTATATGCTACTCAGTAGGGACCCCGAGACCCATGAAGGACTCCCAGAATCCACAACGGATAATCCAAAACTGAAAGATACAATCACAAAATAACATCCAACACTACTTAGGTATATTCTCATACATATACCTAAGTCATCAATTCTAGTTTGGCTCCAACATCCGAGCCCAAGTCCGATCAAGTCCACACAGGAAAGTACAACCCAATCCACACAGGAAAGAACAACATAATCCACATAGGAAGCAATTCAATTATATCGAAGATAATTATTGAAAATCATGACTCAGTTCACATAGGTATACTTCTTCGTAAGGTGATAGAGACGATCAGATGTAGTCACTGTTTCATCTAAGCTGGGGCCCACGTGGGATACTAAACCAGCTAAGATGTCGGACCCACATAGGATACCAGACTCGCAACTCTACCGGACCCACATAGGAGACATTTATAGAGTCAAACCCTATCAGACCCACGTATGATACAAGAACAGTAGTACTGCCCGACCCACATAGGATACAAGAACAGTAGTCAGCGTCGTCGAACCCATGGAGGATTTCTCTACGGTCTTCATCGATGTCGAACCCACGGAGTATTTCAGTGAATTATTCATCACTACCAAACCCACAGAGGATTTCAATGCAGTCTTCATCATTGCTGAACCCACGGAGGATTTCAGTTCAGTTGTCGCCGTTGTCGAACCCACGGAGGATTCCAGTGCAGTCATCTTCGTCGTCGCAGTCATAGCCATCTCTAGGATTCCCGCTCACTGAATGCCCGATTCTGGGAGGGTCCACTCCCTGAGCAAAGGGGGTCGGCACATCAACTGAAATATAGTCCGGAGTTGATGTATCCCAGTGTTCTGTCTTGACAAGAGGAACTCAACATGACAGACATCGCGTCAATCAAATGCACGGTCTGAGATTTATTGGCTTTTTCGTTCTAGGGGCCCGGTTGGTTTTTAAGTCAAAACCAACCCGACCACACTCTAACTACATCCAAACCATGATATAATTAAGCCAAATGGTATTTCTCATTACGAGGAATCCAACAATGTTGATGTCACGTCAATCGGATGTCCGGAGCTCAAGTTATAAGTGTTTCTGCTCCGAGGGCCTAGCTGGTTTCGTGTTCGTACCAACCTGGCCATACCACATGTTCTCCAAAACCTCGAGTGTAAAATACCCAAACGATTGTCTCGATCCAAGGATCTCATCGCAACTAACAGTGCGTCGATCGGAAGTCTGTAGCCCATGTTATGGGAAAAAGACAGAAAGTGTTCTGAAAATGGGTGGTCTGGGCCTGGCTCAACCCCCCTGGGTCGGCCCGAACTGGGTTAACCCGACCCAGGTCTGGGTCTAACCAGGTAGGGCGCATCCTGGCCCAGATCAGCTGAGTGGCACGCTGGCTCAGCTAGCGGCCACGAATGGGGGCACGCGGTCCCCCCTCCCTTCTCGCCCCGTGGACGTGGCGGGTGTCGTGTCCTCCTCCGGATCCCGCACGGCCAGGGGATCCCGATCGCCTGCCCCTGCTGCGATTCCTCCAAGCGGCGCGCCTGGACGCCGCCACCTCTGGGCGCCCGGCCAGTTCCTGCGGCACGCGCCGCCCGTGAAGTCCGCGGGCCACCAAAGCCGGTCGCGTGGTCTGTTCTTGCTCCCATCTGCGCCTGGGGTTGTCTTGGGACCCGTAGATTACTGCGACGGCCTCCAATCACTCAACGGTCCCGTTTCATCGTCACCCAATGTTTCGTGCATCAAGAACAGAGAAATGGTGGTTTTGGACTTGTTCGTTGGTCTGCATCCACCACGTTAGTGGTTTAAATGACATCCAACAATTAAAACACATGTCGAGGATATAAACCACATAAATTAAATTAAACCAAAACCCCCTACCTCGAATGATTAGTCGAGCAAGGATCGTCGCAGGAAAAGACGTTGCAGAAGACGACGTCGCGGAAGAGGATCATGGGCGTCACGGTACATGGCGTCGCGGAGAAGAGGATCATCGGCGTCACGTCGTCGATCTCCAAGAAACTAGCATTCTTTGTCGTCTTTTGTCGAAATCCGGTGTTATTCTTCGTTCTTCGCATTCTCCAACAAAGAAGATGAAGATTCGACGGCTTGATCAACTCCTCTCCAAACCTTCTCGCACAATGAAATATTCCCCCTAAGGAAATAAGACATTGTCTTATTTTATTGACACACACAATCCATCATTAAATTTGATATTCTAAACAATCCACGAATTAATTACAATGAATGACTTAATCAAATAATTAATAAGAGAGTTTACTTGCACTAAGTGGGGGTGCATGTGTGTTACTCAAATAATGGGGGTTTTCCAAATTAATGGGAGGTTTCGAGGATGTTATATAGGTGGGCATCGTATGGGGCCCACCTCACTATTATCCTATAAAAAGGGGTTAGGATTAGGTGGGTCCCACCTCAGCTTCCATACGTATGTTTAAACTACTTATAATAAAAATAAAATTTGATGCATAATATTTTATCTTTTTCTTTAGTTAACCCACTTATTTTATATCCACACCCGAGAAAACGCAACTCCGGAAAAGGGGTTCCTAAGCAATTACCAGTGTTGCGGTTTCTTTGGTGCCATCGGATTTCGATTCCGAGCACCAGTTCAAAAGTTAGGAAAACCCTCTCGTTCGTTCACTGAACGTACCCGAGGTAAACTTCGGAAATTGATTCCGAGCACACCAGGCCTCGGAATCAGATGCCGTTAGAAACTGCGTACTTGTAGAATCCCAAAGAAAATTAAGAAAAAATTTCCCTTGAAATTTACAGGTCTTTACTTTACTCGCATCTAAGGGCTTTATGTCCCCATAAAGATACATCATAAACTATGGGAACAAATGTGGGTACTATGCATGCATCTGAGCCTCTCTCTCCCAGGTGCTCTCTTAGAGGTTCTGTGCTTCCATCTGATGCACACTAAAGGAATCAACAATCCATGTAGGACCCGCTCCTGTCGAACCTTGATCTCCACCGAGACCTCCGCAAAAGTCTCCCCATCGTCAATGTCTAGCTCCCAATGGTCGATGTTATGCGTCGGGTCATGCAGATATCTCCTCCGCTGAGATATGTGGAAGACGTCGTGCACCCGGTGCAACTAAGGTGGTAGAGACAGGCGATAAGACACCTTGCCTATCCTGCTGAGAACCTGGAATGGTCAGATGAAGCGTGGAGACAACTTGTTGCCTCGGCCAAATCTCCATAATCCACGTTGAGGTGATACCAGCAAGAAGACGTGGTCACCTTCCTCAAGATCTAGTGGTCTTTTCCTCCTGTCAGCATAAAACTTCTGTCAGTTCTGAGATATCCTCATCCGCACCTAGATGACCTGGACCATCTCTGTCGTGGCCGGGACCATCTTCGGTCCCACAAGTACTAACTCCCCGGGGTCTGTCCTTCACAGAGGTGATCTTCAAGGTCGGTCGTACAATGCTTTGTATGGTGCCATTCCGATGGTGGAGTGGTAGCTGTTGTTGTACTCGAACTCCACCAAGGGTAGGTGGTCCTCCCAGCTACGACCTGAAATCCTCCTGAAACCCCTATTAATGCTTGGAAGTAAAGTGAACATCTTGATCAAAGACGATAGATGATGGCACACCATGAATCCGTACAATCTTTTGAATGTAGAGACATCCCAAACACTCTACTAAGCCCTGCTCTATGATGGGTAAGATGTGTGCTGACTTGGTGATTCATTCGACAATCACCCAAATAGAGTAATGAACTCCGGAAGTACGTGGAATTCCAGTCACAAAATCCATAGATACCTCGTCCCACTTCCACTTCGGGACCTCCAAGGGTTGTACCAAACCTGCTGGTACCTCATGCTCTGCCTTCTCCTACGGGCAGGTGAGGCATCCAAAACGAAATCGGCTACAGCCTTCTTCATACCCGGCCACCAGTGCTATCATTTGAGATCTTGGTACATCTTCGCCACTCATGGATATACCGCTATAGGGGATGTGTGAAACTCCCTCAGCACCACCTCCAGTAAAGAAGCTGGTACCATGGTACGTCCTCTGAAAAGGATGATGTGATCTCCTCCTACATAGAATCCATAAGGTTCATGTCCTGATGATATCTGTGCACGACATGTCTCATAGTCAACGTTCCAACGTTGTGCCTCTCTAACCCGCTGAAGAAGTGGAGAAGTGACTGTGAGTGACTGAAGAGAGGCTACTCCATCTCAATCCAAAAAGGATTTCTGCAATGCGGCTATCTGCTCTGTTGCCTCTTCAAGTAGCTGAATACTCATCATCCTTCTGAGAGCATCAGCTACTACGTTCCCCTTTCCAGGAGTATAGACTATCCCCAAGTCATAGTCCTAGAAGAACTCGAGACATCGCAGCTATCTCAGGTTCAGGTCCTTCTGTGAGAAGATGTACCTGAGACTCTTGTAGTTAGAGTAGACTGTAAAGTGCTTGTCCATCGTATAGTGTCGCCACATATTCAGAGCGAAGACCACTGCTACCAACTCCAGTTCATGGGTAGTGTCGTTCTTCTCATGCTGCCTCAACTGTCATGATCCATAGGCGATCACTGCTCCCACCTGCATCAGGACACATCCGAGACCGGTCCCCGATTCATCACAGTAGATTACGTACCCTACTCCCACCTCTAGTAGCCTCAAGATAGGTGCACTGGTCAACCTATTTCTCAGCTTCTAAAGCTCTGCTGACATCTCTCTGACCACACGAAGGGTTTCCCCTTCTTCGTCAAAGATGAAAGTCGTGCCGGAACTCTGTAGAAGTCTTTCAAAAATCTCCTGTAGTATCCAGCTAGTCCCAAGAAACTTCGCACCTCCGTCACGCTCCTGGGTGGCTCCCAAACTAGCACTACCTCGATCTTCACAGGATCCACCACAACTCCCGCTTCAGAGATGATGTGTCCCAATAAGTGGACCTCACATAACCAAAACTAACACTTCGAGATTTTACCATAATGATGGTGCTCTCAGAGTGTATCCACTACAACCCACAAGTGGTTGGCGTGCTCCTCCTCTGTGGTTGAGTATATCAAAATTTCCTCAATGAAGACCATAAAAAATTGATCGAGGTATGGCTGAATGATCCTGTTCATGAGACCCATGAACACTTCTGGAACATTGGTTATGCCGAAAGGCATATCCAAGAACTCATTGTGGCCATACCGACATCTGAAGGTCGTCTTCGGCACGTCCTCATCCCAAACTCTGAGTTGATGATAGCCTGACATGAGGTCTTTCTTCGAGAACCACCATGCTCCCTTGAGCTGATCAAAGAGGTTGTTAATCCTCGGTAGTGGATACTTGTCCCTCACGGTAACCTGGTTCAGGCGACGATAGTCAAAACAGAGTCACAAGCTCTTGTATGCCTTCTTAGCGAACAAAATCGTGGAAGCCCAAGGTGAAACACTAGGTCGGATGAATCCTTTTCCCTGCAAGTCCTCTAGCTGTAGCCATAGCTCTCGAAGCTCAGCTGGAGCCATCCGATATGATGGAGTAGATATCGTGGCTATCCTGGGGTACACGTCAATATAAAAGTCTACCTCTCTACGAGGAGGTAGTCCTGGAACGTCATCAGGGAAAACGTCGTCATAATGATCCACCGCTGTAGGAAAACTAGGAATCCACAGGTCAACTGCTCCTAGGATGAGGCTAGCCAATTGATGAGTGACCGGATGTCCTCTCCTCTGCGTGAGTCCATCCTAAGCTTCTAAGGCTCCCTTCTCTCCGGTGAAGGTGAACCTTCTCCCATCGGTGCAAACACATCGCACCTTGCGCCTAATATAGTCGATCTGAACATGGACTGTAGATAAACAATCCATGCCCAAGATGACATCGTAAGGACTCGACGCTGATACAAGAAAATACCAACCAAATCTCTCACCTCCTATAGTAAGCTCACACTGCCGGCACCGGTGCGTAATCGTCCAGTCTGCTCCAGTAGGTGTCCCTAGCCGTAAGGATCGAGCCAACAGCTCCATCGGAATCTCCGAGCTCTGAACTAGGGGAGCGACAATGAAATAATGACTAGCTCATGTGTCTATAAGAACTAGAGCAAGGGTGGTGTAGACACAGATAGTACCTCGAATCATCTCTGGCGCGCCGTGGTCGTAGGCCTCTGCTGCCTGAAGCTGAGGCTATCTCTGCCCTCCAGCTCCTAGTGGTCGGTGTGGACCTCCGGGTGGTGGTGCTGGTAAAGCCTCAAAGAGACTTCCACCACCAGCTACTCGGCCAGCTCACATGCCTCGTCCGCCTGCTCTCTGCGGACCACCATGGTAGACCATCTACCTTTGCCTAGGTGTCCCCTCAACCGTCTACTGCTCCTATGCATGGTGGGTCATGTAGTCATGAGCCTCATGGACCTACCCGCCGCATGCATAGCATTGTCTGCTCCTCGGAAGGCTGGCTCTGCGCCAGGTGCCCCGCACCTCTGAGCCAGTGTGCTGTGGTCATTCACCTTATGGTCTGGTCCTCCTATACCCCTGTGATGTCTGTCGACTGCGAGCTGCAGATGACTCTACTACGTGCCTCCCTACGGTAGGTCTCGCTGCTGGTGTTGTAAAGACCCGGAAATTTCAAGTAAATATTTTTCTAAATTTTCATTGAATTTTACAAGAACTCGGTTTCTAACGAAACCTGATTCCGAGGCCCGGTGTGCCCGGAATCATTTTTCGAAGTTTAGCTCGGGTACGTTCAGTGAACGAATGAGCGGATTTTTCTAACTTTTGAACCATTGCTCGGAATTGAAATCTGAGGGCACCGATGAACTCGCTGCGCCAGTATTTGCTTAGAAACGCCTTTTCCAGAGTTGTGTTTTCTTAGGTGTGGTTTTTAGTTTTTGGGGTTAAATTAAGAAATAAAATAAAGTGGTGCGACAACTTTATTTTATTTCACTTTAAGCCACTTAAAGCCACATAAGCTAAGATAAGTGGATAGAGTGGAACCCAAAATATCCTACCCTCCTGGTAGGATATATGTGATGTGGGGCCCGCTTGAGCCCCACCGTTTCTTTCCTCCTAAGTAATGCACCCTCAACCCCCCTCTTAATTGAAATTCAACCCTGCCTTTATTATGGTAAATAAACAACTCATTAATTTGGTGGTTTTAAACTCCTAAATTAATTGATCATTTCCTTTCTTTTTGAATTTCAAAGGATGACTTGTGCATTAATAAAATAAGACTGTTCTTATTTTATTCTGTTGGAACTTGTTGCGTGGAGAGGATTTGGAGGAAAGTGGTCTTCTTCGACGAATTACGCGAAGAACGTGAAGAACGCACCGATCTCCGACGAAGAATGCCAAATCCTTGGAAATCAACGACGATTCTTCCATGACACTCCTTCCATGACGTGACGATCCCCCTTCCGCGACGTATTCTTCCGCGACGTCCCTTTCCGCGACAAATCTCGTTCGACGACAATGCTTGAGGTAGGGAATTAATTTGAGAATGATTTTATTCCCACGTTTCATTGATTCTAAAGAAAACAAAGAACACGGATCAACCTATTACCTAGATGATCCACGAACGTTTTCCATGCAGGTTGGGAATAATCTATTGCGGGGAAAAACTATTTGGGTTGTTTCTCTTTAGTTCGTGAAAATTCCTTGTTGTTCTTTGTCTTTTGGGCCGCTTGTTACCAACTTTATGGGAGGAGGACGGACCGCACGAACAAGACCGACTATCCTCCCCCTTTGTTTTTTTGATTCGTTGCGGCACGAAAAAAGGAGGCACAGTGCAACGGCACCGTGCGAACATGAGAAATAACCCGGCAAAGAAGCACGGCGCCGTCACGCGGCGCCGTTCAGGCTGAACGAAACTGCGACCGGAGTCCGGGCCGCGGAGGTGATTGAAGACTCCGTTGTTTGATTGTTGTGCACGGATTTACAGGCGATGACAAACTGGGCCATATGTTAATTTTGAAGCCTCCGCAGTGAAGGAAGGGTCCCGGGAGGACCGTTGGTGAAAGCAGCGAGCAAAACAAACCACCAGAGCGCGTCTGGTGGTCCGCAGAAGACTCCTCTGGCGGCCGGAGGCGGCGGCTGGAAGATGCTAGCCATGAGGAAGCGGCGGCGCCCGGCGTCCCGCCGGGAAGACCTGCGGTGGCTGCAGCCGCGGCGGCGAGCGCCGGTCCTGCGGTTGCACGGGACCGCGGGGAAGGGACGCGGCCTTGCGCCGCGTCCGATGACACAGAGCAGCCCCCTCTTGGGGGGGGGGGGGCTCCTTTGGCGCGGCCGCTCGGCCAGCGCTGAGCAGCCCAGGTCAGGCCGGGCCACGCCGGCTGGGCTGGGTCACGCCCAGCCGGGTCGGAACCGGACCCAGGTCTGTACGGGCCCAGACCCCCCGTTTTCGGACCCTTTCGGTCATTTTCTCATAACATGAGATTCGGGCCTCTGATTGACGCACCATCAGCAGTGATGCAATCCATGAATCGAGACGGTGGTTTCGGTGTATTACACTCAAGGTTTCGGAGAACTTTGGGTTCGGCCGGGTTGGTACAGATACGAAACAAATCGGGCCCTCGGAGCGGAAACACTTATATCATGAGCTCCGGACATCCGATTGACGTACTGTCAACTTTTTTGGATTCCTTTTGATGAGACAGAACTTTTGGCTTAGTCCTCTCGAGGTTTGGATGCCATCATAGTGCGGTCGGGTTGGTTCGCTCACGAAACCAGCCAGGCCCCTAAAACAAAAAATCCAATAACTCATAGACCGGGCATTCGATTGACGTGTCGTCTATCTCGTTGAAGTCATCTTGATGAGACAAAACATTTGGCATACTTTTCCCAATTATTGGGAAAAGTTGGAGTATGGACGTGTTGGATTGTACCCGAAATCCAACTGGGCCCTTAGAACGGAAAAGTTCATATCTTTCAGACCAGACGTCCGTTTGACGAACCGTCAGTGGCGTTGGTGATCACGTTGAAAAACAGTCCCTATGATTATACCCTATGAGAGTTCTGGGTATAGTTGAGATACGATGGGGTTTGTTCGCACACGAGAGAAACCGGGCCCCTGGGACGAAAAGGCTAATAACTCACAGACCGGGCGTCTGATTGACGCGCCGTTTGTTGCGTTGAGAACCCTATTATGAGGCGGTCCTTTGAGATACTTCTTCGTGGGACTTTTAGATACTTGGAGTATCAACCTGTAGCTCGTAGATCAGACCCTCCCAGAGATGAGCATGTGGAGTACGGAGACCGTGTAGCCGGCTGAGACCTGACGACTGCTTGACCGACTCGACTTGGAGTGAGTCGACTAGCCCAGTGGACGGAGCACTACTTTGTTTGTTTGCAGACCCATGGGGGATGGAGAACTACCTGTGTGACAGTGCAGTCCCATGGTACTCATCCGGAGTGTACCTCTACATGCTACTAGGGGGTGTGCACTACTGTGTTTGGTGTCATACCCCGGCGGGAAGCTCTACTGTGTTTGGGTGACTGACCCGCGATACTCGACAGGAGGATTACCTCAGCAGTCTTAGGGTAGTGTGAAGTTCCTCAGAGTCATGATAGGACTACTATACACTCCATATACGGGGCTCTTCAGCAGTTACAGTTTCGATAATGAAAATCCTGGTTTGTGCTGAGACGTTTGACCTTTGTGTTTACCACATGATTGTGATGGGTCACTTGATAACTTAGGTATATGTATGGGCATATAACTGGGTAGTGGTTATACATTGCTTTCTTAAGCTTTGTGTTCCTCGTGATTGAGATGGGTTACTTGATAACTTAGGTATATTCATGGGCATATACCTAAGTAGAGGTTATCTGTTGAGATCTTCATTGTGGTTAGCATTGTTGGTTTTAGTGAGACCTTGAGGGTCATGGGGTCCCTACTGAGTATCATTATACTCACCCCTGCACGGGCTATACCCGCACCTCATTGTGTTGGTTGCAGACGATGGGCAGTGCTGACGGAGGCCGAGTGTTCGAGGACTGGATGGTACCTGGAGGTGGACTACACGACGAGTCAGTATCCGGAGGTGTACTTCACGACGAGATGACACATGGAAGAGGTTGACAAGAGAGAGCGTTGTGGAGGCTATATCTACCTACCCTTCAGGTAGGATCCGTGGTGGACTATCCAAGAGCTGCGCCATCTGTACCTACCCTTCATGTAGGATATGAGGAGGACAACCTAGGAACCGCATCCGTTATTCCATCTGTTGTCATTTTCTGTTGTACTTTTTTCAGTTGTAGTTGTACTTTCAGTTGGGTTTGTATTCTTTCCCATTTACCTTTCATCACTTCTCTTTGTACATAGTGTTTTACTTTCACTTATACTCTATGGTGTTTTGTTTACTTTTATAAAGGCAATGCCTTCCCAGTTATCCGGATTTACGCCTTTGGTGCCAGTCTCCAGCCCCTGGCCAATTAAAGGCGGGCTTGGGGTAGTCACGGCATGGGCCCCGAGGACGGGTCGAGAAAAATTGGTATCAGAGCAGTCAGTTGTACTGCAGAACTTATAACTCTGATATTTTATTTCTGTGAAGCAATAGTGTTAATGGGTACTGAGTGTTTTTTTCACTTCAGGGAGTCCAGTGTTGGTGCGGGAAGCCGACGTATCCATACACCAGGACCCCGCCAACTGATTTTCGGCTTTGTGCACGAAAACACTGATTGCGTGTGTGTTTTTCCTGAAGTTTCTAAATGTCAGCTCGAACTAGGTCAGCTCACCAGGTATAATCGTTTGACCGTGTCAAATTGTTTCTTTCAGGATGCCTTTTCACGGACGACCAGCTAGAGCCCAGAGGGATGTGCATACTGATAGCCTGCCGAGCAACGAGCCTTTAGTACAGGGCCCTCTTGTATTTGAGGCACAAGAGGAGGCACCAGCGGTACTACCATACGTTGGGCCACTGATGCCACCAACCCCAGCAGTAGGCGATGCATGCCACTTGAGTGTGCTGCATGAGTTCCAGTGCTAGAGGCCACCTAGGTTTCGGGGAGAGATGGACCCACAGGCTGCTGAGGATTGGCTGGAGGCTGTGGTGAGAGTCTTCAGGCTAGTGGGGAATCCAGCAGACTTCATGGTGATCATTGCTGCCAGCCTTCTTCAGGCAGCAGGAGGCAGGTGGTGGAGCCAAATGTTCCAGTTTTGCGACGGGATGACCTTCACATGGGAAGACTTCAAGACCTTCTTCATGGTAGAGTTTGTGCTAGTAGCTCTACACCCCGATCATTTACAAGAGCTTCTTCCTTTTCCGTAGGGTTTTCGATCAGTAGTCGAGTCATCTGTGGGTAGTAGACAGATGATGTAGAGGTCCAAGAGGACCAGACCAGTAGATGGGCGATCTCGGGTATTAGGATCGGTGGTGTGGGGCACCCAGGGTGGGGTCAGAGCTAGGTGTTCCAGAAACGGACATTGTTACTCATGTGGTAGGAAGGGTCACATGGCATGTGACTGTACAACCCCCCGCACAGTCGATCCACAAGAGTTGGAGGATCCACCGAGGTAGAAGCAGCGACGAGTTCTTGAGCAACAGCCGAGCAGTGGACAAGGCAGTAGAGCTCCGGGAGCAGGTGGACAAGAGCAGAACTAGTGGATACGTCCCTTGTACTTCTAGTTCCATATTTCTGTTGTATTCGTGTCATTGTACTATGAGCTACAATAATAAAAAGACACTTATCATTGTGATGTTTTCTTTCCTGTCCTTTTGGTTGGTTGATACTGAGTGGTCTCGGTTAAAAATGTTGACTTGACCCTCACTTTCGAGATTTCTACTGGAGGAGACCCAGTGACCTCACACTGATTCCAACAGTGTGACTCGACCCTTGGAGGCGAGAGTGATAGTTGGATCTCTTTGTAGTTACGTCGAGGCCTTACGACATCATCCATGGAATGAATGCATCCTTCAGGTCAGGATTGACTGTATTAGGCAATGGGCGTGGTCCATCCAGGGGATGAGATCGAGTTTCTATTTTCGGCAAAGGAGAGATTTTAGCAGCTCTTCTAGATCATAGGCAATGAAGGTGCAGATCATCTAGGAGCGGATGAAGACTGCACAGTGCAGTAAGAAATAGGTAACTGGTGCCAGTCTTAGAGACTCAGGCGTGACAAATATTTCAAGAAGAGGAAGCTTTAAGGAGAGATGAGTCTACGAAGCAGCAGACGTGGAGGTAGAGCTATGAGAGAAGCAAGAGGTGGTGTACATCTTAATATTCTACAACCACCCGCCTTAGTTATCCCCGCCATGATCAGGGAGATGGAGGTCGGAGAAAGATTGCGGCTGCATGCTGTCAAGGAGTGTCACCCAATGGCTCCAAAAGTGATTCAAGGGATAGTATGTGTCCACTACTAGCTGCCATATTAACAGACTTTAGTACGAATCATTCCTTTCTTTCACAAATCTTGTCCCAGACCTAGAGTTTCCGGTAAGCCGTGGACTTGACCCTCACGTCTGGAGATACCTTGGGAGAAAAATCGATAATCACACTTACGCCAATAGTGTGGTCAGACCGTCGAGGAGAGAGTTTCAGGTGGAATCTCTTGGTGGAAGCGTCGAGGCCTTACGACGTTGGTTTGAGTATGGACTTGGAAATCACAGTTCATACACAAATTGATGGTATTAGGCAAAAAGGTTGTGGTTTAACTACGACGTCGGAATGGGTTTTCCATGGTCGGTGAAAAGGAAACCCCAGGTAGCACAGGATAAACTCATGCACAGGAGGGTGCGACCGATCACTCTTGAGTCAGTCAACCTTACCCTCGTGGCATCAGTCGTTTTGAGTTACATTTCTATCAGGAATTGGAGGCCTCTTGAGTTCAATAATGACGATCACGTCCTTATACGGGTCTCCCCTCGATGAGGTTTATGGAGAAGTGGCCAATGTAGCAAGTTATCTCTGAGGATCAGCGGACCTTCTTAGGTCCCCTGCTGGGTAGGCGTTGTGGTTTACCGCTTCACCCATCCACCTCAGTTGCACCAGGTGCACGACGACTTCCACGTATCTCAACTGATGAGATACTTGTCTGATCCTTCACATATCTTCGACCATGGGGAGCTGGACGGTGGCGATGGGGTGTCTTTCACGGAGGTTCTAGTGGGGATCGAGGATCTACAAGAGAAGATCCTACGAAGACGATCGATTCCTCGGGTGCACTTTCTCTAGCAGTACGGGAACCTCCAGGTGAGCACATGGGAGCGGAAGGCTCAGATGCGTGCTCTCTACCGCTTTTGTGACCCTAGTTTGTGTTAAATCATTACGAGGACGTAAAGCCCTGAGGTGGGAGTTATGTAAAGACCCGGAAATTTCAAGGAATTTTTTTTCATAATTTTCTTTGTAAATTTACAAGAACGCAATTTCTGATGGACCCTCATTCTGAGGCCCGGTATGCCCAAAATCATTTTTCGAAGTTTATCTCGGGAACATTCAGTGAACGAACAAGAGGGTTTTTGTAACTTTTTAACCGGTGCTCGGAATTGAAATCAGAGGGCACCGATGAACTCAGAGCACCATTATTTTCATAGAAACGCCTTTTCCGGAGTTGGGTTTCCTCGGGTGTGGTTTTTAGTTTTTGGGGTTATGTTAAGAAATAAAATAAAGTGGTGTGACAACTTTATTTTATTTCACATTAAGCCACATAAAGCCACTTAAGCTAAGATAAGTGGATAGGGTGGAACCCAAAATATCCTACCCTCTTGGTAGGATATTTGTGAGGTGGGTCCCACATGAGCCCCATCGTTTCATTCCTCCTAAGTAATGCACCCGCAAACCCCCTCTGAATTGAAAGTCAACCGTTCGTTTATTCTGTTTAATAAACGCCTCATTAATTGGGTGGTTTTAAACTCCTCAATTAATTGATCGTTTCTTCTATTTTTTAATTTCAAAGGTTGAATTGTGCGTTAATAAAATAAGATTATTCCTATTTTATTCTGTTGGAACTTGTTGCATGGAGAGGATTTGGAGGAAACCGTTCTTCATCGACAAAGAACGCGAAGAACATGAAGAACGGGAATAACGCACTGATCTCCGATGAAGAACGCCAAATCCTCGGAAATAAATGACGCTTCTTCTGCGACGCTCCTTCCGCAACGCGATGATCCCCCTTCTGCGACATCTTCATCCACGACATCAATGTCCATGACAAATCTCGTTCGATGACAACACTTGAGTTAGGGAATTAATTTGAGATTGATTTTATTCCCTCATTTCATTCATTCTAAAGAAAACAAAGAACACGGATCAACATATTACCTAGTTGATCTGCGAACGTTTTCCTTGCGGGTTGGGAATAATCTGTTGCGGGGAAAAAACTGTTTGGGTTGATTCTCTTTTGTTCGTGAAAATTCCTTGTTGTTCTTCGTCTTTTGGGCTGCTTTTTACCAACTTAATGGGAGGAGGTCGGACCGCACGAACACGACTGAATCTCCTCCCCCTTTATTGTTTTGATTCGTTGCGGCACGAAAATAGGTGGCACAGTGTAACGGCACCGTGCGGACACGAAAAAGAACGCGGCGAAGAAGCGCGGCATTGTCGCGCCATTCCATTGAGGTTGAATGAAACCGCGACTCGAGTTGGGGCCGCGGAGGCGATTGAAGACTCCGCTGTTTGATTGATGGGCGTGGATTGATGGGCGACGACAAACGGGGCCGCAAGTTAATTTTGAAGCCTCTAAAGCGAAGGACGGGGCACGGGAGGACCGTTGGCGAAAGTGGCGAGAAAAACGGACCACCGAAGCACGTCCGGTGGTCCGCGGAAGACTCCTCCGGCACGGTGTCACCAGCGGCCGGAGGCGGCGTCCGGCAGCGGCCGGTCACCAGGAAGCGGCAGTGCCCAGAGCGCTTCCGTGAAGACCCGCCGCAGTGGTGAGCACCGGTCCCGTGGCCGCGTGGGACCGCGAGGAAGGGACGCGGCCTTGCGCCGCGTCCGGTGACATGGAGCAGCCCCCGCGTGGGTTGGGGGGGCTCCTTTTGCATAGCCACTTGGCCAGCGCCAAGCCACCCAGGCCGGGCCGGGCCGCCCAGGCTGGGCCGTACCACGCCGGCCAGGCCAGGTCGCGCCCCACCATGTCGGACCCGGACCCAGGTCGAGTCGACCCGGTTCGAGGTCCAACCCGGGGGGGTTGGGCCAGGTCGGTAAGGGCCCAGACCCCCTGTTTTCAGACCCGTTCTGTATTTTGCTCAAAACATGAGTTTCAGGCCTCCGATCGATGCACCGTCAGGGGAAATGCGATCCTTGGATCGAGGCGGTCATTTCGGTATATTACACTCAAGGTTTTGGAGAAATTTGTGTTCGGCCGGGTTGGTTCGGATACGAAACCAACAGGGCCCTCGGAGCGGAAACACTTATTTCATGAGCTCCGGACGTTCGATTGACGTTACGCCGACTTTGTTGGATTCATCTTGATGAGACGGATCTTTTGGATCACTTCGCCTGAGGTTTGGATACTGTCGGAGTGCGTTCGGGTTGGTTGGCTCACGAAACCAACCGGGCCTCCTGAAACGAAAAAGCCAATAACTCACAAACCGGGCGTCCGATTGACGCCTTCCTATCTCGTTGAAGTCCTCTTGATGAGACAGAACTTTTGGAATACTTCACCCAAGGTTTGGATGCAGTTGGAGTATGGACGAGTTGGATTGTACCCGAAATCCAATCGGGCCCCTGGAACGGAAAAGCTGATATCTTTCAGACCATACGTCCGTTTGATGAACCGTCAGCAGCGTTGGTGATCACGTTGAGAAACTGTCCCGATGACTATACCCTATGAGAGTTTGGGGTACAGTTGAGATATGTCCGTTTTGGTTCGCATACGAGACCAACTGGGCCCCTAGGACGAAAAGGATAATAACTCACAGACCGGGCGTCCGATTGACGCGCCGTCTATTGTGTCGATACCCCTATGATGAGGCGGTACGTTGAAATACTTCTTCGTGGGACATTGAGATACTTGGAGTATAGACCTGTAGCTCATGGAATGGACCCTCCCAGAGACGAGCGTGCGAAGTACGGAGACTGTGTAGCCGGTTGAGGCCTGACGACTGCTTGACCGACTCTACTTGGAGTGAGTCGACTAGCCCAGTGGACGGAGCACTACTTTTTTTGGGTGCAGACCCATGGCGGACGGAGCACTACCTGTGTGACTGTGCAAACCCGCGGTACTTGTCCATAGATTACCTCTGCAGGCTACTAGGGGGTGTGCACTACTGTGTTTGGGTGGCATACCCCAGCGGGAAGCAATACTGTGTTTGGGTGGCTGACCCGCAGTACTCAACAAGAGGAGTACCTCAGCAGTCTTAGGTTAGTGAGCAGTACCTCAGAGTCGTGACAGGACTACTGTACACTCCAGAGATGGGGCTCTTTAGCAGTTATAGTTTCGATAATGAAAATCCTAGTTTGAGCTGAGAATTTTGACCTTTGTGTTTACCTCATGATTTAGATAGGTCACTTGATAACTTAGGTATATGTATGGGCATATACCTGGGTAGTGGTTATCCGTTGATTTCTTAAGGTTTGTGTTCCTCATGATTGAGATGGGTTACTTGATAACTTAGGTATATGCATGGGCATATACCTATGTAGAGGTTATCTGTTGAGATCGTATTTTTGGTTATCCTTGATGGTTTTAGTGAGACCATGAGGGTCTTGGGGTCCCTACTGAGTATCTTTATACTCACCCCTGCATGGGCTATGCCCGCACCTCATTGTGTTGGTTACAGACGACGGGCAGTGCTGACGGAGGCCGAGTGTTCGAGGACTGGACGGTACCCGGAGATAGACTACACGACGAGTCAGTATCTGGAGGTGGACTTCACGGTGAGATGACACACGGATGAGGTTGACGGGCGAGAGCATTGTGGAGGCTATCTGTACCTACCCTTTAGGTAGGATCCGTGGTGGTAGATCCAGGAGTTGCGCCATCTGTACCAACCCTTCAGGTAGGATCCGAGGGGGACGACCCAGGAGTCGCTTCCGTTCTTCCAGCTGTTGTCTTTTTCTATTGTACATTGTTCAGTTGTAGATGTACTTTTAGTTGGGTTTGTATTCTGGCCCATTTACCTTTAAGCTCTTCTCTTTGAACTTAATGTTTTACTTCTGGTTGTACTCTGTGGTGTTTTGTTACTTTTATAAAGGAAATGCCTTCCCAGTCACTAGGATTTACGTCTTTGGTGCTAGTCGCCAGCCCCTGGCCTATGGATGGTGGGCTTGGGGTAGTCACGGCACGGGCCCCGCGGACGGGTCGTGATAGGTGTAGGCTCAGCAAGAAAGCTATCTATGGGAAGGGCTTTCTCCAGTACTGCTGCCTACGTTGGAATGCTAAGGGAGATCATCGATGCCCTGATCTCATGCCTCAGTCCCTGCTCGAAGGTTTGTGCCTAGAAGAATGGGTCCCATACCATGTCCGTCGAATAGCGCGAGAGATCGGTAAATCTCACCGAGTACTATGCGACCATCATGCTGCCTTGCCGCAGCTGTAGTACCTCCTGGATGGACACCACACGGTTGGTGGTTGGGACGAACTCTGAGCAGATGATGCCATCAAAGTCCGTCAAGAGGATAGATGTCTCGTCGTGCACCTGGAGCATCAATCTCCACCATCTTCCTGCTTCTGCATGCAGGAGGCTCGTAGCAAGGATCACCATGAGGTCAGCTGGTGTCCGTACTAGCCTGAAAACTCGAACTACAACCTCCAACAAATCCTCGGCTGCCTCAGGGTAGATCTCCCCACAGAACCTGGGCGGTCTCTGACGCTGGAACTCATGCAGTGTACTAAGGCGACATGCACTCTCAGTGGCTGGGGCTAGTGGCATCGGTGGCTCGGTGGGTAGAGGTACCGCCGGTGCCTCAACTGTAAAAGGGACTTGCACCGAAAAGGTGTCCCACATTGGTATATGTAAAATGATTGGAATCTATTTTAAAAATATTATTTAAATTTATGGTAAATGGTGAAATTTTTTTCCTGGATTAGATATAATTTTTATAACTTGTGATCAGGTTGCATGATTTTTACATGTTTTTATTTATTAAATGGAATCTTATTATAAGAAACATGGTTTGTTACAATTGAGCCTATTTAGCTCACACCATATTCACCCTGATTATTGTAACATCCCAAGTAAGTAATGAATAATAGATATTTTTATCTATGTATATTAATGATTAAGATAGTGTTTTAGAGGCTTAAAATGAAAATAAATCCAATCTTAAGCATGGAATACACTAATATTCTTAAAAGATTGTTTTGCTGCCTTATGATGGAAAACCCTTTCTACATCTATCTTTTGACAATTTTATAAACTATGTTTGTCAAAATAAACTTATTCTTTATGATTGGGACATCAAAATTTACTTTGTGTGAATTTTTGGTATTTTTCTGACAATGTTCATTTTTTAATGAATAGTGAAAAATACGGCATTTTACATCAAAACTGCTTTTTAATTTAATTTATTTATATGATTATATTATCTTTTGAATTGGTATTAATGTGTAATATGAATATATTTTTACCATTTAATCCAATGGTGGTCATTGGAATCAATTTCACTTTGAAATTGGACTCAAACTAGTGTCAATCTTTTGATACTTATTGTTTCATAAAAACACGCTATTTGCTCTGACAGCGGGAATTAATTATTAAATTAATTAATGTGACTTATATGTTTTGAATTTTGTAAAATAGACTTAATTTTTGAATTCGTAATATCAAATATAGCTTAGGGTGAATTTTTGATAATTTTCTGAAAAACTTCAATTTTTGATGAATAGTGAAACCACTAAGTGGTACTTATAGACTGATTTTCTGTTTAAATGAAATTTTGCAATCATTGTGTTTTGAATTTCAAAAATCCGTCATACATGGTTGTCATTAAGATGTAAAATGTGGTTCAATGAGATTAAAATAATTTTTTGGTGAATAGTAACTTATTAAGTTTTTAATCGCGATTAGTGGTAATTAGGGTAGTTTAAGGTATAAATAATGCTTTAATAATATGAAATGACCTAGAAACATGTCTCAACCTTACTGGTTGTGTCATGGCCGACCAAGAAAAGCTATTGGTCAACTTGGGGACCCCATGGAGACACTTTGGTTAGGAAATGAAATAAATAACTTTTTATTTAATGTAAAAGTAAAAATGACACAAACATAATATGTTTTACGAAAAAAACTTTACATGGGGTTATAAAGATCATATTTTGGATTATAAGTAGTCATTGAATGATAAAAATATTTCCTACATCATAGTATTTTTTTTACAATTTTTAGACATTAAATAAATTAAATTATTTATGACATAATAATGATGCAGCGATGACATCATTATTTGATGATTTAAATAAAATGGAAAGATAATGTAAAATCTATGAACTACACATGTCCAAAACCAATTGGATGAGTGGATTTAGAACCCTTATCACGTTATCCACGAATTATATCAATGTGGGACCTTTTAAAACCGAAACACATTTTCAAATAAAGTAATATTTCTTTACTTTCCAAAAGTGCCCCTCCTCTCCTCTTATAAAAGGCCCCCACCTCTACCTCATTTCACACACTCATCAAGCCTTTGGCTCGGCAAAACCATGCCCATTTACTCTATCCACATCCCTCGCCTCATCCTAGAGGATTACCTTTGGGCATAATCCTTTCAAAGGAAGCCTTTAGTCTCATATCAAAAGGAGTTACACTTTTAAAGGTAATTAATTCTCTCATGTTCATTTGTTTTATTTTGCTTCTCCAACCCCCTAAAATATTTTTATTTACTTCTTTTTAACAACACCAGTATCTTAAATATACTAGGATGCTGTTATAAGATTTATTTGAGCTACACTCTCACACAACTACATCAAATGGTTAAAGAACATACGGTTTCCGTGGATGGTGAAATTCTGCCTCCCGAAACGATGATTGTTCAATACTCATTTAACACCTTCAAAGGTGGTCATTATGATGTCACTATTTTTATATATGATATATAATATGTTTATGTTTTCCTTAAGATTCTGTTTTTTTCATTTTTGGCATACCTTTATGGTTTCCATTATGGGTAAACACGATATCTTCATTTTAGGAATGCAGACTACCGCCCCCTGAAAGTGATTTGATTCGTTAATACCATATGTGGGATGTGTAAAGGATAAAGTTAATGATATTATATATGTAATTATACTGGAATTATAATATACTCTTATAACATTATGATTCCATTCCAGAAAATACGAAATAGAAATGGAAGTAGCGTTCATGCGTACGTACGGCTTATCTTCTCCATGAATGGTGCATTTCATTTCTTACCTCTAAATGTGATGTAATATTAAAAATACAAGTATATGATGAATATATATGATATATATGTTATCCAAATAATTAATATCATTCTGGATATAACGAAACTTTGACCAAATTAACAACATGTAAGTGTAAGAAGTCTCTTTTTGACTTAAGAACCAAATACCGAAAAAATGAACACTATTAACTTAAATGATTACATGATGTTCATAAAATGGTATAAAAGGAATAATGAACATGAAAAAGGTTCATAAGCAAGTTGATATTAACTCTAGTTTATTATTCAGGAGATTAAATAACCGCCGGGTCAAGTCGGATACGAGGTATGGGACTTCGTCTCAATCTCCTTTCATTGAGGAATATTTTATTTTATACACAACTTTCTTTTATACGGTGTATAAACCCCTTTGACTTTTACATTTATTCAAAAGGAATATTTTTTTATACGAAGCATTTACTAAATGACAATAGGGAATGTTTGTGTCGTACGTATGCGGCGACAACGACTTCCCCGCCATCGTGACCATTATTTGAGTTTTGGATTCCTCTACAAGCCATACCTTTTTTTAAAAGAAAAATAAATACCATGTTTTACTTTTCTTTTATTTTGTTATTGAAATGTTTTTCACAATGTTTTTTGTGTTGTATTGATATCTTGTGATTGAAATGTGGAAATGTTATGTTTCCTTTATGCATGTTTTATGTGATACGATTATGTTATGGTTCTTAGGCATTATTATGAAGACGGGTGGTTCCGTGATAAACTAAGGGCGGGTGAGCCCGATATAGCTCTCCAATGCATTGGGTAATGCGAAGGAGTGAAACGTTAAGGTTTCACCAAAGAGATTTTAGGTAATATACTGTGATGGGTATTCCAAACGTAACTAAGAGGGTTACTCCCTACGTAAGAATGTTATGAATGCCTCAGGTTACCTTTATGTCTTATGATTTCTATGATTTATTCATGATTTTATGAGTTATGTTAAAGTGCCTATGTTTTATGGGTAAAGTACGATTTCATTCTTATGTATATATGAACTCATGTTTCCTTTCCATGTTTTTATAACCCATACTGAGCTTTTTATGCTCATCCCAAGATTTTTTTTGAAATTTTTTTCACATGTCAAGGGAAAGGTACATGATATGATGATAGTGTCAAGGAAGTGTTAAGAAATAATCCATGTTTTATTTTAAATGTGTTTCCATTGATGGGAATGAAGAATACTATCTTTATGTAACCACTTTGTTTATATGTGGAATGTAATGAAAGTTTTATGATCTAATTCTCTAAAACACTAAACCCGAAAAGATCCTCAATGTGTGATATTGTAATAACTCAAGATTGAGTAAGGTTTAAGGCTGGGGCCTTATAGTTGGTATCAGAGGTAGATTTAGATAACATTAGGAGTTAGAATTCTATTAAATGATTATCCAAAAAAATGTTTTTTTTTAAATGATATATCATTTGAAGATTACCATGTTGCTTCATCTAAGACATGTTTGTTCAGAATGGATTTCCGCAGAGGAAATAGGGAAGCAGTGCTAGGAAGGAATACAAAAGGAAATAACCTTCTGAATCAGCATCCTGAGATGGTCGGAATTGGAACTGAACAATTTGTTGCAGTGATGGCACAGTTGACTCAGGCTATAAATTGTGGTAGTATCTATGCACGAGATCAGCCAGATCAACCGCAGAGGAACATGTCAGTGGTGGAACATTTCATGAGGCAACATCCCCCATAATTCAGAGGATCATATGACCATGTGCTAGATGAAGGATGGATTAAAGAACTGGAGAATATTTGTGATGTGATGGGGTGTTCAGACAATCAAAAGGTTAGTCTTGCTATTTACCGTTTGGAGGGTGAAGCAGATCAGTGGTGGTATATGGTCAAAAATAGCAGGGACGCCGATGAGATTGATGCTCTGGACTGGGATGAATTCAAAGGTATGTTTCTTGAGAAGTATTTTCCTAATGCTGTTCAACTTAGGATGGAAAAGAAATTCTTGTAATTGAGGCAAGAGGAAGACTCAGTGGCTGCCTATGAAAAAATCTTCACTCGATTGGCAATGTATGCTCCAAATTTTATCCGAGACCTTGATAGTAAAATCAATCGTTTTTACTCAAGATTAAAGCCAAAATATCGAAGGGAATTAGCTTCTCGTGAGTTTAAAAGTTATGAAAATCTTGTTCGATGTGCTGAGAATGTGGAAATGGAGTTTGCCGATGACCAAGTGTTCTATAACAACTAGCAGAGGAAGAGACCTAGGTGGCAGGATAAAGGAACGAATTATTCAAAAAAGTCTGATGGTAAGAGAACTAAGTTTCTAGTTTGTGATAAATGTGGCAAAAGGCATGCTGGGGAATGTCTTCTGAATTCTGGAAAGTGCTACCGATGTGGTAAGATGGTACATAAGGCTCGTGATTGCACTGAAAAGGATCAAGGTGAAGGTAAGAACCAATTTGAATTACAGTTAGTTAAATGTTATAAGTGCAATGAGATGGGTCACTATGAAAACGAGTGTCCAGCAACGAGCTTGAGTGATGGGAAGAAGTTAGACTACAAGCAGAAAGGGGTGGTGAAATCCTTTGCAACTACTTCAGCAGATGTCGTGCCATCAAATGAAGTTGTATCAGCTCCAGGGAACTCAATTTTTTTCAATGATTTACCTGAGATCGGGGTACCATCAGCTGAAGGTAAAGGAGACAGATATTCCGAAGACCGCGTTCCGTACGATACATGGCCATTGTGAATTTGTAGTAATGCCTTTTGGGCTAACCAATGTACCTGCTGTATTCATGGACTTGATGAATAGAATTTTCCACGAGTTCTTGGATAAGTTTGTGGTGGTTTTCATTGATGATATTTTGGTGTTTTCTAAAAGTAAATAGGAGCATGAAAGACATTTAAGGGTTATCTTGCAAACCTTAAAAGAAAATAAACTGTATGGGAAATTCAGCAAGTGTGAGTTTTGGTTGCAACAAATTTCTTTCCTTGGTCACACTGTTTTTAAAGATGGAATAACCGTTGATCCTGCAAAAACAAAAGTTGTGGAATAATGGCCAAGACCCAAAAATTTAACCGAGATTCGTAGCTTCCTTGGTTTGGCGGGCTATTACCGAAGGTTAGTTAGAAATTTTTCACAGTTATCTAGTCCAATGACTAAGCTAAATCGGAAGGGTGTTAAGTTTATCTGGAAAAAAGAATGTGATGATTGTGTTTTGAGATTTGGGAAGAGATTGTGTGTGCCTTTTGATTCACAGTTAAAGAGAGAGTTGTTTTGTGAAGCTCGTAGTTCTCCGTTTTCAGTTCATCCGGGCATTACTAAGATGTATAGAGATCTGCGGGAGTATTACTGGTGGGATTGAATGAAAAGAGACATTGCTGATTTTACTGTGAAGTGTTTGACATGTCAACAGGTTAAAGCAGAGCGGAAGTTACCAAAAGGGATGCTTCAGCCTTTACCAGTGCCATAGTGGAAATGGGAGAATATATCCATGGACTTTGTTGTGGGATTACCGAAGGCATCTCAAGGTAATAATGCAATCTGGGTTATTATTGATATCTTGACCAAATCTTCTCATTTCCATGCTATATGAGATACTTTCACTCTTGATCAACTTTCCCATTTGTATCTTAAAGAAATAGTCAGGTTACATGGAGTTCCTCTCTCCATTGTATTGGATCGTGATCCCAGGTTTACTTCTAACTTTTGGAAAGGCCTTCAGAAGTCGTTGGGTACTGAATTAAATTTTAGTACAGCTTTTCATCCTCAATCAGATGGGCAATCAGAACGAACAATTCAGACATTGGAGGATATGCTACGAGCTTGTTCTATGGATTATCAGGGACATTGGGACCAACATTATTCTTTGGTTGAATTTTCATATAATAGTAGTTTTCATTCCAGTATACAGATGGCACCATTTCAGGAATTATATGGGAAGCGGTGTCGAACTCCAGCTTTCTGGGATAAAGTGGGTGAAAGGAAGTTGATGGGACCAGAATTGGTTGAAGAGATGGCAGAAAAAGTTCAGCTGATTCAGAAACACATGAGAACAGCTCAGAGTAGGCAGAAGTGTTATGCGGATAACCGGAGGAAGGATCTATCTTTCGAGGTAGGTGATCATGTTTTTCTCAAGGTTTCTCCTTGGAAAAGTGTGATGAGATTTGGTTTGAAAGGAAAGATGAGTCCAAGGTTCATTGGACCATACGAAATTCTGGAGAGAGTTGGATCAGTTGCATACCGAGTGGCTTTACCTCCGAGTTAATCTCAGGTACACAATGTTTTTCACGTTTCGATGTTGAGAATGTATATGCCAGATCCATCTCATGTTTTGAGCCCAGAGGTAGTTCAGCTAGAATAGAACCTATCTTATGAGGAACAACCAGTCCAGATTCTTGACCATAGGGAGAAAGTGTTACGGAATAAAGTGATTCACCAATTAAAGGTTTTGTGGAAAAACCACATGATTGAAGAGGCAACATGGGAATCTGAAAATGCAATGAGGGATAAGTACCCCCATTTATTCGATAAGTAAATAAATTGCGGGGACACAATTTTCTAAAGGGGGGAAGGATGTAACATCCCAAGTAAGTAATGAATAATATATATTTTTATCTATGTCTATTAGTGATTAAGATAGTGTTTTAGAGGCTTAAAATGAAAATAAATCCAATCTTAAGCATGGAATACACTAATATTCTTAAAAGATTGTTTTACTGCCTTATGATGGAAAACCCTTTCTAAATATATCTTTTGACAATTTTAAAAACAATTTTTGTCAAAATAAACTTATTATTTATGATTGGGACATCAAAATTTACTTTGTGTGAATTTTTGGTATTTTTCTGACAATGTTCATTTTTTAATGAATAGTGAAAAATACTGCAGTTTACATCAAAACTGCTTTTTAATCTAATTTATTTATAAGAGTAGATTATCTTTTGAATTGGTCTTAATGTGTAATATGAATATATTTTTACCATTGAATCCAATGGGGGCCATTGAATCAATTTCACTTTGAAATTGGACTCAAACTAGTGTCAATCTTTTGATACTTACTCTTTCATAAAAACACGCTATTTGCTCTGACATCATGAATTAATTATTAAATTAATTAATGTGACTTATATGTTTTGAATTTTGTAAAATAGACTTCATTTTTGAATTCTTAATATCAAATATAGCTTAGGGTGAATTTTTGGTAATTTTCTGAAAAACATCAATTTTTGATGAATAGTGAAACCACCAAGTGGTACTTATAAAGACTGATTTTCAATTTAAATGAAATTTTTCCATCATTGTATTTTGAATTTCAAAAATCTGACAGACATTGTTATCATTAAGAAGTTAAATTTGGTTCAATGAGATTAAAATAATTTTTTGGTGAATAGTAACTTATTAAGTTTTTAATCACGATTAGTGGTAATTAGGGTAGTTTAAGGTATAAATAATGCTTTAATAATATGAAATGACCTAGACACATGTCCCAAACTTATTGGTTGTGTCATGGCCGACCAAGACAAGACATGGGTCAACTTGGGTACCCCATGGAGACACTTTGGTTGGGAAATGACATAAATAACTTTTTATTTAATGTAAAAGTAAAAATGACACAAACATAATATGTTTTACGAAAACAATTTTTACATGGGGTTATAAAGATCATATTTTTGATTATAAATAGTTATTGGAAAGATAAAAATATTTCCTACATCATAGTATTTTTTTTATAATTTTTAGACATTAAATAAAATAAATTATTTATGACATAATAATGATGCAGCGATGACATCATTATTTGACGATTTAAATAAAATGGAACGATAATGTAAAATCTATGAACTACACATGTCCAAAACCAATTGGATGAGTGGATTTAGAACCCTTATCACCTTATCCATGAATTTATCTCAATTTGGGACCTTTTAAAACCGAAACACATTTTCAAATAATGTAATATTTCTTTACATTCCAAAAGTGCCCCTCCTATCCTCTTATAAAAGGCCCCCCCACCTCTACCTCATTTCACACACTCCTCAAGCCTTTGGCTCGGCCAACCCCTGCCCATTAACTCTCTCCACATCCCTCTCCTCATCCTAGAGGATTCCCTTTTGGCATAATCCTTTCAAAGGAAGCCTTTAGGCTCAAGTCAAAAGGAGTTACACTTTTAAAGGTAATTCATTCTCTCATGTTCATTTGTTTTATTTTGCTTCTCCAACCCCCTAAAATCTTTTTATTTACTTATTTTGTAAGAACTCCAGTATATTAAACATACTATGATGTTGTTATAAGATTTATTTGAGCTACACTCTCACCCAACTACATCAAATTGTTAAATAACATACGGTTTCCGTGGATGGTGAAATTCTGCCTCCCGAAACGATGATTGTTCAATACTCATTTAACACCTTCAAAGGTGGACATTATGATGTCAATATTTTTATATATGATATATAATATGTTTATGTTTTCCATAAGCTTCTTTTATTTTTCATTTTCGGCATACCTTTATGGTTTTCATTATGGGTAAACACGATATCATCATTTTAGGAAGTGCGGACTACTGCCCCCTGAAAGTGATTTGATTCGTTAATACCATATGTGTGATGTGTAAAGGATAAAGTTAATGATATTATATATGTTATTATACTGGAATTATAATATACTCTTATATAATTATGAATCCATTCTAGAAAATACAAAATAGAAATGGAAGTAGCGTTCATGCGTACGTACGGATTACCGTCTCCATGAACGGTGCATTTCATTTCTTACCTCTAAATGTCATGTAATATTATAAATACATGTATATGATGAATATATATGATATATTTTTTATCAAAATCATTAATATAATTCTGGATATAACTAACCTTTGACCAAATTAACAACATTAAGTGTAAGAAGTCTATTTTTGACATAAGAACCAAATACCGAAAAAATGAACACTATTAACTTAAATGATTACATGATGTTCATAACATGGTATAAAAGGAATAATAAACTTGAAAAAGGTTCATAAGAAATTGGATGTTAACTCAAGTTTATTATTCAGGTGATTAAAGAACGGCCGGGTCAAGTCGGATACGAGGTATGGGACTTCGTCTCAATCTCCTTTCATTGAGGCATATTTTATTTTATACACAACTTTCATTTATACGGTGTATAAACCCATTTGACTTTTATGTTTATTCAAAAGGAATATTTTTTATACGAAGCATTTACTAAAAGACAAAAGGGAATGTTTTTGTCGTACGTATGCAGCGACAACGACTTCTCCGCCGTCGTGACCATTATATGAGTTTCAGCTTCCTCTACAAGCCATACCTTTTTTTAAAATAAAAATAAATACCAGGTTTTACTTTTCTTTTATTTTGGTATTGAAAATGGTTTTCACAATGTTTTTTGTGTTGTATTGATATCTTGTGATTGAAATGTGGAAATGTTATGTTTCCCTTATGCATGCTTTATGTGATACGATTATGTTATGGTTCTTGGGCATTATTATGAAGACGGGTGGTTCCGTGATAAACTAAGGGCGGGTGAGCCCGATATAGCTCTCCAATGCATTGGGTAACGTGAAGGAGTGAAACGTTAATGTTTATCTGAAGAGATTTTAGGGAATATATTTTGATGGGTATTCCAAACGTAACCAAGAGGGATACTCCCTACGTAAGAATATTATGAATGACTCAAGTTACCTTTATGTCTTATGATTTCTATGATTTATTCATGATTTTATGAGGTATGTTAAAGTGCCTATGTTTTATGGGTAAAGTATGATTTCATTCTTATGTATATATGAACTCATGTTTCCTTTCCATGTTTTTATAACCCATACTGAGATTTTTAAGCTCATCCCAAGTTTTTTTTTTGAAATGTTTTTCACAGGTCAAGGGAAAGGTACACGATATGATGATAGTGTCGAGGAAGTGTTAAGAAATAATCCATGTTTTATTTTAAATGTGTTTCCATTGATTGGAATGAAGAATACTATCTTTATGTAACCACTTTTTTTATATGTGGAATGTAATGCAAGTTTTATGATCTAATTCTCTAAAACTCTAAACCCGATAAGATCCTCAATGTGTAATCTTGTAATAACTCAAGATTAAGTAAGGTTTAAGGCTGGGGCCTTATATTGATGGTGTATAGAGATGATTATTTTTTTGAAACATTTAAAGGAAAAGGAGTCCCAGTGAGGTGGTGAGGGTTCTTTCAGCCATTTATATGATGACGATGGTGAGATGGATGATGTATTTATGATTTCCTATAGAGTATATGATTCTAATTTTTTCCCATTCATATTGTACTTTAACCTAAGAGTATGATTAATGACTTCTGAGTTGTATCATTTTCTCTATAATTGTTTGATTTATGGAATATAAATCTATTCAAATTAACACATCCATCATTTCCCATATATGATTTTCATGTTTAAATTTTCCATTTTTTATAGTTCATGATATGGGAAATTATTCCCTCTTGTTGTTGATGATGCACAAGAGTTAGTCGCCAGCTCATGCGTATCATAAATTCTCATTGATCATGTTATAGTTTGGTTCATACATCTGTTTAATAGGTTATCATATTTGGTTCATGACCAATAAATCATGCCATCCAGATTGATTAATAATAAAATAGAGTGTAAATCTTTTATGGGATACATTTAATTTTATTATTCACATTGTTGATTAACATGAAATGAAATCTTAAATATTGTTTATCTTATATTATGATATTTTAGAATGTATTATTTGACCTACATGAGTTGATATTAATCTATATATCACAATTACATCCAATGTTTTTATAAATCAATAAATATTAAATTTTAACTCCAATGAAAAAAATTATTTAAAATTATTATTTTTAATATATCATTATTTTATTGATTATGTAATAAATAGATGATAATTTTATACTTATGAAATATAATGAATGGATTTGAAAATTCATTATGATATTTAATATACGATAGATATACATTGTATTGATTAGTTTTTTGTGTTATTGTTTTGCGTTATTATCCAATTACATCATTTTATGTTACTACACAGATGTATTATTTATATATATTCTTCACTTTTACTAATCATATCTTCCAAATTCTCCTATATTATGATTTTTTTAATTTTTTTCCCCGAATTTAAAAATATTTGAATAATTATAACCCATCAAAGAATAAATCATTAATTTTATTAACATAACTACCAAAAATTCATCTAATAAAATTAAATAAATTGTATTTAGTAATTTTATAACAAAAATTATCTAAATAACCTAAATAAAAGGGTAAATTAATGGGACTGAATATCTTACATGAGTTGATCTTTATCAATAGTTGTCATAAACAATAAAAAATTTTAGTTAATCAAATCATCCATAACTATCAAAAAATGAAGATAATTTCCATGTATATAATAATTTTAAATATTGAACATAAAAATGAATTTTTCAAGAAGTATACATAGAAAATTTTGTAATATATTATGATTTCACTAAAAAAAATTTGAGTGATTATAAAATTTATGAGTGGATTATTATCAAATAAACGATTCACTATATATTTTAATATAATTAGTCATTATTTCCAGATCTATACATAAATCTAATGTTTTCATTTTCCATTAAATTCATCACAATGAATAAATTTAAATCATCATGGTCATTAATGTTCCATATAATTTATATAATAACAACTATGAAATCTATACTGATAAAATTTCTCCATTAGTAATTCATTCACACAAATTTGAATATTATAATGAAATATTTTAATATATCCCTCATTTATCCCCAACATTTTATGTTACATGTCTCCTCAAAGATGGTCTTTAAAACTATCCATAATGGTAAATTAAAATTTCCCAATATCAGAGAAAATAATACATTATTTATTTAAAAGTAAAGAAAACATTAAAAATGAACACATATACATTATTTTATTTTTTAAGATTTGTTTTTATATCATAAAATTTCATGATTATAATATTTTTTTAAAACGCATGGTTTTTATGTTTCCTAATAATACAAAAAAATATGGGTATAAAATTATGTATAATTTTCCAAACATAACCATAATGATGTAATATGTATACATTATTTTATAATTAAATGTCCTAATATAAAATATTACCAAAAATCAAGGAATAATCCTTTTCTTAAGATGTTTAGTGTTGATAAATACTTTAAAAACTCATTCATTCAAAATAAAATTCTACATATGTTGTATAATTCACATGATATGTCTACAAACTGTTAAACAAACCTTATTAAATCATTACATTAGTGCATGAATACCAATTTAATTATGATAGAAAATATATAAAATAATTACAATAAAATATTTCAATGGTAAAAAATTAATGATCCCATATTATCATATATAGATATTATATATTTTGAGGTGAATATCCAATAAATTATAGAAAACCACCCATAATGCAAAAACAATTTGTGTATTTTGAGACGTAGAATGAAATATTATAATTTGGTGAAAGATATTACTTGTATACTATAAATATATTCCAATTTAGTACAAATCACAAGCACATACATCATAAAAAATTCCTTCAAAACCTTCTAAATGAAAAAATAATAAATGGTGAGTTCAGATGAATAATACGGGTAATGAAGGGAGACTCATTAGTATAACATTAGCATAAGGGCATGAGAACATGAGAATTATATTTTGAAACCATTCCCTACATTTTAAAGATGCTTTTTTGGGCCCTGATTTAATTATAGAATGTTCATATGAAAAAAATCATTAGTAAATCAAAGAATATGACCAATAATAGAATAAAATTGGCATACAACCTTTAATTGTGGAACACAAATATGAATATAAATTTTTTACCATATTAGTAAAATTTTAATACCAATGATATATTAGAGCAATAATTTCTCACCAAAAACTATTATATTATTTATTGTTCACTACTAATACAATCATTGTAGAAATTTTCTTATAGTAAATGTGTTCATTCTGCATTTGAGTCTATCTATCTCTTGATATATTAATCATTTCCAATGAATTAAAGGGAGATATAGGTCCCAAAGATAACATAATTCAAATAATAAATATGTGTTCTATGAGATAATAAAAAAATTATCATATCATAACCTATAAAATGAAGTGGGAACAAAAAACAATTCCATAATATCATAACCTATTGAATAGATGAAGGTTTCATAATAATTTAATCATTTAATCATTTCATCATAGCATTGCCCATGGAAAAAGAACCCAGATTTAGAAGAATTTTATCATCGAATAACCTGTAAAAGAGAAATGAGTTTCATATTGATATTTTCATAATAAAAATTTCATTGATTGTATTATATTTATATCCTTGGTTCATATCCACAATAAATTATAAATTATATTAAATGATGTCATCTTTTATATAGAATTATTTTGTAAGATAAGTATCTGTGAAAATATATTGAGGGATAAAAATCCCTATCATTTTTTAAATCATAAAAAATTTTCTAAATCAATTTAATTTAATATATGCCAACAAAAGTATAATTGCATAATTAAAAATCTAAGAAAAATTTTCATGTGGAAAATGTCATTCAATATTAGATAAAATCTTATTAAAACACATAATAAATTAAAGAATATATCTACATTTAAATCATTTATTTAATTTTTAAAAAGATCCCAAATATTAATGAAATATTTTTTTATTGAAAACAAATTTTAAAATATTTTAAATTAATATTTTATTCATAGAGTGTTCTTCATAGTTGGAAATATTGTTCATGTCGTTCATGATAATAAAAACTATTTTATTAATTAAAATTTAACCATGAAGTGTTTGTTAAATGACCTGAATATTCCCTTTAAAAATGTTATAAAAAATAATAAATGGTTCAAAATGTATTCTATAAATTATTTTTATAATTTTAAAATATTTCTTAAAATACTTTTACCAATCAAGGACATGGATGAAATGTGGGTTTTCGACCGAATAGAGAAATATGGAAAATTTCCTAGTGAATAATCTTATAAAATCTTGGGAACATAGAGAGAGAAATTTTTTTTGAAAAATTTATTCTAATTACATATCTGAAATATATTAAATTTAAATATTTAATTTATATTTTATTCATAATGTTTTCTAATAAAAAACATAATAGAAGACACATTTAATAAATGGTGATACTATAACATAAATTATTTACCCATTTATTAAGATTACAATGTAGGACCAATGATGGAATATAATTAAATGGTACATACAATATCATTAGTAAAAATAATATAATTGTTTTGTATGTCAATAGTGAAGAATATAAACCTCATAAAATAAGATAGGTGCAAACACGTCATATCTCTCAAAGAATACCAATTGAGACAGAAATCATTTGCTGCTTTATTAACATATAAACAAAAATACTCATGAAAGAGAGGTACTCAAATAGATATTTAAATTAAAATAATTTTAATGGTAACAATTATAATATAAATTAATGGTTTGTAAGTGAAACATGATAAAAAAATAGGTTGTGAAAATGGAATATGTCTCACAGAAGTAAAAAAGTCAGATATAAATCCCTTTTGAGTTTTTAATTATCATATAAAATACTGACTGTTAAAATACATAATATTTAAAAATAAAATTCCATTAATAATTAATTATTCATCATATTAACTGTCAATTTGGATTTATATGCACCATAAAAAATATATAATGTTCATAACATTACATTATGCCTTAATGATGGAAAATTAAGATAAAGTCTGGTAACACATGATTAATTTTGATTAAATAATATTTAACCTCTTCTGTATATATTATAAATATGTTATTAAATTATTATTTATATATAATAATATTTATTATATCATACATGATTCTATTATTACTTCTTTTCCCATATTTGTTTATAATGTTTCCTTGTTTACATTTTATCAGGAGTTCACTGCCTTGTTTTCAAATTTGTTCTTTTTTATGAATGATCTGGTTATTGTGAATATTATATTGGTATATAACAAATTGAATAGGAAATTTTTAATAATTATCACTTATATTATAAATTCATATATTAATAACATTCATGAAAAAGGGTTTTGAAAAATGTAGTATGTTTTGGTCATTGAGATGTTATGTCCTACGTAAGAATGAGTAACATTTCCATTTCTCAATAAAAAAATTGGGAATGTGGTGTGTAGTGTTTTAACATCAATGAATGTTCATAAAAAAAATTATTCCATTAAATATTATTATATATATCATACGTGGGGTGTCCGTCAAATCATCTTGTAATGGTGATATGCCAGACGTACACGAACGATGCCATCATCATTTAAAGAGTGAATTGGTAAGAAGGAAAATGATATATTATCATTTTAGAATAATATATATTTAATTAATATCATTATTATGTAATTTATATAACATTTATGTATTAAATTTATCTTTATTTCCTTCCATGAAAATCATATGTAAAAAACAAATCAAATCGCATTGCGAGGTGGTGGCCCACTATATCCACGAGCGATGTTATCATATTTATTATGTAATATAAATTAAGAATATATATATGATATACTACATCAATTGGTTTAATTATGTCGTTAATATCATATATATATCGTATATAGTTTATAATACCCAACATTGAATGGTGGAAATGAGAGAAATAATGACATTTGTTGATGAGGCAGTAGTCCTCCATACACATGAATGATAAATTCATAACCCATTTTATAGTAGTGGATATGTATTCATGTCATTAAATAATCATAAAAACATATTAATATATTTATTATAAATATATTATTATATTTACATGTTTCAATTATGAATTTTCATATTTGGGAGAAAAATAAAAAACACTAGTCAAAGAACATTACCTTATTCTCGTGTAACATTCTTAGGTTTTCATAAAAACCCATACATGGTGGGATTTATTATAAATATGTGGGTAATAAAATGACATTAAATATTTTGAGAAGGGATTTGGGTAGGTAATGATTGATCCATTAGGGTATTATATTGTGAAGTAGAGTAGAGTGAGGGTGTCCATTTATAAGTGAATTGAGTCGAACACTTGTAATTTTCTGAAAAAAAGTTTACCTACGTTTTAGTATTTTAGAATGGATACAAAATTTTGTATTATTTTTTATTATATATTTAATGGATGATATATGGATAAAAAAAGATTACATTCTTGTTTTAGGTCATTTAAGCCTTATCTATTTAGTTTTACCTATGATAAAATTATATTTACCTTCACCGAGTTAATTAATATTTACTGTTTTCACTACTCATTCATGTTAAAAATACATTTGAAATAAATATATAATATAATTTATTATTATTAAACATATATATTCCATTCTTTCAAATTAAATTTTATTATATGAGAAATGTTAGTTTAAAATAAATTGTGCAGATGCAGTGAGAAATATTGTACATCGAAGAGAAATTTTTAAGATGTTTACATACTTCATATATATAAATTCAATATAAAAATTATTAAATGTTTTAAATTTGGTTAATATATATATAATCTGTATATTTTTAATTTTTTTATATTTATAATATTATTTAACTATATAGATAATTTAAAAGAAATATAATTGCTCGATTAAAATTACATATTTCTCTCAATTTACCATAACTTTAATATTTTCAAAAAAAGTTAAAAAATTTAAATATATTTAATTTTTAATGATGATTAAAAAAATAAATCTATTTATTCAAAAATATTTGCTAAAATTTTGATAATTTTTTTTACAAATAAGTGCAAAAAATGGGACAAAGTAGATTATTAGAAAAATAATATTTTAGAGTGTAACATTGGATTTATTCTAGATATATTACAAATAAACAATAGTTTAGTGTTAAATTTTTAATAAAACCTATAATATAAATATATATAATTAAAATAAATAAAAAAATTTATTCATTTAATTTTTTTAGAAATAAATTGTTTCTTTGTATAAAAATGGGATTTCTGAGGAAGATTACACATATTTTCAAATAATTCTCTAATTTAAATTTTATGAAATTTTTCATCAAAAAGATAATTTTATATAATTTTCAAAAGAATATATTTTCAGGATCTATTTTTGAAAATTCATTTACACCAATCCTATAGCTATATAATAACAATTATATAATAACATTATAATATTATGATTCATTTCATTTATTCTCAAGGTTTCATGCAAATCATTCAAACATAGTGTTACGTGTAACAAAAATATTCAAAAAGAATAAATTTATTTCAACAATATTTTTATCAAAATATAAGTTGGTTACATTCACCCATATAAAAATTAATTTCACTTTCTAAATTCATCTTTCTTTTCAAATTATTAACATTTGAAAAATCCGTTCTAGAAACTTATATCCAAAATAGGGATAATAAAACACCCTCTTAAAAATTTAATAGAATGTGTTAATGATATCTAGAATAAAACATAGTATGTTTCCAAATTGGATTACATATGTGATATTTTAGTACATTGAATTATATTAATAACAAAAACCCAAATTCTAATAAAGAGTGATAAGGAACATGATCATGAGAAAGGTAAAAATCACGAAAACAAAATCGTAATATGTTTTAAATGGTAATTGATATCATTAAATATTATTATAATAAGAAAAAATTTACTCCAAAATAAATTTCCTAATGTTGGTGAATTTATTCTCTATTTATATTGTGAAAATAAGAAAATTTTAATACCTTATATCATTCTCTTTTGTAGGAAAAATTGTATTATTTAGTCAATTATTGATAAATTTCCACTTCATCTCATACACTAATAAAATAATGTGAAATTTTTAAGCCTAAATCAGTAACTGGTCATTCGATTCTTATGTATAAATATATATATATTAATAAACCATACATTCTATCTTTATTTATAAAAAAAATATACGGAAATCTTTATAAGGTGAAACAATACATTCATATACTAAATCTCATCCAAATTTCAACATAATCATTCCATAAATGGTTAATCATATAACATTTCCAAAACAAATTGTATACATGGTTACTACATTTCTAAAATTTAAAATAACATTAATTCAGAAAAAAGAAGAAGTATCACTAAATTTTCACATACAAAAAATTGGAATATCTTTATGATATATTATCATAAAACAATTTAATAATTTTAATTTCCAAATAACCATGTTGAGTAAAATAATTCTTCCTTATTCTTTGAAAAAGGAAACATTTAAAAAAATATTATATAAATCCCACAATTTTGAAAACCCCATCAATTATAATGTAAACCTCCATTTCCACAAATGATTAATCAGTTCCATGGTAATCAATAGTATCCAATTTACCTCAGTCATTTCAATCACCTATTTCGGTAAACTAAACATTATTTTCTTAATTCTAGGATTGCATAATGGGATACCTTCCCTTAATAATGTCACTTATATAAGATATAATTGTTCCATTAAATCAGTTGTATTTGTCATTAGTAATATTCATAATATTTTAGAAAATCATTAATGAAAAAATTATAATTAACAAGCCTACATATTTCATTATTCATAATATGTAATTCTGATCATCCAATACCTAACCACCTCAATCATTCTACATCATTATAAATCAAATAACTAGGATTATTCATTTTAATTATTGTTACAACTGTTTATAATATTTATATGAATATTTTCTTTCATCAAAACAAAATTATTTATTCTTATCATGTTTAACATATACAATACTGTAAAAATATCTTATACATTACATATGTTATTTGAATTATGCTCATCATCAGTAGTATAACCGATTAAAAAACCATTCAGATCCCCTTCATGATCCTTCCATATCAGACATAAAATAACAAAATTCAAATAATTTTCACATTTGAAGCATTCAACAACATATTATATCTTAAAGATTCTATTATTCTCATCTATTTATCCAAACAACCATTTTATTTTTTCCTCTAAAATTTCAATATTTGACTACATTTTTTCACTATAAAAATTTCAACCTTTTTTAATAATAAATCCACTAGGATGCTTCATCACACATTAAAAAAAATTGGTTAATTAATCTTCTTTCCTTTATGGTCTCTATTTCATTTATATTTCGAAAACTCTGTAATTCTCTTCTTTTGTGTGTCTGAAAGTTAGTTAAGTTTCACGTTGTTAATAATGATATGCAATAACACATTTTGAATATTCGTATCATCCTTCACTCCATTAAACATATAATATGGCATCTTATTATAAAATATTCAATCAAGGTGATTTATAACACAATTATTTTTTGGTTCCCAATATTTTCAAATAAAAAATTTTATAGCGTGAGTAATACAATTCAGAGTGGGAAACCACATAATCATAAAAAATAAATTATATGATATCAAAATAAAAAAAAACTATCTATGACACCATAGTTTTAACATAGATCACCCATAATAAAAATCTATTTAGTTCATTAATTTTTATTAATATGATGTATTTGAGTTTCTGAATAATATCCCATGGGAGTGTCAATCCATGTGTGCATCAAGGCCTATTATCGTGCACCTAGTGACAATCGAATCTATATCAAAACACCATTTTTTTATTTATTACATCTATTAAATAGTGTAATGAAGAAAAATAGAATTTAATTATCTAAAAATGGAATAATTTTAATGGAATATACTTGATTTATCCTTAAATACAGTTATGGGATGCATTCATATATAATGACCCATTCATAGAATTATCTTTAGACATATCCTTAGGGTTAGATATAAGGTTTTATTTTCCTAGATTCAAATGTTAAAATAAAAATATTATCTGATACTGACTATAGAAACATGGGATTCTCATGCGTACAAATTAAATATTTTTATATGATTATTTAGTACATTATAGAAACATGAACATGAGAATCATAATAGTTTACCCTATTATTAGATTGGTAACTAGATCATCTAATTTATTGACATATATTGAATAATTACTATATATATATTCCCATTAAGTGCAAAAAATAATTTTTACTAACATAAAACCATTATACATGAACATGGATAAGTAAAAAATTTGACATTTTGTGCTCAGATTCTTAGTAAACTAAAAAATGAAGAAACATAAGAAAAGCATTAATATAAGAGTATGATAACTTCAAAATAGCTTTTGGAAACCATATCCTACAAATAAAAATAAAAATACTGATTCATTATATAATTATTGAAACTTAATAAAACATTAATAATATATAAATAAAATAAAATCATCTAGGAGAGAATAACATAAGAATAAGATCTACTATTGTGTCCTATACATTGGTAGGGAAAATATTTTTTTGTAGTAGTCAATGAACACTACCAAGGATATCATATTGGAATGGGTTTACTATATAATCCATAATAGTATTAATGGTTTACTCTCCATAATAGAATAACACAAAAATTCAATTACTGAAATTGGATAACTCGTTGTTCTATTCATATATATCTCATAAGATATAAATCGTCACCCAAATAATTGGATGGAGATAATGGTCACACAAATTATATTATGAAAAAAAATCCACATGATCATAAAGCATTCATCATATAATAACTCATGAATTAAAATGGTCCTAATAATCACGTAATCATTTAATAATCCTTTAAAGGATTCATGTTTTATAATTATATCATAATTTAATAATAGAATAAGAGGTGGAAAAAAGAAGTGGGTTTAATCAAAATTTAATCATGGTATAACCATTGCTAAAGAAATGGGTTTCATAAACAACTTTTTCATCATAATCCATTTAGATAATGAATAATAATTTTATACTTCAAAAATATATGACGTTAAGAATAAATAATATCAATGTATTTAATTTTATATGTATGATTATTTTAAAAGATAAATCAATTGGATCATTTTTTGAGGAAAATAACATTTCATTGAAAAAATGTTTTTAAAATAGAAATCATTTATAAAAATTAAATTAAATTAATGTAATCATAAAATAAAGATAATGGAATATTAGAAAATTATTTAAAACATTTCATGGGGAAAATATACATTCATCTTTGAAAAAAATTTAAAACCAAAAACACATATAAATTCCATTTCATATCTTAATATTTTAATTAAAATATAAATATATCTAAAAAATAAAATAAAAAAAATTCATTGAAATGAATTGGGAAACCACCTAAAAAAATATTTTAATAATTTATTGTTCTTGATAGTGGGAAATACTATTATATCCACACATGTTAAATATATTTATTCATCTAACATTTTCATTAAATTTCAAACAAGGATTATTGGGAAAATTAGATGATTGTTCCAGTGATTTTTTTAAAATATTACAACATGGATTAAAATATTTTAATAAATAAAATTTATAAATATTAACTTTTTTAAACACTTCTATAAATTACTATTTTGATTTAAAACTAGTGTCAACAGAATAGATAATTATTGAAAATTTTCATAAAATATTATTTGAAATATTTTGTTCATAAACAGAGAAATATGAATTGAAATCCTGTATTATTATGATATAAAAATATGAGAATAAAAATAATAATTACATTATGTTATGGATCATACTATTTAATCAACGTAAAAATAATCCAGAATAATATCGATAAATAATGAGATTAAAACATAAAATAGTGCCCCCTTTGGTAACGTAGAAACCTATACTTGATAGAGGAATATCATTAAATGAAAAATAAAACATCAAAAGGATCAAAAAATATGTTATTACTTTTTATACGGTCTGTATATTCTCCATATAATAGATAACAGGTTAATAGTTTAAAATATGTCTCAAAGAAGGAATATTGTGAGAAAAATCCCTTACTGCTTCGGTATAATTCAAACCAAAAACACAATAAAAGAGAGATACTAAAATGGATATATTAATCCAAATAATTTTATGTATAAGAGTAATAAAATATATTTATGGGATTTATATACACCAAATAAATGATATAGGTGGGAAATGTTGAATTTGTCTCACTAAAGTATAAAATGTGAGATAAAATCCATTACGTGTGGTTAATTTTCAATCCAAATCCCATTGGATAAAATTTTTGTAATTAAATAATAAATTAAATTGTATAATGATTTATTCATGTTATTTAATTTTATATTGTTATTATATACTTGATATAAAATAAATTTGTTGTACAACAATACAATATGCATTGATGAAGGGAAATTGAGAGGAAGTCCTTTCCCTCGAACATGCATTTTATAAATTTTTTCTAACCACGTGTATAGTGGGTGTAAACACATCATTACCTTATTAAATAACTACATTAAAATTTATAATATCAAATTTTATTGTTTCATGATAACTTATCACCCGTTAATTAATTATCATTCAATATTTCATTGATTGTGGGGTTAATTTTATTTGTTTTCTCATGAAATATCTTCTATCAAAGTTATGATTATTATGCATATTATATAGTACAATAATATCCAAAATAATAATAATTAATTAAATCTCATATTTTTTTATAATTTTAATTTGTAAAACCAATCATGAAATTTGGTTTTGAGCATTGAAATATGTCAGGATCATGAAAACCACATGTTGTAAATGCAAATGAGTAAAGCTTCCATTTTTTAATGAACATTATTGAAAAGAGTTATGTAATATTATAATTTTCCATAATTATCATAAAATAATATTATTTATATAAATATAAAAACATTTATTATCAATGTGGTGTGGTTATGAAAGAGTGTCACATTGCTTCATGAAGGCGGTAGTTCACATGTACAAGAACAATACTCTCATATTTAAATGGTTGAAAAGGTAAGAAATTAAATTTCTAATTATATTTTTATCATGATAAATACATAGTTAATATAATAATTATTTCATTTATATAAAATATATTCATTAAATTTATTGACATTAACTTCCATTTAAAGTGTTAGTGGAAAATGAATTACAACTCTTCGTGAGGCAGTAGTCCACCGTACACACGAGCGATGTAATTATACCCCAACGTAATTTAATGTAAATCTAAATATATGATATGGTTAATTAATATGGATAATTATGTTATTACTATCATATATATAATTTATATCTATCATCATAACCAACCATTAAATGGGGAAATGGAAATAAGCAAATAAAATCTTCTTTTGGTGGTGTAGTTCTTTGTACACTTGAATGATGATTTTGTATATGATTTGATTAATGGATATGGGTATTCAACATGAAAATAAATTTATAATTTCACTTCTATTTTTTTACTTTGCATATAATATATTTAATGTTTAATTAGAATCTAAGGTCATGGAGGAAGAAATAAAATAAATACAATTATTATAAAGCATTACCTTTTCATTAGGTTACATGCATAGTTATTCACCCAAATAAATCCAAGTATAGATATAATCACAATATAAGATTTATATTATTATATGAGGTATTTTGGGAAATTATTTTTTCAGGTATTTTCTAACCAAATCTGTAATGGCCCGGACCTCTCTGGTCCATTACTTTGTGAAATGTTGGTGTTGGAGGTGTTTCGGGAGGTCAAGGGGACTTATCCCCAACACTTTGCCAATTTTCTAGTTCTGTGAACAGTGTTTCCAGTTTTATGAACAGTAACAGATCAGTGAGACAGATCAGTTTCACGGATTGGTGAGACAGATCAGTTTCACAGATCAGTGAGACAGATCAGTTTCACAGATCGGTGAGACAGATCAGTTTCACAGATCGGGGAGACATATCAGTTTCACAGATCAGTAAGACAGATCAGTGTCACCGATCGGTGAGACAGATCAGTTTCACAGATCGGTGAGACAGATCAGTGTCACAGATCGGTGAGACAGATCAGTTTCACAGATCGGTGAGACAGATCAGTTTCACAGATCAGTGAGACAGATCAGTTTCACAGATCGGTGAGACAGATCAGTTTCACAGATCGGTGAGTCAGATCAGTTTCACAGATCGGTGAGACAGATCGGTGAGACAGATCGGTGAGACAGATCGGTGTGACAGATCGGTTTCACAGATCGGTGAGACAGATCGGTGAGACAGATCGGTGAGACAGATCGGTGTGACAGATCAGTTTCACAGATCAGTTTCACAGATCGGTGAGACAGATCGGTGAGACAGATCGGTGAGACAGATCGGTGAGACAGATCGGTGAGACAGATCAGTTTCACAGATCAGTTTCACAGATCGGTGTGACAGATCAGTTTCACAGATCAGTTTCACAGATCGGTGTGACGGATCAGTTTCACAGATCAGTTTCATGTACAGTAACGGTAGGTGAACAGTGTTTCCAGACTCCAACAGTTTTGCCCCTTTTGACGTTTCCTTTGACGTAAAATACATTTAAAGCCTTATTTTTAAGGGCTCTTAAGGCCGATTCAAATTCCATAAATCCTATATTAATTATTCCTAAGGCTTGGAATGTTTCACTTGGTCAAACCGCGTGGGTTAATGCGATCCGTTTTTAATGGAGAATTAACCGGATCTTAAACCGTCACCTCGTTAAATCTTAAAAGGGGACGAGATATCATTCTCCCTTGTTCCTTACCTTTATTCTTAACTAAGAGGCTCTAGAACCTTTCAATCCTTCCCGTAGGAGTTTCACAATCAACCCTTACTCCTAGGATCAGTCCCGCTCTGTTGGATGCAACCAAGCTGTGTCGATCATTCTTCCACATAAGTTGTCGCGAGGGGAGGATCGTGACCTGCTGTGTGGATAAAGGACGTCAAGAACTCTTCGAGGTAGGGGATTCATGGCTTCTCTAATTATATATGTGCAATCGTAGAGTTAGCATGATTTATTCCTTTGGATCACAATGGAATTGACCTAATTAAATACTTGAACCGGATTAAAAGAATTGGTTGATCGCATGCTGTTGCTTTATACCGTGATAACGGTTTGCCTCATGTTTTCCTAAATATAGTGATATCTATGTTTTCTTTGATTTATTGTTCGTTCATGATTGAAATTGATAATAAACGTAAAGCCGGAATTAATTGTTGATTAATTGGCTAAAGATAAAGAGGCATGTAAATTAATCTGGTTGTTGTCGTTGTTGTAGTTGTTCTAATTTGAGGATAATCAAATTAGGGAAGTAAGCATGGTTATTTAATTGTGATAGCTTACTGATTAGGTATCCATGCTTGGAACCTATGAATAAAAAATCTGTTAATTCAATATGGTTTAGAGAACAGATTATGTGGTAATTTCAAAAAGGGTTCTGAGTTACCCTCTTGTTTGTTAAAGGGCCGAGAGCCCATTTTGTGATGTTTGTTTTCCTGCTGCTTGTGCTGTGATGTGAGCCTGGATGGTTGTTGTGATATGTGGAGGCATGGAGGCCTTATAGTTGTGGCAGCGGATGATGCCTAGTGTGGCGAGATGCATCGGTTTATGCATATGGGTGTCAGGGAGGACACCGGGGGTGATGGAATGGGACGGATGTGGTTGCTGGTTGCTTGTGGTTTTCTTGAATGTTAATCTGCTTTGCTTTTCCCCACTACTCAAGGCAGCTGGTCTTGCTTACCCTCATTCTGAAGGAGGCGAAGACACGCGGGGTATGCCACGTGCTTTCCGTGTTCAGCCTCTCGATGGAGGATGGGTCTATGCTCTTTCTATAGGCGGCAAAGACTCGACGGGTAGTATATCTACTCACCGTGTTGAGCCTCCTTTGTGTTTAGAAGCATAAGATGTTTTTTTAGAATGTCTGGGAATGTGGAAAAGTATTTCTGTATTGAATGTTTGATTAAATGGTGAAAATCCACGGGGATGGAGATGCTGGAATTTAAAGGTGATGTGAATCTTAAAAAGGAGCAGTTGTTTTTGAAAGTGACGCCATTTCAGTTAAATGGGGAATTGTTCAATCTTAATTAATGCTTAAAGAATTAACTAATGTATAGTGGAACTGATAAATGAAAATGGAGTAATCTAATAAAGCTCTTCAATTGGTTGTGTGCTTATAGGATACCTAGTCTTAGAAGTAGCAGCCTGGAGTCTGAGAGACGTTAGCTGCAGTTGTATCTAAGAATAGGTAATGCCCATAGTGTGGATGTGAGTTACTTATATATTCTGTACTTTTTGTGTTTCTATACGCTACTCCACCCTGTCGGTAAGGGAATCTGACACCCCGGGGATTCTGAGCCCTGGGGGGTGTTTTCCCCAACATTCTGATGGGAGGTTGAATGGCTGACTACCCCCTTTGGCCCCGCTCTCTACTCTTGGTAGATCTTAGTGCTGGTAGGCACAGTGGTTAGTTTTACCCATATATGTGTGTAGAGGGCTGTAATGGCTTGTGGTTATTTCACACACATATATTCTGGATATAGTATCCTATGGACTACTATAGGTGTAACGTGTATAGGCTGTGATGGCTTGAGGATCCTTACTCGGTGTATGGGCTGTAATGGCTTGAGGTATAATACCCGACGTATGATACACGTTATGCGAGCTGTGGTGGCTCCCGGAAACTACCTGGTTACTTTTGGTTGTAGGGATTGTGTGGAGCTTAGCCCAGGTGTCTGCGGGCAAGCCTATGTGGTGCACGTGGTGCATATTGTGGAGCTTGACCCATGTTGATACGGGCAAGCCTTTGGAGAGAGATGCACAGGATGTATGTCGTTGGGGCAAAGCGGCAAACCAGTGGGGAAGTAGTAGCGGGGTACCCTTGACATTCTTTACTATACGCTATATTCTTGTATGTGTTACTTGGTGAGAGTATCCATGGTGAGGTTGGGAACATAGTATGCCTGTTTAGGTGACGAGTTAGTTTCACTTGTTGTTCACTGGGCTTTAGCATGCTTTCTTTACTTTTGCACGAGAGTCTTGGGGAGGATCCTACTGAGTATACTGTTATACTCACCCTATGTACATATAAACTGTTTTTCAGGTCACTTGGAGCAGGTTGGAGATCAAGCTGGTTACTACTAGCTTGCGGTTGGAGGAGGAGCTGTTCGGGCTTGTGGTCGCTGTCGTTTTACTTTCTTTTGGGTACTTTTAGTTTCCCCTTTCAGTTGTAGTACTTTTGCATTACATTTCATATATGTACTTGGGTTTCTTTTACATTTCAGTTATGAGTTGGAGTTGGTTGGATTCTATTCTATCTCTCTCTCTTCTGCATGTGTTCTCTTAGAGGGTAATGCCTCCCATTTGTGTGTGTATTATACTCTCGGTGCTAGTCGCCAACCCGGGGCCTACTGGAGGCGGGACTCGGGGGTCATTATCTCCCTTTTCACATTGCCATCCCAGGAGGGGTACACCTTGTGGAGAGGGGGTCGTGACAGAGTGGTATCAGAGGTCTGGTCGAGGGATAGGATGGAGTTTGGAGTTAGGCACAGGTGAGGATGCATGGGATGGTAGGGCAACGGTGTCATTCATGTTTAGCAAGTGGGGTAGACACTGGAGACCGGTAGAGACATAGGCATTCAGGGCCCCCTATGATCTGTTGCACGGACCTTTAAGTTTACGATGGCTACTAAACAAAGTGATACTGGTTGCAGGGTAGAGACCTAGGAAAGGATCATGCATCATTATTCCTTGCGCCTGTGTTTGAATGGGTAGACCTTGGGATAGGTAACCTAAAATTAATAAAACAAAATAATTAATTAATTAATGTTGAGTCTTCCATATTCCAGGCTTAGGAGCTCTAACGATTGTTATTTTACAGGTATGGCTCCAGGTCGGCGTCCCCGTCAGGTTTGCGCAGAAGGTGCCCAGCAGGCTGTTCCAGCAGATCGCCGCCGGGTAGAGGTTGACGAAGATGACACTTGGAGGAAGACACTCCGAGAGTTTCAGCGCCAGAGTCTACAGAAGTACGAGGGCTCCGTTTCAGATGCAGTCACAGAAGACTGGTTGGAGGAGGTCGAGATAGGCTTCAGTTCGGTTCGTGCTCGGAAGGAACACTGGGTGTCCTTGGTTGTGACGATGTTGCGTGGAGCAGCGAGACAGTGGTGGTTCTTGTTCCTCGGGGATCGTGAGGAGTCAGCGATCTCATGGGAGGAGTTTCGAGACAGGTTTAGAGTCGAGTTTCTTTCTTCGACTGCGAAGGCATCCAGTCGCCAGGAGCTTCTTACCCTTCGACAGGGGAGCTCCAGTGTTCGGGAGTTTGGAATCCGTTTCAGGAACCTTCTACGATATGCTTCAGACCTGTTACCAGATGATGAGGTCAGGGCGAGGCATTTCGAGGAGGCTTTGCGTCCAGAGATCCAGCGTCAGGTCACCCCATTTATGCTGAAGACATATCTTGAGGTGCTGGCGAGGGCAGAGGTTGTTGAGAGGACTTTGGCTAGGACCGGATCGTCACGAGAGGGGAATCGTCATGATTCCTCAAGAAGCAGAGCTGTGGTCCGGGGTTCCCGGTTTTCAGGACAGAAGAGTTTCCGTTCACCTGGGGGTAGGTCCCGGCCCTTCCCATCTCATTTCTCCGGAGGTAGAAACTCTCAGACCTATGCCAAGGGATCAGGCGCTTGTTTTTCTTGTGGTGGACGTGGTCATCAGCAGCGGGAGTGCCCAACTTTTCAGAGCAGTCATCGTGCACCAGGCGCTCCACTCCAGGTTCCTCCGTTGAGGCAGTTCCAGCCGAGGCAGCAGCAGCAGGTTGCACCAGCTTTAGATCACCCGAGGGTAGATGGAGCAGGCAGAGGACAGCCCCATGACGCTCCCCGTCCTCAGAGAGCAGAGCGCGGCCGTGGTGGTGGTCGTCATCAGGGTCATAGAGGCCGTGGAGGTGGTCGTGGTCAGCTTCATGCTCTAGCGTTGCCAGCTCCAGGCGAGCCAGACGTCGTCCGAGGTACCCTTTGCTTGTTTTCTACCTTGGTGTATGCCTTGTTTGATTCAGGAGCGACACACTCCTTTATATCCCCTACCCTTGTCCACGCTTTGGGACTTGAGGTAGAGAGGCTTCCAGTGCCCCTGGCGTTGACTACGCCAGTTGGAGGTCGAGCTAGCTTGTTTGAAGTATGTAAAGACTGTGAGCTAGTGTTGGGGCAGCACCGCTCTTGGGGAGATTTCCTATGTTTACGAATACAACCATATGATGTCATCCTCGGCATGGATTGGTTGTATTCGGTGCAGGCTATTGTGGATTGCTACAGGAAGAAGGTCGTTTTCTTTGATGAAGATGGAGAGGAAGTAGTGTTTGTTGGTGAGAGAGATCCTCGGATGAGTCATAGACGAGTTTCATCCTTATCATCCATGATGGCTGGGATGATGCTGAGTTCTTCAGAGGTTCAACAGCTGGCGTTTCCTAGGGTCGTAGAAGAGTACCCTGATGTCTTTCCAGAAGAGGTTGTATCCTTACCCCCTCGACGGAAGATCGAGTTTGGGATCGAGCTACAGCCCGGAGCGTCTCCCATCTCTATGTCTCCGTATAGGATGGCCCCTTCTGAGTTACGAGAGCTACGTATTCAGCTCGATGGTCTATTGCAGTGTGGTTTTGTTCGGCCAAGTGTGTCACCGTGGGGTGCACCAGTCTTGTTCGTGAAAAAGGCTGATGGCAGTTTGCGGTTGTGCGTCGATTATCGTCGCTTAAACAAAGTGACAATAAAGAACCGTTATCCTCTCCCGTGGATTGATGACCTATTCGATCAACTGAAGGGTGCAAGTTGGTTTTCAAAGATCGACTTGCGGTCAGGATATCATCAGATGCGTGTAAAGGATGAGGATATCCCGAAGACAGCTTTCCGCTGTCGTCATGGGCATTATGAGTTTGTTGTAATGCCATTCGGCGTGACAAATGCTCCAGCTGTTTTCATGGGGTTGATGAATGCTGTGTTCCGTGAATTCTTGGACAAGTTTGTTGTGGTTTTCATTGACGACATCCTTGTGTACTCCACATCTGAAGAAGAGCATGCAGAACATCTACGATCTGTTTTGGGAGTTCTTCGCCAACATCGGTTGTTTGGGAGGTTGTCCAAGTGTGAGTTCTGGGCTCGAGAAGTTCGTTTCTTGGGACATGTTGTGTCCCAACAGGGAGTAGCTGTGGATCCTTCGAAGATAGAAGCAGTGGTGTCTTGGCCAGCCCCCAAGACCGTGTCAGAGGTGCGAAGTTTCCTTGGTCTCGCAGGCTATTATAGGAGGTTTGTGGCTAATTTCTCCCGAGTTGCGACTTCTCTGACAGCTTTGACCAGGAAGGATCAAGCGTTCATATGGACAGATCAGTGTCAGACAGCTTTCGAGTATCTAAAGGAGAAGTTGGTAAGTGCTCCAGTCCTTTGTCTTCCAACGGAGGGAGTCCAGTTTGATGTTTTCTGTGATGCTTCACATCTGGGGCTAGGTTGTGTTCTCATGCAGCAGAGGTCAGTTGTTTCTTATGGGTCTCGGCAGTTGCGTCCCCATGAACGCAACTATGCCACCCATGATCTTGAGTTGGCAGCTGTGGTGTTTGCGCTGAAGTTGTGGAGACATTACCTCATTGGAGAGCGCTTTGTGGTTTTCACCGATCATAAGAGTTTGAGGTATGTTTTCTCTCAGCGGGATTTGAACTTGCGGCAGCGTCGGTGGATGGAGTTCTTGCAGGAATACGACTTCGAAATATCGTATACACCTGGGAAGGGAAATGTTGTTGCTGATGCACTAAGCCGAAAGTCACGTAATGATGTTGTACGTGAATCTGGTGATTCCTGGAGAGGGATGGAAGAGCTAGCAGCTTTGCATCTTGATATGGGAGAAGTTGGAGGAAGAGGTTGTCTTTTCCAGATGACGGTGCAGTCATCCCTGATGCAAAAGGTGGAAGAGTCTCAGTTGGGTGATCTAGAGGTGGAAGTTTTGAGAGACAGAGTTGTTTGTGGGGAGGCCCCTGATGGTTGGTCAGAGGATGAACAACACCGAGTGTTGTATCATGACAGGCTTTTTGTTCCCTTGGCAATGCGCGAGACGGTTCTCCGAGAGTTCCATAGCTCGCCCTTAGCTGTACATCCTGGTGTGACGAAGATGTATCGATCCTTGAGGAGTCAGTTTTGGTGGCCTGGGCTGAAGCGTTCAGTTGCAGAATGTGTGTCTCGATGTTTAGTCTGCCAGAAGGTGAAGGCCGAACACCGTGTTCCTGGTGGTCTTCTCCAGCACTTAGAGATTCCTCAGTGGAAGTGGGAGGACATCTCAATGGACTTTGTTACAGGTTTACCTCGAGCTCCGGGAGGACATGATGCTATATGGGTGGTAGTGGATCGTTTAACTAAATCGGCCCACTTCATAGCAATCAAGGAGTCGAGCTCAGTGGAGGTTTTGTCGAGGCAGTATCTGGAGGAAGTGGTGAGGCTTCACGGAGTTCCTAAGACGATAATTTCTGATCGAGACCCTCGTTTTACCTCGAGGGTGTGGAGAGGTCTCCAGCATGCTTTTGGCTCTCAACTATGCCTTAGCACTGCTTTTCATCCTCAAACGGATGGTCAGACAGAGCGAACCATCCAAACTCTTGAAGACATGTTGCGCTCTTGTGTTCTTGATTTTGGAGGTTCATGGGTGAAACACTTACCTTTGGTAGAGTTCGCTTACAATAATAGTTTTCACTCTACCATCGGCATGGCGCCGTTTGAAGCCTTGTATGGCCGGCCATGCCGTTCTCCGTTGTGCTGGACTGGGGTCGGAGAGTCAGCAATTCTCGGACCAGAACTAGTGCAGAATACGACGGAGATGGTTCAAGTGATTCGTGAGAGGATGAAGACAGCACAAGATCGTCAGAAATCTTATGCGGATCAAAGAAGGAGACCCTTAGAGTTTAATGTTGGGGATCATGTGTTTCTGAAGGTGACTCCCCGTCGTGGGCAGCGAAGGTTTGGTCGCGGAAGTAAGCTTTCTCCCCGTTTTGTTGGGCCTTTCGAGGTGTTAGCTCGTGTTGGAGCTGTGGCATATCGAGTAGCACTTCCCCCTCGGATGAGTCGGATACATGATGTTTTTCATGTATCGCAGCTCCGTCATTATCTTCATGATGAATCTCATGTTATCGATTGGGGAGAGATCGATATTGATGATGATGCAACCTTCGAGGAGCGACCTGTGGAGATCCAAGACCACAAGGAGAAGGTGTTGCGTGGGCGTTCTATTCCTTTAGTTCGTGTCTTGTGGCGACACGGTGGCATGGAGGAGAGTACCTGGGAGCGTGAGTCACAGATACATGCTCAGTACCCAGAGTTGTTTAATGTTTAACTCCTTTCATGTAATGATGTTTTCTCTGTGGTTGCACCTTTCATGTTTTATTTATGTACCTTTGATGTGATGCTGTGAATGGATTGTTTGTTCCCGGATGTCATAGTTTTGTTCCAGCTTTCGAACAACTCATGGTGGTTTTCCCCTGAGAGGTATCTTATGGGGTGGTTGTTCGGACCCCTCTTTTCTTCTGGGTTGGTTTTTAATTCTCGAGGACGAGAATGTTTTGAGAGGTATCTAATGTAATGGCCCGGACCTCTCTGGTCCATTACTTTGTGAAATGTTGGTGTTGGAGGTGTTTCGGGAGGTCAAGGGGACTTATCCCCAACACTTTGCCAATTTTCTAGTTCTGTGAACAGTGTTTCCAGTTTTATGAACAGTAACAGATCAGTGAGACAGATCAGTTTCACGGATAGGTGAGACAGATCAGTTTCACAGATCAGTGAGACAGATCAGTTTCACAGATCGGTGAGACAGATCAGTTTCACAGATCGGTGAGACATATCAGTTTCACAGATCAGTAAGACAGATCAGTGTCACCGATCGGTGAGACAGATCAGTTTCACAGATCGGTGAGACAGATCAGTGTCACAGATCGGTGAGACAGATCAGTTTCACAGATCGGTGAGACAGATCAGTTTCAGAGATCAGTGAGACAGATCAGTTTCACAGATCGGTGAGACAGATCAGTTTCACAGATCGGTGAGTCAGATCAGTTTCACAGATCGGTGAGACAGATCGGTGAGACAGATCGGTGAGACAGATCGGTGTGACAGATCAGTTTCACAGATCGGTGAGACAGATCGGTGAGACAGATCGGTGAGACAGATCGGTGTGACAGATCAGTTTCACAGATCAGTTTCACAGATCGGTGAGACAGATCGGTGAGACAGATCGGTGAGACAGATCGGTGAGACAGATCGGTGAGACAGATCAGTTTCACAGATCAGTTTCACAGATCGGTGTGACAGATCAGTTTCACAGATCAGTTTCACAGATCGGTGTGACGGATCAGTTTCACAGATCAGTTTCATGTACAGTAACGGTAGGTGAACAGTGTTTCCAGACTCCAACAGTTTTGCCCCTTTTGACGTTTCCTTTGACGTAAAATACATTTAAAGCCTTATTTTTAAGGGCTCTTAAGGCCGATTCAAATTCCATAAATCCTATATTAATTATTCCTAAGGCTTGGAATGTTTCACTTGGTCAAACCGCGTGGGTTAATGCGATCCGTTTTTAATGGAGAATTAACCGGATCTTAAACCGTCACCTCGTTAAATCTTAAAAGGGGACGAGATATCATTCTCCCTTGTTCCTTACCTTTATTCTTAACTAAGAGGCTCTAGAACCTTTCAATCCTTCCCGTAGGAGTTTCACAATCAACCCTTACTCCTAGGATCAGTCCCGCTCTGTTGGATGCAACCAAGCTGTGTCGATCATTCTTCCACATAAGTTGTCGCGAGGGGAGGATCGTGACCTGCTGTGTGGATAAAGGACGTCAAGAACTCTTCGAGGTAGGGGATTCATGGCTTCTCTAATTATATATGTGCAATCGTAGAGTTAGCATGATTTATTCCTTTGGATCACAATGGAATTGACCTAATTAAATACTTGAACCGGATTAAAAGAATTGGTTGATCGCATGCTGTTGCTTTATACCGTGATAACGGTTTGCCTCATGTTTTCCTAAATATAGTGATATCTATGTTTTCTTTGATTTATTGTTCGTTCATGATTGAAATTGATAATAAACGTAAAGCCGGAATTAATTGTTGATTAATTGGCTAAAGATAAAGAGGCATGTAAATTAATCTGGTTGTTGTCGTTGTTGTAGTTGTTCTAATTTGAGGATAATCAAATTAGGGAAGTAAGCATGGTTATTTAATTGTGATAGCTTACTGATTAGGTATCCATGCTTGGAACCTATGAATAACAAATCTGTTAATTCAATATGGTTTAGAGAACAGATTATGTGGTAATTTCAAAAAGGGTTCTGAGTTACCCTCTTGTTTGTTAAAGGGCCGAGAGCCCATTTTGTGATGTTTGTTTTCCTGCTGCTTGTGCTGTGATGTGAGCCTGGATGGTTGTTGTGATATGTGGAGGCATGGTGGCCTTATAGTTGTGGCAGCGGATGATGCCTAGTGTGGCGAGATGCATCGGTTTATGCATATGGGTGTCAGGGAGGACACCGGGGGTGATGGAATGGGACGGATGTGGTTGCTGGTTGCTTGTGGTTTTCTTGAATGTTAATCTGCTTTGCTTTTCCCCACTACTCAAGGCAGCTGGTCTTGCTTACCCTCATTCTGAAGGAGGCGAAGACACGCGGGGTATGCCACGTGCTTTCCGTGTTCAGCCTCTCGATGGAGGATGGGTCTATGCTCTTTCTATAGGCGGCAAAGACTCGACGGGTAGTATATCTACTCACCGTGTTGAGCCTCCTTTGTGTTTAGAAGCATAAGATGTTTTTCTAGAATGCCTGGGAATGTGGAAAAGTATTTCTGTATTGAATGTTTGATTAAATGGTGAAAATCCACGGGGATGGAGATGCTGGAATTTAAAGGTGATGTGAATCTTAAAAAGGAGCAGTTGTTTTTGAAAGTGACGCCATTTCAGTTAAATGGGGAATTGTTCAATCTTAATCAATGCTTAAAGAATTAACTAATGTACAGTGGAACTGATAAATGAGAATGGAGTAATCTAATAAAGCTCTTCAATTGGTTGTGTGCTTATAGGATACCTAGTCTTAGAAGTAGCAGCCTGTAGTCTGAGAGACGTTAGCTGCAGTTGTATCTAAGAATAGGTAATGCCCATAGTGTGGATGTGAGTTACTTATATATTCTGTACTTTTTGTGTTTCTATACGCTACTCCACCCTGTCGGTAAGGGCATCTGACACCCCGGGGATTCTGAGCCCTGGGGGGTGTTTTCCCCAACATTCTGATGGGAGGTTGAATGGCTGACTACCCCCTTTGGCCCCGCTCTCTACTCTTGGTAGATCTTAGTGCTGGTAGGCACAGTGGTTAGTTTTACCCATATATGTGTGTAGAGGGCTGTAATGGCTTGTGGTTATTTCACACACATATATTCTGGATATAGTATCATATGGACTACTATAGGTGTAACGTGTATAGGCTGTGATGGCTTGAGGATCCTTACTCGGTGTATGGGCTGTAATGGCTTGAGGTATAATACCCGACGTATGATACACGTTATGCGAGCTGTGGTGGCTCCCGGAAACTACCTGGTTACTTTTGGTTGTAGGTATTGTGTGGAGCTTAGCCCAGGTGTTTGCGGGCAAGCCTATGTGGTGCACGTGGTGCATATTGTGGAGCTTGACCCATGTTGATACGGGCAAGCCTTTGGAGAGAGATGCACAGGACGTATGTCGTTGGGGCAAAGCGGCAAACCAGTGGGGAAGTAGTAGCGGGGTACCCTTGACATTCTTTACTATACGTTATATTCTTGTATGTGTTACTTGGTGAGAGTATCCATGGTGAGGTTGGGAACATAGTATGCCTGTTTAGGTGACGAGTTAGTTTCACTTGTTGTTCACTGGGCTTTAGCATGCTTTCTTTACTTTTGCACGAGAGTCTTGGGGAGGATCCTACTGAGTATACTGTTATACTCACCCTATGTACATATAAACTGTTTTTCAGGTCACTTGGAGCAGGTTGGAGATCAAGCTGGTTACTACTAGCTTGCGGTTGGAGGAGGAGCTGTTCGGGCTTGTGGTCGCTGTCGTTTTACTTTCTTTTGGGTACTTTTAGTTTCCCCTTTCAGTTGTAGTACTTTTGCATGACATTTCATATATGTACTTGGGTTTCTTTTACATTTCAGTTATGAGTTGGAGTTGGTTGGATTCTATTCTATCTCTCTCTCTTCTGCATGTGTTCTCTTAGAGGGTAATGCCTCCCATTTGTGTGTGTATTATACCCTCGGTGCTAGTCGCCAACCCGGGGCCTACTGGAGGCGGGACTCGGGGGTCATTATCTCTCTTTTCACATTGCCATCCCAGGAGGGGTACACCTTGTGGAGAGGGGGTCGTGACAAAATCATTTTTAATGTTTTAATTAGTGATGACATGGGTGTCATTTTAATGCTGAGTTGTTTGGCACAGTAATGATTTTTTTGAAAGAAAATAGTTTGACCAAATTTTCTCCTGTCACAAGGATCTAAAATAAAATATTAATGATATTTAAAAATTAAATGGTATATATATGTGGAAAATTTTTATTCTAATAATGTTTTTAGGTCTTCTTATCTTTTATCATTTTACCTTAACAACTGAAAACACAATTTTAATAATAACGGTAGTAATTAATTCCTTATGTTTTCACTATTACTTTTTTAAAAAAATTTACATTATTAAATTATTTAAATTTTATTACTTATATAATATGGATTCCATTTTTAAAAATTAAATTAACATAAGTGGGATAAAATATTATAAAATTAATCTCGTAGATGTGACATGAAAATAGTTTATTCAAATTGAAAATGATAGAAATTTTCAATGTTTTTTATCAAAATAGAATATGAAATATAAAAAAATAAAATAAATATAATTAGTCTAAATATATTTTAAATAATAATAATTTAAAACTAATTTAAAATTTAATTTATTTTTATAAATTATTTAAATGATAATTATCTTTTCAATTAAAATTCAATATTTTTAATGATTCCTCAGGAAAATTATATTTTCATAAAAATAACCAAATTATACATATGAAAATATTCACATGCTGAATAATTATTTTTAATTATATTTTACAATGAAATTTTAAAATTATATCTATATTTTAATTTAAAAATAATCAGTAATAAATGGAGACAAGAATTCTTTTTTAAAAAATACTATTTTATGTTTAAAATTGGATTTATTTGTAATCATTGTACAAAAAGCATATAAAAATACTATTAAACAATTCAATAAATAAATAATATATAAGTATATAATTAAAATAATTCATCAAAATGTGCTTATTAATTTTAAATCTGGTAAAAAAATTAATTCATATTTAAATTTAATTTAGATAACGAAATCCATTATATTCAAATAGTTTTTTATTTTTAGTATTAATTATTTGGTATATAAAGAATTGATTTTATACAAAAGTCTAAACCATATATTTTATTGATTTTCATAATCTTATTCACATCATTCATTCCAATAGTTCTGTGAAAACTAACAATGATTAACATTTTAAATATATGACCCATTTTTCATAAACTCTGGGTTATGTGTAACAATAAAAATTCAATTTTTTTAAATATTATTTTAGGAAATATCATTGTGATATAAAAATTAATGATTAACTATCCTATTATAGAAGTATATTTCATTAATCAGTTAATAAATTACACAAAAAACTAAATCAAAAATCCCATATTATTATGTTATATTATATAATTTAATTTACCTATACAAATTGTCCTACAAATTTATTAAAAAAAAATTCCACATTTATCATTGTAATTATTAATACAATAATTTTATTTCAAAATAAATAATCCTATTTAAGAACATGTTTCACTATTATCCTGAATTTTTTCAACATAGTATATATCATTCCCATAAACTGCTATTATTAGAAAATCAGAAGATAATATATTAATTTATCATAATTCCTAATATCTTCATTACAATATAAAAAATATAAATAAAATAAAAATACAACTTAATTAAATTATTGATCACTATATTAATATGTGAATAATTCCTATTATAAAAAACAATAGTTATAAGAATATATCAATCCTTATAATTATTCATTAACACTCTAAACCATTTTTTTATCATTAATCCCTATAATAAAAATATCATGTTAAACCCCATTGGTTGTATCTATTAGTTAAAATTGTACTAAAAAAGTTCATATCAAGGATATATTTATTATCTCTATTATGACATTAAATGGTGTTTTTAACACTTAATAAAACAAATCTTAATTCTATAAAGATTCATTCAATTTACATATCTAATTTGGCTCATATTTAAAAGAACAAAAAGGGAATGACTTCAACTAATAATTATAATACATATTAATCATTAACTACATTTGAGGATGTGGGATATACCAAAACTACTTATGATTTTGTAGGATTATTGAATACATAAATTCAAAAACATATTTAGGAAAATATATGATCAATAGTTATATAAAAACATATACTACTAGTTGATTCATTCTAATTTCAATACATTAACAACTCTCTGGTTCACATTATATTTTATAAAATTTATTATATTTTGATATGATCCATGACTTCAAGTTAATTTCCCTCCATATAATCTCAACTACATTTTTCCTATCATAGAATATAAAAATGGGAATCATCACATTAGCATCCAATGAAAATAATTTGTATAAAATTTTCATATTTATTAATATTTGTGAATTTAATATTAATTTAACAATAAAGGGTATTGTATGTTTTATGGTTTACTCGATAGGCAATAATGGGTTTCATGAAAATCTTATGTAGCACACAATGTTGTGATATACTAAAAAATAATAATATAATATTGTTATTTTAAATAGTAGTTAAAGCCTTGTCATTGTAATGGAAAGAATGAAAAAAACTAACTAATATATTACTATACATGTTTGTTAATTTTTTTTACATTTATCCAATAAATTGTGGAGACTTAAAATAATATAGAATCAATATTATATATAAATACTCTAATATTCTATAAATGGTTGATTTTCAACCTTTTGATGGTGAACCATAATTAACTCTAGGTTTTTTCAACATTATTGTTCTATATTACAAAATAGAATTCCTATTTTGAATCGGGACATTAAAATATTAATTGGATGAATATTTGGTATTTTTATGATAATATTTTGTAAATTGTGAAAAAATACTGAATTTTGATTCAAAATTTCATTTTTATATAATTTATTTATATGAATATATTATTATATTATTTAGTTTTAATGTTTAGTTAGATTATTTTTTTACCATTTAATCCAATTTTGTCCATTGAATTTAATTTCATTTTGATATTGGACATAAAGAAGTGTCAATATTTTGATAGTTATTATTTCATAAAATCATGATTTTTGTTTTCACCACATGAATTAATTTTAAATTAATTTATACCACTATTATATTTTGAATTTGGAAAAATTGATTCCATATTTGGAATCATGAGGTCTAAATTGTGTATTTAGGTATATTTTATTTTTAGACATTATGAATATTTATTTCAGTAAATATTTTATGTGCAATGGTTAAATGGTTATTCTAGTAAATAAGGGTAAAAAATATTATTATAAAAATATTTATTTACCATAACATATTTCTTAATCCTATTGGTTGATACATGACCGACCATGTAAATCCTTGGGTAGATTTTGGGACCCCATGGAGCCACTTGGAAGGGATAATGACAATTTATATTAATTAATTTAATGTAAAGAAAAAAATGACAAAAATATATATATTTTTGTAAATAAAATTTTAAATGGGTTATATCATATATCACTTTGATTATAAATATTAATATAAATTTTAAAAACAATTACTACATCATGGAATTTTCTTAATAATTTTTATAAATCAAATAAATAAAATTATTTATTACACAATGATGATGCTAATATAAACATTTTAATTAATGATTAAAATAAATGATATCATAAATATTAAAAAATATCTACAACCGATAAAAATCATATTAGATGAATTTATTTCGAAAATTTGTCATCATATATTATAATTTAATTAGATTTTTAAATTTTGAAACCTAAAATAAGTTTAGAACAGATAATAAAATTAAATCATTCAAAAAGTGCCCCTACAACTTATAAAACGACACCACCACTAACCCATTAATAACACATCTGAAGACCCTTGTACCATCCCAAATTGTCCAAATTAAGATCCCTACATCCCTATATTTCTTCAAGAAGACATACCCTAGGCAGAAGGCAATTCATGTAATCCATTTATGTCAAACCAATGGGTGATACCTGATTTAATGGTAACATATTCTCTTAAGTTATTTTATTTTATACTACTACTCCAACCCCATAAAATCTACTTATTCCATTATATAATAAAAACTCCATTATCCTCAATAAATTATGTTTTTTATGAAAGTTATTAGAAATAATCATTCTCACACCACAATCTAATATGTAAAAGACATATTGTTTCTCTGGATGACGAACTACTGGCTCAGAAAATGATGATTGTTCAGATATCTCCTACCACCTATCGTGGTTTCCATTATGATGGATATATATTTATATATGATATATATTGTGTTTATGTTCTCTCTATGCTTCTGTATTTTTCATTTATAACATATCTTTTCCTAGTGGGTAAATACGATAATTTCATTTGAGGAAGTGTTTACTACCTCCCCCTCAAAGTGATATGATTCATTCATGACATACATGGAATTTATAAAAGATAGAGTTAATGAAATTATATCTGATATTATACTGTAAATATAACATAACTATTTATTATTATGTATTCATTCCATAAAATATGACATTGAAATTAATGTTGTGTTCATGCGTACGTACGGCTTACCGTCTCCATAAAAATTTCATTTCATTTCATATCTCCAAATATTTTGTACTTTTATAAAAACATACTTATACTTGATATATATATATATATATATTATATAAGATATCTTAATCTTTAATATCATTTAGGCTATACTGAAATTTTGACCACAATGTCATCTTGTAATTATAAGATGTTCATTTTTTACTCAAGTTGCTAATATTGACAAAACGTCCATTATTAACTCAAATGATTATGTAACTCCTATAACATGGTAATAAGTAATATAAAATGAATAATAAACATGAAAAAGTTTCTTAAGAAAGTATAAATTTACTTTAGTTTATTATTCAATATATTATTGAAATAATTAGTCATGTCGGACATTAGTTAAGGTAATTCGTCTCAACCTCCTTTCATTAAGGAATTTTTTTTACACGACATTATTGTGTATAGTGTATAAAACTCTTTTACTATTCATTTCATTCCAATATAATCTTTTTATTTTTATCCTTTTAATAAATTACAAAATAAATGATTCTTTTTAACATACATAGTGACAATGACCATTCCCCTACCACGAGTATTATTTGATATTTGGATTCATTAACAAGACATAATATTTTTAAAAGGAAAATTATTACCACATACTCTTTTTATGTCTCGTACTATTGAAAATGGTTTTGATAATTTATTTATTATGTCAATATATTTAGATGATATATTGTGATTGAAATGGGAATATTTAATCTTTCTATTATGTTTGTATTATGTGTTATAAATATGTTAAGCTTATCAGGCAATGTTACCAAATACTAGTGGTTATGTGATAAACATAGGGTAGGTGAGCCCGAAATATATTTCTAATGAATTGGGTAAGGTGATCATGGTAAACATTAATTTTTCACCTTATTGATTTAGTGAATATAATGTTATGGGTATTACAAACATAATTCCGTATGAAGCTATATAGCCACAATGTAAGTTGGATACAGATTCCCCAAGTTACCTTTATGATTTCTGATTTATATGTGTTATTAATAAATCGTATGACTTCATGCAGTATGGTCAAGAGATTATGAATTGTATTTATTGAAGAACTAATAATTTCATTCATTTTTTAACCCTTACTGAGATTTTTATTCTCATCCCATGTTTTGAAATGTTTTTCAAATGACATAAAGATGAATCGGGTAAAGGATGGGATTAAGAAAATTTCATGCTTTCTAAAACATGGAAACTAGTCATGACTCTTTTTTATGAGTTTTTATTTATAGAAAAAATAGATTCGGTGTAGAATTATCAACTTTTTAATTTTAGAGATGTAATGTAATAGTTACAGCTAAATTCCCAAAATCTTTAAACCTGAAAAGATCATCAATGTGAATTATTATCATAATTCTTAATTAATTACTATTTTAAATTCAGGGCCTTATAGTTGTTATTAAAACATAGTTTAGAAAACATTAGGAGTTTAAATATTGTTTAATTAATTTCCATAAATTAATTTATGTTAATATTGAAATGACATATCATTTAGAGATTACCTTTTTGCATCGAATAATATATATCTCTGTTCACAAAGGTCTTCCATAGAGGAAACATGGAAACTATGATTGGATGACATCAATAGGAAGACATTCCTCAAAATCCGCAACCTGATAAGGTCAAAATTGGAATTGAATTGTTTGTTATAGTGATGGAACTGTAGACTTAGGTTACAAATTGTGGTGTTATCAATGATTGGGATCATCCAGATCCACCACAAAGGAACATGTCAGTAGTGGATTATTTCCTTAGGCAGCATCCCCCATCATTCGGTGGAATATTTTTAATTTAGCTAGCTGAAGGGTGTATTAAATAACTGTATAATATTTTTGATGTCATGGGGTGTAAAGAACATTAAATGCTTAGTGTTACTGTTTACCATTTTGAGGGTGAAGCCAATAAGTTTGGGTAAATTGAAAATAATATAATGAATAGTGAGGAAATTTATTCCTTTATTGGGATGATTTAAATGTTTGTTTTTGAGAAATATTTTCCAAATGTTGTTCGTCTTAGAATGAAAAAACAATTTTTCTAATTAAGCAGAATGACTTAATGGCTCCTTATAATGAAAAATTCACTCAACTGGAACGGTTTGTTCCAAATTTCATAAAACATATCAATAGTAAAATCAATCATTTTTACTCATGATTAAATCCAAATAATCAAAGTGATTGGACTTATTAGGAGTTAAAATGTTATGATATTTTTTTCCGATGTGAAGAGAAGGTGGAAATGGATTTTTCCAATGATCGTGTTTTCTATGAAAAAATATAGGATTAGAGGTCTAGATGACAGAAGAAAAGGGAAGAACTATTCAAAAAAGTATAATGGTACGAATCTTGGGTTTATAGTTTTTGAAAATTGTGGTAAAAATCATGATGGGTAATGTCATTTGTATTCTGGTAAGTGATACTGATGTTGTAAAATGGGACATATAGAAATTAATTGCCCTGAAAATGATCAGGGTAATGGTAAGAAAAAATCTGATTTCCAATCTGTAAAATGTTATAAGTGAAATGAAATGGGTCATTATAAAAATTAGTGTCCAAAGAAAAACTCAACTGAGGGAAAGAATCCATACTACAATTAGAAGGGCTGGTTAAATCTTATTCATCTACTTTAGTAGATGATAGAACATCAAATGTTGTATTATCAGGTACAGTATTTCACTATTTTGATTTTTTCAATGTGTTGTTTGATTCATGTTTTACAAACTGTTCCCTTTTAGAAGATTTTTCTATTAAATTTGGAATTACATCTCAAGATATGAATTTTGAAAATAAGTTAAATACACTTGGATGAAATGTTGAGACAAAATGAAATTTTAGGATTCTTCTTGTCATTGTGTGTGGAATGAATCTACCAGAAAACATTATTATTTTTCCTCCAGTTGAGTTTGAGGTTTTTTTGGGTATAGATTGGATTTCTTTTATATCATGTTAAGATTGACTGTAGAGCTAATGTCGTTTTTTCCAGAAGGAATTAAATTTTGTGTACCAGAAACAATTTTAGGAGTTATTTGATAAAGGTTCCATTTGTACTAGCACATCACCATGGTGTGATGATATCATGTTTTTTAAATGGAAGGATGGATAAATGATTCTTTTAATTGATTTTAGATCCCTAAATAACATCAATATTAAGAACAAGTATCCTTTTCCCCATATCGATGATTTTAATGTTCAGCTATATGGAGCTCAGTATTTCTCAAAGATTGACTTCTGGTCGGGGTACCATTAGCTAAATGTAAAGGATGAAGACATTATAATGACTGTGTTTCATACTAGATATGGCCACTATGAATTTTTAGTTATGAATTTTGGGTTAATCAATGGACATGTTTTATTCATGTATCCAATGCATATTATTTTTCGTGAATTCTTGTATATGCTTATGGTTATGTTCATTATTGATATTTTGGATTATTAATAATGAAATTATGACATTTAATGTCATTTAGGGTTTTTCTTTTAAACCATAAATGAAAATAAACTATATGGGAAATTCAACAAGAGTGAGTTTTGGTTACAAAAAAAATTCATTCCATGGTTACATTGTATCAAAATATTGAATAACAGTTGATCATGCTAACAGAAAATTTTTTGCATAAAGGAAAATACCCACAAGTATAACAAATATCTATAGATATCATGGTTTAGGTAGTTATTACTTGAGTATTGTTGATGGTTTTTCATATTTTTCTATCCAATTAACTACATTAACTCAAAAAGGTGTTATATTCATTTGGAAAAAAGAATGTGATGATTGTTTTTAGGAATTGAAATGAAGATTATTGAATTCTATAGTTTTTGAATTACCTTCCAGAAATGATTAGTTAGTTAACTATAGTGATGATTATTTCAGTGGATTTGGATGATTCCTATTGAAGAATAATCCATCATTCCAGTTGAATCCTCATGAGTTAAATGACCAAAATCATGATTTTAAATTATCTGTTATTGTTTTTTCTATAAAAATTTGGATGCAACAATTGTATGGTTAAAATGTGAAATATATTATTTCAACAAATGTTTTAACTATATATTCACTCAGAAATAAATGAACATGAGAGGTAGGAAATGGTTAAAAGTAATCATGGATTATGATTGCACAATTCATTGCAATCCTGGAAAAAAAACAAAGTGGTGATGCATTGAGTTGGAAAAGTAGTGCTACATTTACCATGTTATGTTTGAAACAAGATAAAATGATTAAATATATGATTAACTTTTGCATTGAAGTTCTTGGTGCATGAAATTCCTATGTTTTGTTTCAAGTGTCAGAGAAATAATCTCTATCATATAGAATAAAAAATGTGTTGAAGGAAGAAATTGACTTGCATGAATTGGTTTAATTGGATCATAATGATATGTTTCCAGAATATAACATTGATAATGAATGTATTGTGAGATTTGGGATAACATTATGTGTTCCTTTTGATTAAATGTTGATGAAATATTTATTATGTGAAGCTCATAGTTATCTATTTTCAGTACATCCTAGTAGAACTAAGATGTATAGAGATATTTTGATAATGTTACTAGTTGGATGGAATGAAAAGAGATACTGCTAACTTTATTGTGAAGTGTTTTACTGGTAAATGGATTAAAGTTGAGTGGATGATACCAAAAAGGATGATTATTCTTTTACTGGTGCTAGAGTAGAAATGGGAAAATATATTTGTGGACATCAGTGTTGGATTATCGAAGACATCTCGAGTTAACAAGGCAATATAAGTTATAATTGAATGATTGACTAAATATTCCAATTTCCTCTCTATTCGATGTAATTTGACTCTAGATCGACTTTCTAAGTTGTATGTTAAAGAGATAATTAGTTTTCATGGAGTTTTCCTCTCCATTGTATCTAATAATGATATCTGATTGACATCTAAATTTTTCAAATCCCGTCAAATGTTTTTGAGTAAAAACTTAAATTTTATTACAAATTTTTCTGATCAATCAAATGGGAAGTCATAATGGTTAATTCAGACCTTATAGTATATGATATGTGATTTTTCAATAGAGTAATAGGGATGCTGGGACAAACATCTTTTTTTGGTTCAATTTACTAATAATAGAAATTTTCATTTATGAATACAGATGGCTCTAATGGATGAATTATATAGATTGTGTTTTTGAACTCTAGTTTTTTGGGATGACATAAGTGAAAGGAATATGACGGGACCCGAATTGGTAGTAGATATAGTAGAGAAAGTTCAATTGATTAAGAAACATCTGAGAACATCTCAGAGCACCCAAAAACATTATGTGGATAATCATAGGAAGGATCTTTCTTTTGAGGTAGGTGATCATGTCTTTGACAAATCTTCTCCATCGAATAGTGTCATGTGTTTTGGTACGAAGGTAAAACTGAGCCTGGGTTTTATTAGACCTTATGAAATCATAGTGAATGATGGATAAGTAGACTACATAGTGGATTTACCTCAATGTTTATTTCAGGTATACTATGTTTTTAATGATTCAATGTTGGGAATGTATATTCTAGATCCATCATATTTTGGGTGCCCAGAGGTAGTTCAGTTTTAATATAATCTCTCTTATGAGGAATAATCATTCCTTATTTATGACTGAACAGAGAATGTGTTACAAAATATTGTAACTCATCTGGTAAATGTTATTTTTAAAAACCACATGCATGAAGATCCAACATGGCAATATAAAATTTCTATGAGAGATAAATACACCCACTTATTTGATAAGTGAATAAAATTGTGAGAGCACAATTTCTAAATTGGGGGATTGATGTAACATCAAAGATAATTAAATAGTAATACATTTTCATAATTGTTAATATTTTTGACCTAAATATTAATTAAACATTAAATGGGATTCTATGTTTGATTATGTACTTAATATGAAACAATTGGTTTCATTTAAATTATATGTTGTTCACAATGTTGTGATATAATGAAAAATAATAATATAATAATTTTATTTTAATTGTAGTAATATCATAACCTTTGTATTGGTGGGAACTAATATAACAATATAAAATATGATTATACATGTTTGTTAAAAGTTTTTACAATTATCCAAGACATTTTGGAGTCTTAATCTTAGAATGAATCCAATATTTATCCTAGATAATATAATATTCTTACAACGGTCAATTTACTGCCTTTGGATGGAAACAGTTTTAAATATAGATTTAGTCACTTTTGTATTTTCTACTTTTCTGAATAATATTTTTCTTTATAATCGGGACATCATAATTTATGTTGGATGAAATTTTGGTATTTTTCTGATATAGACCATTTTTTAATTGATATTGAAAAATACTGCATTTTAATTCAAAACTACCTTTTAATAAAATTTATTTATATAGATATATTACCATTTTAATTGTTTTTAAAGTGTCATTATATTATATATTATCCATTTAATCCAATTTTTTTCATTATATGTAATAAAAATTCAAAAAATGGACAGAAACCACAGTCAATATTTTTATAGTTATTATTTCATAAAAATGGGCTTTTTGTTTTGACAATGGGAATTAATTTAAAATTAATTTCATCCACTTCTGGGTTTGGAATTCACAAAAATGGATTCCATATATGGAATTAGGATGTCAAAATTGTCTAAATATGTACCTTTTAATTTAATAAATTATGAATATTTATTTCAGTAGGTATTTTATTTCCATGGTTAAAAGGTATATATGGTGTATAAGTGTAATCAAATATTATTATAATATTATTAAATTACCCTAACTATAAGGACCTGGAATTAAACATTACATAATCGTGAATAAAATTTATAATTCACATGGAGGATCTATTCAGGTGTAGAGTTTTAGAGAATTGGGCATAACAATTACATTACATCTCCAAAATTAAAAAGTAGACACTTCTACTCAATTTCCATTTTTTCATAAAATAACTACTCTTGAATAATTGAGACAAGTGTAGATCCATTTTTAGACAGCATGAATATTCCTTTATCCTATTCATGACCCTATTCCACTTTATGTCATGTGAAAAAACATTTCGAAAACATGGGATTAGCATAAGAAACTCAGTAAGGGATACACAAAGAAGTAAAAATGTTTGTTTTTTAAATCAAAAAAGTAAACCATTAATACATTATCATAAAAAATATTATTCACCTATAAGAAGTATTAAATACTCTTCACTTATGAAAATATCATTTAATACCCTTTTGTAACCAAAATATTACCACAAATCCCATATAAAGAACACGTAACATATAAAGTTAACTCAATACATAAACATTCATAATGGAATAACCATAACGTCAACTTCCACAAATATCACTAAATAGAATAGCCATATGGCCGACTTCCATACACAATGCATTGGAGGTTATAACATAACCACCCATCCGGGTTTATCATGGCACCATCCATCAGATGGTTTATCACATAACCACCCGTCAAATGTCCAACTACCATCATAACATACAAAATATTTCAAATATAAACATTTCACTAATAACATTTAATTTTCAGTCACAAGAAGTAATTTCAAGATATTAAAATAATCAATCCATTTTCATAAAACATTTAAAAAGATATTTTTATAATTAAATTGTTACAAACAACTTTGAATATTTTAATGGAATTATAATTTAAAAACATTAATTTCCATATAAATAAATCCTCAAAACCATTTTTAAAAAATGGAAATTAAAGAGAAATATTTAGAATAATAAATCTCTGAAATATTTGAAACGGTATTTTATTTAAAGTGATTTTAACAAAATGAGAGACCCTTGAATTCAAATAATTGAGGAATTACATTTAATAAAAACATTATAATATCATGAGAATAATGGGATTCATGATATAATATTCTAAAGGATAGTATATACAACATATAAAAGAGAATTGGCGCATATCAATAATGAAGTCTCAATGGTATGTAAATTGAGATAAAATCCCATATAAAGAGGGTATCCTTAGATTAAGGATAATCCAAAGAAATTATTATGTGTGAAAAATACTGATACACCCAATATATGTGGATATTACGTAAAAAAACAAAGTTCATTCAAACATATTTATAGCAGGACATAATCAAGAAGTATAAGTTTAACCCGAAGAATTGAAATCGGGTTAAGAAGTTCCATTGCAAAAATTTGACAGTGTAACGATGTCACTTTAAAATTCAGAAAATGTGTTGATAAGATAAAAAAGGTATCTCATCCTATCGAAAAATACTTTATAAAAATAAGGATATATAAGAACATAACCCAACATAAAAATATGTAAATTAAAAGACATAACCAAAAGATGTCTTTTTTTAAAAAAGAGGAGGGTGAAGTGTTCCCTTACAGATTTGGTAACTTACAAAACATATGCCACATAAAAGAAGGATTATAAAATGATAATTTAAATACCCATTAATGAAATTATATTACACAAAGAGTAAAATCATGGGCAATACATACACCACACAAAAGGAAATAGTGGAAAATATGGCATTAATCACACAGGAATAACAAGTGAGATGAAACCCTTTACCACATTGTAATCAACTAATTCATATGACCAACAGTTACTAACCATCAAATTAATCAAATAATTCCATGAATATAATTATAATAATGATAATATATATCAAATTCCATATGAAATACACTACATGGAATGAATAATTGGTGAACAATAGAAATCTCATAGAATTATAAGTGAGATAAGAAAATCCATATCCTTGTGTCCGACTTGACTCGTTTGTTCCTTATTCTTCCAGAATAATAAAATGAAGTTAATTTATAATTTTTAAGAACCTTTTTCAAGTTTATTATTCTTTTTATGTAATTTATTACCTTGTTATAAACATTATGCAATAATTTAATTTAATAATGGTCATTTGGTCAATATTTGGTACTTGAGTAAAAAATGAACAACTTATAATTACAAGTTGCCCATATGGTCAATAGTCCATTATATCCATAATGATATTCATGGTTTATATAAAATATAAATAATATATATCCAGTATATATGTGTATTTATAATATTACATAACATTTTGGAAATAAGAAATGAAATGCACCGTTCGTGGAGACGGTTAGCAGTAAGTACACATGAATGCTACTTTCTTTTCTATTTCGAATTTTAATGGAATTAAAACATAATGATTATTAGGTATATTATAATTTGAGTATAGTATCATATATTATTTCATTAATTATATCCTTTATAGATCCCATATATGGCATTAACGGGTCATATCACTTTGAGGGGGTCGTAGTCTAGACTTCCTCAGATGAAATTATCGCGTTTTCCAATAAAGGAATCCATGAAGGTATGATAAAAAAATATAGAAGAATAAAAAAACATAAAAATAATATATATATATATATCGTATATTAATACATTTCCATCATAATGTCCACCATGATAGGCGGTAGGAGATGATCGAACAATCATCGTTTCGTGAGACGTTACTTTTCCATTCACAGAAACGGTATGTTATTCACACATTAGATGGATGTGTGTGTAAGTGTAGTTAAAATATTTCTTATAAAAACATCCTAGAATAATTAGGATACAGTTTTTGTTATGAAAGAAATGAATAAAAGGAATATTGGGGTTTGAGAAGTAAAATAAAAGAAAAGAAGTTAAGAGGAATCGTTACCTTTAATTTGGGTATCCTTGGTTTGAACGAAAAGGAAATATTGATGTGCCTTCTTCCTAAGGTAAGGCTTCTAGGAGTAGTAGAGTGTTTTAGGGAACTTAATTGAGTAGAGTTTTTATGAGACAAAATTCTTGAGAGGGGTGAGGAATTTTATATAGGTGAGGTATTTTTATAAGGTGGAGGAAGGGCTCTTTAGGAAAGTGTGTTAATATTATTTTCTTATATAATGATATTCTATTTATAAAGTTCAAAAACTCATTAAAGTAGAAGATAAGATGATTCATGGTCGAACTAAAATAATCTAATAATAGTTTGACATGTTTTGGAAGTTATATTAATATTTATAATTTTGTTTATCAAAATAATTTATTAATTCAGAAAACACTGCATCATTATTCTGTCATAAATAATTTAATTTATTTGATTACTAAATATTATTAAAAAAATACCTTGATATAGGAAATCAATTTAGATGTCTAATAAATATTTATTGTTGAAAAGATAACTTTTATAACCCAATGATAAAAATAATTTAATGAAAGATATTTGTTTGTGTCATTTTTGACTTTACTTATAATTAATTAATCTAAAGTGTCATTATCACTCTATTGTTGCTCCATGGGGTCCCAAAATCAACCCAATGATGCCCATGGTCGTACATGACTCTTAAAATGATGTAATGACTTGTTTTAAGGTAATTATTTATTATAATGTTATAATTTTTACCTTGAATTGCCCTATTGACCTTTCATTGTGGTAAATAAAAGTCAAATTTTACTATTCACCAAAAATAATTTCCTCTTTCAGGAACCACATTTTACTTATTAATAAAAACAATTTATGTCAGATTTTTGAATATCAATTCATAGAAGAGGTAAAATTCTATTTAAATGTAAAACCTTGTTTTTTTACCTACTAATAAGTTGTTTAACAATCCATATATAATTGATGGTTTTCAGAAAAATACCAAACATTCCTCCTAATATATATGTGATATTCCAAATTCATGAATTATATATATTTTAAGTAATTCAAAACAATGAAGATACATTAATTAATTTGAAATTAGTTCCCGTTCTCAAAACAAATAGCGTGTTGTTATAAAATGAGAACTATCCCAAGATTGACACTTGTTTATGTCTAATTTCAAAATGAAATTATATCCAATTACCAAAATTATACATAATTGTAAAAATATATTATAATTACACTATAAAACCAATTAAAACGATAATCTATCAATATATATAAATTATATTAAAAGGAATTTTTGAACTAAAATACTGTATTTTTCACTCTTCATCAAAAAATGTAATTTATCAAAAAAAATACAAAAAATTTAACCAAAGTAAATTTTGATGTCCCGAATCTAAAAAATAATTTTATTTTGTCAAATAAAACATATAAAATTGAACAAATCTATATTTATAGAGTACTCTCCATCAAAATGCGTAAAATCGACCTTTTGCGGAATATTGGAGTATTCATGTTTAAAATTAGATTTATTAATATTTTATACCCTAACATTTATTGGATAAATGTAAAAACATTTAACAAACTTATATAAAGATTTTGTAGTTAGTTCTGTTCATTCCTTCCATTACAACGACTATATGTTAACTACCATTTTAAATAATAATAATATTATATAATTATTTTTTCCATTATAACTCAGTGTTGTGTGCATCATATGTTTTCAAAGAAACCAGTTGTTGTGTATCAGGAACGCCATCGTACATATAATCCCCTTTGAAGTAAAATTAATAATTAATTCACAAATATTAATAGATATTAAATGTTTCTAACTCTTCATTTATCTAGGATGTTACATCCTTCCCCCTTTTGGGAATTGTGTCCTCACAATTTTACAACTGGGCTTTGAAACATCATTAAAAGTCCAACATCAGAAAAGAGTAAATAAAAATAACACTTTAAAATAAATTAAGATAAGTACAGAGGTCAACCAAGACAATAGATAATAGGATACCATGAAAACATGGGTATGGGTGAGAAACTAACCCTCATAGATTAATAAGGAGTGATAGAGAACTTGATCACAGAAAGCTAACCGCCACAATACCATTAATTTGTGGGTGAGTAAAATTCTGATGATAAAAGAGAGCTTATAACATTTTTTTCATCATGGTCATTTTCATATTGTTGAATAATTTTATTAATAACTAGACTATGATCTTAAGTAAATATACATACTTTCCATGTAGAGTGTCATCCTTTAATCAAATTCTACCACAAACTCACCTTTTCTCAAATCGATGAATGTTCATGAATACTTGTTCACATTAAAAGTGCTATAATCAACATATATTGAATTATATAAACCACAAAATATGAACTATTTTTTTCCCATGTGTTTAGACATTTTCCAAAACCAAAATGGTCAGTACAATATTAGATAATCCCCAAAAGGATAGTATTTTACAAAAATAAAAACAACTATTAATCTCCAAAATTTGTCAAACATTACACAAAGTTATTCAATGACCATTCAATAAATAGTTTTCCCTTAAATTCCACAAATTAATCCAATCTATGATTGAAACCCTAAACATAAAATGATTTGATCCCATAGTCTTCCACAATAAATCATAACATTTATCTCCAAATAACATCTACTACTCTTAATGTCTCAAACTGGAGTATAATTAACCTAATCACATATTCTCTATGATAGGGTAATCATTTTTATAAATAACCCAAATCAACATATATTATTCCAAAATAATATTTCATCCATTACGCCAAAAATTAAATCTTGAGGTATTCTATATTCCATAAGCATATAGTTTTCCCCAAAGAGAGAATGTCTTCCAAAATAACATTTTTCACATAATCAGCAAACCATTTTCCTATACTAAGTATATCCATTTGATAAAATATATGTTTCAAAAATCAACTTATTCTTGTTTCATAAAATCATTTTACTAAAATAATTAGTCATACTATCGAGGGAATTCAAGTAGGCTAGTGGTAGGGGATGCGCCCCTATCACCCTTCGGTTGTGGGTTTGATTCCTACAGCGTTGCCAGATGTGATGGATTGTCACCCATCCAACGAGTTTTCCTTTTTATAAAACTGATAAATAACCATTACATATTTTATCCACAATGGTTTACTTATACCTCTAATTTTCATCCAAATTCATTATGATCTCAAAATCATAATTCATGAAGTCTTATTTCACTACCATATGATAAAATTAAACGATCCCCAAAATAATGAACAACATAACTTGATCATGGTGTCCATTTGGTATCATCATCATATTGGTCGCGTATGTAGAAGGTCCATGCATTGAAACAATTATTTACTGATCCTTAAAAATAATTTTCTTACTCTATCCAAATACACCTTCTTCAACATGGGTCATATGGGTGTTCATAGAAAAATAGTTTGGGAAAATAATCAAGTACGACATAAAATTTCGAAACATCTGATAAAAAATGACTTCCATAAAACATTCAGACCAAATTTGACCTGAAAGATTAAATTAATAGTCCTTTTAGAATACCATAAGTATGTCATGAGAGACTATATTGTATAAATAAATATAAATAGGTTTCCTATGGGTATCCTTCTTCAGCACATTTTTTAAAATCATAATATGATTCAATATCTTGTGATTAGGAAAAGTATTTGTAAATTCTTTAATAATATTTACATTTATTGAAAATATGAGAGTATTGTGAAAATAATATTTATTTAAATACAACGCATCATCCATGATGATAACGATGTATAGTAGAGGTTTTTGATATCTCAAACCACTGTTTGCAAGTGAGTTGTTTGCTAGAGAATGTTTCACAATCATTCGAACATGAATTTTCAATAATTATTTCATGAAAGTCATTAGAAAGAGAGAGGAATGTTGTTTGAGATAATCATCCATCAATTTGTAACTTACATTACTAGATATGAAAAAGTTATAAAACAACGATTTAATAGAAATAATAGACCTAGGTACTAATCATCTATTTAACGAAAAATCAAAATCCTGAATGTCTTCTAAACAGACCATTGATACCAACTATAAGGACTCAACCTTAAACAATACATAATAATTAATTAAATGAGTAATTCACATTGAGGATCTTTTCAGGTTTAGAGTTTTAGGGAATTAGGAATAAAATTACATTATGTCTCAAAAATTAAAAAGTAGACACATGTACTCAGTTTCCATTTTTTAATAAAATAAAAACTCTTGAATAAATGAGACTTGTCATGATCCATGTTTTAGATAGCATGAATTTTACATGATCCCATTCTTAACCGTATTCAACTTTTTGTCCTGGGAAAAAATTACAAAAACATGGGATGAGCATAAAAGACATAATATTGGATACACAAAGAAGGAAAACTATTTTTCATTCAAATCAACAATTAAACCATGGATACATTATCATATGTAATAGTATTCACCTTTAAGAAGTAGTAAATACTCTTCACTGTATATAAGATCATTGCATACACTTTTATAACCAAAGGATTATAATAAAACCTATATAATGAACACATAACATATAAAGGAAACTTGGGTAACAAAAATTCATAGTGGAATAACCATATGTTCAGAATGCACAAATATCACTACATAGAAATCCAAATGGTCGACTTCCATAGCCAATGCACTGGAGATTATAACCTAACCACCCGTCTTGATTTATCACAGCATCACCCATCATATGGTTTATCATGTAACCACCCGTAAAATGTCCAAGTACTATCATAACACATAAAATATTGCAATTATAAACATTTCACTAATAACATTTCTTTTTCAATCACAATATGTAATTTCAAGATATTTAAATAATCAATCCATTTTCCTAAACCATTTAAAAAGTTATGTTTGAATAAAAGTGTCCCATACCACATTGGAGATTTTAAATGAAATATAATTTTAAAAAATTATTTTCAATATAAATAAATCCTCAAAACAATTTTTATAACATGGACATTAAAGTTAAATGTTTAGAATAATAAATATCTAAAACAATTTAAACGATATTTTAGTTAAATATATTTCAACAAAATGAGAGATGATTAATACAAATAATTGAGGAATTACATTTAATAAAAACCTGGAAATATCATGAGAATAAATGGATTCATGATATAATATTCCAGAGGATATTATATACACCATATAAAATTTAATTGGATCATAAGAACAATGATGTCTCAATAGAAAGTAAATTGAGATTAAATCCCTTATAAATAGGTTATCCTTAGATTAAGGATAAATAAATGAAATAATTAAGTGTGAAAAATATGAATAAATCCAATATAAGTGGATATTAAGTGAAAAAAAATAATAGGCCATTAAAACATATTTATATCATGACATAATCAATAATTAGATGTTTAACCCAATGAATTGAAATTAGGTAAAGATGTTCCCCGAAAAAAATTCGACAGCCTAATGACATCACATTAAAATTACGAAATGAGTTAATAAGATAAAAATGGAATCTCATCACTGGGAAAACAAATTTACATCAATAAGGATATATAATAACATATCCCAACATAAAAATATGAAAATTATATGACATAACAAAAAGAAGTCTTTTTTTTAAAAAAAGAGGAGGGTGAATGGTTCCTTTAACGATTTGGTAACATACAAAACATATGCTACATGAAATAAGTATCATACAATGAAGATGTAAATACTCATAAATGAAAGTATATTTCACAAAAGGGTACAATCATGCTCAGTACATACACCACACCAATGTATATAGTGGAAAATATAGCATGAATCTCATGGGAATAAAAAGTGAGATGAAAGCCTTTACCACATTGTAATCGACATGGTCGTATGGCCAAAAGTTAATAACCACCAAATGAATCACAGAATTCCATGAATATAATGATAAAAATGATAATATTTATCAAATTGAAGTACAAAATACAACACATGAAATGAATAACTGGTGAACAATGGAAATATCACGGAATTAAAATTTAGATAAGAAAATCCCTTACCTTGTGTTCGATTTGACTCATTTGATCATTGTTCATACTAAATAATAAACTAAATTTAATTTCTACTTTCTTAAGAACTTTTTTCATGTTTATTATCCTTTTTATATCACTTATTACCATCTTATAAACATTATGTTGTCATTTATGTTAATAATGGTCATTTTCTCAATATTTGGTACTTGAGTAACAAATGAACACCTTGTAATTACATGTTTTCCATGTGGTCAATAGTCCATTTTCTATAGAATTATATTAATGATTTATATATCATATAAATCATATATTTCGTGTATATATATGTATTTATTATAGTTCCTAACATTTTGGAAATATGAAATGAAATGCACTGTTTAGGGAGACAGTAAGTCATACGTACGCATGAATGCTACATTCATTTCTATTTCATATTTTAATGTAATTAAAACAGAATGATACACATGAATATTATAATTCCAGTATAATATCATTTATAATATCATTAAATATATCCTTTATACGTCCCACAAATGGCCTTAATGAGTCATATCACTTTGTGGGGACGGTAGTTCGCACATTCTCAAGTGAATTTATCGCGTTTACCTATAATGGAAACCATAAAGGTAAAATAAAAAAATAAAGAAGAAAAAAAAGGAAACATAAACATAATATATATATCATATATAAAAAAACATCCATCTTAATGGCCACCATGAGATGGGGTAGTAGATAATCGAACAATCATCGTTTCGTGTGGCGTTAGTTTTCCATCCACAGAAACAGTATGTCCTTCACCAATTAGATGGAGGTGTGTGTAAGTTTAGATAAATTACATATAATAAAAACATCCTAGTATATTAAGGATACTGAATTTGACAATTATGAAAGGAATAAAAATATTTTAGGGGTGGGAGAAGTAAAATAAAATAAAATAAGTTAAGAGGAACTGTTACCTTTAATTTGGGTAACATCCTTTGGCTTGAACCAACAAGACTTCTTGAAGTTCATTATGCCTATGATAAGGATTCTAGGGGGAGGATAGGGATTTAGGGACACTACTGGAAATGTGGTTTTTAATCACGAATATTTACCAACTGTTTTCTTAATCCATTGGTAAATAAGGGCTAGGAAACCCTTTCCCAACGGTTGAGTAGAACCATTGGGAAAGGGTACCCCATTGACAAAGATTTTATGAAACCATTGGCAATGGGGTTTTCAGGTTACCCTTTCCCAATGGTTTTTAAAAACCATTGGTAAATCTTTTCCCCAAATACAATCAGACCGCTGATCTCCCCCAGTCGTGACAGAACCCTAAAATCAATCTGGCACTTGGCACCTCTCTCAAAATCCCCCATCCAAACAAGTGAAAATCCATCTAAATCATCTCAAATCAAGGAATTTATTATTTATACACATATGATACCATGTTTTTATTTTTATTGATAAAATATTATAGTTTTATGTTTTGATTTTAATGTGATTTCACCCTGAAAAATAGGGAAATGAATGAATATTTTGTTAATTAATTATATTCCCAGGGAATATAATTTTCATTATAATTTCCATGCTAAATAAATGGGTAATGTTATATAAGACCTTGAATAAATTGAGGAAGTTGTGGTATGTTGCTTCTCTGAGAGGATTTTTGTTGTGTTTCCTTGTATGTTGTAGGCTGTTGTATGGTGATTGAGGAGACCAGCTGGGCTTTATGATATGTGGGGTTGTAATGTGATGGTTAGTGGGCATGGATGTGACATGTGATGTTGTGTGATAGTGATGATGAGTGGTGGTGTTGTGTCGTGTGAAGGTGTTGTTTGATGAGGTTGTGGTGTATGATTTGATGAGGTGGTTTTGGTTGTGTGGTGGTTTGTGATGTGAAATATTTCTGTTGTGACATGTTATTTTTTTGGTGAGATGGTTGGCCGATGTAACATGGTGATGATGGTTATTGTGAGATGGTGAGTGTTTGTGTGGTGGTCTTATTAGTTTCCTGGTTATCTATGGAATAAATTATTTTGGAATAAAACAAGATAGTAAATAAATGAGATGGAATAGAAATGGATGTGTGGTAAATGGATTTAGTTAATATAACATTAAATGAATGGACAATGTAAGTTTGAAAGATGTAGCTTATAAATGAAAGTGGGAAATGCTATGTGTCTTGTGTGGTAGTGGTGTGGTGTGTTTCATATAGTGGTGAAAGTGGTTGTGATGGTTTATGTGATGTGTGTTAGTATTGAAGTGTGTGATTATATAGTTAATGTGAACCATAGGTTGTGTATTTTGTGCTATCTATATATCATGTAATTTATGTTATTTATACACATTCCCAGCCAGAGCTGGATAAATATACATACGATCAGAGTTTCTGAGTTATGGGTATTTTTTCTAATATCTAGGATTGTGGTTATATGGTTGGATAGCTACCATATCTTCCCTAGTCTTCCCTCATAAGTGATTGACCTTGTGTATTTAGTCATGATGTGATGTGATTGTCCATGTGTCTATAGGTGAGATGTACAATGATTTCCCTAGTGTTTTCAGGTGATGTGCGATGTGATAAGTCTATAATAAGATGTGGCATGTGGTTGGGGTCATGTAGGGTAGGAGTATGGCCCACAGTTGATGTTATTCATGTTCATGATACCCTACTAATATGGTTATGGGATGAGGCATGCTGTGATATGATAACACATTAATTTTTTGTTGGTATTACATTTTTTAATAACACATTAGTATGTTTTTTTCACATGTGTAGATGATACCTTGATTTTTTTCTTACTTTATCATTTACATAAATTTTTTTTCAACTAAAGATCAATCCTATTGAATTGTTTATGAAAAAATAACTTATATAAATTCTTTTTATAGAATGGACATAAGTTGGATTTATGAAACCGATCAAATATCAAGGGATTTTAAAAACAATTTGTAGAGTTTGCATTTCAAAATGCTTCAAATAGTGGTCACATACACTACCCATGGTCCTATTGTGTTAGTAGACCTTGGATGAGCTGTGAAGAAGTCAGCTACCACATAACCAAAAATAGTTTTCAAGAAAACTACTTTGTGTGGTATAAAAATGGGGAGAAAATGAAATCTCAAATTGGTGTTGATCGAAATGAAGGAACTGGAATGGAAAATCTATTAGATGATCGGTTTCCATTTATTCGTCATCATGAAAATGAAAGTATTTCAACTCAAGAAGACTTAGATATGAGGAAAGCTAATGCATCTAGTGAAAATGATAATATTGACAGGGTGAATAAATTTAATGATGATACCACGACTCCAGTGTATCAACAATTCGTTAAAATGAAAAAGATTGAATTTTTATTCTGACGGTTTCATTGGAAAACTATGTATGGTATTTCTAATACAGAAATAGATTAAATTCTTACACTCTTGAAGGATTTACTTCCAGATGATGCAGATATTCCCTCAAACCTCTATATGGCCTGAATGTTACTTGAGGAACTTGGATTTTCAAAAAACAAAATTCATGCTTTCCCGAATGATTTTATTTTATTTTGAGAGGAAACGGCTGAACGAAATGATTGTATAAAATGTGGCACATCCCGTTTGAAGTCAAAATCTGAGGGAACACCATCCCGCGTTCGATAGAAAGTAATGTGGCACTTTCCATTGATCCCCAGAATCCAGATTCATTTTATGTCTGATTACATATCAATAAAAATGATATGGCATGATACCAAGAGGAAGAAGACTAATGATGAGTTGGTTCATCCGGAAGATGGATTTTCATGGCAAAGATTTGATTATCGACATCCTGATTTTGCAGCTGACGTACGTAATGTGAGGATGGGTCTTTCATGTGACAGTTTTAATTCTTTGGGTCAGATTGTTACATTTCACATCACATGGACAATTTTTATACAAATTTATAATCTTCCTCCATGGTTGTGTATGAAAAATCCATTCAAATTCTTGTGTATACTCATATTTGGTCCTTCTGATCCCAGAATTGATATTGATGTATACATGGAACCTTTAATAATATAGTTGAAACTTATTTGGGATGTGGGTGTGTGCACATAAGATGCATGTTCAAAAGACAAATTTCAGATGTGTGATGCGCTTATGTTGATGATCAAAGATTTTTCAGCTTATGAAATGATGTATAGATAGAGCACGAAGGGAAAACATTCATGTACAATTTGTATGAATAATACACGATCCAAAAGATTGAAACATAATTGTAGTTTCAGTTTTATGAGACATCGATGATTCTTGGCAATGGAAAATCGATATAGAATGAATCGCTGATGATTTGATAATACCATATAGACTGATGATCCGCCTCAGCGTATGTCTGTAACTGAGGTGCTTAATGAATTGAGAGATTTCATTTTTTCATTTGGGAAGGTTCAAATGAAATCTGGAAAGAGAAAGAATGTTTGCACTAAAACCTGTTACAATTAGAGGAAGATGAGTATATTTTTTGATTTTCATTATTGGTCAATCAATTTGTTACATCATTACTTAGAAGTAATGCATATTGAAATAAATATATGATAAATGTTTCTTTCAGTTCATCTAAATTTCATGGGGAAGACAAAATATGATTTAGGATCTCAACGTTACTTGGTTTATTGGGGAATCAGACAAGAATTGCATCCTGTGTGTATCAGTGAAAATAAATGGAAACTTCCATGTGCTTCTTATGTGATGACACAAATGGAAAAAAACAATTTCTGGAAGTATTAGAGAATATTCGAGTTCTTGATTGCTATTCAAGCAACATATATAAATGGGTCAGTAGAAGAGAGTTGAAGCTAAAATCCTTGAATACTCCGGATTATCACGTTCTACTGCATGAGTTGCTTCCAATAGCAATATGTCATATTTTGACCAATAATGTAAGGGTGACTATTATTCGGTTGTGCCAATTTTTTAGAGATCATTGTGCTAAGACGTTGTCCTTGTCTTTCATGAAAAAAAATTTGACGGAGGCCCCATTAATTTTTTGTGAGTTGGAGAAAATATTTTCTCCATCATTTTTCACATGCATGATGCATCTGACTGTCCATATTCCCACTGAAATACTTCTCGGAGGACCAGTTTTTTTCATTGGATGTATCGAACTGAAAGAAATATGTACACATTAAAGTCATATGTCCGAAACAGGAATCATCCCGATGGTTCATTCGTGAATGGTTACTTGGCTCAAGAATATATGGATTTCTTCTCAATATATTTTTCAGATCTTGATACAAGAATGAACAGACCAATGATAAATGAACAACAATAGTATTAGATAATTGAACCCAATTTTCCATCACTTCCTCAAATAAGAGGAATTCCTAGATCATATACATTGAAGAAATTAATCCATGATGACCGAGAGATGGAACGACGCACAATTTTGTTCAACAGTTATTTGTTCGGTGACTATATCAGGTAACTAAATTGAATATGTATATCTTACATATATATCTGTTAAAATATTCATATTTTTTATCTACAGGGAACATTAAATAATGATAAATTTAAAGAAACGTTCGATATCATTGAGAAGGAGGGAGATATTGCATAGAAAAAAGTTTTCTTCTTTGTTTAAATTGAAGAAAAAAATATTACTATTTAAATTAATTGTCTCAATATTTAATTAAGTTTAATAGTCATTTATATTGCAGGTGTTGATTTTGTCTGCTGACTCTATCTCTGAGGAAATAAGAGCTTTGGATTTTGGTCCTAATACCGTGGTTAGTGACTGTAAGTCAATTGTTATCAATGGGTACAAATTTATTGTCACATAACGAGAAAAGAACATGAGAACACAACATTATGTTGTTATGGTTACTACCACAATATATTTTTTTCCCAGTGCACCCGATAGTAGACAGTGATTTGAAAATGTGGGTTATTATGGAGTCATTGAGAAAATAATAATATTGGATTATTACTCTCATGGATGAGTCACAATGATGAAATTCCATAGGTTAGATTCTATAAAGAGACATGGCACATTTATTGAGGATTGTGGATTTCGAGTAATTAATATGACTCGGACTCTTACTATCGAAGAACCATATGTGTTGGCATCAATGGATAAACATGTTTTTTATGTCAAAGACCATCTTTGACCTAAATTTGGTGTCATAGTTGAAGTAATTCCAAGACATATTTTTGATGATGGTGATGATGGAATTAACACATTCCCTATTTCCATTAGAACCAATCCATTTATTTCTTTTGATGACTCCAATAGCTCAATTTTCAGAGTTGATTTTGAACCTGATGTTGGGGTTGAAAATATATAGAATCATTCATCCATGTTCTCAATTCATTTGGTTTACCAAGAGTTGGGTTGTTATGGTTGGTAATATTCAAATTTATTTAGTATTGATCACAAATATGTTTTAGCTGACATGACCGTTATTTGAATTTTCAATGTTTTTTAGTTGTTGTTTTATTTGAATTTCATTTTCTAATTTGGAATTGAACTGTAATCAAACCTAGACAAACAATATTTCTAACATGGTGAACATTACAACTTGTATGATTTATTAAATTCATTCAAGCTCTTATAAAACAATTGATAGCTAAATTACAAATGAATCCCCCTATTCCCTCGTATATTTAGTTTTTTTGGTTTACACATTAGTTTCCTTTTTCTAGTTAATTAAATATTTGATTTCAAAAGTAGGAAATGCAGTCAATTGAATAGAGACGAAGGAAAAAAATGATGGAGAACAATCATCGGATGGCGGAAGTGGGAGTTTCACCGTTAGTGCATACAGTGAGTACGTTATTTCAATTATATATATATATTTGAAGAATATATAATGTCACGTGACTAATTTTTTTGTTAACATTTTTGTAGGATCCACCGATAAGTCGACAGTTATTCGATGAGGAGCCTAGTACTGGTCCTAGTAATCAGGTCGGTGGTACGAGGAGGGTTCATAAAAGAGGTGGAAGAATAGCTGTGCATGCCCGACTAGACCCTTAACCTCCCACTGACATGTCTTCATTCCCACATTCGGATCCCAGTGTGTCTTTAGGGACACACAAGATATTTAGGCCTCCCATGCTTTCACTACCTTCTGCATCTTCTGCCACATCATTTTCACATCCCATGATGATTCCCACTCCCCAGTTAGAATCTGGTCATACAACTATCCCATCTTCTTATCCTTATACTTTTTTTCTCCCCGAGATTCTATATTCCATAGTCTTCGACTCCTGTTCCACTACAGGGTGTTCCATCATTTTTATGGATCCGGAAGCGCTCAGCGATCAGACTGGCGCAGGTATATTTAAAATACCTTAACAAATTTTTATATCAATATATATTTTCATTATAACATGTTTTGAAAAAATATTTTTTTACATTCATGACAGATACATCTTCTAATAGGAGGTGGGGGTGGGGTCGTACACACATGCATTCGGTTTAGAACCGCCACACATAGGTTATCGTGGATTGCAATGAATACAACCTACTGGTTGAGAAATTTGGGCAGAAATGTTAGAGTTTTTTGGCAACGCTTTCCATATACTCTGAAATCATTCCAGTCAGCCCGCTGTCGTGGATACATTTTCTACATGATGTTAAGGATAGTTCTTGGGCATAGATATGTGTAAAAAAATCTGTTCTATTTAATTCCATGATTTATTTTTGTATTTATATGAATTAATATTTTGATTTCAGCTTTGATTTATTTTTCCCGATGGTGAGGGTGATCGATCAGAATGTCTAAAGGATTTATGTGAGCTTTGGAGAGCCTACAAGCATGAGTTTTATATTGGATGGCGTGCTAGGGTTGGCACTAAGTTAGATGTCGTACCAGTCGTGGATGATTGTCCTATAGAGAAGTATCGTCAGATGATTACTCATTGGACGAGTACCCAGTTTAAGGTATGAATTACATTTGAGGTATTTAAATAACAACCTTTATGTTTATCATTAATATTATCCTTTGAATTATCGAATATTATTTATGAATCATCTAGAAAAAATAAAAAAAACATTGATGGAAAAAATACCTCCACACACAAGGACGTACTACGATGCTGGATCATGAGAGGAAGAAGGTATGACAATTTTTAATAAGTTTTCTTTACGACTTACATTTTATTTTGTTTTATCAATTATTTAATCATTTTCTAAAGAATTCATATAACTTTGGTTTTCAATGTCATTTTAGAGGCTAATACAGAATATTGAAGGATGTGTGCCTCGAGCAAAACTGTTTTGCTCAAGTAGACGAAAAAAGGATGGAAGTTCCATCAGCAAAGAGACTTAGCAACAGAGTATATGTTTTAATATATTGATTTCATATTTTAATATCTATTTTGTAACTTAATAATATATTTATATTTGTAACAGGTTTCTTTAGAAGACCTTGATTCCCAAGAATTATACAATTTTGGGCCAACAGATCACTTACATCAGGTGTTGGGAGAGGAGAATCCGGGAAGAGTATGCTGCTGACCTAGGATAGCCCCGACGAGGTATTGGCCCTCCTCAAGAACAAGTTGTATTGACATAGAGCTGCATCAAGTTAGGACACAGGTAGAACATGCTGAGAAAAGGTCCACAGAGACGGCAAAATAGTCTGCTAGGGAAAACTGTGCGCTTATGAAATTTATTGATGTTCTACGTCCAACACATACAGCAGAGGCCAGCCCAGTTTTTGATGAATATATGTCGTCGGTACGTTCTATATATGGTGCACCAGGTGGCAGTTCTAGTGGTGGTCAGCCCGATGTCTAGCTTGACGATGATGATAGCGAGGAGTCTGATGCGGAAGTGGAGGGAGAGGAGGAGGGCGAGGCGGGTGGAGAGGGCGAGGAGGAGGGAGAGGGTGAGTATGAGGGAACTAAGGAGGGAGGGGACGATGAATGGGACGAGGATGAGGGTGATGATGATTGTGATGATTGTGATGGTGATGTGGGAGAAATTGATCAATTACATTTTTGACTAATATTACTGAGATTTGATATTTAATCTATTCTAGTTCGTTTTATCTAGACTCGTAGTATAGTATTGTTTTTGAGTTATTTTTATATATTATCAGTTTTTATGGATGTTGTTGTGGTTTAGTGGCTGTGTGTTTGGGAACCCCACTCCTTCCTAGACCCTGGACAACCCCCCACCATCCTCCTTGAAACCCAGACATACCCCCCCCCCCACACTCCTCCATGGTCCCCGGACATCCCCCCGGACATCCCCCACACCTCCTCCCTCGACCCAAGACACCCCTGGACATCCCCCCCTCCCCCCCCACCAACCTCCTTGGTGCCCGGACAGCCCCCGGACAACCCCCCAAATAGCCCCCCGGACAGCCCCCCACACTCCTCCCTGGACCCCGTACATCCCCCCCAGATAACCCCCTAGACAGCCCCTGGACATCCCCCCACCCTCCTCCTTAAACCCCGGACAACCCCCTGAACACCCCCTGAACATCCCCCCGCACCCCCCCCCCCACCCTCCTCCATGGTCCCCGAACATCCCCCCAGACACCCACTGGATAGCCCCCCAGACAGCCCCCCCCGGACAGCCCCCCCCCCCACCCTCCTTGATTTCATTTACTACTAAAAAATATATAATATATATTTTATTTATTTTTATCATGATAATCAATGTAAATCACTTTTACACATCTAATCAATATCATAGTTTCATGGTATGTTATAAAAGGGATGTATTCATTGGGCATGACATTGCTAGCTCTGAAATGTTTCATAGCAGGGTAAACTAAAATCTAATCAACACAAATAATGATATAAAAATATTCTATATTTATGTCCACAAGATTTTAAGAAAATACCATTCCACTAATAGACATATTAGGATTCTCATAAATTATGTTTACCTAAATATTTCCACAAGGACTTTTAGTAAAAGTTTTATGTTTTATTAATTTTCGGATATTCTCATTTTAAATTTAAATTTTTCATAAATAATTTAATTTAAAGACCCATAGTAAAATAGTGTAGTTGAATAATTTGAATAAATAACTAACACACCACTCTAATTGTGTCTCTTTTGATTAAAATGGACAGGATTATATGTGAAAAGAAGAACTAGCATACGGAAAACCGACCAAACACATTTGGATTCTATTGATAATTTATCACAACGATGAATGGGTCATATGTGATGTGTATGAGCCAACCCGGGCACAATCCAAGGCATGGTGTTGCCGGGATCAGACTAAGTGGCACCCTTTTGTTTTAAATTGACAACATTTTAAGTACATACGGAAAACCATCCAAACGCATTCGGTTTACATTGAAATATTAGGAGAACGATACATGGGTCATATGTGACATGTACAAATCAACCCCGCCTCAATCTGAGAAGTAGTGTGGCCGGCACCACTCAAAGTGTCTATCTTTTGTTTCAAAAAGACGTCATTTAAGTGAAAAACATCAACTGGCATACGGAAAACTGACCAAACGCATTCGGATAGTGTCGATACTTTAGCACAAATATCCATGGGTCATATATAACGTGTACGAGTCAACCCTGCCTCAATATGAGGCGCACTGTGGATAACACCATTCACAGTGTCTCTCTTTTGTTTAAAATGGAAAGGATTCTAAGTGAGAAGAAGAACTTACATATGAAAAACTGACAAAACGCATTCTTAATTGGTTGATGATTTAGGAAAACGATTCATGGGTCATATGTGACGTGTAAGAGTCAACCCCACCTTAATACGAGGCACGGTGTGGCCGGAAGCACTTTAAGTGGCTCTTTTTTTAAATGGAATACATTTTACGTATATACAGAAAACCGACCAAACACATTCGTTTTCCATTGTAAATTTAGGATAACGATCCATGGGTCATATGTGACATGTGAGATTCAACCCTACATCAATCTAAGATGTGGGGTGGCCAGCACCACTCAAATTGTTTTTCTTTGATTTTAAAAGGACATCATTTTAAGTGAAAAACATCAACTAGCATTCGGAAAACTGACCAAACGCTTTTGGATTGTGAAGATACTTTAGAAAAATGATCCATGGGTCATATGTGAAATTTAAAAGTCAACCCCAGCTAAATACGAGGCGCGGTGTGGCTGACACCATTCACAGTATCTCTCTTTTTTTTAAAATGGACAGGATTATAAGTGGAAAGAATAACTGACATATGAAAAACCGACCATACGCATTTGAAATGAGTTGATTCTTTAGTAAATTTATCCATGAGTCATATGTGACGTGTACGAGTCAACCCCACTTTAATCTGAGTCACGGTGTAGTTGGAATCACTCTATGTGTCACTCTTTTATTTAAAATGGACAACATTTTACGTACATACGTAAAATCGACCAACCCATTTGGTTTCTATTAAAACATTAAGAGAACGATCCATGGGTCAAATGTGACATGTAAGAATCAACCCCGCATCAATCTGAGAAGTGGTGTGGCCATAACCACTCAAAATGTCTGTCATTTGTTTCAAAAGGACATCATATTAAGTACAAAACATCAACTAGCATACAGAAAACCGAACAATCACATTCGGATTGAGTCGATACATTAGAACAACAATCCATGGGTCATATGTGATGTGTACAAGTCAACCCTGCTTCAATCTGAGGTGCTGTGTGGATGACACTATTCATAGTGTCTCTCTTTTGATTAAAATGGACATCATTTTATGTGAAAACAACAACTAACATATGAAAAACAAACCAAAGACATTATAAGTGTATTGATGCTTTATTAAAATGATCCATGGGTCATATGTGATGTGTTCGAGTCAACCCCCACCTTAATCTGAGGCACGGTGTGGCCGGGAACACTCTAAGTGGCTCTCTTTTGTTTAATTGGAAAACATTTTAAGTACATATGTAAAACTGATCAAACAGATTCTTATTGTGTTGATACTTTAGAAAAACGATCCATGAGTCATATGTGATGTGTATGAATCAACCCCTCCTCAATAAGAGACATGGTGTGATAGGTACTACTCGAAGTTTCAGTCTTTTGTTTCAATATGACATCATTTTAAGTGAAAAACATCAAATGGCATATGGAAAACCGACCAAACGCATTCGTATTGTGTTGATACATTAGACAAACGATCCATGGGTCATATGTGACATGTACGAGTCATCCCCGCCTTAATCTGAGGCATGGTGTGGCTGACACCATTCATAATGTCTCTCTTTTGTTTAAAATGGACAAGATTATAAGTGAAAAGAACAACTAACATACGAAAAACTGACCAAACTCATTCAAAATCTGTTGATGCTTTAGGAAAATGATCCATGTGTCATATGTGATGTGTACGAGTCAACCCCGCCTTAATCTGAGGCACGATGTTGTAGGAATCACTCTAAGTGGCTCTCTTTTGATTAAAATGGACATCATTTTTAGTTCATACGGAAAACCAATCAAACGCATTTTGTTTCTATTGAAACTTTAGGGGAACTATCCGTGGGACATTTGTGATGTGTAAGAATCAACCCCGCCTCAATCTGAGATGCGGTTTGGCCGGAACCATTCAAAACCTCTATCTTTTGTTTCAAAAGGACATCATTTTAAGTGAAAAACATCAACTTGCATATGGAAAACTGACCAAACACATTCAGATTGTGTCGATACATTAGCCCAACGATCCATGGGTCATATGTGACATGTAAAAGTCAACCCCACCTCAATCTGAGGCACGATGTGGCTGACACCATTCATAGTGTCTCTCTTTTGTTTAAAATGGACATCATTTTAAGTGAAAACAACAACATACATTTGAAAAACCGACCAAAGGAATTCTAAATATGTTCATGCTTTATGAAAATGATCCATGGGTCATATGTGACATGTAAGATTCAACCCCTCCTTAATCCGAGGCACGGGGTGGTCGGGATCACTCTATGTGGCTCTCTTTTGTTTAAAATGGACAACATTTTATGTTCATACAGAAAACTGACCAAATAGATTCAGTATCCATTGAAACATTAGGAGACCAATCCATGGGTCATATGTGACATGTACAAATCAAACCCACCTCAATCAGAGACGCGGTGTGGCCGGCACCACTCAATGTCTTTGTCTTTTGTTTCAAAATGACATCATTTTAAGTGAAAAACATCAATTGTCATATGTAAAACCGACCAAACTCATTCAGATTGTGTCGATACATTATCACAATGATCCATGGGTCATATTTTACGTGTATGAGTCAACCCCGCTGCAATCCGAGGCACGATGTGGCCGAAACCATTTATAATGTCTCTCTTTTGTTTAAAATGGACAGGATTATTAGTGAAAAGAACAACTGACATTCAAAAAAATGACCAAACACATTTGAAATTTGTTTATGCTTTAGGAAAACAATCCACGGATAATATTTGATGTGTATGAGTCAACACCTCTTTAATCTGAGGCACGGTGTGGCCGAGATCACTCTAAGTGGCTCTCTTTTGTTTAAAATGGACAACATTTTATGTACATACGGAAAACTGAACAAACTGATTCTGATTGTGTTGATACATTAGAAAAATGATCCATGGGTAATATGTGACATGTACAAATCAACCACACCTCAATTTGAGAAGCGGTGTGGCCGTCACCACTCAATGTGTATGTCTTTTGTTTCAAAAAGACATCATTATAAGTGAAAAACATCAAATGGAATATAAAAAGTAGACCAAATGCATTTATATTGTGTTTATACTATTGTACACTGATTCATGGTTCATTTTAGGCGTGTACGAGTCAACCCTATTTAATTCCGAGATGCAGTGTCGCCGACACCACTCTAACTATGTCTCTTTTGTTTAAAATGGACAGGATTATAAGTGAAATGAACAACCGGCACACAGAAAACTGACCAAACGCATTTAAAATATGTTGATAATTTATCACAATGATCCATGGGTCATATGTGACATTTAAGATCCAACCCGGGCTCAATCTGAGTCGTAGTGTAGCCAGTATCAGTCTATGTGTCTCTCTTTTGTTTAAAATAGACAACATTTTATGTACATATGGAAAACCGACCAAACGCATTCAGTTTCCATTGAATCTTTAGGAGAACAAACCATGGGTCATATTTGATTTTTAAAGTAATCCTCACCTCAATACAAGGTGTGGTGTAGCTGAAACCACACAATGTGTCTCTCTTTTGTTTAAAATTGACTTCATTTTATGTGAAAACAACAACTAGCATATGGAAAACTGACCAAATAGATTCGGATTGTGTTGATACTCTAGAACAACGATCCATGGGTCATATGTGACGTGTAAGAGTCAACCCTGCCTCAATTAGAGATTCTGTGTGGCTGACACCATTCATATTTTCTATCTTTTTTTAAAAAAAATGGACATTATTTTAAGTGAAAACAACAACTAACATACTAAAAAATGACCAAAGTCATTAGAAATGTGTTGATGATTTAGAAAAACAATACATAGTTAATATATGACATGTATGAGTCAATCATTCCTTAATACGAGGCACGGTGTGGTCAGGATCACTCTAAGTGTCTCTCTTTTGTTTAAAATGGAAAACATTTTAAGTACATATGGAAAACTGACCAAACGGATTCTGACTGTGTTGATACTTTAGAAAAATGATCCATGGGTCATTTGTGACGTGTACGTATCAACCCCGCCTCAATTGGAGATGCGGTGTGTCCAGAACTACTCAAAGTGTATGCCTTTTGTTTCAAAGGAACATAATTTTAAGTGAAAAACCTCAACTGGCATATGGAAAACCGATCAAACGCTTTCGGAATATGTTCATAATTTAGGACAACGATCGATGGGTAATTTGTGACGTGTACAAGTTAACCTCGCCTCATTCCAAGGAAATGTGTGGCCGGTATCACTGTAGGTGTATGTATTTTGTTTAAAATGTACATCATTTTAGGAAAAAATATTTGTTATACGAAAAACAAATCAAATTATGAATTGAATTCCAGATTCCACATATAATTGTCATCTAAATTTTAAATTTAATTCTAAATGAATTATGTATGTTTATAGTTATGTTATGATTTCTAATTTAATTATGGATTTTTATAGTTTCAAGATGCATTATATGTTAAATGTGTATGAATTTGTTCTATATATGTATGTGTTAGTTGGTTATTTCAGGTACGATAATTGTATATGTATGTGTTATATTATTGAAGGTACAAAAATTAGATTGAAAATCAGAGGGAATACCCAAAATGAGACATATTGTGCATATTTCAAAGCTGTTGTGTAAATTGCAGGCTGCTATGAAATATTCACGGCATAGGCTATGCCAACGTTTTCAAATTGTTGGCATAGCATCTCTGAGATTTTTTTACAAACGGTTCTATGATCCATTGGAAAAAACCTTTCCCAACAGTTTAGAAACCCTTGGGAAATAGAAGAGTGCTTGGTCTTTCCCAACGGGCCAAACCATTGTTAAAATATATCCCAACGGTTGGCACAACCATTGAGATAGGTTAATTTTTCCCCACCTTATCCCAATGATTCACTATAAACCGTTGGGAAATGCATTCCCAACGACTTACATCCCTAATGCTTGTAGAACCGTTGGTATAACATATACCAATGGTTATGCAGCCTTTCCCAACCATTTAGAACCATTAGGAAAGACTGTATTTCCTGTAGTGGGATCTTAATTTGGCCTAGTTTGGGCGAGCCAAAATGTATGAGAGTTGTGAGGAATTGGTTATAAGTGAGGGCTTTTTATTAGGTGGGGAGGGGCTCTTTAGGAATGTGTAATAATATTATTTTATTATATAATGATATTTTGTTTCTAAATGTCCAAAATTCATTTAGGTATATTATAAGATGAATTATGGTCTAAATAAATTTATCCAAAAAAAATTGTACTAGTTTTGGATGTAATATTAATATTTATAATCATATTTATTTAATGTATTTATTAGTGAGGTAAATATTGCATCATTCTTGTGTAACAAATAATTTAATATATATGATGTATGGAAATTATAAAAAAATACCATAATGTAAGAAATAATTTTATAATCCAAATAATATTTATAGTAAAAAGGATCACTTATATAACCCCAAGAACAAATTAATCTACTAAAAGATATTTTTTTGTGTCGTTTTTGCATTGACATTAAATTAATTAATCTAAAGTGTCATTATAACTCTTAAGTGGCTCCATGGGGTCCCATAATCGACCCAAAGATGCCCATGGTCGGCCATGACTCATCCAATAAGGTTGGGACTAATTTGAAGGTAATTGCTATTTATTATTATGATATTCTTTTTAACTTGAATTACAGTATTTACCTTTAACCGCAGTAAATAAAAGCCTGATGATACTATTTTCCAGTAATTATTTTCATCTTATTGAACAAATATTTACATACTAATAACAACCATGTATGTTGGATTTTCAAAAATCAATTCATAGACGTGGAAAATTTTCATTTAAATGGAATGGTCGGTTTTTTTAACTACTAATGAGTGCTTTCAATATTCATCAAAAATTGATGTTTTCGTATAAATATAAAAAATTATTTCTATGATATAGTGGATATTAAGAATTCAAAAATGTTTTTTATTTTAAAAAATTTAGAAAAAAAATCGAATTAACTAATTTAAAAATAATTCTCGTTGTCAAAACAAAAACCGTGTTTTTATGAAATAATAACTATCAAAATATTGACACTTGTTTATGTCCATTTTCAAAATGAAATTATTTCAAATGACCAAAATTAGTTTAATGGTGAAAATATTTTGTAATTACACTTTAAAAAATATTAAACTGTTAATCAAACCATATAAATAAATTATATTTAATGGAAATTTTGATTTAAAATTTAATATATTTCACTATTCATTAAAAATGATCTTTATCAGAAAAATACCAAAAATTTACCCAAAATAAATTTTTATGTTCAGAATCTAAAGAATAATTTAATGTTTTCAAATATAACATATAAAAGTGACCTAAAATATATTTGATGAGGGTTCACCATCAAAAGGCAGTAAATCAACATTTTAATGAATATTAAAGTATTCATTCTTAAAATTAGATTCATTAATATTTTAAGCAACTATATTTTATTAGATAAATGTAAATACATTTAACAAAAATGTAGAATCATTTTGTAATTAGTTTTGTTCATTCCTTCCATTACAAAGGCTAGGAGATAACAATTGTTTAAAATAATAATATTATATTTTTTTTCATTATATCTCAAGGTTGTGTGCAATGTTATTTTTCAATGAAACATGTGGTTCTGTATCTGGTACGCCATCGAACATAGAATCCTATTTAATGTATAACTAATATTTAATTCACAAATATTAATAAATATGAAAAGTGTCTTATTCCTTATTTATCTGTGATGTTAAACTAACATGTTTCCTAATCCTAGGGGTTGATACATTTCCGACCATGGCCATCTATGGGTCGATTTTGGGAACTCAGGGAGCCACATGGGATTGATAAAGTCACTTTATCTTGTTTAATTAAAAAAATGACATAAATTTCATAAAAATATATATTTTAGTAAATTATTTTTTTTACATGTGGTTATATAAGTTATCTCTTGTACCATAGATATTAATTGGAAAGATAATAAGATCTCCTACATCATGGATTTTTATTTATACTTTATATACATCAAATAAATATTATTATTTATGACACAATGATGATGCAATGATTACCTTATTAATGAATGATATAAATAAATGAGATTATAAAAATTAAAAAAGCTTCTATAATCGGTCCAAATATTATTGGATGATTTTATCATGAACAATTGTAATCTAAAATTTTAATTTAAAAATTTTTTGTCCTTTTGAAATATAATATAAGTTTATAATAAAAAAACACTTTCAAACATTCTTGAAGTTCCCCTCCCACAATTATGAAATGCCCTCACCTCTAACCACTTACCCACACCTCTCAAGATCCTTGGATCATCCATACCCTAAAAAATTATTCTCCTTAAACCCCTTTATTCCTCCTAGATTCGTTCACTTAGGAAATATTCAAGTCAAGTAATCATTTTGGTAAAAACTAAAGATAGATACCAAATTTAAAGGTTACGTATTCAACAAAGTTATTTTCTTTTATTTTACTTCTACTACCACTAAAACACTATTTATTACATTTTTTATAAAAAAACAAGTATCCTCAATATACTGTGTTGTTTCAATGAGATGGATTCACAATATACTTCCACAAACCTCCATCTAATGGGTAAAGAAAATATTGTATCGGTGGACGATGTAATACTATCTCACTAAATGATGATTCTTCAAACATCTACAATTACATATCATGGTGAAAATTATGATGGAAATGTATTTATATATGATATATATTATTTTTTATTTTTTTTATATTCATATATGTTATTCATTTATAACATACCCTTTGTATAATGCATATATACGATAATTTCATTTGTGAAAGTGTAGACTACGACCCCCTCAAAGTGATATGACTAGATCATGCCATATGTGGAACGTATAAAGGATAGAGTAAATGAAATTATATATGATATTATGCTAGAATTACAATATACTAATCCATCATTTTTTCAGTAAATTTGAAATTGATATGAATGTAGTTTCCATGCGTACGTATGGCTTAACGTCTCCAAGAATGGTGCATTTCATTTCTTATCTCCAAATGTTATGTAATATTATAAATACATATATGTGATATCTATTTCATGAATATCATTCTATAGATAATTTAATTTCGACCACATGGAAGACATGTGATTATTAGATGTTCATTTTTGACTCAAGTGCCAAATTGTAACGTCCCTATTCCGGAAGCCACCCAGAGGTGCCCTTATACCTGATTGGTGACATGGAATCTAGAGCATTTCCCAGAATGCCATAGGCTTCCAACTAGAAGCGAGGGCCTTGGTTTTGACAGTGGGGAAAATATTCCCCCATTGGAAGAGTACACAACAGATGTAATCAAATATATACAATTGTGGAAGCAATAATAATATCATAAAAAAATAAAAAGTGTAAGCCTAATAAAATAAACTGGAGAACATATATAAAATGATGTGTGATACATATGTCTGGGAAAACAACCAAACAAGTCACAATGAATGACTAAATCTGTGATAAACCAAAGTGCAAAAGAATGATGATAAACTCCTCAGCAACACAATTCATATATTGGTCCCTTGATCTCCAGCTCCACATAAAGTCAGGTACCTGAAGTATATGTGAACTTACCCTTATCTATACATCCATAAATACAATATTTTAGGGAACAAAAACATGACCAATATAGGATGCGAGACTTAATCCCAGTAGGCAAACACCCGAATATTTTTTCCGAATATTTAGTGATTATGTGGTTGGTAAAAGTACAAAAAGTAGTAAAAAGAAATGCACTAAGGAGTAAACAATCCATAGATTAATTAATTCAAATCACCACACAACATGCAACAGCTAATCAAAGCAGATAAAAAATAGGTAACCCTCTGTGAAGTACGCACAGTCTATCCTCTCTGGTCATACTTAGAAACACATGCATGTAGATAAACATAGGGTAACCCTCTAGGAAGTACTCGCACCCTATCCCCTCTAGTCCTACCTATCAAGTACAAGCAACCCTCTGTGCAGTACTCTCAGTCTAACCCCTCTAGTTCAGCATAAGAATATACTCTCTGAGGAATAACTCAACATTAATTCCACCTATAGCCTCGTATTGGTACCAATGGCACTCTAGGGAATCACTCAACATTAATTCCACCTTATGGTCTAGCATCATAAATTATAAAGACAATCTCTAGAAGACCTCAATGTCCATTCTCCCTATGGTATATACACCAGGTTCTCATGGCCCTATGTATGTCAAGCATGTTTAGAAGTGCATAATGGCCAATGAAATCCCCATGAACTACTTGGCTAGAATTATACAACCAAATAATATAACAGAACAACAATCAAATCATCCTATAACACAAGGCATGGGAAATTAAACAGCATCATAACATGAAAACAAGACCCAATGGTCAATGTAAGCATAACAAGCGTGGTAAATGAATCCAATGCACAAAAATTCACCCTATTCATAAATAATAATCATCTACTCAGACCTACCTGCATATCAGAGAAACAATAGTTCTGAAACGGTAAAAGCACAATACCCCGTTCAAGGGTACTGGGCATATCTGGTCATAAAAATCAAAGACATTCAAGTGAAAGGCACAAACCACCCACCTAGGGGTTAGGAGATCAATATACATGGACCTATAATATTGAATGACTTTGGAACATTGTATATCTGAGAAATCATCTAAAATGTCCAACCCATGATAACATTGAAAGGATGAGGAATCAGAAGATGATGCTCTAGGATAAGAGATAACTAAATGATGTGATTCTAACGCAATAAACGGTGTTCAGATCAGAGGACAGATGGATGCTCAAGGGCTCAGAGAAGGATCACAGCCTTACTGGATATCTCGGATGATGAATACCTAATAGAAGACAATTCCGGCGAGTAGATGAGACCCCAGTGCCTTTAATGAAAATAAAAACACAGTACACACCGTGTGCATTTGGAGTACATGGTGTGTATTTTCGGTTTCCGTACTATGCATTAAGCAGCCTCCAATTCACTCCCACCTAGCTGTGTGTTTGGTGACTACATTTCCAACACACGGCCACCTTATGAAATGATGTTCACAACATGTACTCGTAATGTAAGCAACTTGTAGATAGATAAATTCCCTGAAGAAGGTTGTGTGGATACTACATGGCAGTGTTTGTGGGTACTACACGACCAACACAAGGCCTCCTACGGAAAGGAAGTACACGACGTGTACTCATAAAGGACACTACGTGAACATAGAAAATTTCTAGAATGTCCTTGTTTTCTCAAAAATGATCAGAAAGAGATAACCATACCTGGAAAGAAGATCTGAGTTCTTACAAACATTCCCCCTTAAAGAAATTCATCGCCAAATTTTTCTAGAGAGGCATTGAAGAAGAACCCTCGAACAGTTCTGACCACTTTTCTCGTACATCGGCCTCCTTCTCCCAAGACTCATCATGCACTTTCCTGTGCTACTATATCACACATAACAAAGGAAAAGACTGGACATAGGGAACCATTGTACTTCGATACACTATATGGATAGGATTATCTTAGAATGATGCATCCACCTCGATCTCAACCTCCTCGGGTTGAATGACATGAGACAGGTCTCAAAAGTAACATCGAAGATGAGAAACATGGAATACATCATTCATAGCCCCATTCCTCTGATGTAACTGCAACCGATAGGAAACCAGACCAACTCTATCCAACACCTCAAACTGCCAGATGTACCTCGGCGAAATCTTACCATGTCTCTGAAACCTCTTGTGTCCCGACATCGTTGTGACACATAAGATAACTAGATACCTAACGTCTAACTCAAGAGGTTGTCTCTGTTGATCAACATAAGACTTCTGTCAACACTACGTAATATAAATCCTCTTCTTAATCAACTGTATCTGCTCTCTGGTCTCCGGAACAAGATGAGGTCCGAGAAAAGATGTCTCTCCTACCTCCATCAATCATTAAGGTGATCGACATGTCCTACCGTACAAAGCCTCATAAGGTTCCATCTGAATAGATGCTGGAAAACTAGTTTTTTAGGAAAACTCCACAAGAGGTATATGCTTCTACCCAGAACCTCCAAAATCCCGAATGCATGCTTGGATAATATCCTCATGAACCTGAATCATATGCTCGGACTGGACTTCTTTCTGGTGGACGTATGTTGTAATCAAAAGTACATGTGTACCCAAAGCCTTCTGGAGCCCCTTCCAGACAAAATAAGAAAAACGTGCATCCCTGTTTGAAACAATGGAGTGTGGAACTCCATGAAGACGTACAATTTATCGGATGTACAAACTTCCTAGATCATCAACACTAAAGGTCTCCTTGATTGGAAAGAAGTGAAAAACGATCGTGAATTTTTCAATGACAAACCAAACTGTGTCATTTCCTCAAGGAGACCTCAGCAGTCCGGTCACGAAGCCCCTCGTGACATCATTCCACATCCACTGGAGAATGAAAAACTGTTGTAAAAGCCCTTCAGTTCACTAAATCTTCTCCTTCACATGATAACAAGTGGAACAATTAATGAAAAACCCAGAAATGTCCCTCTTCATATATGGCCACCAATACTGATTGTGTAGATCACGATTCGTCTTGGTGACCCCAGGATGAAATGCCCAATGTGAGGAATGAAAATCCTATATTATCTCCTAGCGTATATATGCTGGAAACCAAATGTGCCCATGAAAATGAAAAATCTCATCCTCAACAATGGTCCATGCAATAATAGGGACCTCTTCTGACATTCATTTCTTTAGGACTAGGCCTTTATAATATGTTAGCTGCCTCATTTAAACTCGATCAAGAAGAGTAGAGGTAATAGCTACGGAAGAAATAAATGTCTGCCCCTGACGGTTGTGCACCTCCAAATGCATCTTAGATAATAGATCCATAACCTGCCACTCCTTGCTGGCCTTTTGAACTACCTGTATCTAATTCCACCTTCTCAACACATTAGTTGCAACGTTGCCTTTCCTATGAATATAGGCAATCTCAAAGTCAACGGTTTGTAGTTACTCGACCCAACTTTGTGGTCTCAAATTCAGATAACGCTGAGTGAAGATTTAATTGACACTATTGTGGTCAGTTAAAACCACAATATTATCTCCAAAAAGATAATGACTCCGACAGAGTAGTGAATGAACAACAACTTCCCACTCAAGATGGTGTGTCAGGTAATTCCTCTCATGTGGCCTCAACATTTTAGACCTGAACGCAATGACTTTGTATCCCTATATAAGAATATATCCCAACCCAATACCTAATTCATCACAATAAAATGTATAGTTCATGCCTTGGTCTAGAAATATTTGTATCAGTGCTGAATTATACCTCCCGTTTAGCTCCTGAAAGGATGACTCACAAGATTGTGACCACAAGAACTTATCACCCTTCTTAGTCAGACATGTCAGTGTTTCTTTCAAACATGAAAAGCCCTATATGAAACATCTCTAGTATCCATCCAACCATAGAAAACTCCACACCTCAAAGATGTTTTGTATATGCTACGATGAAACTATAGCTCTCACATTCTCTGGGACTACAGATACACCTTCCTCTGAGATATCATGACCCATGAAGTGAATCTGACCCATCCAAAAGTGGCACTTTGAGAGAATAAAATATAAATGATGCTCCCTTAGTGTAATCATAATGATCTCAAGATGGGTATCATGGTCTTGTCGAGTATGATAGTAAACCAAGATATCATCCATGAATACCACGATGAAGGAATCAATGTAAGGATGGAAAACATTGTTCATTAATTCCATGAAAACTGTATGCACGTTCGTGAGACCGAACGACATAACCAAGTTATCATTTAGACCATAAAAGATATGGAAAGCTTTAAGAGTTATATCTTATTTTCTTACTCACAACTGATAGTAACTGGATCTCAGGACATTATTTGAGAACAACCGATCTCCTAGAATCTGATCAATGAGAACATCAATCCTTAGTAATGGATATTTGTTTTTGACTGTTAACTAGTTCAACATATGATTATACACACAAAGCCAGAGCGTGTCATCTCCCTTATTCACAAACAGGGCAGGCGAACCCCAAGGAGAAGTACTAGGTCAGATTAATCCTTATTCTTGCAAATCCTCCAACTATTTCTTGATCACATGCATCTCAGGTGTAGCCATTCTATAAAGGGGAATAGAAACTGGTGTTGCTCCTGGCACAATAACAATCGAGACTTCTACCTACTCTCTAGAGGCAAACCTGAATATTCACATGAAAAGATATCTATGAGAAAATACACCACCGGGGTAATGTATATCTGTATATTCCCCTGGTAATCTAGAAAAATACATGAAATATAGGTTGTATCTGCTCCCAACACATGTTTCTCTATAACCTCTCTTCTCGCTAGGACATCCCATTCACCCCTATGAAGAATAGATCCCCACTCTAGTGATATAAAACCGACCCTATGACGATAAAAGTTGGAGAATGTATGTAATATAACTAACCAATCCATTCCATGAATGAAATCATTGCTCCTCATCTCTAGGACAAAGAGGTCCCATAGAAAGTGACATCCACCATCCTGTAGATGGCACTCTCTGTACTGACGTACACTAGCTATTCTAGTCTCCAATGACATGCCTAGTGTCATGATATCAGCAAAAGGAAATACCTAGTGCCCAAGGATATCCACAACAGAAATAGAGATAAAACTATGGGAGATGCCTATATCCAAAAGACCAAGACTCTAAAACTGAGGCTACTATGATCATACCTTGCATGGTAGATGTTATGGGTTCCTTCTCTTTATGGGTCTGCTCCACTACAAAATTATGGCATGTACAGTGAACCTGTGACCCTTCCTGACCACTCAATGTTGATCCACCAATATGTCATTGAAAACTGGGCGACTGGCTACCCCGGCCATGACCTCCACCTCGGACTGAACGGCCAAAAGAACTCATATTCCTAGATTTTTGAGAAATTTGTAGAGCTTCTCCCGAATGAGGAGTCATAGAAGAACCCATGTCCCCTGCTACTAGTGATAATATCTGAAAGAAGCATTGATGATGACATATCTTTCTTCATGATCGGCACTCCACTGGGTCTTTTGGTCAAAATGGCCTCGTATTCCCACTCGTTCCACATAGGTAACACACCACATGGCTACCAGAAGAAGTGTCTCGCCTCCTCGAATCACCACGCGAAGATTCCCTACAGCTCTTCCGGCTGTCTGTAGGAGGAATACTAACCCTAGATGTTGAACCGCCCTGGCTCAAAACTCCAGAATCCCTCATATTACACACTGCGAATAGCTACCGGTTGACTATAGAAGTGATAGAAGTCAACTGGATGAGTTTCACCTGCGATCTGATGTTGTGACTCTAACCATCCATGAAATTCCATTCCATGAAAATTTTATCAACTCCCGGAATAGGCGTGTATAGCTGTAGCTCGGTAAAGCGGGAGGAATAATCCATGACATAATGAGTACCCTGCTCCAGACTCATAAACTCCTGGGCTCGATCAGCCCTCAGGGTCTCCGGATATAAGTAATCAAAGTAGATATGCTGAAACATATCCCCCATCAGAACCTGCTGGCATCCCACCTCCGAGATCACATTCCACCACCTCATGGAGGAGTCCCAAAGCATATAGGTAGCGAGGTTGACCATCCTCTATGGAAGCATCTCCAGATTCTCAATGATCGTCAACATGGATTCTCACCATGAATCTACTTCTTGAGGTCCTTCAAACCCTGAGATTGTGAGAGGATGCTACTGCTAGAAGACGTGAGTTAAATCAGCCATCGACAGGGCAGGAGGCGGCGCTCCCAAAGATGTCTGCATCATCCTTAATTAGCCTTCCCAAAACTATGGATCAACACTAGTAACAGGAATAACAATTGGTGTAGAGACCGACTAGCACACCCTAACCAAAAACACCATTGTATTTATTCTTTTCTTGGTACCGCGACATTGGGTAGAGTTGTGTTGGGACTATATAGGAATTTTATTTGAAGTGTTGATGTTTTCAATGGGTTTCGAGCCAGCGCGCAGTCACCGCACTACTAGCGGTCACCGCGAATTTGGTTCAGGTGGGTGTGTGGTCACCACATGGCTAGCATCGATCGTGTGTTAGACCTGGTGAGTTTGCCTTTTCCCAGCTGTTTAGATAAATAGTAAAATTAAAATAATAAATTGAAATGAATTGAATTCTATAAAATGTTTAATAATAATAGCTATAATTTATAATAATAATAATATTCTTATTCTTATTATTATTATTACTATTATTAATATTATTAATATTATTATTTTATTATACTTTATATTTTATTATTTGTTTAATTTTATTTTCTTATCCTTTTTTCCTCTTCATTATTCTTCTCTTTTCTTCTTTCCACACGTTTGTCCCCTCCCCTTTCCTCTCCCACACGACTCGCTCCCTAGTGGATTTTTACCTAGCCGGCCCTCCTACTCCTCCATTTTGTGCACCCCTACTATACTATTCCTACTCGAATCCCTCCATAATACTGCCTGTCGACCACGCAAAGCACCCGCTGCACCCTGTAGTGCATGCCCGACCTCCCCCTTCCTCCGCACAACTCCTAGCCTCACCCCTGGCACGCTGCTCCTGCCTCCTCATGGCTAGCATGCGCTGCACCTTCTCCCTCCATAAGGACTAACCAACCTCCTTGTCCGGAGCTTCCTCCTGCTCCCCTTACAGTGCACCCCCCCGGTTATCCATGTTGCTGCCCCTCCGGCCTGTTGCAGCACCCCGTTCCAACTGCTCCTCCTGCCTTTTTACAGCCAGCCTGCCCAGCAACACCAGCCGCTCCCTTCTGCACAACTTGGTGCCCCTGCTACCGACTCCCCTATTTTCCTGCTCCTTGTAGCCACGTTCCATCACCACTCGCATGCCAATCCTCTCTTTATCTGGTTTGCACATTACACATACTACCTTCTGCCTTCCTCGACCTCTTGCCTTGTACAGCGCCAGCTCGGCCAACACCGGTGCCACCTGCCTGCTCCGACCTTATGCTGTCCAACATCTCCTACTACACCTTCATACTATGCCTCCTATCCGATGTCATGGAATTCCTCCCCCTTGGGACACCACGTGCTCTCCCACCCACACCCCTCATTGGCCAGCCAATATGCATCTTCATCGACACTTGTATGGACACCGCAATCTTTGACCGGACCTACTATGATCAGTGACCCCCCTGGCCTCTACTTATCCTACCATTGAACCTCGTGTGTTGCGGTGTGACCCTCCGAACAGCTGCACACCATTCCCAGCCACGCATGTGTGCCTTGTTATCAACTGGGCGCGTGACGAATGCATGCCGGAGAAGGTTAGTGTTTTGAGTTCACCCCTTATCGCCTGCTCCGTTATTGAGGTGATTTTTTTCACTATTTATTAATTAAATCTATTTAAGTCTGTGATTATGGGTTATTATTTTTTTTGTAATTACTATGCCGTGTTGGATGGAATTTTTGTGAAATTTCAGTCGTTATCTTTCATGTGCTTGTGCGCCCGCTAGAGGCATGTCGCGTCATTGTGCTTGTATAGTGAGTCGAGGTAGGTCCCCCAATGCACTCATCAATAAATTTAGAATTTATTAATTTCTTGATGTTTTATTAATTTTAGTAAATAAAAAATAATGTAGGTAATTATTTTTTTAAATGATTATTTGGTGTAAAAAGAGTCGTTTATTTTATAGACGACACTTGGAATATTCTAATGAAGAACGTACACCCAGTAGTGAATGAATTCATGATTGTATTTTAAACATAATACACAGAATTTAAAATTTAGTGTTGGTTTAAAAGATAAATGATTTCGTCTGAACAAGTTTTTTGGGTTTTCTTTAGAAATGAGGTATTTTCTTTAAAGTTGGTGATGGCCCGTTTGACACATTAATAAGAAAACTTATTTTGGAAAAACTCACTTTGGAATTAGTAAATGATGATATTTGATGTGCATTGATTTCATGAGTTGTGTGTGATATTTGTGCATCGTTATTGATTGATTTATATTGTGGACGCACCTCTTTTTATTGTATGTGTGGACATGGGAACCTGGAATAGTGAGTGAATATTCTGAGAACGATTTTAGCACTAGTTTAGATTACGTACTGGCTAGTGGCTCCATAGCAGGGGAATAATGAGTTATTTCTACTATAGATATTGGGCCCCTCGGTTAGGCCATGTAGGGCTACACCGAGCGTTAGGGCATTATGACGTCATCAAATTAGGGCATGCCTTCAGGATGAGCCACATGTACTGTACGTTCTAGATAGTTCATGATCTCCTAGGTTCAACCCATGTTTCCTTTACTGTTTATTTGTATATGGAAGATGATTTATAGGTGTAGTTCGGTTGCTGGCCCATGTGTGCCACTCTTTCCGTTTCCATTTGTTTGTGTTGTGTATTATGTGTGGTTTTCCCTTTTTGGCTAATAACTGAAGTTTGGATTTATAAACAGTCCGTAGAAATTTTTTTAAAAAGAAATATATATATTCATTTAAAACATTAAACAAGTTTTTATATTAAAAAGGGAAATGGACTGATACTTGTTTTAGAAATAAATGTGTGTGTGGAAACAAATATTTTATATAATTTATTTCAAACCTGGAATTAATAAATTTCATTATTTAATGATAGTGTGTTGGGAATATATATCTGTATATCCTACTGAGTATTAATACTCACTCCTATAGTTCTCTTCTGTTTTTAGTGTTTTTTCAGTCTATGGCATGGGTGCGTTCACCTTGGGTGATGTTTGGTCCTGAGTTTGGGAGTGACCTGCGTGGTCACACGGAGACAGTGGTTGTCTCTTTTGGTTGGTTTTATTTTCTTTTGTTCTTGTTAAGTTACTTTACTCTATTTATTTTGCGCTGCTCTATTTTATTATAGCTACTTTATTTATTTACTTATATTGGGCGAAATCGTTTCCATAGCCTCGGTTGATGCCCTGGAGCTTGTCGCCACCCCGAGAGGATCAGTAATGCCTCTCAGGCCATGTCGCGGACCGGATCGGTTGACTGGTTCAGGTTCGACTCAGGATGGTTCTTGAAAAAATGGAATCAGAGCAGGTCGACCCTTAGTGGACCTTGCTTCTCAGAGCTCCCTTTGTTATTTGGGATGCCTGGTTGATGGAGATTAGCATTGTCGGGGCTTAGGAGGTAGGTTACGGGTCAGTTCCTGATCACCACCACTCGTGAAGAGACCTGAGTTACCAGGTTTAGTCTTCGATTTGAGTCTCTTATATTTGGATGCTTTGGATTGAGGGGTGATAATGGAGGTGAATCAGTTCACTATGTAGACTCACATGGAGTGGTGACCGATGAGGAGTCCAAGTGTCCGGCTCAGGGACCCTTTAGTGTTATGCTTTACCTGGGGTAGGGCTCACCACCATGGGGATGGTTCATACATATGCACTAGTTTATCATTCCAGTCGGTTATTACTGCTTGTGTTTTGTTTTCTTCTTAGTTGATTTGAGTGTGCGTTAAAAGTGAAATTGGTTTTTAAATGGAAAATTGTTTCATCCAAATTGTTTTTGAAATTACTAAAGTGGATTTCTAAAGAGAAGGTGTATTTGTTTGGAAAAACATGGTATGTCTTTGAAATTGATAAGGAAAATATGTTTTTGAACCATTTCACTCCTTATGAAGGGTCACACGTGCGTGATTATGTATACAAGTGCGTGGGGGCACTTATTCTCTGGTGATGTGAGCGGGATTGAATAAACGCACATGTGACGGTTCATAATGTGCCATAGGTGAGTTTTTAAAATTGAAAAGAAATAAAGGTTTTGGAAAAGTGATTTCACATTATGTTGCATATGTTCAGCTTATTGGCCGATTGTTAATGGCGTGTGTTGTTGCTTCGATTGGGTTTTGGATTGATACCTGTTTCGATGGTGTCTTTCGTATTGTCATGAGAATGCCGCCCAGAAATCCTCCCAAAGTTTTCAATTAGTTAGCTCAGTTCTCTATTACTTTTGTGTGTTTCTTTCTTATTGAGGTATTCAATGTCTTTTAGAGGTATTTGTATTGTTCTAAAAGACGTTATGTTGTTGGGTTGTTGGAAAATCCTTGGGTAGTTAAGGTTTTTACTTCCCTATAATTGTTTGAGAGTTCAATTATGGGTTAGTAAAGATGAAATTTCTCATCATAGTTAGAGTTTTGTGTGTGATTAATGGTGGTGGACTTATGTGATGGTTCCCCACATGGAAAGGTGTGTGGGCCAGTGGAACCTGTCTCCACGAAATCACCCTCATTGGTATTGGAAAAAGATGAAAATTCCTATCTTAAATGTTTTTTGAATCATCGAACGGAAGGAGTTAGTGATCAAAAGATGAAAATTCCTTATTGTGAGGAAGGAGATGCTTTAGCTATCAAGGCCCTAGCCATAGTTCTTGGGATGAAGCTCACTCACAGTCAGGAGTTGCCGAGGGTGTATGGAACCTCAGTCTATATAATGTATTTGGATTTGGAATGGAAATATCCAAAATTTCCTTTGTTCAAATCTCATTGTAGTCATAAGCTCATCCTTGTGATGGTGGCTTGATGGGCCTTTTCCCTCACAATCCAAGCAGTCTGATCTGCTCTCAGTGTGGTTCTTAATTTGGATGGTCCCTATGAATGATGTGGGTCTATGAATAAATAAGTATGTTTTCATTTTGAGTTGGTCCTAGCTATGTTCGATAGGGGAATGTTCGTTTCATGAACTTGATGTGAGGTGTTGAGTTAATTTCTCATCCACAAGTTGTAGGATTGTTCTGTAATAATCTTTTCGTCATGTCTTGGGTGTTTTGTTTAGTACATGTGGGGAAAATAAATGAGTATGGGTTGGGAGTTCCAAAATTGGCCCCCTCAGGGGGGGGGGGTTACAGGTTTCAAGGGTTTTTTTATTAGTGAATTCATGTGGTGGGGAGGACCTTCTCATGATCTCCCCTAAATCTCGGGCAGTGGTTTTTATAAAAATTTGTCTGGTGTGACGTTTGTTGGTAATGGTTACCCTGAAGCTCTCAGATCTCTATGATTTTTTCTAGGAATGACCTCAAGTTGTTTCAACAGTTGTCTTGATGAATTTTTGGGGGAAGAAAGTGTCTGTGGTGGGGAGAATTTTCACACCCCGACTATATACTCCATTTTATTTATTCAATTCATAGTCACGCGACTTTGGGCAGAGTAGTGTTCGATCCAGGATGGAATTTTCAGTGAAGCGTTGATGTTTTCGAACGGTTTCGGTCCAGTGGGCAGTCACCGCTCTGCTAGCAGTCACTGCTCATTCGGTCAAGGTGGGTACGTGGTCACCGCACCACTAGCGGTGATCGTGCGTTTGAACCCGGTGAGTACGTGGTCGCCCAACTGTTTAGACAAATAAAAAAATTAAAAGAATAAATTAAATTGAAAAGAATTTTATAAAATGTTTAATAATAATCATCATAATAATTTATATTAATAATATTCTTTTTTTTATTTTTATTATTATTAATTTTATTAATATTAATATTAATTTTTTTATTATTATCCTTTATATTTTATTATTTATTTACTTTACATTTTTTTGTTTTATCCTTTTTTTCTCTTGTTTCTTCTTCTCTTTTCTTCTTTCCACATGTTTGTCCTATGCCCTGTCCACTCCCGTACGACCCAATCCCAGTTTCATTTTCCCATGTCGGCCCACCTGCTCCTCCCTATTTCCCACCCCATCTCTCCTCTTACTACCTGACGCCCTCCCTCCTACTGCCCGTTGACCGCGCACAACACCCATTGCACCCAGCAGCGCCTGCCCGACCACCCCCTTCCTCCGCACAGCGCCTCGCCTCACCCCTGGCACGCTGCTCCTGCCTCCTCACGGCCAGGTCGCGCTGCACCTCCCCCCTAGGGACTGCCTAGCCTACTTGTCTGCTGCTTCCTCCTGCTCCCCTTGCAGCGCACGCCGCCCTAGTTTTCCATGTTGCTGCTCCTCTGACCAGTTGCAGCACCCCATTATAGCCGCTCCTCCTACCTTTCCACGGCCAGCCCGCCCAGCTGCACCAACCCCTCCCTTCTGCACAGTGCAGTGCCCCTTCTACCGACTCCCCTGTCTGTCTTGCTCCATGCAGAGGCATCCCAGCACCACCCACATTCCAAACCACTCCCGATCTGATTTGCGCTTAACACCTGCTACCCGCTTCGTCCCTCGACCTCATGCCCTGTAAATCGCCAGCCTGGACAGCACCGGTGCCTCCTGCCCGCCCCAGCCTTTTACTGTCCGGCAGATCCTACTTCCCCATCAGACTTTTACTCCACTCCTACATCATGGCATGCCTCTCCCTTGTGCCGCCTCATGCTCTCTCAGTCACACCCCACACTGTGCAGCCAGGTCGCGTCCTCGTCGACGCTTGTCCGGCAGCAGTAATCTTCGACATGACCTACTCTAATCGGCGGCCCCCCTTCCTCCATGCTGATCCAATCATAGAAGCTATAGAGTAGTGGTGTGGCCCTATGACCATCTGCACGCCCTTCCTAGCCATGTGCGCACTCCTTGTTCTTAACTGGGTGTGTGATGAATGCTCGCCGTTGAAGGTGAGTGGTTTGAGTTCACCATGTCTCACCTTCTCTGTTTTTATGTGAGTTTTTGCTCTTTTTATTCATTATATATTTTGATGTCTGTGCTTATTGTTTTTATTGGTTTTGTAATTTCTATGCCACGTTTGAAGGAATTTCAATGAAATCGTGATGGTCAGCTTTCACGTGCGTGCGCGCCCACTCGAGGCATGTCACGTCATCGTGCTTGGAATGAAAGTTGAGGTAGGCCCCCCATTGCACTCATCATTAAATTTATAATATATTAATTTCTTAATTTTTTATTAATATTAATAAATATGAAATAATATAAGATAATTATTTTTTTAAAATGATTATTTGGTGTGAAAAGAGTTTTTTATTTTATAGATGACTCTTGGAATATATTCATGACGAACAGACGCCCAGTAGTGAATGAATGCCCATTTATCTTTTAAACATAATTCACAGAATTTAAAATGTAATTTTTTTTAAAAGATAAATTATTTTTTCTGAAGATGTGTTTTGGGTTTTCTTGAGAAATGAGGTTTTTTCATTAAATTTGGTGAAGTCCCATTTGACACATTAATAAAATTAATTATTTTGGAAAAACTCACTTTGGGGTTAGTAAGGGGTGATATTTGGTGTGTGATGATTATCTGAGTTGTGTGTGATATTTGTGTATCGTGACTGATTGATTTATATTATGGATGGACCCCATTTTATTTTATGTGTTGACATGGGAACCTGGCATAGTGAGTGAATCTTCTGAGAATGAGTCATCCTTTGGGAATCCAACCTAATGGGTGGGTACAGATGGCCTCCTCCAAACCTCATGTTGGTCCATCCACTATGTGAACATCTTGCCAAGTAGTCCACCTCCGGGTACCGTCCAAATAATCAATTATCCACCTCGATCAGTGATATTCATCGACTGAAACCAATACAACATGGTGTGGGCAAAGCCCGTGCAGGGGTGAGTATACGATACTTAGTATCGACCTCGAGACCACCGAAGTTCTCCAAAAATCCACAATGTATAAAACATAGAAGAGAGATACAAACACTATGTATCAACCAAACCTACTTAGGAATATGCCCATACATATTCCTAAGTTATCAATCATAGTACAAATCCAACTCTCGAGCCCAAATACAGCCCAATCCACACAAGAAAGATGTCAATAAAATCGATGACAATGATTGAAAATCAACACTCATCTCACACATGAATTCCACAATAGTAGAGAAATATAGATGATCAGATATAGCCACTGAATCATCTCAGCTGTCAGACCCACAATGGTTACATGACTAGCTATGCTGTCGGATCCACACAGGATAAATGACCAGCTATCTAGAGAGTAATAGAGAAGAAAATATATAGTCAATGATTCATTTAAGTTGTCAGATCCACACAGGATACAAGACCATCTAAGCTATCAGACCCACAAAGTATAAAAGACCAGCTACTTTGTCGGGCCCACACAGGATACAAGTACATTGGTCAAACTTCCAGACCCAAACATCATACAACAACAGTAGTCAACATTTTCAAACCCACAGAGGATCCCAGTACAGTATTCGTCATTGTCGAACCCATGGAGGATCCCCGTACAGCTGTCTTCACAATCCCATCTTGCTCTAGGGTTCCCACACACAACACAGTCGATTGCTGGAGGGTCCTCTCCTCGATCCAAGGGTTCGATACATCAAATATCATGAATTCAATATTTTATGTATGCTGATGTTTTTTCTCGTAAAAAGGAACCCAACGCGATAGACGGCGCGTCAATCGGACGCTCGGCCTGAGAGATATTGGCTTTTCTGTTCCTAGGGCCCGGTTGGAAAAACATTCGTTCCAAATCAGGACATATTTCAAACTCTTCCAAAACTCACTTAGAGTATAAAAATGGACCGCCTTGTCGAAAGGGTCCATGTCCCACAGATAGCGCGTTGATCAGACACTCGATCTTAATTTTATTCACATTTAAGTGAAAACGGGACCGACCCGTCAAGACCGGTGGGCTGGCGGGTCGGGTCAACCTGGGTTTGGTGAGTCCGACCCTAAAGAGGGTCATACTGGCCCAGTGTATCACATGGCCGGCTTGAGGGGCACGGCTTGGCCTGAAGGGGGTGCAGCCCAGCCCGCGGCCCCCAGGTCTCCCGAACTGGCTGCGGCGATCGGCGCCGCCTTCCCAACCAGTTTGTCATAGCTGGCTGGACTTCTGGGTGCACGCGGCCCTCATGGGCGGGTTGTGGTCTCCCTACGCAGCACCATGGGTTCCACGAACTTCATCTGCGTAGCCGGCCAACGAGCCGGCCAGTTTTCCACTGAAGCGTCCCACAGAGCGCGGGTTTCGGTCCTCCGCAGTGCGGCACAAATTGTGGTGTTGCAGTCTCCCTTCAGCCAGGCTGGCTTCGACATCAAGTTCTTCCGTGGCCGAGCGACCCACTGTTGCGGGCTGTGGTTTTTCTGCACATGGTCAGTGCGTGGCCGACACATTCTCTCATCGCCTCTTCTTTCAACGCACCTCAATTGAAAATAATGAGTCTACAGAGGGTCGTAGGGCCGTGTGCATTCAGCCCGCGCCCTCCGTGTTAGGAAGTATCATTTGGCCGAAGTCAAACCATGTTTCACAAAAAAGAACAAGAACATTTTAAATCAATAAAAATTGAACATAATATCCCAACCTCGTAAACATGTCGCATGTCATCGAGCTGCAGAAGACGAACGTCATGGTAGTAGGGCGTCGCGGAAGAACGGTGTCGATTCCTTTGACATTGGAGTGCACCCAAAGAAAAAGTGTCATTGGAGTCTTCATGTTCTTTGAATCGTAGAGAGTTCTTCGGCGAGGAAGAAAGTTTATTTTCTTCATAGGCATTCTTCGTTGAAGAGAGGAACACTTTTCCCAAGAGCTCTCCCAAAAATCCTACCAACACAATGACAACCAAAACTACATATAAAAGTATTCCCCCAATATTTTTAATAGATATGCCATGTCAATTAAAATAAAATCTGAAGAATCAATCCATTAATTAAAAGAATTAGAAAATATTAATGGGAGAGAGGGAGGTGGAGAGGCTCCTCATATTAAATGAGGAGAGTGGACAAAGAAAAAAACACTAGGGATGTAATGGGGTTTGAGGGGAGGTAGAAGGGTTCAGGTTCGTGTGGACCCCACCTCACAAATATCCTCTCAGGGGAGGTTATGTGGGGTTTGGTCCCACCCGTAGCTTCCTCTTGTAGGTTTTAACTACAAAAAATAAATAAAATTGTGTTCCACAAATTTTATTTATTTTATTCTAAATCCCAAAAAATTAACATTCAAGCCGCATAAAATGCAACAGCGGTAAAGGTACCCTTAAGAGAATATCGGCGTTGTGAGATTATCGGTGTTCTCCGATTTCAATTCTGAGCAAAGGCTCAAAAGATAGAAAAACATGCATGTACGTTTACTGATGGTACTCGAACAAAACATCTGAAATTGATTTTGAGAACACCGGGCCTTGGAATCAAGTGCCGTATGAATCTGCAGACTCGTAAAATTCCAAAGTATTAAAAAAATAAAACTTACTTGAAATTTCTAGGACATTACACCATGGGCTGGAACATGTTCCCGGTTATCATATAACGATATTTTGCAATGATTTACCAATGTTTAAGAAAATAAAACAATAAAAAATTCCAATATAATAAATCAGGACTTTTCAAAACAATCCATATTTTACAAATAATTAATAATTTAATTACATAATTTAAAACAATTATCAATGACTATAACAAATGAACAAACCATAAATGGATATCCTGAGAACCTCTTCATGAGAATATTCACAGACCTCATGCAATCTCTATAACACTACATCACGAAGGACTGTTAGAAACCCTAACCATAGGAACAAAAGGCTCATCCCAAAACAAAGACCAAATAACCAAGAATACATACACCCATGTGGTTAGGTAAGACGTGTGAAAATGCTTAGAAGATGACACCCCTAAAAGAGTCTATATGATAAAAAATCAAGGACCAAATTCTTGCATGTTTTCATAAACATGAAATGCTAATAAATATTTTAAAGAGATTCTACTCTAAATGAAAACATTTTTCATGTTGGATACATTAGAGAAACAACAGATTTAAAAAAAATCCAAATCTTCTGAATTTTATATCCAAACATACCATATGCTAATGGAAATAATAAATTATCTAATGAGACCAAGGAAATGGAAAATTACACCTAGGCACAAGCTCACTGTTTGTCCTAGTTACCTTATTAGATGGTGAATGTAACAATAAAATTATATGTTCTCGTGCACAGGAGCCACTAGTATGTGTCATACCCATTACATAGTAGTTCCACAACAACATCATCATCATAGTTTTGTTACATTTTTGATTTTATAACTTTTTACATGGAACATGGGACAAACCCTAAGGGATCACTACCGTACTTGTACATGTCCACCCACCATGACACCCGAGTATTCAATATTAAGCTCAAACATGTTCTAGAGGCCATGGAATGCAATTTTCACATGAAAATAAAACTTATAACTAACACTCACACACCAAAAATACTTCTCACATGTCATATTATACTCTATTCATAAATAAATATTCATTTTCACATAATACTCACAAAATACATCCCAAAAATGTGATTCATATCATTCATGAAATGTGATGAATCATTTCTGCAATTTAGAAAATAATCTATTTTTATGAAATATTAAAAAACGTATTTACCTTCCAAATCCCAATTTTAATTTAACACACTCCCCAAATCATTAAATTTACATCCTTTTCCCACTATGTTTAACTCAATGAATCATTTAAAATTTCCATAAAACATTCCCAAGCTGTATAACCATGTTTAACACCCAAAACCCATTTCAAAACACTCTTTCAAGGCCAAAATCACACCAATACCAATAATATATAGATTTTGAATCCCTATAAACATTTATTAAAAAAATTTCATTTGATATCAAATTAACAGAAATGATACAAAAAAATATAAAAATTAAAAACACACATTTTCAAAAAATTATGAAACTTTGAAACTAAATTCATATTCAATACTACCAAAAATGTTTCCCGCACCAAACAGAATGTCATAGGAACATTATTAAAATACAAATTAAGAAAATATAATCCATATTATGAATCATACACATGTAACAACCAACTATATTTTCCAAAAACTCTAAATCATTTTCCGAAATATCAATCGCACCACCGCTACACCACAAGGATGTTGAAATAATCCATAAACCACAATAATCTACCTAAATGTCTTAATGACGAGCCCCAAGAATGAACCCTATCTCATGGATGTTTTAGAACATCCTAAAAAGGTGGAGGAAACCATATGTAGAAGGAAAAAATGAATGGGAGGAAGACTAACTTGCATGATTGTGAAGTTTCCCCATCATATCTCCCATCAATGTTTAGTTCAAAGGGTGGGTGAGGGAGCTTGGAGGTAGTCCCAGGAGATAGTTCACGAAATGTGGAAAAAAGTGGCAGAATTGTTTTAGATCCAGAATTTATAGAAGGTCAAAACACATTAAATTGTAATGTTCTAGACACAATTCTTGGTTGGACTGTACGTTTTAGTAAATCGTGCCGCCAAACCGTGTGTCATGTTCCAGCCACCCAAAAAGTGATGTTTTGACTTCAATTTTCGAGTGTCCAATGGGGGATCCTAGGGGGAGATATTGTCTAAGTATTTAAGAGAACAATTCACAATATAATGCACTACTTTCACCAAAAAAAACTCATCCAACTCATGGGTAGAAACCACCTCATCAACATACCACACAAGTGGTGCCAATAGGTGTGCCACAAATGAAACTCTAAACCCCTTCAACCTAACACCATCCCATTGAAAAAAGTGGATTTAATGTAGCTTCCATTTACACCAAGACTATGTTCAAATATCAAGAACACAAGAGACTACAAAATCTACATCTTGGAACATTCAAAAACCAAGAGAAATCTAAGAACCATAAGATGATTTGAATCAATGCATGTACTGGAATATTAGGGTGTGACAGAAAAAATCGGTGTGTCTTAATGATATATGGGATTCATAATGGTGGTAAAATTTATTCAATATTTTTGGGTACATAATTAATATACTCTGTAAAGATAATTTTTTTGGTTCACTAGTTTGAATATAGTGACACTCTTATGGAGGGGATCATCAATCTAGTCATGTATGTATGACACTTATGTTATAGGGGTCATGGATGTAGTGGAAACCATCTAGAATATTGTAATGTTTGTGAAATAATTCTCATGAGAAGATAAATATAATTTATTAAGTTCCACACTACATATAAGATACGATATTAAGGGGTTTTATAAGATAAAACATATGTTTCACACCATGCTTGAGACATGATTTTACATCATCCTACAATGAGTTAGATAAATGTTTTGAGGATACACATGCGTGGATTATGAGAGTGTATTTGTTTAATTGATGATCATAAAAGATAATTTGACTTATTTTCAATTTAAAATATGATGTAGTTTTATGTACAATCTATTTATTCATCTAAGAATTTAGGAATCATAATTTCGATATGAGAACATATTTCCACTTGTGATTGTGTCCATTTTTAAGGAATGAAATCTAGAAAATATAAGACTAGATTATTATTGAATTTGATGTGGTGAGGTTGAAATAATATAATAGATTATTCAATGATATGGATTAATCAGTATGAAGATAAACTATGAATTTTATAGTAAATTTGAGTGTATTTTGTTTCAATTAATAGATTCTTGATCCATGTATTTTCATATTAGGAATTGATAATGAAGGGTTGTATTAGAATCCAATTGGTTGATGGGAGTTTAAAAAATGTTCCCAAGTGATTTTAAGGGAAAATTGTAATTATGTGGAGGAGTTTTAAAAAACCCAAATAATTTCACGTATTTATTATTAGGGAATTTAAAATTCCAGTATAATAATATGGAAATTCATAATAATTAGGGTTATGGGATGAAATATTATATTTGAAAAAATGATGGAGTTATTCCAGGAATGAATTTCATAAAATTTTATTTTTTTTATAACTTTTGTAATGAATTATTAGGATTCTATATTTTTGGGTGTCTATTTATAGTGACTATATAATGTGAAGCATATGATATGAAATATTTTTTACTTTTAGAAGATTATTTGAAATTGTACAATTATTAATGCTTCATGTGTACATTATTTTATTTAGACCATAATCGTGGGTTTCTTTATTTACATACTAAAATGGGGTGAAATTATGAATAATAAATATCTAAATACGTTTTAGAGGAATGTCTATGTTATTTTTTAGTTTTATTAGAAAACATATTTTTGAGAAAACCCATAGAATGAAGTATATCTAATTTATATGTTTTCTATTTAAATGAAAACGTGTCAATATAAGAAAAATAATACATAGTTGTTTTTATATATATTTGAAAAATTATATGTTTGAGGAAAAATTTTCATAATTGAATTTTATGTATGACCTTACCTATGAATAGTTACTTATGTTTATATTTTTTAGGTGAAAACACCATATTTTTGATAAATATCCAACTTATGGTTTTCTAAATAGTGGGATTTGTATATATGTGATGAAAACATAACATATTAAAAAAATTATGTATTTATTTTTTCTTCTAGGGAATCATATACACCTAATGTAATAACTTATGTATTATAATATATGTGGATAGTTATTATGATATGTATGAAATATTTTGGAACATCATGATTTCTAATTCTAAATAAATGATGGAAATTATTTGATGGTTTATGAGATCCATATGATACATAAGGGTCATGTGGAATGATATATACGGGAATCCCCAAACATAAGGATCCATGTGTAGGGGTCCCAATGTTTTCTAAAATTTAAATTTGAGACAAATTTACAATATTTTGGAAAAAAAATTATTTATTGAAATGAGATATAATATGGTGATTTGATAGTTTCATCTATAACATAGTGAAAATTTTATATATAGTTATCATATTATTCTCTTCATCCAATGGGAATACTTTTATATAATTTTACTAGATCATCACTCTATTTGGAGTCACCACATGTAAGTATAATATATCTTCAATGGTTATTTATTATTTATCTTGTCATATCATCTTTAATTATTAGTTTTTGCTAAAAAAATTTAGGATTATTGAATTTCCTCTAATTATAGTGGAGTTGGACATAGTTTCTCAAATGTTATTATTTCCATGTACTCTTGGAGGAGTTGAAAAATTATAAATTTTACAAAGATACTCTAATACCAACTGAGATGACTAAAAAACTAATACATCATTTTACATATCATCTCAATATTAAAAAAATTTCAATAAACCAAAGGTTTCATATCTTTTTATGTCAAATATATAAAAAAATAGTTTTCAAAACATCATTAAACTTATATAATAAATAATATTATCATTCTATTCTATTTTAGAAAAAATTTATACAATACTAAAAATTATTACCTATGGAATGGATATTTAATAAATTGTGAACTCATAAATATATTAAGGTGTGAATAAAAGTTATATCAATTGAAGATCATATCAGAGAATATTATGATTTTGAGGGTTTTAGAAAATAATAAATTTATATAAATAAAATATTATAAAAAATTTCCAAAAAAATAATTATTCATTTATAAGAAATCAAGAGACATAAATTTAGGATTATCATAATAAACGACTCATTGGAATGTGGAAACGTGATTCAATAGTTATGATCTACAAAATTGAAACATATGTTTGTTTTATTCCAATGAGATACGAAATAAGAATATACCACATTCATATAATTTTGAAATATTTCCCTACATAAAGTATCACTACCAAGACCATAATCAAAGGTTAGATAGAGTCACAAGGTGTGTTAGGATTACTCCCCATCAAGTAAAAATAATTTCCATAATCCCATATCTAATTTTTTTTTCTCTCTTAATTTCTATAAACAATGTCGAAGTAGTCCCATATTGGATTGTGTTCACTCCCCAAACCCATACACTTTTTTATGTGATTTAAATCTATAAATATGGTATTATATGTTAGTATAATTCTTCTTTCACTAGTATCATTATAAAAAACCGTACAAAAATTTTTCCAAATGAACATGAAATCATTCAAAATGTAAATATATTCTAATTAATTACGAATAAGGAAATGAAATTTATAAAAGTTCTATATGAATTGGTCACATGAAATGAAAACATTAAAGGTGGGTAGTATAACTATATAATACCCTCACTATTGTATTATAAACATTAAAGTATGTTTACAAATAAATTTAATAGAATAACAAAATTAATTTGAAAACAAATCATATCATTTAAATTTTTAATCTGGTTTATATAAAAATTATATAAATTATTAACCAAATAGATTTATATTTCTTTTAAAATCCCATAAAGAAATAAAAATAATTAATTTTTTAATAAAATGGAATAGGTCAGAGGGGAGAATTCATCTGGTGGAATTTATTTAAAAAAGAATCATTTCATATTTTTTATGAAATTCAAATCAGAGTGAAAACATCCTTCATAAATGTTATGGGAATAGTTAAGGACATATATAAGTTAATAAAAAAGAAAATGTGAAAAATAAGAGATTGAAATATATATTGTTTTAGAGATAAAAAACATTAAATTATATCAATGGATGCTCGTCATAAAATGTCGTGATTAGAATGTGAGAATAAAAACAAAACATTATATTTTTTTAAAATATTGAATCAAAATAATATGAAAGATAGAATATGAAATTAAATTTTAAATACCTGGACTAATACATAAATTCATATGAAATTATTAAATAGGGAAAAATGTGAAATATATATTGTTAATTAGATTTTAAAAAAAACATGTCTCAATGAATTCAAATTGAGATGAAAACAGGTGATGAAATTTAATATTATGATGTTAGAGACGTTGAAAAGTTGTTTATGAAAATGAAATGTCGATATGTTTAAAAGGAAGAGGATCTAAAATATATTAAAACCATAATGTTGAAAAACCCAAATTATGAAAAAAAACACTACAATTATTATTGTGAATGAATCATTGAAATGAGATAGAGTTAATAAAGAATACTTAAATTGTCAAATTTTATAATGTTAGAAACAATTGAAAAATGAATATGTAAGAATACTTTTAAATTAATAAAATATTTGAGTGGAAATAAAATATAATAAAATTAGAAGGTATAAGGAACATGTATAAATGAATATTGTTCAAAAAGAATAATAATGACATAATGAAAGAAAGTTGTTGTTACTAAATCTCAAAACAAGAATTTCATATTTCTCTAATATTCTCGTGCATCTTATACAGAATTAATAAACAAATTATCCATATATTTTAGAACAATATTAAAATACAATTCCAATTTATGTAAACATTTTAAATTCATTTATTATACAGTAATTGTATATTTTTAATTTATATTGAATATCGACTATTAAAAGATTAAATTGTTTAGTTTTTTATTGGTATTATGGTATTTTTCATCCATTAAATTTATTTGATTTGTTCATTATTAGAGAATTAAATTTATATAATCCATCCTAGATAGCCCAAATTTAGTGGAAACATTATTGTATTATAACTATAAATATGTGTTCATATCCCACAGGATTAAATTGTTTACTTTCCTTGGTCGACCACACACATACATGAATCTCACCTATTTATTTCAAACATGGAAATAAACATAGTGAGTATAAATATTCTTATTCAATTAATTCTTTAATAGTGTAATTTATCATTAGCAATTGATAGTAAATCAAATAATGTAACCTCAAATTCACTAGAATGGTTTCATACAAGATAATCATTCATAAGTAAATATGGAATAATTATTATAGAAATGTATATAGCTGAAACACATATTATCTAATTGATTATTTTAGCATGAAATGAATACATGGATAGTATAAATATAGTATTGTAAATGATAACAATAAAAAACAACAACAGATGTTAATGAATAGTATTCCATGCCATTATTTCAGACATCATGATATCTATCGAGTTAAGACCTTCATCCAAGATTTTTTAATCGATCAGTAGGTGTACACCAAAAACACATTATTTTCAATCCAACAGAATCACCTCTTGCAACTATTGATACATCAAGGGGATATTTGTAATCATCCGTGAATATATTTATATTTGCATTAAATTCAACTTATATTGAATTATCAGTTCAATTTATATACAATATTCATTATTAATAAATATCAATGTTGAGAAAATAAAATGGAATCTAAATATGTCCTTAATCAAAAATATTACATTCAATATACTCCAATGAATTGTGAAATGGTATTCATTTTTAGAAAAAAATATACAAGATATAAATTATATTTATAATTAATATAAAATTTATCTCTATTCAAATATGATAAAGAATGATTAATGTTTCAATATAACGATAAGGTCCAAAAATATAATCAAGAAATTGAATTAAAACATTTTCTCTCAAAAAACAGGTCATAAACCAAATAGATAATGAATATGTCTGGTATGTTATTATATATCCACATAAGGGGTATAATTATTTTAATGACTATTAGTTATTAAATAATATAAAATAATAAGAATATTACATAAAAATTCCTTGAGGAAAATGTCATTATTCATTTTGAAAACAACAACTTAATAAAATAAATTTAAAGAATATTAAGAAAATGATTTTTTGGAAATAACAATGAATTGATAAAATTAATCATCTAATAAATTATTACTAATTATACTTGGAAAATCTATTCATGTTGATTCCATTAAAACAATGATTACTTTATCATTTATTTACCATTTTATAATGCATGTTATTCAGAAAAAAGAAGATTCATTTTAAAAAGTTCTTATCATTAAATCCACATATAATGAAAAATTTATATAATAAATCATTGTATAATGATAAATATATTCATTAAAATAATTTATGGAAAATATGGATATAGAAGAAAAAAATTTATCTAAAAATAAAATAATGTTGGCTTCTACTAAAAATATTTTCCCAATCATTTTAATTACCAAATAAATGAAACTAGAAAAATTACCAATAAATTTATTGAATAAAAATAGTATAATTTTTTTAATATTTCTATAACATAATTTCCAAAAAAAATCCTCAAAATGAAATTTATTCTTAAATAATATCAATTAAAATAAATTATTGGATAACCCTTTCCAATTGGTAAATTTTAAATCATATCCCCCATAAACTGAATTATATCATATCAGACAATATTTAACATTAATATAAATATATTTATGATATAATATATCTATTTCTTAGTATATTCACCCAATAAATATATATAGGTTTCATATTACTAAATTCTTCTCAATGTAGTGGGAAATTGTACCTAATAAATACAAAATAATAGTCCTGAAGAGTGAATTAATAATTATATCAACTACGTATAGAAATTTAAATAATCATAAAACAAGTTAAAATATAATATATTATAATCATAATTCATTACATATATAATATTATAATATTTAAAAATAATAAATAATATAACTAAATAAAAATAAATTTGATTATTAAACTAATTACAACATTATATCTTTTGAGTCATATACAAATAGTTGAAATAAATTTAAGTAAAATATAAAGTAACTCTTTTTTATGTATTCTTGATAAAATATGTAAAATATAAATATATACATCAATTTTAACCAATGCACATATGACCATAAAAAATGTCTCAATGAATGGAAATTAAGACATATTAACTTTATTCTTGTTTTTCTTTTGTTGAACATGTATTAAACTCATGTATAATGGTTTTAGATATGATATTAATTTATTAAATTACCATATTAATATTTATTAAATCAGATATTATATTTTTATAACATCTTTCCACTCATTCATTAATGTTATTTAATTATTATCGTTCATTCTAGTGTTAACTTATTTAATTTCACACACATGTTTTTTCAAAAATGATCCTAATTTTATCAATATGATTTGTTTAAATCATCTCCATAATGGTATTGCCTTTATAAATATCAAATTTCTTATTAGGATACATTTTTAGAATAATTAATTAGATTTAAACATTGAAAATGAACTACATGGATTCATGGATATGGTATGCCATAAATATAAACAAGTGATGTTTTAATTTCCTTAACAATTTAAAGGGTAAGTACGTGTAAGGTATTGTAATTTTATAGAATAAAAATGAATTCATGTTTATCTTATTTATTAATAAATTAAAATTTTATGACTATACATTTCATTTGGCGATGGAATACAAATTGCATCAGTTTGAGAGGCAACAATCCACCGAAAAAACGATTGATGTATACGATTCCCATTTTATGGAAAAGGATATGGATACAAATTAATAGTTAAATTTTAAAAAAATTATTTATTTTCTTATATGATGGTTTTGGTATATTATAATCATTAATAAAAGATAAAATGTTTAAAATGATGAATTAGAAAAGGAGGAATCTTAGTCCAGATGACGACTTTCACATAGAAAGATGTCCTTGGGATCTCTTATTATGAACCCTAGTTATTATCTTATAGGAAACAAATATGATCTAAAATGTGTCCTAGGATGATAAGGGAATTTTTTTATGTTTGGGATGAGATAAATTCATTAATTTGTGTAAATAAGTCTGTAATGGTGGGTGCCTTTAATAATTGAGGATTAGTGGAATTTTTTAAAATACAAAATATTAATCAATAAAGGGATGTCACTCAAGATGAAATATTCATGACAAAGTAATGAATATTTTGGTGATGTAAATATAAGGTCAACAAAAACCTCCCAAAAATAAATAAAATGTTTTCAATAATTTTTCCCCTCTGTCGTCAAGGTTACTCACTTTTAAAATTTTTGTTTCACCACTTCAAGTAGTTTTTTTAAACGAGAAAAATTTACATTTATGATAAATTTAATTATTCCTTATTAGATAATTATGAAACACATATATTTATATTTAAATAAATTTTTTAAATTAAATTATAAATTTTTTAATATTAATTTTAACACAAGTGCTTGTAATTCCCAAAACCATTTTTTTTATCATTTTCCATTGTATAAATTTTTTTACTATTTTTTCTACACATAAATAAAAAAAATTAAGTTAAAGTTATTAACTAATTAAATTTAATCTAATTACAAAAATTGAATCAATTTTGTCAAATTCGAATTTTATATTGGAAAATATTATTTTAAATATAACACAGTAATATGGGTGGTATCCATGAAATAAATTTTTCAACCATTATATGATAATAAATTTTCTATATAACATTTTACAATTATTATATATATTTACATTAATTTATTTAGTTATATAATGGACACATATATGTAATGCAATTTATTCTTCATTTAGAGTAATTTTAATTGAATAAAATGGAAAACAAGTTATTTACTTTAAAACAGTTTTGACAAAAGATTTTTAAGCACAAAATAATTATAAAATGTAATCTTGTATTAACATCATTCAAATGATATAAATTTGATTAAATATTACTTTTTAGTAACTATTTTACGTTGATATTTATTTTATTTCGAATTTATACTTTTAAATTAGATTACTTTTCTAAAAAGAATTGTTATTTTTTTTAAAAAGTGGTATATAGACTATTCCGTGAGAAATCACCATTTTTTGAATTGTTAAAATTTCCTATTAAGAAAATAATTAAATGACTAGTTAAAAATTCATGTTTCAATTCAATAATAAAAAAATTAATATCATAAGAAAATAATTATATAATTTCTCACACCGATAAATAAATTTTTTTATTGAGATAATATTTTTCTAATGTATTTTATGATATTACAAAAAATTGGTTCATTATTTGAAAATTTATTTTCCTAATAAATATTATTTATTTATAATTTTTTTTAAAAAATCATTTAATATAACAACATGGCCTGAAAAATTATGTAATCATGAATTAAAATAATATTTCACATTGATGATCTTATCAGGTTTAGATTTTCAAAGAATTATACCATAATTATTACATTACAACTCAACTGATAAAATGTGGACACTTTAGATAGTATCCATTTTTTCAATAAAATTAAATATCTTAAAATAAAACAAGAGTTAAAATCTTGATAAAAATAATAGTGAATTAATTCTCTCTTACCCTTCCTTATATCCTCTGAAAAACATTTCAAAAACATGGGATTAACATAAAAAGATCAGTAAGAGTTATAAAACAAGTAGAGAAAACATTAGTCCATCAATACATACCGACTAATGTAATCATACATTTAAATCCTTAAATTATCACCCAAAATCATAAGAATGTTTTAAAAAATGCATGTCATCAATCATAATGGTAACTTGTGGCATCTATAACATACATATGTTGTAGCTTTCACAAAAATATATAAAGTAACATTTGGAAAACCCATCAATGTATATTACCTAAATCCCATTGGATTAACATTAATTTTTACCTACGTCACGTTTCCCAATTCATTGTAGAGATAACTTGGGCTCACATGCCCTAGGATTATCCCATAAACACTCGTATATGAAAAACAATTTATAATAACCCTAACATATTCATAACACATAAAACAATCATAAAGGGAAAATAAATTTTCCACATTTCAGTCACAATATATCATTTCATGATATTGAAGTTATAAATCTATTATCAAATACATTTTTAATACCAAAATATGTAAAAGAGTATATGGTATTTATTTTACTTTTAAAAACATTATGGATTTTTAGGAAGCCAAATATCAAATGACGCTCGACATGGTGGAAAGGTCATTGTCACTATGTACGTTAAAAAGAAAAATTCTCTTTGTAATCTATTAAAAAGCTACGTAGAAATAGACTCAATTTGAATGAAATGAAAATTCAATGGGGTTTATACATTTATTGAATGTATGTCATGTATAAATCAAAATATCCCTCAATGATAGGATATCGAGGCGATGTCCCTTACCTTCTTTTCAAATTGACTCGTTCATTTTTTAATCTCATGAATAATAAACTAAAGATAATTTATACTTAATTTAGAACCTTTTAAGGTTTAATATTCCTTTTATATTACTTATTAGAACATTATAAACATTTCATAATACTTTATGTGAATACTGTTCGTTTTTTTTGATATTTGTAACTTGAATCAAAAATTAAATTCTTTCAATTACAAATTGTCCATGTGGTAAAAATCCCCTTATCTCTAAAATTATATTCATTATTTAGATACCATATTTATCATATATATCTAGTATATATTTATTACTAATAGTACATAACACATGAAGATAATAAATGAAATCCACCGTCAATGGAGACGGTAAGTCGTACGTAAGCATGAACACTACTTTCATTTCAATTTCATATTTAATGGAATGAAAACGTAATGATAAATTGGTATATTATAATTATAGTATAATATCTTATATAACATAACTAACTCAATCATTTATAAATTCCACATATGGAATGAAAGAGTTATATCACTATGAGGGGGCGTTAGTTTGGATTTCCTCAAATGAAATAATTATATTTAGACAATATAGAAACAATAATGGATTTATCTAAATGTAAAATATAGAAGAATATATATAATATAAATATATCATATATCAAATATATGTATCATTCCATCCTAATTACCACCATTAGAGGTGGAAGGAGATAATCGAACAATCTTCGTTTTGTGTGGGATCACTTCGCCGTACGCAAAAACAATATATTTGTATCCATTAGATGGAGGTGTGTATAAGTGTAGTTTAAATCATTATTATAATAAAAACCTAGTATATTGATGATACTGGTGATGTTATGTTTAAAAATAATATTAATATCATATGTAGTGATGATCGAAAAAAGTAAGATAACTTGAGGGAAGACATTTACCTTTTATTAGGGTAAGTCAATTTGGATTGAACAAAAAGGATTCCATGATTTTCATTCTACCTAAGGAAAGTATTCTATAAAAAACACAGGGATGTTGGGAGATTATATTGACATATGTAGCATTATGGTAATGTCTTGATAGGGGCACTTAATTGGTTATATGTGATTTCCTTTTACAAGAGATAGTATGGGTTCTTTAGGAACGTTTGAAAATATTATTTTATCATAAAATGATAAACGTTTCAAAAGGAAATTTTTTTTATTAATTCAATTCTAAGGTTTATATAATTATTAATAAAAATATTCAATAAAAATTGGATAGGTTTTTGATATTTTTAAATCCTTAACATTCTTAATTAACCCATTGTTAACATATTTTTCTTTTACCATATCTTCTTGTATATTCAAACTATATGGTTAATATACTTACTATAAAATTCCAAGATACCCAAAATGGATCATTAATGATATTTTTATCACCAAAAGGTCACTTTCCTGAATAGTAGGTTTTTATGACTATTTTTGCATTTAATAAAATATTAATTGATTTTTGAACTCATTTATGACAATTTTTATACTATTCATATCATGACTTTTTTTAAAAACCCATCCAACATGATTATTTAGAAAAAAATTCCTTAGTTAAAATATAGCAAGTAATTCTCATTCCTAAAACTAATGGATGGATTAAAAAGTTTAAAATTAAATTTATTTTAATCCTGATAATCTAATTTGTTTTAAATATTCATTAATGAGGTAATAATACATAATCATTGTTTCATAATTGAATTTATTTATTTAATGTATAAAAATTATAAAAAGAATAATATGATATATATAAACTTTTAGTTTTCTAATTACTATTTATAGTCAAATATTTCAACTATATATACCAAAATTAGATTTGTTTTGGAAAAATAATAAATGTTTGTTATATTTTTTTTACTTTAAATAAAATGTTATTAGTGACATTATCTTGCCCAAATGGATTTAAAAGGCCGAATGTCTTAAAAATGGATTTTCATGGTCACCCATTTCTCATCCAATATTTTTTATACAAGTTATAATGTAATTTTATATTATTATAATATTATTTTTACCCGGAATTTACCTATTTATATTTAATTGTGGTAAATAAAAGTCCAAAGTTATTATTCACTAAAAATTATTTTCATCGTATTGATGAAAATTTTACATACTGATGAAAATCATGTATTTCAGATTTTTGAAATTCAATTCACCAATGTGGTAAAATTTCATTTAAATGGAAAAGCCGGTTTTTAACTAATATGCATTTTCTCACTATTCATCAAAAATTGATCTTTTTCAGAAAAATACTGGAAATTTTCTAAAAGAAAATTTGGATATTCCTAATACAAAAATAATGTGTATTTTACCAAATTAAAAAATTATATGTTTCATTATTTAATTTTAAATTAATTTTTTTTTTCGATACTCGAAATCATGTTTTATAAAAATAATAACTATCAAAATATTGACATTCTTTATATCAAATTCAAATGTGAAATTACATCCAATGACCGAAATTGGATTAATTGTTAATAATATAATCCAATTATAGTTTAAAAACATTTAAAGTGATAATATACCCATATAAATATATTATATTAATATGCAGTTTTGATTTTAAATGAACTAATTTTCACTATTTATTAAAAAATGAACATCTTCTGAAAAATACCAAAATTTAATCCGAACTAAATTTTGATGTCACAATTCTAACGAAGAATTATATTTTTTCAAATAGAACATTTTAATGTGAAAAATGTATATTTAAAATGGATTTCTTTTAAATGGCGGTAAAATGTCCTTTTAAAAATATTACAGTATTTAATGCTTAAAATCTGATTCCTTCTTATCATATTCCTCTAAAATTTATTAAATAAGTTTATAGTAATTTAAAAAAACATGTTTAAAAATATTTTTTAGTTATGTTCATTTCCCCCCCCCCCAATACAATAGCTATGTGTTAACTACCATTTAAAATAATATTATATTATTATTTTCTATAATGACTCATCCTTGTTTGCAACATTATATTTCGGAAAAACGCTTTGTTATGTGTTTGGTACACCATATAACATAGAATACCCATTAAAGTAAAATCAATATTTAATTCCCAAATATTAATAAATCTGTAAATGTCACATTCATTATTTAACTGATATGTTACATCCTTCCCCCCTTTTGAAAATTATGTTCGATCAATTTTAAAAATAGGCGAAGAAAATTCTTTAAATCCCCACATCAGAAAAAGAGTGAATAAAACCATCACATTAAAAGAATGAAGGATAAGTACAAAGGTTACCCGAGATAACACATACTAAGATTACATGTATGAAAACATTGATTTAGAGGATAATCTAAGATTCATTTTCTGATAGAGAGTGATAGGAAACATGACATGGAGAAATTTAACAATAAGAAAACCACATTCTTTTTATTGGTTAAACTATCATTGATTCCCTATTAGGAAAAAGTAAGCATAAAACAATTGTTTTGTTCCCTTTTATAATTTCGGATAATTTATTTATGATATTGACTAAAAATATATGTAAATATACTTCTATTTCATGTTGATTTTCACAATTTATTATGATTCTACCAAAAACACATCTTTTCTCCATATGATGAGTATTCAATATGAATTAGTCACACTTGAAGTGCTAAAATAAACTTATAGATAATCATATAATACAAGAAATATGATAAATATATTTCCAATATCTTTAGACATTAAACAAAACCAAAAATGTATTTAAAAGATCAGATAATCCCCAAAAGGACAATATTTTATAAAAAGAAATACTAATATTAATCTACAAAATTGAATAGACAATACCCAATGATTATCAAAGATTATTCAATACCAATTTGTTATTTTAATTATTCAAAATAATCCAAACTGTTTTGGATTCTAATAATTTAGACGGATTTGGGGACATAGTCATCCAAAAAATAATAAAATTTATCTCTATATAAAATCGGGATATTTTAAAGTCTCCCACTAAAGTGTAATTAACCAAATCACATATTATCTATGATAGTTTAATCATTTCAAAAAATATCCCAAATATCCATATGTCCGTAATAGAATCATTTATTATTCAAAAATAAAATTTCTTAATTACTCCACAAATGAAATCCAATCATATTCTATTTTCCTTAGGAATATAATGTATCCACGAAAGGGGGAACATCTTCCAAAATATCCTATTTCACATCATCTCCAAATCATTTTCTTATACTACAAATATCCTTATAATTAAACACATATTCCAAAAATCTTCTTATTTTATATCCAATAAATCATTTAGCAAAAAACTAATAGTCATACTAACGAGTGACTTCACATAGTCCAGTGGTAGGCGATAAATCGAAATCGCACTTTGGTTTTGGATTCGATTCCCATAGATTTGTCTAACATGAAGTGTTGTCACATGGTCTGTGTGTTGTGAAATTTCCAAAATTATATATATTTCCAAAATTCCCAAAAATGATATAAATTATTTAAAAATAACCATAATAAATTTTAACGAGAAATGTTATCTTATACCTCCAATTTTCATCCCAAAAATTAATAAACCATCATTGCCTCAAAATAAATGATCACCTGAACCTAAAATATTATCAGTTATATCCTCACAAGAAATGATAATTCCTCATGAATAACATTTTCATATATCCTATGTCATGGTTATACATACAATAATAGGAATTCCAATGTAATTCCATTATCAAAATATATTTGACGCTTTTATGCATTTTATCATCATAAACTGTACCATAACTCTTGAATAACTTATATTTTGACTTATAACTAATTCAATGTTATTCCTGATCCATTATCCATTATTTTACAACTTATTCCATATTACTTCATTCCTATAACCAAAAATTACTAATCAGGCCCTAAGATTCAATAATATAAAAACAACAACTATGAAACAATCGAACCCTTTTATAAGTCATTTTTAGTTTCCTCATCTTCAATTGGCATAACATGAGTAATTAGTAAGAATATATTTTTATGAACCTACTGATCTCTTGTCTGAATCTTATTTGTATGAAATAAATTTGTATAATGACCTTGCACACCACATTTAAAAGATTCATTTGATTCTTCGAAAAGAACATCTTCCCATTTTTTGGAGTCAACTGGATCTTCCTTTTTTCCATGGAATGTTCTTCCTTTATGACCTTCACTTCCACATAGAAATCAACATTCATCCCTTTAAATAATTATCCTAGGTGTTTCTTTCCACATTCAAAACTCATTGGTTTTTGAAAATAAGTACCTTTATGGTTATAACCTGAACACCCATTGGGATTATATTCACACATAAATGATGCCTTAAAAAAATTACCACGGATCAGGTGGTAAATCATGACTATATATAGATGTTTATAAATAACCACAAGAGTTATTATTACAACTACCATTTCATTTAGTTTTTCTTGAAGAAAACCACTATAGTTTCCTTTAAATTCATTGGTACAGTGGTGCCCACTACATCCATCCATTTAATAAAACTAAAAAGGACAGTGTGAGTATATCAGTAAAATCAACATATAATATATTATGAGGATGGTAAAAATTAATATATACTTATTCATTTTCTCTTAAATCCATTAAATTGATCAATCATAACTATGCCTCTTTCTAATATTCTTACCATTTTGGTTATGTCACTTAAACATATATAACACACTAACCTATAAAGTAATCTAAACTGACCATTGAAACCATGTATAAGGACCAGACGTTAAACATTAATTAATAATTAATTACTTAAATAATTCACATTAATGTTAATTTCAAGTTTATATTTTTAGAGAATTTGCCATAACTATTACATTACTTATAAATTATTACAAATTAGACACTTTACACAATATCCATTTTTTTAATAAAAGTAAAACTCATAAAATGAAGAAAAGAATTTATTTTTGAATAAAAATATTCTTGAATTATTCCTTTCCCTATCCCTTCCTTATATCGAATGACAAACATTTCATAAACATGGGATATGCATAAAAATATCAATTTAGGTTATATAAACATGAATGAAAACATGATTCCATCTATAACTATAATCCAATGAAATTATACATTAAATATTTATATTACGACCCAAAATCATTGGATTTATGAATAAAAAATGAATATCATAAATCATAAATGTATCTTGTGGCTTCCATAACACATATATGTTGTGTATTTCATAACTATGTAGGCAGTAACATTTATAATACCCATCAATGTAAATTACCTAAATCACTTAGGAGAAAAATTAATGTTTATCATAGTAACATTATGAATTTCATTGGAGAGCTATCTCGGTCTCACCTTCCCTAGGTTAATCAAAGAGCCACCCGTATATAAAAAACAATTCCCATGAATCCTATCATAATCATAACACATAAAACAAACATAATGAAAAGATGACATTTCCACATTTCAATCACAATATATCATTTAAATATATTGACATAATAAATCCATTATAAAATCATATTTAAATAACAAAATACATTAAAAATGTATACCATATTGATTTTCTTTTTAAAATCATTATGGCTTGTTAATTACTCAAAATATCAAATAATACTTTTGGAGGTAGAAAGGTCTTTGTCACCATGTATGTAATAAAGAAACATTATGTATTTCATTTAGAAAAATTCTACATATGAAAATATTCTCTTTTACTAAAATGAAAATTCATAGGGGATTATACACCGTATAAAATAATTTCATGTATAAATCAAAAAACATCTCAATGAAAGGAGAATGAGATGATGTCCCTTACCTCATGTTCAAATTGACTCATTCATTTTTTAATATCCTAAATAATAAACTAAATATAATTATTAAATTCTTAAAAAATTTATTCAAGTATATTATACATTTTATATTACCTATTACCATTTTATAAATTATATATAATTATTTAAGTTAATAATAGTCGTTTTATAGATATTTGGAATATGAATCAAAATTAACATGTTATAAATACAAACCTTCCATGTTGTCCAATTTCCATTATAATTAAAATTATATTCATGTTTTAAATATCATATATATAATATATATCCAGTATAAATGTATTTATAATATTTCATAACATTTGTAGATAAGATATGAAATGCACTATTCATGGATACAATAAGCTGTATGTACGCATTAACACAACATTCATTTCTATTCTGTATTTAAGGGAATGAAAACATAATGATGAAAATGTATATTATAATTACATTATAATATCATATTCAATTTTTTATCTCAATCCTTTATACATTCCACATATGACATCAACATTTCATATCACATAGAGGGGCCATTAGTATGTACTTCCTCAAATGAAATTATCGCATTTACCCATTATGGAAACCATAACGGTATGTTGTAAATGAAAAATATAGACGCATAGATATAATATAAATATAATATACATCACATATAAATAAAATTATATCATTATGGACACTATGAGAGATGGTAGGATATAATCTAACAATCATCGTTTCTTGAGGTAGCATTTCGCCATTCATAGAAACATTATGTTCGTATATGTTAGATGTAGGTGTGTGTAAGTGTAGTATGTATCCCCACCATAGAAACAACCTTCTATATTTATTATACTGATTTTGTTATGTTAAAAAATAATATGAATGAAATTGGGAGTGAATAAGTAAAATAAAAGAAGATAACTCTAGGGAAAACCTTACCTTTAAATTGTGTAACTCTACTTGGTTTGAACCAAAAGGCTTTCTTGATGAGCCTTCAGTCTATGGTATGACATCTAGGTGGAATATTGGGATGTTTGGAGATTATTTTGGTAGTTTTTTAATGAATTAAGCGGCTTGAGATGTGTGTTTAACAGGATAGAGGTTATGGCAGTTTATAAAGGAGAGGGGGGATCTTTTGGACTATTAGAAAAGATTATTTTTTCATAAAATGATTCTCAGTTTCAAAAACTCCAAAAATTATTTAATTTGAAGATAAGGTGCATATAAGTTGAAATAAAATCATCCAATAATAATTGACAACATTTTGGATGTTTTTAATCCTTATATTTCTTATTTAACCATTTGTTAACTTATTTAACTTTTACCATGTCTTCATGTATATTCAATTTATAAGGTGAATATATTTATAAAAAATTCTAATAGACCCAAAATGGATCGTTAATAAAGCTTTTAACATCATATATGTAACTATTATTATTCCTATATTTTTATGAAAGTTTTATCATTTAATAAAAAAATAACTGATTAAAAAACTCATTTATTACAATTTTTAAACAATTCATATAATTACGTTTAAAATAATACAAAACAACTGTAATTTTTCAAAAAAAGCTTCATTAGATCATAATTATAAATTCATACTCATCAATAAAATTCAATTATGGCGTAAAAAGTTTCAATATATATTTATTTTAATATTTATAATGTTATTTTTATTAAAACCTTCTTTAATGTGGTAATCATCAAATCATCACTATGTTATAAATAAATTCATTTATTTAATTTTTAGAAATTATAAATTAGATAACATGATGTAGGAATAATTTTTATCTTTAAAATTATTAATTATAGTAGAAGATATAAATTATATAGACCCACATTAATTTTTTTTGCAAAACAATACATGTTTATGTTATTATAATTTTTTACTTTAATGAAAAAATTATTAATGTCATTATCTTACCCAAATGGCTATCGCATGCCTAATGTCATCCCCATGGATTTTTATGGACGTCCATCATTCATTGAATATGATTAGGACTTGCATTAATGTAATTTTATATTATTATAATGTTATTTTTAGCTTTAATTACACTTTTTATATTTAACCATGGTAAATAAAAGTTAAAAGTTACTATTCACCCAAAAAATAAGTTCATCTTATTGATGAACATTTTACATATGTAAGAAAACCCTGTATATTGGATTTTATAAATTCAATCCACATAAGAAATAGAATTTTATTTAAATTAATAAGTTGGTTTTTAACTACTATGTAGAGTTTTTCACTATTCATAAAAACTGTACATTTTCAGAAAAATATCAAGAATTCACCCAAATAAAATTTTGATATTACAATTTGAAAAATGAATTATATTTTCTGAATTCAAATTATACATGTTTCATTAATTAATTTAAAATTTATTTGTGTTTTCAAAACTAGAAAGCATGTTTTTAAGAGGTAATAATTAAAAAAAGATTGAAATTTGTTTATATAAAATTTCAAAGATTAATTGCATATAAAAATGAAAAAATGGATGAAATGGTAAAAATAAAATTCAATTACACTTTAAACCCATTTATAAACATAACCTAACCATATATAAAAATTTCATTAAAATGTAATTTTAAATTTAATTGCAGTATTTTTCACTATTCATTAAAAATTGAACATTTTCTGAAAAATACCAAAATTTAATCCAATGGAAATATTGATGTATACATTCAAAAGAAGAATTTAATTTTTCAAATAGAACATATAAACGTAATTAAATCTAGATTTAAAAGTGGTTTTCCATCAAAAGGCGGTAAAATGACCACTGATGAATATTATAGTGTTTTAATGCTTAATGTTGGATTATTTCTTTTCATACGCCTCTCAAATTTTTTGAATAAAGTAATGTCATTTAAAAAACATGTTTAATCATACTGTAGTTAATATCGTTAATTCCATCCAATACAACGACATGGCATTAACAGCTATTTAAAATAAAATTATATAATTATTTTTTAGTATGACTCAGTGTTGTGTGGAACAATAGATTTTAGAGAAACGCATTTTGGCATGTTGGGTACTCCATTGAATATATAGTCTCCTATTACGTAATTTCAATATTTAATTCACAAAGAATAATGAATATGAAAATATCAAATTCTTTATTTACCAGGTATGTTACATTTAACACCACCAATTTTAACATTTAGGCCATAACATTCAAATTTATATATTAACCCACTATTAATTTACGAAAGATGTTGTGGGTAATTAATGATATTTAATATAGTATTTTATTTAAAGAAATGAAATTTTCCATTCTCCCATCCTTAAAAAATATCAATATATTAATTTGAAATTCCACTTGGAAAAAATAATTTTAAGACAATTTAAAATTTCATTGTAGAATACCACATCTGATGTGTGATAATAACAGTTTACCTTTAAAATATATAAAGTGAAATAATATGTTTATATCGAATAACACAACACTGTGCCTCCAAATAGAATATCATTAATGGGATGTGAAAATATGTTCATGGTGGAGGAGACTAGTTCCCAATGACTAATACTGTGGGGGTAGATAACATTATCCTGTGGAATTTATCCACCATAAATCCAAAAATCATTGATGTTTTGAAAGACCGTTAATTAATGAGATATAAAAGAGACAAGGAATTTTTTTAATTTTTGATCCTTTTCTAATAGTGTATGAATTCCTTTACCCTATAGACAATGAAGATATATAATTATACAAAATGAATAAGATTAATTTTCTACTGTAATCAATTTCTAATACTATCCCATATGTTCTTCCAAATGATGAGTATTCTAGATGAATTTACATGGTAGAAAAAATCCCTAAAATAAATTTATAATGAATCACAAGAATCAACAATATGAAATAAATAAATTCTATATACCATAAAATGTTAACGGAAAAAATTAAAGGTTAACAAAAATAATGATAAATAAAAAATGAATATAACTTCATACTAATATCATAATCCAATGTTCCAAATAAATTATTCGATATATAAATATACATATGTCACAAATAACCTAAAAAACACAGTCATTCTATTCCAAAATAATATTCAATGTTAAATCATATTTCCTAACTAAGGGATACATATTCCTCACAATATGGAAATATATTCAAAAATATAATTAATCAACTCAATGTAATCAAAATCAATAAATATGATGTTATAATATGTTTCCAAAATTTTAAAAAAATATTTATTTATAATTTTTTATGTAAAGACATATTAAATAGAAAATCATAATGGAATATAGTTGGTGAAACTCCCTTGTCATCCTTCATGTGTTGGTTGAAGCCATACGGTCTTACGATATTGAAATAGATATCACCCAATATGATTTTTATCTATTTTTAACTAATTTTCACAAATCTAATAACATTTCAATAAATATAATCAACATCCATGAAATAATTTCATAATAAAAAAAATTATAACCACAATGGTTTTCTAATATAGTTTTCCCCAAACAAAATAATCTCAATTTAATATTATTATATTATAATTAATTACCATATTAACCATAATGATTATCTATACATTTAAACCTATACCAATATGATAATAAATTATCATTACTAAAACAAAAAACACATATTCAAATAAATGGGTATTTTTCAATTAATTTCAACCTAATTATCCATGATCATTTTAAATTCCACCACATTATACCTCATAAGAATTTATTATGAATTTAATTATATGATTAACTGTAGACATATCACACAAAGAAATATTAGGATTATCTCTTATCATAATGTTATATTTTAATTCATAATAGGTTCTTATAATTAATTTATCATAATGTTTCATATAGATAATGTTAATTAAGCCATCCATATCACATAGGAGAGTGAAACTAGGTGTGCAGTATGGGCACACTCACCGTGCACTAGAATGTTGGAAAATATTTTCATGGAAAAATATTTTCATTGTTGTTACCCATATATACATATATTACAAAACCAAATCCTCAATTAGATTCAAGAGAGGTATTTTTTTCTAGGAACACAACATAAACATGACCATATGAAAACATTAAGATGTTATCCTTTACATAGATGAATCATAATAGTCGGTCATAATGTAATGTTTTCCAAACTATATTAAGATAAATCACATTTCCAGGGATTCTAAGAAAATTGATGGAATACCAATGGTATGCCACCAAAATTAGTAACCCAAATTTAGTGAAATATTTATTGTAGTATAAGTTGAACCATGAAAACATAGCCTAAATGAACAAATAATTTAATATTCTTGGGATACTAGACAAATAATTGAATCACACATTTCAATACATAACCTAATATACAACATAGTTATAGTAAATGTAATGTTTTCATAAATTATTTCATAGATTTCTTCTTCATATCATAGTTAATGTAAATAAAATAATGTTGAGATAAAATGATTGGTATGGGTTATATAATGTGAATTTATTCATGATTAATTAAGGAATAAACAATATGTCCAGGTAAATAACTAAAAAACTTTTCATTTAATCATGCACATGAGTGTGAATTGCATCCACAAATGATATCAATGCAGTAATATTTGGTATAAAAATAACATTTTCATTTTTATTGATGCAAAAAAGGCTATTTGACATCATGATACTAGACATTAGTATATCTATACTGTCAAGACCATTCAATGTGGTAGTGTAATTAATGTATTGTTATACACCAATATCAAATTTAATGTATCAATCCAAATAAATCACCTGATTTTATTATCGATGCATTGATTGATTATCTATAATAGGTCCCACTAATCGTTGTATATCTAATTAAGTCATAATATATTTAATGATTAAATAGATTTATAAACAATAACATTATTCAATAAATATCATATGAATAAATAATATAGAATATCAATACTTCCTTTCAATAAAATTTCATTTAAAATATTGCACCATATGATGAGTTGGTATATGGTGTAAGAATGTACCATATCCAACAATAATTGAATATAGATATTTTAGAGACATATAATTTCTAATGAAATATGATCATAATAATGTTAATGTCTCTAGAGATAATTAATGACCAAAACATTACCATGAAAAAAAATTCAAAACATTCACTCGAAAATCATATCATAAACCATTTGGAGAATGAATAAGGATTATTACACTATAACAGATCCATACTAGGGTACTACTAAAATAAATTTTTTCTAGCATTGATGAATTTAAATACTATAAAAATATCATAAAAATTTATTAAAGAATGTAATGCCCCGACCCCAGTTACCCAGTGCCGGTTCAATATTTTAATACATTGGCACAATTATAAGGAATCATTTCCCAAAGGACCGATCAATTTAGCAGTCTTGGAAAATAGATTACATACATTAAATTTAATTTACAATTTGAAACATAAAACACAGCATAGATAGTTCCACGAGAATTCCATTTTTTCCATTAGCTTAAATGCTCAGAATGGGTAAGAAATACAGTGCAAACTTTCATAAAAAAGCATAAACAATTAATGAAATGTATAACTAAAACAAAAACCTTTTAAACATGATCTTCAACATAATATGGAAAAATAAAATTAAATAATTCAATTTACTTATTTACATTGATATTTTACTAGTCGAATAATCACATGCAATATCACTAACCACTTTCATAATGATGGAATGCATAATGCCAGACTATCATAACCACATAGTCAAGGCCTTGTGCCAAGACTACAAATAATATTTTATGAAGGCCTTGTGCCAAAACACATGTTTGTCTAATGATACCTACTGATGCACCGACGAGCAATAGCGGGCTCCACCCGTCACTTACTAAGTCCAATGCATTCCTCATATGATCAGGTTTAAAAATAACATAAACATTCGTATTAAAACTAGAATATGAAATGTCAATACTTTACCCATAAACCATGAATGGCATAAAATTAAAATACCCACAGTCAAACATATCACAAAATCTTCAATATAAGATGGAAGATTGGAATCATAATAAATAAACTTCAAATCAAGTTAAAAATCCATTAAAGGATTCTGTCATAGATGAAAATGATTTGTAAATATCATTGAGAGAAAAATACCTTTTTCATGAAAACATTTAAAAGTCACACTATTTATAAAGTAATACAGTTAAAGACATTTTTAATCAAAGTTTCCCATAACACTTTTAAATTTTTAAAGTAATTAACATTTTAAAACATTCATTTCCATTTAAATAAATCCTTAAAATCATTTTGAAAACAAAGACAGTAATGAGAATGGTTTACAAGAATAAATATTTAAAACATTTAAAATGAATTTTTCGTAAAAGTTCCCTTAAAATAATCCCATTGAAATCTATTTAATGAAAAATGGACATGTAGAGTAAATATGTCCCAGTAGATTCTTACGTAAAAACAATCTCAGATAATAAAGAGATAGTGAAATTAACCATTACAAATTTGGTAACTTACGAAACATAAACCCCATGAAATAGGTATTATACAATGAAAATTTAAATACAAATAAATTAATGTGTATTCCACAAATAATACAACTATGGGCAGTACATACACCACAAAAAGGTAATAGTGGCAATATGGTAGGAATCTCAAGGTAGTAAAGAGTGAGATGAAAACCCCTTAAATTGCACATTCCATTAGTTGAGGGTAAATTTGACCTGTTATATGAAGATAATTGTACGTTACTAAGTTATACCAGAACTACGTTAATATTTATTATATCATAGATAATTAATTTATTACTCTATACTACCCATTTAATAATAATTTACATGTTAAATTAACATTTAGGGTAATAATTGCTTTCTTTATCGTACGTGTTTTAAATTTTAACTCTTGATTGTATCACTTAGATAAATATTTATATACTTTCAGTATATAAAATATGATTTATATATCATATATATTTATAATATAAATATTTATAATAGATATATATATAAGAAATGAAAAACACCATTTATGGAGATGGTAGTTCGTACGTACACATAAACGTTGTTTCCATTTTCATATCGTATTGAATAGAACTAAGTGAATAAGATACATGTAGGTACACACACACACACATATATATATATATATGTAAATATATCCAATACTATTATTATGCCATATATTATATACTTATTAGTAACATATTTTTTTTATAATCGTCGATGAATGGTGAATGTGGAAATGAATCCCATCGCGTCGTGGAGACGGTTATCCGTACGTACGCACGAGAAAAAGCATCATTCTTTTGATGTTAAAATAATATATAATTTTATGGTATATAATATATACAGAATCCTTATCATGTAATATTTTTTAGTTACATAAAATAATCTTAATTATTATACCCATCAAAATAATAATATATTGAATAACAATTACACCACGACGTGAAGACGGTAAGTTGTACGCACGCACGTATGGTGACATGTCATTCAAAGGGTTGATAGAATAATAAATATTGTTGTACCAAAATTAAAATAACATCACAATATATAGAAGATACAGGAGTTACTATATTAGAATGGAAAAACCCAATAAAAAGGAAGTGGAAGAAGAAAGGAACTTGATTGAGGGTGGTGAAATCATTACATCTTCTTCGGGTTCTTACTATTGATTTTATCAAAAGAGCTCCATATGTTGTCATTCTAATCAAACTAAGGCCTCTAGGTTGAATTTAGTGTAGTTGAGATGATATTTAGGTAGGGTTTGGCTGAGCAAAATAGCATATAAGGTGCGAATTAGAGTGAAGGGGGAGTTCCCTTTCATAAGAGGGGTGAGGGGTACCTTAGGAAAAACATAAAATATTATTTTGTAATAAATTAATATTCAGTTTATAATGGATCCAAAATGAATTATTTAAAGAATAAGGTAGGGATGGGGAAAAAAACTGTCAACCAATAGGTTTTATACAGGTTTAGGTCACCATATTAACCATTACTTTTAGATTTAACTCTTAGTTAAATAGTTTAACTTTTACCGTGTCTTCTTGTATTCTTACTATATATGGTTAATAAACATACTCAAAACATCCAAGATAACCTCAAGTGGCTCATTAATGACATATATAATATTATTTAAGACCTTATTCAGAACCGTAACTTTTTAGGAATATTATATCAACCAATAATATAGTATTTGTTTTAAATATTAATTTTTGTCAATTTTGAAAATATTTGGTATTATATTTTTGTGATAGTCATCACAAATTGATTACTTATAAAAGGAAAAATTTAATCATCCCTATCAGGTCATATTAACATAGAAATTTTTTTTATGTAATAAAAACTTTGAAATTATAATTATTTTAATATATATAATACTATTTATTTGATTCTTTCATGAATAAGTTAATTACTACATCATCATTGTGTCATATAATACATTCAATTATCTAATGTATAAAAATTATAAATAAAATATGATTATGTATTATATATTTTTATCATTATAATTACTATTTATAATCCAGTTTATCTTATTTATAACCCTATTTTAAAAATGTATTAGTTATTTATCTTTGATTTTATCTCTTTTAACTCTTATTTGAATTAAATAATAATAAATGTCCTAATCTAATCCAAGTGGACCAAAGTGGTTCATATTTTATTCCTAAGGTTGTTTTTTGTTGAATTATACATATCCAATAGAATTAGGTCCTTTTTAGGGTAATAATAATATCATTTTTACCCTTAATTACCCTATTTACTTTAAACCGTGGTAAATAAAAGTAAAAAGTTACTAATCACAAAAATTATTTTTATTTTATTGAACAAAATTATAACATTTATATTAACAATGTCTCTCAGATTTTTGAAATTCCACTCACAGAAGCCGTAAAAAAATTTATTTGAATTTTCAAATTCTACTAGGTGATGGGTAAAAGACCGTTAAAAGTTCAATAAAAATTTTATTTATATAAAATTATTATAAACTGACTTCAATTAATTACATTGAAATTATATAGGTATTATGTATCTATTTTTACCGAAAATAAATTTAACAAAAAAGTAATTAATTAAATAAATAGTTGGTTTTAACCCATAACTTAGTGTTTTCCACTATTAATCAAAAATTGGAAGTTTTCAGAAAAATTCCAAATATTCACTCTAAGATAATTTTGATATTCCAGACCCAATACTTATGTCTAATTTACTGAATTCAAAACATATAAGTTTCATTAATTAATTTTAAATTAATTCTCGATGTCAAAACAAATTGCGGGTTTTTAAGAAACAATAATTATCAAAAGTTTGACACTTGTTTATGTATAATTTCAATGTGAAATTAATTCAAATGACCAAAATTGGATTAAAGGGTAAAAATATAATCTAATTGTACTTCCAAAACATTAAAATTTATTATTCAACACTATAAATTTTTTTTATTAAAAATGCTATTTTTAGTTAAAATATAGGATTTTTAACTATTCACCCAAATATGAAAGTTATCATAAAAACACCAAAAATTTATTGAAACTAAATTATTATGTACTAATTCTAAATAAGATGTTTTTTGACAAATTTAATATATAAATGTTAAAAATATTTTATTTATAAAACGGTTCTCTATTAAAAGGAGGTAAAACTGCATTATTTGAAAAATAATTCTTTTATCTGAAAAAGTGAATTTGTTCTTACATTGTGTCTATGAAACTCCTAATATGGATTCTAAAATTATAAGATTTATATAATGTTGAAAATTGAGATAATGCTATTCATAACTACTTTTGAATGGCTAGTTTGGTAAGTCGTGATGCGCTTGAACTCAGTGTTGCGTGTAGTGTAATTTATTGCATTACATTGACGAAATAACATACTATGAAATATTGGGGTGTTACTTTCTCCCCTCCTTCAAGAAATTGCATCCTCGCAATTTGAAATTGTTATTAAAAAATAAAAGGTTGAAAATAGATAATTCATTTATGGGAAAACCCATATCGGAAATTGAGTTAATAAAATTTAATCATAATAAGAGGGAAACGTTGAATGAAAAAATCACCACCAAATAATGATCTCGATTAGGAGAACATTTTTAGAAATTAGAGAAACATAATTCGATAAAAACGTAAACATTTATAGGTAGTGATTGAGGTCACCAATCACAAACAAGTGTAAAATTGAGGGCTTTAAATTAATCAATCTAAGATGATTTAAAATACTGTTGGTTCAAAAAACTATTTGGTATTACGATAACACATTTTTGGTTTTAATTCCCCTTCACTAAAGTATAAGAATTAATTTCTTTATAGAATAATAGAAGAAGAAAAATATATACTTGACAATTAGAGTCCCATCCTTTACATAATTTCTACGACAAACTCATCTTTAACTCTAAAAGATAATATAACATAAAAATAATATTTCATTTATCCTATTTGTATGGGGTTCAAAAAATGAATTTATAATTCATATAACATAATTTTCTTTAAAAAAATACAATATTCAATCCAGGACATCATGTGGGCTAGTGTTAGGTGATACACCCTTGTCGCCCTTCGGTTGTGGGTTTAAGTCTCGCGGCCTTGCTGGACGTGACAGGTTGCCGCCTGACCTCCGAGTTGTCGTTTTTATAAATATCCAAAAATAAACTAAAACTAGAATTATCCAAAATAATTCTGTCCAAACTCACAGTCCCAAATTTATAATGAAGATAAGCACAATAAAAATCCATTTTTCCGCATAATAACATGTTAACAACTTCATCCTTTATTCTTTTAAGACACTACAACATCCCAAATTACCATTAAACCTTATTGATTACATTAATGCTCCCTTATTAATTATATAATACTAGATATATTTTGTCCATCCAAAATTGTTTTAAACTCCAACAATTATGTAATATATAAATCATTAATCAGTTTCCAGATAGTCAATAATATCCAATATAATTTAAACAAGTCAACCATCTCTTATTCCAAAATGAGTACCTCAATATTAGGACCATATTAAGGTTTATCTTTGCATCAACCATGTAATTTCCAAAATGATTAACTTGATGTAGAGTGACTTTTATTAGTACCATAAAATCTTAAATTTTCAATGAAATAGTATTGCAGTATAATCCTTCTTTATTTCCAGCACATCACTGATACAACACTTAAATAAAATAATTCTAAAATAACAACATAAGAACACAAGTCATTCATCTTTATTTGTGGATGTATCATATATTTATTATTATCCAATAGAATCTTTTGGTACATATTTTTGATGATTTGTACATTGGTTTGCATCGTGTCCCAACTCTTTATAGATTAATCATTCTACATTTGAAACCTTTTTCTTACCCTTGCAGTCACGTACTTGGTGGTCTTTTTCTCCACACATATAAGAAACTACCATTCCCTTTAGGCACATTTCAGGGTGTCTCTTCCCATATTTATCACATATGTGAAAATTCTTCTTTTCCCTCATCCCATAATCCATCATTCTTTCTTCTATCCTTTTATTTTCATGCTTCCCTTCAAAGTCATAGGACTCAGAGAATTCCTTACTTATCTTTTTAACACATGATAATATTTCTTCGTATGTTGAGAATACATGTGAGACAATTTACCTTCTAAATTCTGGCTTAATACAGTGAATGATATGATCGTTCTTACTCTATGGATCATAGGTATTTCTGGAGTTCACATTCCTTCTACTGGGAGCCATTTCTATAAAATGGCATACACTAGGTCCGTTTATGAATTGGAATTAATAATTACAAACCTGTAAAATACCTAACGTAAAATGTGTAGTTTATAGATATAATCCATATTCATAAAAATATTTTCTTTGAGAAAGTATATACTCATAAACCCATCATAATGTTTTGTAATGAAAATGAGAATAATCCTAAGCATGTCCCCTGAGTGTCGTAACCAAGAGTGCAGCAAGGCCCATTTTCATGCACCAGTTCCCATTCGAGTCTAGCTCAAAGAGGTGTTTTTTGGTTTAACCCCTAGGTACATCTCTGCCAGAGCCGCCTCTACCTGCTTGTATCTAGACATGGATGTATTTCTCGGAAAACTCAAAAAATATCTACAATACCAAAATTCAAAGATATTCTTCTATACTAATCCTCAAAGTCTATCTTAGGTCTATCTTCTATAATAAGAGTTTATCAAAATCTAGCTTCCAAGGTTATTGCTAAAATTTCTCTGATACCAACTGTAATGCCCCAACCCCAATTAACCAGATCCGACGCATTATTTTAATACATTTTCACGATTACGAGGAATCAAGTCCCGAAGGATTGATCAGTTTAGCAGTCTTGGAAAATAGATTCAATACATTAACTTTAATTTACAAATTGATGCCTAAAACGAAGCATAGATAATTTTTTGAGATTTTCATTTTTTTCCTATAGTATAACCCTACATATCAATCATAATACACTTCATGGAATCCTGGTAAAATAAATCATAAGAACGGGGTGAGCTCAAACGCTCAGTAAGGGTAAGCAATAAATCGAAAACTGTCATAAATAAGCATAAACAATTAAGGCAATGTATAACTAAAACAAAAGCCTTTTAAACATGAACTTCACCATAATATGGAATAAATAAAATGAAATAATTCCATTTACTTATTCACATGGATATTATAGTAGTCAAATAATCACATTCGATATCACTAACCACTTTCATAATGATGGAATGCATAATTCCTGAGTATCATAACCACATTGTCAAGGCCTTGTAACAAGACTAAAAATAAGATTTTGTTAAGGCATTATTCCAATACACTAGTTAGTCTCATGAGACCTACCGATGCATCTATGAGCTATAGAGGGCACCACCATTCACTTACTAAGTCCAATTCATTCCTCATATGAACAAGTTTAAACATAACATAAACATTCGTATTAAAACTATGATACGAAATGCCAATACATTACCCATAAACCATGAATGGTATAAAAATAAAACATCAATAGTAAAAAATATCACAAAATCTTCAATAAAAAATTGAAGATTTGTGTCATAATAAATCAACTTCAAAATAAGTTTAAAATCCATGAAAAGATTTTGACATAGATGAAAATTAGTTGTAAAACTATTTGAGTGAAAAATACCTTTTTCATTAAATAATTTAAAACTCACACATTTTTGAATGGAAAAAATTTGAAGAAATTTTTTAATCAAAGTGTCCCATACCACTTTGAAACATTTTAAATTAATTAATATTTTAAAACATTCATTTCAATTTAAATAAATCCTTAAAATCATTATGAAACCATGGACATTAATGAGAATGGTTTACAAGATTAAATCTTTAAAACATTTAAAATGATGTTTTAGTAAAAATTCCCTTAAAAATCCCATTGAAAACTATTTTATAAAAAATGGAATTGTATAGTAAATATTTCCCAGTAGATACTTACGTAAAAACAATCTCGGATAATAAAGAGATTGTGAAATTAACCCTTACTAATTTTGTAACTTACGAAACATACATCCAATGAAAGAGTTATCATACAATGAATATGTAAATACACATAAATTAATGTGTATTACACAATGAATACAATTATGGGAAGTACATACACCACACAAAAGGTAATAGTGGCAATATGGTACGAATCTCAGAGGAATAAAGAGTGAAGTGAAAACCCCATACCTTGCACATTCCTTTAGTCGAGTGTATAGTTAACCTCATGTATGAATATAGTAGTATGTTATTAAGGTATACCAGAACTATATTAAAATTAATGATATCATACATGATATCTTTATTACTTTATTCTAACCATTTAATAAGTATTTACATGTTAAATTAACATATCGGGTAATAATCGCTTTCATTATCGTACGTGTTTTAACTGGTTAATCATGATTGTATCAGTTAGATCAAGATTTATGTACTTATAGAATATAAAACATGATATATATGTCATATACATTTATAATATAAATATTTATAATATAAATATATATATGAAATGAAAAACACCATTTATGGAGACAGTAGTCCGTACGTATTCATAAACGATGTTTCCGTTTTCATCTCGTATTGAACGAAACTATGTGAATACGATATATGTAAGTACATATATATATATATGTATATATGTATGTATATATCTCCATTAGTATTATTATGTCATATATTACATACTTTTTAGTAATATATATATATTTATACTCGTCGATGAATGGTAAAAGTGGAAATGAATCCCATCCCGTGGTGGAGACGGTAATCCGTACGTACGCACGAGCAAAAATATCATTCTTTTGATTTTAAAATAATATATAATTGGATGGTATATCATATATACATAATCCTTATCATGTTATATTTATTATTTAAATCAAATACACATCATTATTATACCCATCCATATAATAATGTATTGAATAACAATTACAACATGACGTGGAGACGGTATGCCGTATGTACGCATATATGGAGACATGTCATTCAATGGGTAGATAGAATAATGAACGTGGTTGTACCACAATTATAATGAAATCACTGTATACAGAAGATATTGTATTTATTATTTTGGAATGGAATCAAGAATGAAAAAGGATATTGAAAAATAAAGGAACTTTAAAGAGGGGGGTGAAATCATTACATTTTCTTCGGGTTCTACCTTTTGATTTGATGAAAAGGGCTTCTTAGGTTGGCTTTATGATCAAACTAAGGCCTCTAGGTTGAAATGAGGGTAGTTAATATGATATTTGGGTAGGGTTTGGCCAAGACAAATGGCCTAGATGATGCGAATTAGAGTGAAAGGGGATTCCATTTCATAATAGGGGTAAGGGGTACCTTAGGAAATACTTAAAATATCATTTTTTAATAAATTCATTTTAAGTTTCAAATTTCTCGAAAATGAATTATTTAAATTATAAGGTGGGTATGGGTCGAAAACCTCTCAACCAATAGGTTTTAGACAGGTTTAGGTCACTATATTAACCTTAACATTATGATTTAACTCCTAGTTAAATAGTTTAACTTCTACTGTGTCTTCTTGTATTCTTACACTATATGGTTAATAAAATTACTCTAAACATCCAAGAGAACATAAAGTGGCTCATTAATGACATATATAATATTATTTAATCCCAATGGATGAAACATACATTTTTTGAAATATTATATCAAACAATAATATAGTATTTGTTTGAAATATTAATTTATGTCAATTTTGACACTATTGGGTATTTTGTTTTTGTGAAATTAATAAAAACTAGATTACATCAAAAAAGATACATTGAATCAGACCTATCATGTCATATGCACCGATAAAATTCGTGGATGTCATAAAAACACTGAAATTATTTTTATTTTAATATTTATATTACCATTTATTAGATTCATTCATGAATAATGTAATTAATACATCATCATTGTGTCATAAATAAATTAAATTATATAATGTCTAAAAATTATAAATAAAATATTATTATTTATGAAATCCTTTTATCATTATAATGAATATTTATAATAGAATTTATCTTATGTATAACCATATTTTAAAAATATTTTAGTTATTTAACTTTAATTTTATCTCTTTTAACTCTTCTTTGAATTAAATACTAATAAATGTCCTAATCTGATCCAAGTGGACCAAAGAGGTTCATATATTATTCCAAAGGCTGTTTTTGGTGGAATTATTCATAGAAAATATAATTAGGACACGTGTTAGGGTAATAATAATATCATTTTTACCCATAATTACCCTGTTTACTTTTAACCTTGGTAAATAAATGTAAACAAGTTACTATTCACCAGAAATTATTTTTATTATATTGAACCACATTTTACTCCTTGATATGAACTGTTTGTCTCGGATTTTTGAAATTCAACTCACAGAAGGTGTTAAATTATGTTTTATATGAATTTGCAAAATCTCTTAAGAGATGGGTAAAAGACGGTTAAAAGTTCAACAAAAATTTTATGTATCTAAATTTATTATAAAGTGACTCCAATTAATTAAATTGAACTTATATAGGAATTATTTAACTATTTTGACCTAAAATAAATTTAATTAAAAAAATTAATTATTTAAATGAGTAGTCAGTTTAAACCAATAACTCAGTGTTCTTTACTATTCATTAAAAATTGAATGTTTTTAGAAAAATACAAAACATTCACCCTAAGCTAATTTTGATACCGTGAATCCAAAAATTATGTCTATTTTACCAAATTCCAATCATTGACGTTTCATTAATTATTTTAAAATTACTTCTCATTGTCAAAACAAATAAAGTATTTTTAAGAAACAATAACTATCAAAATATTGACACTTGTTTATATATAATTTCAATGTGAAATTAATTCCAATTACAAACATTAGATTAAAGGGTAAAAATATGATCTAATTATACTTCCAAAAAATTAAAATGTATTATTCAACATAATAAATTATTTTTATTAAAAACGTTGTTTTCAGTTAAAATATAGTATTTTTCACTATTCACCCAAATATGAAATTTATCAGAAAAACACCAAAATTTTATTGAAACTAAATTCTTATGTCCCGACTATAATGAATTATTTTATTTTGTTAAATTGAATATATTAAATTTTCAGATATTGGATTTAAAAAAGGGTTCCCCATTAAAAGGCGGTAAAATTGAATTATTTGAAAATTAATTCTTTTATCAGAAAAAAAAATGCTTTTGTTCTTACATTGTGTCTAAGAAACTCATAATATGGATTATAAAATTATAAGAATTATATAATGTTCAAAATTCAATTAATACTATTCATAACCGCTTTTGAACAGCTAGTTTGGTAAGTCGTGATGCACTTGATCTCAGTGTTGAGTGTAGTGCAAGTTATTGCATTACATTGAAGAAATAACATACTCTGAAATAATGGGGTGTTTCAAGGAAAATATATTTTCCATTTCAAAATCATTATTATAAAAATTAAATCTCTAATGTATTAGGGAAAACATTTTCACTAAATATAGTCATAGAAACCATAAAATTATGATTCAAACCAATGGATGGTAATAGTATTTTGAATGATCATTTCATGGAATATATATTAAAAAAATGATTTCATTCACATTTCTAGTTAAAAGATGAAATGAATATTATTTATAAAATTTACAAATGAATTATTTTAAAACCCCTTTTATTTAATATTTAATTAATAGTTATAAAAATCGTAATAAATAAATTTATAATGTCAAAAATATTATTAAATTTTTATTTAGATAATATGGATACAGATGAAAAATCATTTTCATCCTAATAGAGAAATAATGTTGGATTTTCTGAATGAATCTATAATATTAAGTTCTAATGTGGTGAAAATGAGAATTGTAGATTCAAATTTCATGAACAAACATTGGATAATAATATTAATGTGGTTTATAGGAAAATTATCCAATAAAATTATGAAATATAATTTCAATAATAAAAATCCTGATTAAAATTGTATTGATGCATAATACCTTGATTGTTTTGAAGAATTTGATCTATAATTCCCATAAAATAAAGAAAAAAAATAAAAAAAATATACCAATAATAGAAATAGATTCCTGATATAACATTTCAAATTTGTAGTACATACTCCCCATGAAAATAATTTTGTTTATTTGTTCATATATTTTTTAATCTTAGGGGAACATAAATGAAATCCCATACAAATGAGTTGTGAATCTTTCCTTATATTAATTTTATATCCTATCACTAGGACAAGTCACAAATAATGGCAACAATAAAAATATTTTGACATATAAATATTTAATTCAATAAAGATTCAAAATATATAATTTTATATAATCCTGAGAGACTTCACTCTAAATGGGTAGTGATTGGGGAAGTTCAATGACCTTCTCTAGAGAATTTTGGAGATCTGGTGTCAATAAATTGAAGTTAATGGAAATATGGAAGTTCTTATATCAATAATTCCCCTGTAATTATTATTAGTGAAGGGTGTTGAGCCTCAACTACAATTATACAAATTATTTAATTTTATAAATTAAATTCTAGAACCTGAATTTTAGTACCCAGAATGCTAGGAATACACTCATACTTGTATAGATTATAATGGACTTGTTCAAATCACATTAATGGGACCAAATTAATGTATGTGACATTGCCTACATAATCGGAAACCTGATATGAAAGGATAAAAAAACAAAAAACTCAAGAATTGGGAACTATTCCATGGTGTTGGTAGTGTTTTGAATTGCTAATAAATTATTTGATGAAATTTATATTACTACATTTTGTGATATATTTATCCAAGAAATTAAATATTACATAGGATTAAATTTTTTCATGAATTAAATTTTTTTGTTAGTAGTCCTCAGAATAACATATTGAAAATTTATCCAATTTATATGAATAAAAAGGCATTATGAATTTTAATAAATAAGATAAAAAGAACTAAAATGCATTCGTTGATATCAAATTTGATAATACATCATTGGAAACCAATTATCCAGGCACATTGTATAGAGACCCGATATCCAAGGTCAATCGGCAAGTACTTATCTCTCACTTAATTTTCAATACATCATCCTCTAATGACAATGATGTGGGTCTTGGTACCATTATTTCATACATAATTGGTATTTTCTATGTTGAAGTGGGTTTTAATGGCTTCTAATTTAAATCATCTAGTATACCCTCTAATGAATCTATATGCTTGGATGATAATAAGAATGAATAAAGTGATTATGGAGGATTCAAATTATTCTATTCACTTGAAAAACATATTTCATCTATATGGATGTAGATAATATAATGATTATAATATCCTATGTACTCCTTAAAAGGCCTCTGGGAAAAAGGAACATGATTTTCCAAATACCTAATTTCCTACCACTTAATATGCTTGCACGAATAAAGATAGGTATAATAATGATGTATATACCACAACCTGTTAATTGAAACATTATACATAGGGTTACATACTGGATAAGAACCCCTTCCTAGAGAAATTGTTCTCCATAGGCATAATTTTTGAAAGCCTAGATGCTCTTATTAATCAAAATTCAATTTTTATTAGTTTCCCCCTTCCATACTATCCTTGATAAGGCAGAATTTAAACACCACTACATAATATTTAGTCAATAAAAAAACGTTCACCCCACTAAATTTTCAATAATAGTCTGATTATAGTTTTGAATTAATACATGATGATGAATCCAATCAGAATGAAATAAAAATTCTCGAGGAAACTAAAAAAAGGGTGGTAGAACAAAATGAAAGGAGAAATATTGTAAATTTCATAAGTAAGACAGAAAATATATAGATGAATCAAGAGGGGGGATCTTCCAAAAGTAATATCTCACAATCAATGAGGATTTTATAATAGAATATTTAGGGGATTGGGTGATGTAACATTGTCAGATCCCATATAAATTTTGATGTGACCCAAAAACCAGTTCTATTTGTACATTCAAAACCCAATATATTTCAAAACACGAAACCATTTAAATGGGCCTCCCATGGATACAACCTTATATCCTACCTCATAAATGATATTGAGATGGAACATCATTGTGTGTTAAAGAATTATAATACTAAAATTATTCTCTCTAAAAAAATCATTAGAATATTGATATATCTATTTCCATTCACATTAATTCCCTTTTGATATCATTTTTTATTATTGACCAACTTTTATCCAAATAAAAGATATATTAGGGATTTGGAAATTACATCAGATTTGAAAAGTCGTAAATGTATCACTATATGATACATAAACACTATATCATGAACTGGTGATATGACTAGAACCAATTTCAAAATGTCTTTCTCACATAAGTTGTCCACGAGGATTGGTTATATAAATTTTATTATTTTCTAATTGTTGGAGGTAATTTTTGAATGATTATATTCATTGTGAATTCTGTACAATCTATCTTGATGTAATTTTTTTATAAAATTGATGATATAATCATTGAACATAGAGTCTCAGGATTTATCAAAAAATTAATTAGATATAAATCCAACTATTTTTTAAATGCACACCCATACAGCAAAGAATTCCCCAATTCCATTTAAATTTAACTACAAATGGCATAAAATTAAAGGGTGTAGGGAATTCATCATTGATGAATAGATGATAGAACACCGTGATAGCCCCTTACATGCTCTTAATGGAAGGATTAATATTTTAAAAGATGAAAACAAGATAGTTGAGTAAAAAGCATATCTACAAAAATGATGTGTAAATTACTTAGGATGGTGATGATATTTATTACAACTAAATTAGAAATAATAATTTTGACTCCCCTTCTAGAATTGAAATTCAGTCCCTCCTTATGAATGAAGACCTTTAAATACCTAAAGTGTGGTTGGATGGAAATATGATAATTTCTAAATGGATAAAGGGGGGTGAAATGAATTCCAATTTTATTACCTCATACACTATTATGAAATGGTATCAAGACGATATAACCTTATTAGAATGAATAGATACATGGTAACCAAAAAAATGACATATCCAATGTTTTGGTAAACCACATTCAGCCCCTCTTTTATGATCATGTAAATGATAATGAACATATAATGATTAAAAATATACCAATATGCATTTTGGATAAAAAAATATAGAAGCCTCAACATATCCCCTTAAATGAAGGATGTAAAAAACCTACTCTTCTATCCCAACATTGACAGTTCCCCTATAGAATTTGTGTTGACAAACAAGGTCATTATGTTATATTAGGAAATTTTAAATTATGAGGTTACCATGACTATTAGATGATAATTTAATCATCCATCGATGTCAAATTAAATATACAATAAATTATTCACACTCATCCCATAAAAGAGGGTACAATTTACATTGTTGATTTTAGGCCAGTGGATATTGTGATCATAATAACTAAATTAATTTGGAAAGTCAATCCAATAAGAAAATGCACTATCCTTATGGACATTATCCCTCCAAATAAATTTTCATTTTACCTTGGAATGGATATACACAATTTCCAATTTATTATATCATAATGTATCTACATAATGAATTAAAATGTGAAGGAGAAATAATATTACCTATGTTTGGACATCTCAAAATAATTTAATGCAATGAAATGGAGTTTTATAATTTCAACTCTCTAGATGTGTATTTTTTATTCCACATCTATCATGTTTTCAGTACAATCCTTTGTACTGTGAGTGTCTGCATCCTTATCAAGCAATTTGACATAATATTATTTCACATCATTAGGGGAAAAAATGGGGGCCCAATCTCATGACATCTCATTCATATTACTGATGATTAATATAGTATATGAAAAAATCATATAAATAATATTGATATTTTTAATGACATCAAATTTATTAGGTATTTCTTCACCAACCCACACCTTTAATATTTAAAATGACATCCTCATCTTTGGGTTGGACAGAAAAATAATGATGTATTCCAAAAAATTTATTATTCGTCACTGTGAAGATGTGGTAGGTTAAAAAATATTATGGAACAATTCATTTATTGTACTCAATGATGAAGAACAAATCAAGAGGTAATAAAGGATTTCTAGACTTGTTGGAGTTAAAATTGAATTATTTTGGCTTATATCCCTGGGTTTCCCACTACTCAGTTGTAAAATAATAAAATGTTAACTAAAAAAAATATAGCATCATCTACTATATGGAAAATTGGAATGGAATATCAATGTCTCAAGATGAAAAAATTATCATCGATAATGTGGGGGTCACTTCCATATTTTAATGTGCATTATAATGGAAAAAATTATCAAGTTGTCTTCTAAATTTTTTTGAAATCTTTATTAAGAACATAATTTGGACTTGTTCTATCCATAATAAAATTATATATATATTTTAGGTAATGAAATCAAATAAGTCATTGTTATGGTGGGATTATAAATCATGGACCTCAAGATAATCAATAACTCACTTACTTGAAAATTCAATTGGAATCTCATTACGTGTTATTATCTCACCTATAATTTTTAATCAAAAAATATTAAAATATATCGAAAAATTGATCCTCTAAATATATATCATCATCTATATAGAATAATATCAAATTATAATTCAATTATATTATGAGAAACTCCATAGGGATGGAATGAATCCAATCCAAACTGAACTGTTGTAGTGAAAACTTGCCGAATGACCCATTGAATACATCATTGTTGTTCCACCATGCTTTTATCATTTTTATACTACTAAAATCATACAAAATGATAATAATATAAATGTTCTAATACCATATTAGATAACAATTGATCTGAAATGTTATTATTTTGGTTATAGGGACATCCTCATCTAGATGTCAAATGCGATTCTACAATCTCACAATAAAAAAACTATCAGATAACATTATAGGTAAATAATAGAACTTATTTATGGTTTTTGAAAATGAGAACACCATTTATTCGGAATTCCATTTGACTTCCAATTGGAGGATCTGATGGAACCACATTCAAACTCTTGATCTCATATCTGAATATGAAATTCTACATGAATCAATATATCAATTACATGAGGAGGTTGTTGATAATATAAAAAACCCTGGAATTTTATTTCATAAGAAAACATTGAAACTATCTATAATATATATTGGGAAAAAAACATTCACTAAAGGATAGGAGATATACTTGAATAAATTAATTAATGTTGCCACCATGACTGAACATGTTCACAATCTATTTCTGGAAGTGGATTCATAAATCATCATCTATTTATGGAAATACCATAATGAGGTACCATTTGACAACAATATTCCTTCCATCCATGTGGTAATCATGTCCATTCATAGAGGTGTCCACAATAACATTGAGATAAATACAAGTTCAATATAAATAATTTATATAATTAGAAAATTCAATATCTTTTTCATGGTAATGGTTGACCAGAAAACCCTGGTCAACAAATCCATTTTATGAATTTTTCGGATTCATTTGTGGATAAGGATATTTTTGAACATTCAGCATCAGAAATTCCATAACACGTACGGTGTGGAGGATCCTTTCATACTCACCGTAGCTATTTTAAAGGGAGACTATATAATAAAATTTTCATTTGTACTATAATAACCCAGGATTTTTTGATATATATATTTTCGAATAATTTGAATTTAATTTAATACAAGGGATACATCAAAAATGATGTTTTTATGGAACACACAATTCAATTAAAATATTAAAATTTATGATAATACTTATAACATAACCATTAGAAATGTGAGTATTAATGAAATTAAATAATATATGAAAATATATTGTTTACACATTTATGTAATACTAATTTTTTGACCTACAAATTTGAAATTAATAAAATATTCATTTTAAATTGAAGGAAATATTTTAATGAATTTTTATTTATGTACACAAACATTTTTATCCAGAATAAATAAAAAAATAACTTTTAGAAAATAATTTTAATGATATATATAAATATATATATTATTCCACCAATGTTTTAACATTGAATTTATGTTTTTTCAATACATGATATAAGATAAAGTGCAATTTTATAATTAAAAACTATATGATTCTAAAAAAGATTTTTGTTCTATTTGATGCACAATTTTTAAAAACATTTTTATCAAATTTTTTAAAATGAATATAAAAAATTGATGTTTATATTCTAAATAATAATTTTGTTAATATATGAATTTAATGTTTTTATAATTTTTTGAAAATGAATATTATTTTTTGAATAGTAAAAATTAATTGGTTGTATTAAAAATAATCCTTTTACATTAAATGAATTTAAAAGAAATTTTTTATTTTAATATTGTTTTAGAAATATAATTATCTCAAAATAATAACAATTAATAAATATTATGATATTTTAATAATTTTATATTTAATTTTTATATAAAATATTTTTAAATGTTTAATACTTTTAACTTTAGAAAACTGATAATTTGACACTTATGCGTGATTGATTTGAAATTAAATTATTGATCTTATGTGAATGGAATTTTCATAAATAAATTAAATAATTTGAATCATTATAATTTATATTATATATTATTTCCAAACTATGTTTTGACCATAATGTATTGAAAAAAAATTAATAAATAAATAATCTAATCAATGATAAAAAGGGATTATCGGGGGTAAATATAGAAACATAAATGATATAGTAACCTAAAATCAAGAAGTGTTTTCATTTATGAGCCATATATAAACCTTATGACCACGTACTTTCCATAATTTACCATATTTAAGTCTTTGGGCATGTGAAATTCTTGGTAAATTATTTTTCATTTAGAAAATCAATAGTGTGTCACCCACTTCCATTTTAAAAGGCCACAAAATATCCTCCCCTAGTCACAGCATATAAAAACAATATTTTGGAAAATATTAAACCAATTATATTCCATAGAACCCTAACCATATTAAATAAGATTTTTAGTGATAACAAAGCATATTTGAGAAGGAATTAATTCAAAACTAATTTTGTTGTTAGAAGAATAGGTATGGTTTTAAAATATGCATTTCAATTTTACATCTTATTATCACATGGTTAAATATTCCTAAATTATTATTATTTAATAAAAATGTTTCTTAAATATACAGATATATTTTTATTTTAATTTATTAACACAATTAAATTTATATTCTACTATATGGGATGCAAAATAATCAATCTGGTGTACAAAAGACCATTGTATTGCAAATCTATGTTCTATGTTATCCATTACCACATTTAACAGATAGATATAATGGTACATTATATCTTTATATATGAAATTTATTATATTAATATAAAAATTTAATATTGATTCAAAATTTAACTACATTACAACTATCGTGTTTGAAATCAATAATGTAGAACGTGTGTATGACAGACTACAACCTCACAAACCGATGTGTTTTGTTTTTTACATTATTTTTTTACATTGATGATAATAAGATATGATTTAATGAATATTAAAGTTATTTTAATCATAATTATACTTCATGAATTATTATTTCACATATACATTCTTAACTTCCATTCTGTGGTGGATATGATATCCTCATTTGTGAGTACGATGGAATACTACATCACCATGGGATTTGACTCATTTTCATATATTTAACTTCTGAAATGTAATAAATATAATTTTAATGAATAGATGTTATATATCAAACATATAAATTCTTCTATAAATTTTATATTTTATTTAACATTATTTAGATTCTTATCTTGAGAAAATGGAATCATTGTTCATGCGTACGTACGACCTACCATCTACAGGAATGATGTCTTAAATTTTTTTCTCATAATTTTATGGATTAATATATATAAATATAAAAATAATATAAATTATATTTATATAATTTTTTAATTTATATATAATACTGAACAATAAAAAAATTAATATAGTTGAAAATAAAAAATAAAAACATAAATAAAATCAAAGAACATATTGCCCATAACATGATTTTAGCAAGGAATTGTTATTAAAAATGTAATCAAAGGTCATATGTATATCATAAAATGTAATATATATATATATATAATTATTGTTTATTAATATATTTTTCATAAAATTTTATTTATTATATATGTGGTTTGATCTTTTACAAATGAATTTTAGAATTATAGCGTGTGTCTTTTTTTTGAAATTGCCTTCTTTGCGACAAATGTAATGTTTCAAATCAAAATTCATTAACGAGGTGTATATAAAAATACTTTTAAATGTAAAAACTGAATTTATTTATTTTTATGTTATTTTATGTTTCATTTAATATTTTTAAATTCATATTATAATTAATTTTATAAATATTGTAAGGGTTTCAAGATACAAAATAATCAAACATTGGAATTTTTTATCTTTATGAATCTAATGATATAATCATATGATGAATATCTTATGAAACTGATGATTTTAATTATACTATGATTATTTAATGAGAATACCTGTATTCCATTAACATCCCTCTTTTTATGTAGTTGTTTTTAAATTATATTTTTTAAAATATTAACTCAAATTTTTTTCTTCTTAGTTATAATCATATTTTATTCCATATTCATGTTTTCTTAAATAATTTTTTCTAATATTGTATGACAATAGTAAAAGATATTTGTTAAATAAATACTTATATATGATTTTATTTTTATAATTTTTTAAATAAAAATAATCTTTATCAACCATTCCAAATAGGACCTCTTCATATTTTTCAATAAATTGAAATGGATTCCATATTAATTGTGTAATACATGAACATAATATGTCACCATCATGTAAATTATTTTAAATTTTTTAAACATCAATATTTATTTTCAAATAATAATACATTAATTTTTATTTAAAAAATATTCATTAAAATTTAGAAATATAATTTTCTCCATGGAATGATCCATGTGGTTTTTAAAAATATTGTTCTATTTATGTTGACATCCTATGATGTTACTATATCTTTAAAAGGTATTTAATAAAATTAAAGAGTATTTATTATAATTATACATGGTTTATAATTATGATGATAATATATTAATGAAACCTATTTCATTCCCTATTTTATATTATTAATAAAATATTTTGAATCTATACACCACTTTATAGTTTTTGATATGGAGAATTTTTTTATAAACCAGTGGAACACAACTGTATGGATAATGTGATAGGTAGAAAAAATATCTCCCTCCATTGAATTCTATAGAAATGGATAACTGTTATGAAAATATTTTATATATGAACCTTATTAAATGATAATATTGTTATAAATAAATCTGATGACATGTTGAAAATTTTATTCATGTTCTTGATTACATATTTACAGTGTTATGCCTGGGCCTCGAACTCATGTCATTTACACCGTCATTTTTTTGGACCATTAGATTCACAAATGATTTAATATTCATTAATTTATTTCAATAAAATATTTAAAACAATCCATTCACATGAAGCTGACTTGGCTTGTGCTACATTCCACAATGACATAGAACACATAACACACAACAATGAGATTCCACTAATCATCATTTTATTTACAATAATAATTTAGACAAGAGAGTTAGAACATAGTTATTAAACAAAAGAATATAATTAATCACAACTAAATTTAAAATATTTTTTGTAATGGTTTTATTTAAATATAATATATTGAAAATGAATGATATAATTTTAGGAAAACTCTTACATTGTTTAAAATTACTATTTTTTTCAAATGAATTACTTTTCATATTGTTCTATGAAAAATAATAAAGTTTTTTTTAAAAACATTTATATATTTAAAATGAAAAAAAATTAAAATTAATTATTAGTTTTATATGTATACATTATTTTAGGATGAATTTTTAGGATTTTACTATGTTTAATAATTTTTGGATGAATAGTAAAAAAAACTTATTTTAAATTCAAAACATCTTTTTATTATAATTTCTTTATAAAGATATATTATATTTAATATTGGTTTAAAATTTTAATTACATTTTACATTAAATAATTAATCCAAAATGGGACATTGGAACCAATTTCAAATTTCAAATTGATACAAATATCTGGAAATATTTTGATCAATTCTAATACAATCCTTTCAGTGTCGTCTCATAGGCGGATTTAATTTTAATTTAATTTATGCCACAAAAGTGACAAAAATATATATAAATTGATAAAATTTTTATAATAAGAATAATTTATAATTTATAATGCTGTCAATGTAGTTTTTGACCAAAAATATTTGTAAATGGAATTAAAATAAATCAAAAAAATAATAATTAAAAATCAAACCTAATGAGGGAAAAAACTATAAACAATAGGTAAAAAATAAGTTATCCACAAATAAAACACCCAACTTCTTTTCCTTATTTATCATTTAACCTTTAATTTCTTAATTTGGTATGTTTTGGAATAATATTAGTTAAACATATTGGTTCACCTAACTTGTTTTCCAAAATACTATGTGACTACTTTACCTTCAATATAAAAGGCAACCACCAATCCATAATATTAAAACCTTATAAACCACATAGGATCAACCAATACATCCCAATAAACATCCAAAATTATGTCACTTAATCATTTGATCACTAATATTGGAGGAATGCCTTCCACGGAAGCCCTTTGGTGCAAGGAAAAATAATTTACCCCATAAAGAGGTAACACACTCCCACACAATCTTTTATATTATTTATATCATCCACCCCCGAAACTATAATTATACCAATATTATAAAAAATATGTATGATAAATATACAAATATTTTTTTATTCTATTATTTTTACATAAACATACACACAACTCAATCAAGTGGGTAATGAACATTCTCTTTGTGTTTATGGAGAACTACCCCATTACAAAACAAGGATTGTTCATTTTTTCGTTACCACCTATCATTGTGAGAATTATGATTGAAAATATGTTTATATGAAATATATAATAAATTTTATTCATTTTACAAAACAATTATTTATACATTCTATTTGGTGTAAAAAATATTTTCATTTGAGGAAACGTGAACTACCACCCCATCAAGGAAATGATATTTTCTCACACACTACAAAGAATGTATTAAGAATGGGTTTAATGATCTTTTTTGATAAGTATGAAATAATAATTAAACATTAATAATGATATATAAACACATATATATATACATATATTTCACTTACCATCTTTCATTCAACAAAACATTTATATTGAAACAATTTCCATGCGTATGTTTGACCTACAATCTTCATTAACAGTGTATTCTATTTCATACAAATATATTATACAGATTATTATAATACACATATAATAAATATAAATTATATTTATATCACACTTTAAATTCTTGAAATCATTTTATATGTATAAAGTCCAATGGTATAAAACATAAGACACAAGTGAAAAACAAAGCGAATGTTACTCGATGTGAATACTAAACATAAAATTGTTAACAATAGGGTAATATAATGTCTTAATAAATCCATATGTGGTATAATATATACATGAATATTATTTTTGAATACATGTATAATAAATTTACATTTATTATACGACAATGTTGTAAAATATTGACAAGTTCCATGAAACATGGTAATGGAATTTCATCACACTTTTTATTACTGTGAGAAAAATGCCTTATTAACCAATAAATTGTATTGAGTGGTTTATGTACTACAAATTATTTTATTTTATTCATTAAATACTTAAATTTATGGGTATTTACATATCCAATTTATGGTCTTTCTCCCATTGGGTTTACCTTTGAAATGTTACAATATTGGTAAGGAAATTATTTTTTTAATGTTTCGTCTCTAAGACACATGCTAGGTTATGAACCTATATTTTTATACATGGTCAATATACTTATTTTGTCATTTAATATAAATCATATAAATAAATTAATGATATTTTAATATTCTTGTAATTTTAATTTCTTACAGGGAGTCTATGATTCCATGATACCACACAGTATGAGTTTATTGAAACAATTATATCATCTATAAAGATTGTATATGATTATACATCAGTGTATGAAATATATTTATGAATCAGTAAACAACACTAATAATATTCATTTTCCTCTTTCTATTCTTGATATATAAATTTATTAGTGGCCTTTTCTACTCATTTTTACATAATACTATTAAAAATATTGTTTTTATGAAAAATATAACATTATTTCATTTTTATATTTGAAAACTATATTATTTAAGAAAAAATTTAAAAAAAATGTTGCAAATGTTTTGAAATGATCCATGAATATAATATTTAGAGAAAAAAATATTTTCAAATTTCATTATGGTTTCCAATTTTTCACTTAAAAAATTTCAATTTTATTTTCAGAAAAATTGTTTCTGAAAATTACTTATGTCTTAGAAAATGGTTTTCAAATTAGATATTATATTATATTAAATAAATGATTCTAAAAGATCTATAAAAATTATTTCCCATATAAAATGGATCCATTTATTTTACTCATTCATTTTTATGGAAATGAATCAATGTTTCCATTCACATTAATTCTATGAATGGTTTATTCTTTCATGGTAAGATGTTTATGAAACCTATTTTCTTTCAAAATTTATGTGCTATTGAAACACACATAATTTAAACAGTTATTTTTTTGAAATGATTATGAAACTCACATATTTTTTTTCATATGTTGTGATATTATTACATGTTTATGATACCCAATTAATATAATAGGTTTTGTAATGATTTCTTATTAATTTGAGGCACATGTATGTATTATTTCACAGTGAGATGGGTGGGACCTATATCTCCATCCAATGCATTGGGTAAAAAATTATATCTTAAGAGATATATTGAGATGGTATTTGGAGTAATCCTTTTAAAATATTATGTCTATGGGAGTGATCAATGACTAGAAAGATGGCATGATTAGTGACCTCATGCTACTAATATGGCCATTAGAGTGATCCTTGACAACCAAGATTACATGGGTAGTAAATATATACTAATAATATGACCGTGGTAGTGATGCCTTATATACTATAAAAATCATTATTATATGGTAATATTTTTTTCTATAGTTCCAATTTTCATTACAATGTATTTATTTTATGGATTAGGTTCTTTATTTCCATATTATTTGTGTATATTATCATTGATATGAAATGTATGATCTTATATTTTCATGATCATGTTATCATTCCAATATGATCACGGTTATGCTGACATATCTCCCTTTTTTACCCTTTATGATCTTCTTAGCTCACCCATATTTATGTTTCCATCCATAGGATATGGAGAAATGTATTATGTTTGATGTATATAAGAGGGGTAGTATTCGAGAAGAACATAGTTTGAGATAGTTTTTCTCTCCTCTGTACCAGTGTTCATGTTTTCATGATTCCAAATAAAGTCGATTTATATGGTCTTTGGGAGTGTTTTTGTATAATGTTTTAAATATTTTCCAAAAGTAATGCAATGATAATATACTAAAGGAGGGGTTTTATAAATAAGACATTAGAGATATGGTTTAGTTATCGTATGGAATCTAGAATGAAAAATACTTAGTGAGGACCCTAAGGATATGTCAAAGGACACATTTAATGATGATGATAAGTATTAGAAATTTTCATGTAATGTTGGTGATGGATAGAGTAACTTATTCCCTCAAAATAAATCTTCCTCTAGATACTTCATGTTGATGTGAATCTGGTACAAATTTACCTAAAGGTAACAGCTCCAACAATATTTCCCTGGCCTGACTCAGGGTAATTTAGTACATGAGAACAAGCCTTGTTATACACTTAGTTTGACACTCCCAGGAGATATGCATATTGAATTTAGAAAAACATCACAAAACATCATAATTGATTTTAATTGATGAAGTTTATAAATAACATAAGATAACCATAATGTGTCATTGATTAATAAGGTGTCATAATTTTGACATCATATAGGTGATCACTCATGATTATGTGGTTCATCATTTCAATAATTGTTTTTACTCTATGATTTTTGTTTTTTTCAATCTCTAAAACTAGAAGGAACAACATTAATGGTTATATTAGTGGACTATTCCCTTATTGTCTTCCTGACCAACCGAATTCTATGTGATTTGGAATGGCAAATCTCATTGATATAATCACCCAAATCTCTTATGTTATGAATCCCGGTGGAATTTCAAGGAGAAAAGGAGGGAACAAAATTCTATTGTTCACTTCTTGATACAACAAACACTTTCTTTTAGAGGGTCATATGATGCACTTGTGGGTGAAAAATGGATCAGTATAACTAAAAATATATAATCCATTATCCAATTTTCTATTCATGAAAAATTTATTATGGGTTTTTATCATTTATAAGGAAAAGAAGACCAGCGGTAGACTTTAATTAAGAATTCCTGAAATCAGGATGAAATTGAATCCAAGGATTGGGTTGAGTTAAATAATGTTTTTCAATAATTTTTATCATCATATTCATTATACCATTTTGAATTTCGTTGAGTTGAACAATGGGATAGGGAATCATTCGGTACATATGAGGCAAATTTCAAAAGACATGTGAGTTAAGATTTAGGAATTATCATTCAACCTAAATGTAAAGTGGTTTAGTAATTCAGTGGATTAATTACTAGTCTCTTATGTTAATATTCCCTAAAGGACATTAGTATATAATAATACATTTTTCATTGTTCAATTGGTGTTGAAATGGAGGTTAGAGTCACATATCATTCTCAAGGTGTTTAGAAGAAAAGGATGATGGAGTTTAATGGAAAATCTAAAAACATGAAGAGTATTAAATGCGATTTCCTAAATTCTCTATGTATCTGTAGAAGCATAAATGAATTTTTCTTAAGTTTTATATTTTATTTTTTAATTATGGATGTGATGGACACTATTAATTTGATTTAAAGAGTTATGGGAAGATGTTAGATAATAGGGAAAATAGAGAAAGAGGTACAAAAATGCACCTCTAATTATTTAGTTCTACATGTGTAAGGGGAATTGGAATTATGATTATCAATTACCAAGCCCAATGGATAGTTATGATGATCAACCTAAGAATCCTTTAAACCCGATGAAATATTTGAAATCTAATGAAACCCATATTTCTGTTGAGGAGAGAGATAACAACTTGGTGAAAATAACACATACCATACACTATAGAACTAATAATGTATTATTTCATTGTGGATATACCACCTCATTAAAATATAAATAATTTTATTAGGTTTTATAGTTGAGATCGGAAAAATTAGGTGTTGAATTATCAGTGCAATCCCCTAATTAAACAATATTATTCATCTCTAATTAATGTATTTGGGAATGTGATTTTGGTAAAACATTTAATTATTGATTTGGGTAAAATTGATATCATAATAGCCATGGAATGGATTTCCCTATATCGATTCCACAACAATTTTCATGTTAGGGAAGTTACATTTTATATTTAAAACCATCATATGATCATATATCAATGTGATTATATGTATGAACTTCTTATGGAGATTACCTCTAATGTATGGGTCTTAATTCCCATTCAAATGGGATTTTCTTCTCAAATGGTTTGGTATAAAATCAATTTCAATGATATTTATAGTGTTCTGGAATTTATGGATGTGTTTATTGAAGAGGTTCCTATCCATCCAATAATAGTAGAGTTGAGTTTTCAATAAAACTCATTACAGGTTCAACACAAATTTTCAAGGCTCCTTATAGAGTTTCCCTAATTTTGTTGTAGGTATTGAAGAAAAAACTCTTGGAAAACCTAGATAAGGTATTCGTTCTTCCCTATGTGTCACCTTGGGGTGCAACAGTTATTTTTGTGAAAAATTATGATGGATCAATTAGGATCATTATTTATTATTTGGAGTTGGACCAGATAACAATCATGAACTAGTATACTCTTCCCTATATTATGACATGTTTGATTAACTATTTGGAGCTCAATACATTTACAATATTGTCCATTATTCTATATATCATCAATTGAGGTTCATAAAGCATTATATACCCAATAAAACATTCCATAAAAATTATGGAATCTACGAATAAATAGTGATACCTTTTGGACATACTAAATTCCCCACAATCTTCAGGGATTTTATGAATAGACACTTCAGGAATTACCCAAATATGTTTGTGTTAGACATTATATATGATTTTTTATGTACTAAATGATAATGTAAGAGAATAATGATAACTTTAGAATTTTACTAAAGAAACTAATGAATAAAAAACATAGATGGAAAATTTAAAAATTGTGAATGTTTCCTCCAAAAGGTATGATTTTTGGGTTAAATAATTTCCTAATATGGTAATGTAGTAGATCCAAAAAAATGGAGGCCATTTAATTTTTTCCTAGAACAACCATGGTGATAGAGATCCATAAAATTCATAGTTTATCTAGATTTTATTTATGGTAATTGGATAATTTATCACAACTATCTAATCATGTAAACATGTTAACTCAGTAGGGTGTCATGTTCTGATGATCATATGAATATGTGGAAACATTCTAGGAACCTATTATAAGATTGGTGATCACAGCAATTCAAACAATTACCTATAGTGGGGAATGGTTTGTAATCTATAGTGAGGAATACATGAAGGTATTGGGATATGGTATTATGCAGAAAAATACGGTTATCTAATTTTCCTCATCGGAGTCGAAGTCTATGGAGAGGAATTTCACAACTCATGATTGAGATTTATCATCGATAATTATTTCATTATTGATATGGAGGTGTTACCTTTTTTGGGAAAAGTATTATATATATATATTCCATAACATTCTAAATTATATATTCAAATAGAAGGATTTAAATTTCTTCCATAGATTATGGTTATTGTTGATAAATTATTTTGACTTCACAATACATTTCCACATTGAGAAAGTGAACTAGATGGTTGATGCCTTGAGTAAATGTGGTCATTTTATCATACCCATAAAGAGGTTCACAAAAGATCCAATGATTCATGATTTTCAATGGATTCATATATTAATATTGACGAAAGGGGAAAAGTCTTATATTTATCACATGAATATTTAACCCACAATCAATGTGAATATTTTTGATATATAGAATGAATATGGAGAGACTTAAAAAATTGATAAATGATCCTATGTTTAACCATTATAATGATAGAATGATAAGGTTTATGAACTGTATTAGAGTTCCTTAAAGATAAGATATTAGGAATAAATTATTTTAGGAAGATCATATTTCTTTATTATCAATTAATACACAACGTATGAAGATGTAAACATATTTGAAAAAACATTCTTTTGGTGAGATGGAATGAATGGAGATAGTGCATAACTTGTATCTCGGTGGTTGGTATGCCTGGAAGTTAGTGCCAAAATCAAAATTACTAAAAGGATGATGATTCCATTAACCATATGAGAATGGAAATGGGATAACATCACTATGGATTTTTTCATTGGACTAACGAAAACATCCCAATAGATTAATTATATATGGGTGGTAGTCGATCTCTTTACAATGTCATCACACATCATATCTAGCAGGTAATGCCTCTCTAGGGATCAGCTTCCACAAATATGCATTAAATAAGTGGAAAGGTTTCATAGAGTGCCACATTATATTGTCTTAGATATGGACCATAGGATTAACTCTATGTTCTGGAGACGTCTTCATTAAGGAAATAATAGGGAATTTTGTTTCATAACATCTTATCATCCTCAGACAAATGGTCATTCTGAAAGAACAATTAGAACCTTAGAAGATTTTTTGAGATCTGGTACTCTTGAAATTAATGGTTTTTTGGATAAATTTCATCCTTTAGTATATTTTTCCTACCATATTAGATTTCACTCAATCCTTTATATAGAACCTTATGAATCCCAATATGGAAACAAATGTAGATTACCAATGTCCATGGATGATGTTGGATAACAAAATATTTCAGGACCTCACATTGCCGAATAAATGGAAGAGATGGTATAAGAATTCATTAACATATTACGATAGACCAAGCCAATATAAAAGTAAGGTTTATAACCATCGCTATGATCTATAATTTGATGTGGGTGAAAAATTATTTCCATGGCTGTCACTATAGAATATGGTTATGACATTCGAGAATAAATAGAAATTAAGCCCACGGTATATAGGTTCCTTTTTAATTATTGATTGCATTGATAGGGGAGAATATTGGTTGGAACATCCACCAAATATATCTACTTTATAAGGTGTGTTCTCTGTATTTATTTTCAGGATTCACATACCCAACCCATCATATGTACTGAACTCAGAAGTCATACTTCGAGATCATGATATTTCTTATGTGGAATTACGATTTGAAATTTTGGATCATACAAAGAATGTTTCAAAAAACAAGAGAACTCACCATGACAACGTTTTCTAATTAAATCCATGTTAGAGGAAGCTATGTGGGAACTATTGGATAAGGTGAAGAAGAATTATTCTCTTTTTTTTACTTGAGAGATGAATTTTTAGGCACATATTCATTGGGTGGGGGGTAAAAAGTAACACCCTGAGTTTTTATTGCACATTTATTATAAAATGATTTAATTTTAATTGATTTAATGCATTTCACTAATTAAATCATACCATTCACAAAACAACAATCATATTTCACTACACAAAAAACCTATATAGAAAACATAACACGAACCATTGAGTTTCTACGAAACATTGTCTAATTGATATAATTATTTAAATGAGATAGTTATAACATATCCATTAAAAATAGTAATATGAATATTAATAATAACATGTTTCATATTTTTTCATAAATTTTAAATATAATTAATAGTTATTGATAATGAGAGATATAAAATATGGTATATTCCTTATATGTTTAAAAATTCTATTATCTGAAATGAAACACTTTTCATGTCCTTCTGTGTAAAACTATAAAATTACATTTAGAAAAATTTAGAAATATAATTTTATAAAATAAATATAATTGTAAAATTTTTAATTTTTAAATTATTGTAGGTTGAATTGTTTTGTATTTTTATTGGAAACATCATTTTTGGATGAATATTAAAAAATGATGAATTTTATTTCAAAACTGCATTTTAATCAAATTTATGTATAAGAGTAACTATTATTTTAAATATTATTCAATGATTAATTAGCTATAAATATTATCATACAACACAATTCAGTTCATTTCCACCAATATCACATTGAAATTTGATATAAAAACATAGAAAACTTTAGATTATTTTGAATGTAAAACCCCATAGTGTAGTTTAATTGGCATGATTAATTATAAATTAAGTATTTCCACTTTTCTGATTCAAATTTTAAAAAATGGATTCTATATTTGGGATCAAAAAAAATTATAATTTATAATATGGTTAACTTAGTATTTGACCAAAAATATTAGTGAATTTAGTTTAAATTAATTACATCGATTATGGTAAAATTAAGTGTTCAAAGGGAATAATCACTAATCCAAAGGTAAAAAATGACATATCCACTAGTAAAAAACCAATTATATATAAATTATTCAAACATTAACCTTACATTATTGTGTTTGGAAGATTTTGGATTACATTGTTAATGTAAAAATGTGGGTATACATAACTTGTTTTAAGAAATACCATGTGAGTCATTTCCCATTCCTATAAATGGCCACCACCTCCCCCTATTATTAATAATTATAAACCCACTTATTTTCATAAAATATCTACCCAAAACTCTTATGATCATACCAAGAATATTAAATTAAGCATACTATTGGTTATAAATCATTTAACTAAGACTTATATTGAAAACCAAAATGATTTTTCTGATTTAGAGGTAACACTATCACTCAATCAATTTTCATATTTCAATTTTTGACTCCATAAACACTGTTTAATTGATTTTTATATAACATTACTATTTTACTGAACATAATAATTTTTTTTTAAATTGTATATTTATACTTACACACACATCAATCTAATGGGTAACAAACATTCTGGTTAGGTGTATGGCATGATACTGCCTCACAAAATGATGATTTCTCTTTTTTCCTTCACCGCCTCTCATGGTTTGAATTTGGATGAGAACCCTATTCATATATATAATATATATAATATATTGTTATTTATTTATGATTATTTATTCCAATTACATCACATACATTTATACTTTTCTTTTGTAGTTAGTATGATAATTTTGTTTGAGGAAGTGTGGAATACCACCCATCTCAATGTGAGTTGATTCATTCACACACTACATGGACTGTATTGAGGACAGATTTAGTGAAATAATGTGATATATATGATATAATAATTATACATTAATATATAAATATATAATTCATTTACCTTCTTTCATTTATTGTGATAATTAAATCGCCACAAAATTCATGCATATACGACATATGGTCTTCATGAATATTGTATTACATTTCATACTTATATATTCTATAGATAAATATAATACCCATATACTGAAAAAAGAAAAACTATTTCATTGTTTACATTCTGTAAGCCATGATATATATATAAGTACCAACTATAACACATATTTGGACAAAAAAATAAAGCTATTATTACCCATACACTACTGGAATTTATATATTTCACAATGGTAGTATACCAACGGTTTAAAGAAACCATTGGTATAATGTATAGAAGGTATCCTTTTCCAAAAGATTGAACAAACTGTTGGCAATGTGTAAGCGAATTTCATATTTACCAAAAGTTTTCTAAAACTGTTGGAAAATCATGATTTTATTTAACGTATACCAATGGTTTTGTTAAACCATTGGTAAAGATAGTCCTTCCAAACAGTTTTTAATAACCATTGGGAAAGATATCCCCCAAATACAGAGCTCCTGAGCCCCCACTCAACCTAATTGCAAACAGAACCTAATCGAGCTCCTCTTGAATTCTACTCGGTCGCGAGACTCCTTCCAGCCATGATCCAACTTCAATCAACCAAAATTTTATTTCATACTTCAAATTAGTAAGTGTTACCTTATTTTTATCGTTATTACTCTTTTTTTTGTGTTTGATGTTTTGATTTAGGCTAAATTAGGGTTGCTGTATACAGAACCCTTGGATTTATTTTTTTTGTTCTAAACTTGAAACATGGTAAAGGGATTGTTTAATATGTTTATATGGTACATTTGGTGGAATTTAGTTTAGTTGAAAATTCAGTTTTTATTGGGATGAATTTCTATATCAACTTGGGGTGGGGGAGGGTGTGCGGATGGGGTGAGGGAGGATGTGAGGGCTTCCAAGTGGGGTTGGGAAGGGGATGTCTAGGTAGGGTGGGGGAGGGGGTTGTGTTGTCTAAATGGGGTGGGGGTAGGGCTGTTTGGGGTATTGGGGGTGTGGGTGGGGTGGGGGAGGGTGTCCAGGCAGGGGTGTCCAAGTGGGGCGGGGAGGGTGTGAAGGTGGGGTGGGGGAGGGGCTATATAGGTAGGGTGGGGAGGGGATGGGTGGTCCAAGTGGGGTAATGGTAGGGCTATCCATGTGGGGGTGGCTGGGTTTTCCATGTGGGTTGTGGGCGTAGGGGAGTCCAGGGGGTGGTGGGGGGGGGTTGTCTAAGTGTGGTGGGGGTAGGGTTGTCTATGTGGGGGGGGGGGGTTGGGTTGTCCAAGAGGGGTGTGGTTAGGGTTGTCCACATGGGGTGGGGGTAGGGCTGTCCAAGTGGGGTGGGGTAGGGTTGTCCAAGTGGGGGGGGGGGGGGGTTATAACGACCCATACTTTACATACATTGTTATTACTTCAAAATTGAAGCACACTTATTACAATATATAACAAAACCAGGAAAGGAACGTATATGTATAATGTCTTTAGAAACTAGGAAACATAAACAACTGGTTCATAAATCATCTACACTGTCTCCCATTTATTTCATCGTATCTATAGTCCCTTTTGGCATATCTTACCTAATAAGATTTTTCCTGACCTGGGGAAAGAAAAAATACAAAATGGTGAGCTCAAATACTCAGTAAGGTTAAAAGAAATATCAATCACATCATATTCGTAAGAACATAACATTTTGGAAATCATAATCTGGAAAAGAGAGCATAATTTCATAACATGGGATAAATCATAGTAGTGAAATGTAATACCAATAATCATAACATAAAACATGAAACTTTGTATCATACACACATAATCTTATAGAATCATTTCTTGTTAGTCAAGACTCATTTCCAAGACTATCTTAGTGGACAAAGTCCATTTCTGAACCGAGTTCACTCCTCGTTTCAGTCCTGTTTCACTGAACCGGTTTAACCTGCTGTTCCAGCCATGTCTATCTCATGAGATATAAAATCTGTACCCAATGCATTTGAGGGAGATATAGGTCCCACCCATCTCATAATGATACCATTATTATGTGTGCCACAAAATCATAAACCATACATCATAGCATAACCCATGTAATAAAAATGGGAATCTTAAACATCATGACTTCATAAAACATTTCATATAAGATAAAGGAATTCATAAAAATATTTCCATCACAACATAATAAATCACTGTAATAAGAGTGATAGAAATAGAACCCTAAATTATCTTAGATGTAAAATAATTTTGATAAAACATGTGATCTCCATTCTTGAGGAAAATATCCTTTCTACTTCAAAAACATTTTCCTTTCTTAACATGTCATACAATTTTAAACTAAAATAAGTTGATTAAAAATAAGATTGAAAACATGTAAAGGAAGATTCTTGGAAATAATGTTTTAAAAATAAATTCATTCCGTATAAGTTAAAAAAAACATTCTTCGTACTTTTTTCGGAAAAGTCAAAAAGTACCTCGTACGAAAAATGACAAAAGATTCCTTCCATATCCTTTACTAAAAACTCACAGAAGGGTAAAATTGGATATAAACTATTGTAGAAGGATGTAAATATTACATATTGAGGAAAATGGATGTGGATGATAAAATACACCCCAGTAAATACCAATGTATAAACAATCTCGGATAAAAATGAGATTGTGATATTTCCCTTACCTTAGGTCTGATTTGCCTCGTAAGTGTCCGAACCTCCTCTTTTTGACGCGCCTTTTCTTAACCTCCTCTTAGGGAACTAGGGTTGGCTTTTGAAGAAGACCAGAACCTCTAGGATGATTCTAGGGAAGTGGAGAGGAGATATTGGCAGGGGTTGGCCGAGCATGAAGGCTCAATGTGGTGTGAGGAAGAGAGGGAGGATGTGCCTTTTTACAAGGGAGGAGAGGGGAAACTTTGGAAATCATAAAAATATTAATTTATAATAAATCTAACCCCACTTAAAAACCTACAAAAATGACTCATATCCGAATATTAGATGATATTGGGTTGTAATCTCATCAACCAATAAAATTTAGACATGTTAGGAATTTATTTTAAACATTATCAACTTGATTTATCCATATTTATCAATTTAATTTTATTTGTGGTAATAATATTCTATTATTAAATTATTATTAATAATTACATATGTGTTGTGAATTTTCCCTAATTTGACACTTTATGACATTGTTGACCATATAAAATTTAATTTATAATTTTTAAATATTTTTGTGATTTTTAAACAATTTTATAATTTGTCATTTTTATAAAATAACAACAGTATCAATTTTGACACTATTCATTTATTTTAATTTAAATAAAACATATACAGAGGATATTTTCGATCTAAAAGCTTTAATATATTAATAAAATGTCATATGTATCTATAAAATTAGCGGAGAACATTAAATAGTGCATATAATAATTATTTTAATATTTTTAAAACCATTTATTTGATACTTTAATTAATAAAATAATTTCAACATCGCTATTGTGTCATAATTAATGATAATTATTTAATCTCTAAAAATTCTAAATAAATTTCTATGATGTAGATAATTGTAATAGATTTCTGGAGACTATTCATGTTCGATGTTTCATTAAGTTTATCACCAAATTAAATTTATTATACTTATATGATTTAAGAAAGTGACATGTTGTCACAATCATTGGTTTTAATAATAATTAAATAATTTTCATGGAAATAAGTCTATTAAATTAATCTAATCCGACCCTTAGGTGATATGGGTCGACTTTTAGTCATCCAATATGATTTTGGCAGGTGTTAGGGTAATTTTATAATCTTATATTTACCCTTAATTACCCGATTTACCTTTAACTATGGTAAATAAAATTTACCGTGTTTACTACTCATAATGCTCAAAAAATAAAAAGTGGCCTATTAACATAATTTGGACCCACTGATTCTGAATATTGAATCCATTCTTCCAAATTCAAAACATATAAGTTGCAGTAATTAATTTAAAATAAATCTCGTTGTTAAGAAAACAGGTTTTAGAAGTCAAAACATAGCCAAAGATTGAAATGTTTTTACCTATGAAATCAATGTGAAATTAATGCTAATGACATAAATTATATTAAATTTTAAAAAATATATTCTATCTATACTTTAAAACCATTCATTATTATAATTTAACCATATAAATTATCTCAATGAAAAAAGTTGTTTTTAATTAAAAATTAGCGTATTTTTTCTATTCATCAAAATATGAATGTCATCATAAAAATATCAAAAATTTATCCAAAGTAAATTTTTATATCCTGATTCAAAATAAGAATTTTATTTTGTCAAATTTGACTTATAAATTTGTTAAAAACTAGATTTAATGTGGGTGTGCCATCAAAAGGTGGCAAAACTGCATTTTTTTATAAATACTTATTTTACCAAAAAAAATTATTTTGTTCTCCTATCATGTTCTAGAAAATGTGTAAGATGAATAATAATATTGTAAAATTTAAAATTCAGTGAATACTAATCATTACGGTCAGTTTATAATATTATAACAATTTATCATTGTTTAGTGGATCTCGGTATTGCGTACCACACACGCTATCAAGGAATGTCGCGATTGAATGTAGCGAAAGATTCCTTTGATGATTTATATAACATAAAAACAAAATATTTCTCATAAAAGTCTCGGGTGTTACATTCTACCCCCCTTAAAAGGAATTTCGCCCTCGAAATTCATCACTTTGTAACAAACAGATGAGGACACCTCTCCATCATCATATCCTCAATCTCCCATGTATCTTCTTCTAATTGGTGGTTCCTCCATAAAACATTAACCAAGCGAGTGGCCTTGTTTCATAGAACTTTTTCAATACGATCCAGAATCTATATCGGTTGTTCCTCATAAGAAAAATCTTGCTCTAGCGGTACAACTTATGAGCTGAGTACATGTGAAGGATCAGGTATGTTCTTTCTCAGGAGAGATACATGGAACACATCGTGAACTTGAGAGAGATTCGGTGGAAGTGCAAATCAGTAAGCTACCTTCCCAACATGATCCGGTATTTCAAAAGGACTAATATATCTAGGGCTCAACTTCCCCTTCTTTACAAATCTCATGACCCTCTTCCAGGGAGATATTCGTAAGAACACTTTATCACCCATTTCAAACTCTAGGTCTTTTCTTCAGTTGTTGACATAACTTTTCTGTTGACTCTGAGATACTCTTATGTGTTGTTGAATAGATCAGACCTTTTCTGCCATCTCATCAACAATATCAGGTCCTAATAACTTTCTTTCCCCAACTTCATCCCAGCAAGTTGGAGTCCTGCATTTCTTTCCATAGAGAGCTTTATAAGGAGCCATCTGAATACTGGAATGAAAGCTATTATTATAAGAAAATTCCACCAAAGGTAGGTGTTGATCCCAACGACCTTTGAAATCCATAGAGCAAGCTCTCAATAGATCTTCTAGAGTTTGAATTGTTCTCTCAGACTGACCGTCTGTCTGAGGATGATAAGCAGTGCTAAAACTCAACTCTGTATCCAGAGTATGCGGAAGACTTCGCCAAAACATTGAGGTAAACCTCGGATCACGATGAGATATAATAGAAAGTGATACTCCATGCAATCTTACCACTTACTTTACATATATCCTGTCAAGTTGATCCAGAGAGAAATCCTCTCTAATAGCGATGAAGTGTGCAGACATTTTAAGATGATCAACTATGACCCAGATAGTATTATTGTCTTTGGATGTTTTAGGAAGTCTTGTGACAATGTCCATAGTGATGTTTTCCCATTTCCATTCGGGTATGGGTAATGGTTGTATCATCCCCTTAGACTTCTGTCTCTCAGCTTTAACTTGCTGACAAACCAAGCACCGAGAGACATATTCAGCAACATCTCTTTTCATGCCATCCCATCAGAAGTACTCTTTTAAGTCCCTATACATCTTCTTGCTTCTAGGATGAATAGATAATGAAGAACTATGAGCCTCATCCAGTAGCTACTTCTTTAATTCGGGTATGGGAGGAACACAAACCCGATTCCTGAACTTTATTATCCCATCATAATCAAGGTTGAATTTAGGAACATTTATCACCTTCTTTTGTAACTCGGCATCTTCTTTCTGTGCCTCTTTAATCTTCACATGTAGAGATGGTGGAACATTAATTTGAGAAAGAAACAATTTCCCCCCTTCCATTATAATTCCAAGATTCATCCTTTGTAAATCCATAGATATTGTATCTTTTGTGATCCTCATCATGGATAAACTAGCATGGTCTTGTCGACTTAATGCATCTGTCACCTTGTTTGCTTTCCCAGGGTGGTAATGAATTGAGCAGTCATAATCATTAATCTGCTCCAATCATCTTCTCTGGTGCATATTAAGCTCCTTTTGTGTGAAAATATACTTTAATCTTTTATGATCAGTATAAATATCACACCTTTCACCATAAAGGTAATGCCTCCAAATCATTAATGCAAAGATTACCGCACCTAACTCCAAATCATGAGTTGGGTAATTTTGCTCATGGATTTTCAACTGTCATGAGGCATAAGCTATCACCATATCATTTTTCATAAGAACACACCCCAATCCATTATTGGATGCATCACTATAGATCACAAACCTTTCTCCACTACATGGCACTGTGATCACATGTGCACTAGATAACCTTCTTTTCAACTAATTGAAATTCTCTTCACATTCCTCCATACAGACAAACATAACTCCTTTCCGAGTTAACTTGGTGAGTGGATTAGATAATCGTGAAAAATCTTTCACAAAACGTCGATAATATCCATCCAAACCAAGAAAACTTCGGATCTCAGTTACTGTTGTTGGTCTCGACCATCTTTCGATAACCTCTGTTTTTTCTGGATCCACACATATCCCCTCTATTGAAATTATGTGACCCAAAAATGAAACTCTTTGAAGCCAAAATTCACTCTTGGTAAATTTGGCATAAAGATTCTCCTTTTTTAGGGTCTTCAATATAATTATCAAGTGATCTTCATGTTCTTCCTTTCTCTTTTAATAGACAAGAATATCGTCTATAAAGACTACCACAAAATGATCAAGATAGTCTGTAAAGACTCTATTCATTAAATCCATGAAGATAACAGGGGCATTAGTAAGACCAAATGGCATCACTATAAATTCATAGTGTCCATACCTTTTACGGAAAGCCGTCTTTGGTATATCCTCCCTTTCGAACCTTAATTTATGATACCCTGAACGAAGATCAATCTTGGAAAAGTATTGAGCTCCTCGAAGTTGGTCAAATAAGTAATCAATGTGTGGGAGAGGATATTTGTTCTTGATAGTGATCTTGTTAAGTTCTCGATATTCAATGTAGAGTCTCATTGATCCATCTTTTTTCTTAACAAACAGAATAGGTGCTCCCCAAGTTGACGCACTAGGGCATATGAATCCCTTATCAATAATCTCTTAGAGTTGCTTCTTCAATTCCTGCAACTCAATTGGGGCCATTCTATAAGGTGACATTAAAATAGGTAAAGCACCCGGTACGAGTTCTATTGAAAACTCAACTTCAATATTTGGTGGAAGACCTAAAAATTCCTCCAGAAAGACATCATCAAACTCCTGTACAATGGGCATATTCTTAATTGTGATTTTATCACCATCCATTTGAGATAAATAACCTTCATTAAGTGGAATAAAGACCCATAAGATGGAAGAAATTTCCACTGGAAGGTTATGTTCATCCTTGCATCGATAGACGATCATAGATTGATCTGGAATTTGAAATGTGACTTCCCTTCTTTGGAAATTGATATAAGATCCATATAAAGAAAGAAAGTACATGCCATGAATTACATCAAATTCCACTATAGGAAGGATCAAAATATTTGTAGGAAGAACTTTCCCACAATCTTCAATCGGAGAAGAATTATAAACTTTTGATGTGATTGTTGTGCCATTAGGGGTTGTCACAGCTAACTCAATATCTAATTGTTGAGGTAATATGGTGATATCCTTATAAAATTCTTCAGAAATAAAAGAGTGGGAAGATCTAGAATCAAATAAAACTTTTTCTACTTTAGAGTGGATGGTAAGTGTACCTTTCACCACATCGTTATCGTACTCCACATCGCTGATAGAAATTGCATGTGACTTTCCTTTGTGTTTAGCCTTAAGAGTTTGTTGATGTCGACCATCATCATCAAACATTGTATTTGGGAATTGATTGGCATAATTCCCCATCTCCTTGCACTTGAAAAATTGAAGTTTAGTAGGTTCATTCTGTGTGTCCCTTCCTTTGTTTGCATCATTAGACATCTTCTTCCCATAATTACGGCATTCAAATGCCCGATGACCTTCCTTTCCACATTTGAAACATTTACTTGTCCCTTTAAGACAACTCCCTACATGTTTCCTTCCACACTTTGAGAATAAGGGAAAGCTCACCTTCTTTTTAGTGTGCTCTTTAGATTTTCCTTTGAATTCCATTTTCCTCTTCTTATCAAACCCATTTGACATATGGGTTACTCCAATCTTCATCTCGACTTTGAGAGCACATCGAACGATTTACTCGTAGCTATTGAAGTCCATTATTGCTAACGCCCTTCGAATACATTGTTTTAAGCCACTAAAGAATCGATCGATCTTACTCTCAGGTTGGATAATAATACCAGAAGCGTACCTTCCAAGTCTTGTAAAATTTGCTTCATAGGTACCAACAGATTCATAATCCTTTTTCTTCAGTTCAAGAAACACTTTCTCCATCTTTCTTCGGAGAATACGAGGGAAGTACTTATTAAAAAATAAGTTCTTGAACTCGTCCCCTTCCATGGACTCAATTTCATCCCTTTGCCTCATATTCTTAATAAGATTCCACCATTGATCAACATCTACTTCAAAACGATACACTTCTAGGATGACTTTATCACAGTCAGAACATTGAAGAACTAAAAATATCATTTCAGTAGTACTAATCCATTTTTCAGCAATTAATGGATCAGTAGACCCGCTGAATGAAGGTGCATGCTGCCTCATGAAGGATTCAACAGAATGTTGCTCCCTCCTTTTCTCCATTAGAAGTCATGCATGATTCATAGCTTGTGAATGTTGTGTGAGCATGGATACATGATTTTTCATTCCATCTCCTATAACATTTGGTTGCTCAGGGGGACAATCATTGCATTTCCCGTCGCATTCCGCATTAACTCGGTTCCTTCGGGTTCCAGCCATTGACTAAAACCACGAAGAATATTGTGAGATACAATAATTATAATAGGAAAACCACATAATCAAGAATAAAATTTCACACTTAATGTCTTATCATAGGTTGTTCATGTCCATTTCTAAATCACTATGATTGTGTTCTATTCTTAGACTTATCCTTAGGATTCTTACTAAGGCTTTCACATCCTAGTTTCCAAAGGTTGACTATACCTTTCCTCTGATACCAACTATAACGACCCATACATTACATACATTGTTATTACATCAAAATTAAAGCACACTTATTAAAACATATAACAAAACCAGGAACAGACCATATAGGTATAGTGTATTTAGAAACTGGGAAACATAAACAACTGGTTCCTAAATCGGCTACATTGTCTCCCATTTATTTCATCATATCTATAGTCCCTTTTGACATATCTTACTTAATAAGCATCTTCCTAACCTGGGGAAAGAAAACATATTAAAGGTTGAGCTCAAATGCTCAGTAAGGGTAAAATAAATATCAATCACATCATATTCATAAGAACATAACATTTTGGAAATCTTAACCTGCAAAAGAGAGCATAATTTCATAACATGGGATAAATCATAGTAGTGAAATGTAATCCCAATAATCATAACTTAAAACATGAAACATAGTGTAATACACACATAATCATAGAGAATCATTTCTTGTTAGTCAAGACTCATTTACAAGACTATCTTAGTGGACAAAGTCAATTTGTGAACCGAGTTCACTCCTCGTTTCAGTCCTTTTTCACTGAACCGGTTTAACTTGCCGTTCCAGCAATTTCTATCTCATGAGATATAAAATCATTACCCAATGCATTGGAGGGAGATATAGGTCCAACCCATCTCATAATGATACCATTCTTATGTGTGCCACAAATTCATAAACCATACATCATAGCATAACCCATGTAAAAAAATGGGAATCTTAAACATCATGAATTCATAAAACAATTCATATAAGATAAAGGAATTCATAAAAATATTTCCATCACAACATAATGAAATCAATATAATAATAGTGATAGAAATAGAACCCTATATTATCATTGATGGAAAATAATTTTGATAAAACACTTAATCTCCATTCTTGAGGAAAATATCCTTTATACTAAAAAACATTTTCCTTTCTTAACATGTCATACAATCATAAACTAAAAGAAGTTGATTAAAAATTAGCTTGAAAAATTGTAAAGGAAGCTTCTTGGAAATAATGTTTTAAAAATACATTCATGCCGTATAAGTTAAAAAACATTCTTCGTACTTTTGTCAGAAAATCCAAAAAGTACATTGTATGAAAAACGACAAAAGATTCCTTTCACATCCTTTACTAAAAACTCAACGAAGGGTAAAATTGGATAGAAAATATTTGAGAAGGATGTAAATATTATATATTGAGGAAACATGGATGTGGATGATAAAATACACCCCAGTAAATACCAAAGTATAAAAAATCTTGGATAAAAATGAGATTGTGATATTTCTCTTACCTTAGGTCTGATTTTCCTCGTAAGTGTCTGTACCTCCTCTTTTTGACGTGCCTCTTCTTAACCTCCTCTTAGGGCACTAGGGTCGGTCTTTGAAGAATACCAGAACCTCTAGGATGATTCTAGGGAAGTGGATAGGAGATATTGGCAGGGTTTGGCCGAGCTTGAAGGCTCAAAGTGGTGTGAGGAAGAGATGGAGGAGGTTCCCTTTTATAAGGGAGGAGAGGGGCACCTTTGGAAATATTAAAAATATTAATTTATAATAAATCTATCCCCACATAAAAACCTCCAAAAATGACTCATATAAAAAGATTAGTAGAGATAGGGTTGTAATCATATCAACCAATAAAACTTAGACATGTTATGAAATTATTTTAAACATTATCAACTTGATTTATCCTTATTTATCAATTTAATTTTATTTGTGGTAATAATATTCTAAATTTTAAATTATTATTAATAATTACATATGTATTGTGAATTTTCCATTCTTTGACGTTTTATGAAATTGTTGACCATATAGAATTTAATTTATAATTTTTAAATATTTTTGTGATTTTTAAAAAAAATTATAATATGTTATTTTTATAAAATAACAATAGTGTCAATTTTGACACTATTCATTTATTTGAATTTAAATAAAATATATACAGAGGATATGTTCAAAATAAAAGCATTAATAGATTAATAAAATGTCATATGTATCTAGAAAATTAGTGGAGAACATTTAATAGTGCATATAATAATTATTTTAATATTTTTAAAACCATTTATTTGATACTTTAATTAATAAAATAATTTCAACATCACTATTGTGTCATAATTAATGATAATTATTTAATCGGTAAAAATTAGAAATAAATTCCTATGATGTAGATAATTATATTAGCTTTCTGTAGACTATTCATGTCCGAATATTGATTAAGATTATCACCAAATTAAAATTATTATACTTATAAGATTTAAAGAAAGTGACATGTTTTCACATTCTTTGGTTTTAATAATAATTAAATTATTTTCATGGAAAAAAGTCTATTAAATTAGTCTAATCCGACTCTTAGGTGATATGGGTCGACTTTTAGTCATCCAATAGGATTTTGGCAGGTGTTAGGGTAATTTTATAATCTTTATTTACCCTTAATTACCCGATTTACCTTTAACTATGGTAAATACAATTTATCGTGGTTACTATTCATAATGCCCAAAAAATAAAAAGTAGCCTATTAACATAATTTGGACCCACTGATTCTGAATATGGAATCCATTTTTCAAAATTCAAAACATATAAGTTGCAGTAATTAATTTAAAATAAATCATGTTGTTAAGAATACGGGTTTTAGAAGTTAAAACATTGCCAAAGATTGAAATGTTTTTACCTATGAATTCAAAGTGAAATTAATGCTAATGACATGCGTTATATTAAATGGTAAAAATATATTCTATCTATAATTTAAAACCATTCAATATTATAATTTAACCATATAAATTATCTCAATGAAAAAAGTTGTTTTTAATTAAAAATTATCGTATTTTTACTATTCATCAAAATATGAAAGTTATCAGAAAATTATAAAAAATTTATCCAAAGTAAAATTTTATATCCTGATTCAAAAGAAGAATTTTATTTGTCAAATTGAACTTATAAATGTGTTAAAAACTAGATTTAATGTGGGTGTTCCATCAAAAGGCGGCAAAACTGCATTTTTGATAAATACTTATTTTAACCAAAAAAAAATTATTTTGTTCTCCTACAATGTTCTAGAAAATGTGTAAGATGAATAATAATGTTGTAAAATTTAAAATTCAGTTAATACAAATCATAACGGTCAGTTTATAATATTATAACAATTTATCGTTATTTAGTGGAACTCGGTATTGTGTACCACACACGCAATCGAGGAAGGTCGCGATTGCATGTAGCGAAAGATTCCTTTGATGATTTATATAACATAAAAACAAAATATTTCTCATAAAAGTCTCGGGTGTTACAGGGGGGCTGGGTTGTCCAAGTGGGGTGGGGGTAGGGATTTCCATGTGGGGTGGGGGGCTGGGTTGTCCAAGTTGGGTGGGGGTAGGTATTTCCAAGTGGGGTGGGGTGGGGGGCTGGGTTTTTTCAAGTGGGGTGGTGTAGGGATTTCTAACTGAGGTGAATGGTGTGGGGGTAGGGCTTTCCTTGTGGGGTGGGGGGAGGGTTTTCCATGTGGGGTGGGGGTAGGGATGTCCAATTGGGGTGGGGGTGAGTTGTCCATGTGGGGTGGGGGTAGGGCTGCCCATGTGGGGGGGGGCAGCCAAAGTGGGGTTGGGGTAGGGCTGTCCAAGTGGGGTGGGGGGGGGGGGCTGGGCTATCCAAGTGGGGTGGGAGGGGGGGGCTGGGCTGTCCAAGTGGGTTTGGGGGGGGGGGGGGTTGTCCAAGTGGGGTGGGGTAGGTATGTCCAAGTGGGATGGGGAGGGATAGGTTGTCCAAGGGGGGTGGTGGTAGGGCTATCCAACTGGGGTGGGGGGAGGGGCTAGGTTTTCCAAGTGGGGTGGGGGTAGGGCTGTCCAAGTTGGGGGGGGGTACGCTTTCCAAGTGGGGTGGGGGGGGGGGGCTGTCCAACAGGGGTGGGGGTGTTGTCCAAGTGGGGTGGGGGTAGGGCTATCCAAGTTGGGTGGGGAGGGTGTGTTGGTGGATAAAGCTCATAACTATAAACTCTCTATAAATTCTGGATGTATGAAAATGTAAAGGAACATTCGTGATCATTTTTTGGAGGGATAACATAAAAAGTGTTTGATGTTTTTAGTAGTTTTTTTTATTTTAAAATTTGGGTTATTATGGATCCATTGAGAAAATAATAATTTTGGAAATTTACTCTCATGGAAGAGTAACAATGATTAAATGCCATTGGTTTGATTCGATGACAAGACATAGCACAATTATTGATGATTGTGGTTTTTGTGTAATTATTATGACTCACAGTCTTGTTACCAATGAACCATATGTGTTGGAATCAATGGAAAAACAAGTTTTCTATGTCAAAGGCCAACATCGACCTTAATTAGGTGTCATAGTTGAAGTAATTTCAAAACATATTTTTGATGATGGTGATGATGTAATTGAACCTTTTCCTAGTTCCATTGTAACCAATACTTTTATTTATTTTTATGACTCCAATAGCTCAATTTCTAGAGTTGATTTTGAACCTAAAGATGTGGTTGAAAATATATAGAATCAATCATCCATGTTCCCAATTCATTTGGTTTATTTGAAACAGACAACATTTTAAATGAAAACAACAACAGAAATACGGAAAACCAACTAAACACATTATGATTGTGTTGATACGTTAACACAAAAATCCATGGGTCATATGTGACGTGTACGAGTAAACCCTACCTCAATCCAAGGAGCGGTGTGGTCGGCTCCATTCGAAGTGTCTCACTTTTGTTTGAAATCGATAACATTTTATGTGAAAACTACAACTGATAGATGAAAAACAAACCAAAAGAATTCAAATTGAGTTGATTAATTAGAAAAATGATCCCTGGGTCATTTGTGACCTGTACGAGTCAGCCCAGCATCAATCTGAGGCGCGGAGTGGCATGCACCACTCGAAGAGTCTCTCTATAGTTTAAAATCGACATAATTTTATTTAAAAACAACAAGTGACATACAATAAACTTACCAAACACATTTGGATTCTGTTGAAACACTAGGACACTGATCCATGGGTCATATGTGATGTGTACGAGACAACCGCTCCTCAATCCGAGTCGTAGTGTTGTCAGGATCACTATATATTTCTCTCTTTTGTTTAAAATGAACAACATTTTAAGTACATATGGAAAAACTGAGAAACCAGATTATAATTATGTGGATAATTTAGAACAACGATCCATGGGGCATATATGATGTGCATGAGTCAACCCCACCTCAATCCGTGGTGCGGTGTGGCTGGCACCACTCAAAGTGTCTCTCTTTAGTTTAAAATGGACTTTATTTTAAGTGAAAACAACAACTCACAAATGGAAAACCGACTAAATGTATTCCGATTCTGTTGGACCTTTAGTACAATGATCAATGGGTCCTTTATGACGTGTAAAAGTAAACCCCGCCTCAATTCGAGGAACGGTGTGTCCAGAACCACTAAAATTGTCTCTCTTTCATTTAAAATGGACTTCATTTTATGTAAAAACAATAAATGACATATAGAAAACTGACCAAATACAATCGGATTGTGTTCAAAATTTAGTAAAACTATCCATGTGTCATATGTGACATGTAAGAGTCAACCCTGCCTCAATATGAGGCCTGGTGTGGCCGGAACTACTCAATGTGTCTCACATTTATTTGAAATGGACAACATTTTAATTGAAAACAACTATTGGCATACAGATATCCGACCAAATGCATTCTGAATGTGTTAAAAGTTTAGAAAAATGATCAATTGGTTGTATGTGATGTGTAAAAGTAAACCCTTCCTTAATCCAAGGAATGTTGTGACTAGAACCACTCAAAGTGTCTCATTTTTTATTGAAATGTACAACATTTTACGTGAAAACAACAACTGACATACGGAAAACCAACCAAACACATTCTGAATGTGTTGATCCTTCAGGACAATGATACATGGGTCATATGTGATGTGTACAAGTTAAATTCTCCTCAATCCAACGTGTGGTGTGGCTGACACTACTCAATGGGTCTATCTTTTATTTAAAATGGACATCATTTTAAGTGAAAACGACAACTGATATCTGGAAAACAAACCAAACGGATTCAGATTCCATTGAAACATTAGTAAAACGATCCATGGGTCATATATGATGTTTATGAGTCAACCATCCCTAAATATGTGGCGGATTGTGGTCGTCACAGCTTGAAGTGTCTCAGTTTTATTTGAAATGGACAACATTTTAAGTGAAAAGTACAACTGGCATACGGTAAACCGACCAAACACATACATTTTTTGATTAATAATCTGTACAATGATCCATGGTTCATTTGTGACATTTATGAGTCACCCTAACCTCAATCTGAGTCATAGTGTGGCCAGAACCTCTCAAATTGTATCTCTTTCGTTTAAAATGGACATCATTTTAAGTGAACACAATAAACGATATACGAAAAACTGACCAAATGCATTCGTAATCAATTAAAAGATTAGTAAAACGATACATGGTTAATATTTGATGTGTACGAGACAACCCCACTTCAAACTAAGATCTGGTGTGGCCGATACCACTCAAAGTGTCTCACGCTTATTTGAAATGGACAACATTTTAATTGAAAACAACTACTGGAATACGGAAAACTAACCAAACGCTTTCATAATTTGTTAAAAGTTTAGAAAAATGATCAATGGGTCATATTTGATGTGTACGAGTCATCCATACCTTAATCCTAGGCATGGTGTGACCAGAACCACTCAAATTGCCTCATTTTTTTGAAATGAACATAATTTTAAGTGAAAACAACAACTAACATACAGAAAACCAACAAAATGCATTCTTAATGTGTTTATTCTTTAGGAAAACTATACATGGGTCATAAGTGATGTTTAAATGTCAACCCCACCTCAATATGAAGTGCGGTCTGGCCGGCAACACTAAAATTGTCTCTCTTTTGTTTAAAATGGACATCATTTTGAGTGAAAAAAACTGATATACGAAAAACTGACCAAATGCATTCATATTCATTTGAAACAATAGGAAAAATATCCATGGGTAATATTTGATGTTTATGAGTCAACCTCGCCTATATCCGAGGCATAGTGTGGCCGACACAACTCGAAGTGTCTCAGTTTTATTTGTAATGGACAGTATTATAAGTGAAAATTACAACTAGCTTACGGAAAACTGACAAAAAACATTCATATTCTGTTGAAACTTCAGTAAAACTATACATGGGTCATATGTGATGTGTACGTGTCAAACACGCCTCAATCCGAGTCTTGGTGTGGCCAGAACCACTCAATATGTCTCTCTTTTATTTCAAAAGGACATCATTTTAAGTGAAAACAACAACTGACATATGAAAAACATACCAAACACATTCATAATGTGTTGATGTTGTAGGAAAATGAACCATGGGTCATATGTGACGTGTAAGTGTCAACCTCTCCATAATATGAGGCCCGGTGTGGCGGACACTACTCAAAGTGTCTCTCTTTTGTTTCAAAAGAACATAATTTTAAGTGAAAACAAAAACAGACATACGAAAAACTGACCAAATGAATTTTTATTCCATTGAAACTTTAGTAAGATGATCCATGGGACATTTGTGATGTGTACGAGTCAACGTCGCATCAATCCGAGGCACAGTGTGGCCGGTAGCACCCAATCTGTGTCTCTTTTTTTTTAAAATACATGTGATTTTAAGTGAAAAAAGAACTGACATACAAAAAACCGAGAAAACGCATTCATAATTTGATGATTCTCTAGGAAAACGATCCAAGGGTCATATATGATGTGTACGAGTCAACCTCGCATCAATATGCGGCCTGGTGTGGCCGACACCACTCAAAGTGTCTCTCTTTTGTTTCAAAAGCACATAATTTTAAGTGAAAACAACAGCTGACGTACGGAAAACCATCCAAACAGATTCGGGTTCCGTTAATACATTAGTGAAATGATACATGGGAAATTTGTTATGTGTAAAATTCAAACCCTAATCAATCTGAGGCACCGTGTGGCAGGTAGCACCCTAACTGTGTCTCTTTTGTTTAAAATGGACGAGATTTTATGTGAAAAGAACTACTGATATATGGAAAACTGACCTAACTCATTCGTAATGTGTTTATGATATAGTAAAATGATCCATTTGTCATACTTGATTTGTATGAGTCAACCCTACCTCAATAAAAGGCTTGGTGTGGTCGGAACTACTCAAAGAGTCTCTCTTTTGTTTCAAAAGGACATCATTTTAAGTGAAAACAACAACTGACATACCGAAAACAGACCAAATGCATTCAGATTCTATTTAAACATTAGTACAACGATCCATGAGACATTTTGGATGTGTACGAGTCAACCCCACAGCAATCTGAGGCATGGTGTGGCCGGTAGCACCCTAACTGTGTCTCTTTTTTTTACAATGGACCAGATTTTAAGTGAAAAAAACTGACAAACAGAAAACTGACAAAATGCATTCGGAATGAGTTGATGCTCTAGGAAAACGATCCATGGGACATATTTTACGTGTACAAGTCAACCCCACATCAATCTGAGGCCCAATGTGGCCGGAAGCACTCAATGTGTCTCTTTTGTTTCAAAAGGACTTCATTTTAGGTGAAAACTATAGCTGACATTCGAAAAACCAACCAAAGGCATTCAGATTCCATTGAAACATTACGAAAATGATCCATGGGTCATATGTGACGTGTATGAGTCAACCCTGCATCTATCTGAGGCACGGTGTGGCTGACACCACTCGAAGTCTCTCTTTTGATTAAAATGAACATCATTTTAAGTGAAAACAACAAATGACATACAGAAACCGACCAAACACATTCGGATTCTGTTGAAACATTAAGAAAAATAATACATGGCTCATCTGTGATGTGGCCGAGTCATCCCCGCATCAATCCAAGGGGCAGTGTTGCCGACACCACTCAATGCTTCTCTATTTTGTTTAAAATAGCCATCATATTAAGTGAAACCAAAAAATGACATACGAAAAAACAACCAAACGTATTCGTATTCTGTTGAAACATTAGTACAACGATCCACGACTCATATGTGACGTGTACGAGTAAACCCCGACTATATCCGAGGCACGGTGTGGCCAGAACAACTCAATGTGTCTCAGTTTTATTTTAAATGGAAAACATTTTAGGTGAAAAGTACAACTAACATACAGAAAACTAACCAAACACATTTATATTTTATTGAAACATTAGGAAAACGATCCATGGGTCATGTGTGACATGTATGAGTAATCCCCACCTCAATCCAAGATGTGGTGTGGCTGGAACCACTCAAAGTGTCTCTCTTTTGTGACCGACCAAACGCTTTCAGAATATGTTGATACATTAGGAAAATCATACATGGGTCATATGTGACGTGAACGAGTCAACACCACCTCAATCTAAGACACGTTATGGCCGGTATCACTCCATGTTTATGTATAATGTTTAAAATGGACATCATTTTTAGTAAAAAAAACCACTTTTATGTATTATTAAATGTGTATAACACATATAATTACTTATTCAGTTTTTTATGTATTTTATTGATAATTGATAATTAAATTATATATGTATTCAATTATGAATTGAATTCTGGATTTGACTTATAATTTTCATGTATGTTTTAAATTGAATTCTAAATAAATTATGTATGTTTATAATTATGTTATGAATTATGAATTAATTCTGGGTTGGTATAGTTCCAGGGAGAAATTTTAAATGTGTATGAATTATATTTTAAATAATTGGAAATGAGAGAGAATAGAGAATTACAACACCATGGATAGAATTACAACATGCAGAAATGGGATTGTAGACCCTGCTGTGAAAATTGCAGACTGCTGTGCAATTTTCACATCATAGCCTATGGCAACGGTTTCAAACCGTTGGCAGAAATTTTGTAGGATGTTTTTACAAATGGTTATATCAAAACCATTGGTAAAAACACTTAATCGACGGTTTACAAACTGTTGTAAAAGGTTCATAGAAGAGTTTATACCAATGGTTTCATTGAACCATTCGCAAAACTTATACCAACGTTTCAACCAAACCTTTGGTATTGGTTAATGTAGTGGTTCTACATAAACCGTTCGGAAAACTTTTTCCCAACGGCTTACTTCCCTACGGTTGGCATAACCATTGGAATAAGATATACCAATGCTTTTTCAGCCTATCCCAACGGTTCTGAACCGTTGAAAAATGTACTATTTCCAGTAGTGGTAGAAAATCCATAACATTTAATTATTAACAAGAGGGTAATATAAAGTTATAATAAAACCATATTTGTTATTAAATATAAATATATTCTTCTGGTATATATTTATAATAATATAAAATTTATTTTATAGTAATATTATACAAGGGTGAATTGAATCAAGATACAAGGTAACAAAATTGCATCTCACATGCTTTTTGTGGGATAAATTCCTTATTCAATACTCACTAATTTTTTGATTTATGTAAAAACGAGGAAAATATAATATGTATCTTAATATACTATTTTTTGGGTATTTATATATCCAATTCACAATCATTATCTCAAGGGATTTATTATTAAAAGTCACAAAATTAGTAAATTCATTTTGTCTCAATTTTTCTTTTTGAGACACAGACCATATTAGGCACCAATATTTTCTTATGATGTGTATATAAAATATTTGACATGTAACATCATAAATATATTTCAACTAATGGAATTTAAAACACCATTTAATTTAATTATCTTACATGGATAGTATGATTGTTAGGTTATATATGGTATGAGTTTATTAAAACAATCTCATCATTTATCAATATTGTTTATGATTCTGATTATATTGACCAAAACATATGATAATTATCTCAATAACACTTATGTTACTATTTATCCTCTTTTTATTCATGATATTAATATTTATTTGTTCCATTTTTTCACTCTTTCTTACATACTTAAATTAAGAATATTTTTTTATTAAAATTCACACAATATTACTCTATTCATTCGAAAACCTGTTTTTCTGGAAAAAATCATGTATTCAAAAATTATTTCATAAATATTTTGAAATTTTAATTGATTATTATTTTCATGGGAAAAATGATATCAATTTTTTATGGCTTTAAAAACCTTCATTGTATTTTTTTCAAAACGTTTTTCAAGTAGAAAAGTTTTAAAAATGATTTATGTTTTTGAAATCATTTTTCAGTGTCGAAAAGATATTATAATGATAAAATTTCTTTTTAAAGAATTATCAATATTTTTTACCATATAATATTAAATCCATTAGTGTAATTAATTAATTTTAAAGGAAGAGGAATCATCATTTCATTCATATGGTTTCTCAAAAATGTTTTATGTTTTTATGGCATGAGGTTTTTGAAATCAATTTCATTTTCATTAGTTATATGATTTTTAACCCATATTTTTCAAGGGTTATGATTTTAATGAGATGATTATGAAACATGTTTATTTTTCTATAGGATATTTTATGATTACATGTTTATGATGCCCCTTTCATTTAATGATTAATGATATAATTTTTTATGATTTTGATGAAATAGTGTGTATGATTTAATTATTAGATTGGTGAGTCCTATATCTCCTTCCAATTCATTAGGTAAAGATTAATATATAATGATAAAGAATAATATTTTATTAGGAGTGATCAATTAATACTAGTATGACCATACAAGTTAAACATGACTACCAATATTGAATGAAGAGTGAACTCAAGCTACTAATAAGGCCATGGGAGTGAACCATGGTGACCAAGATGTTACCGGGAGTGAACTTGTACAACTAATATTTCCATGAAAGTTTTTCCTAGACTATAGTGGAAATTATCATTATTTTCTTATGTGTTTTCAACAATTACATGTATTTCAAATATGATGATATCATTTCATATGTTGTTTATTTCATTATGATTCTTTTCATGTATACTACAAATATATATACGATGATGCATGAATATCAACATTTATATGTAGGGTATGATATTACATTTTTATGATCATGTTATCATTCCCTTTTGATCGTATTTATGCGTACATATATCCATTTTTATCCCTTATTAAGCATCTATGACCATCCATTTTATTTTTTCCCTTATGATATTATGAAATGTATTATGTTTGACATGTCTATGAAGGGTTATTGTCATGATGAACCTTGTGGGAAACAATTTATATCACTTGTGTACTAGTGTTAATGATTCCATGTTTACAAAGGAACAATACTTATATCTTATTTTGTTGAATGTTTATATAATGGTTTATTTATTACACAAAATTTGTGTAATGTAAATATATACAAAGATATGGTCACCATAATGTCAAAAACTTTATTCATTGACCTCAATAATTAAACATAAGATTATAAGAGGGAGTCATTTCTCCTTAAACCATTCTCTAACTCACCAAATATCATAAGGATATAGTTTATTTTGACTTTAGGTAATGGATACCATAGAGGAAGGATGATCTATTTTCCTATATGGTGATACTATGGGATGAAGGACTATATAGAATGTTTAAAAGGAATGAGATGATGTTTTTTATGGTAATGATAATGGATTATGGTTTTAATTTTTTGAGATAAAATGAAATTTGTATTCAATGCAATGGATGAATGTAATGGTATTTCGAATGTATGCTCAATAGTTGAATGTTTTAAAAGGGGAAATTTTTGGAATTATGATAATTCATTTCATGAGAGGAATTATCCAAAAGATAATCAGCAATTTGGTATGATTAATGGTTTAACATCAAATGGATAAGAGACAATGAATGATATATGAATTGTATATGATATAATAACCATGTATTTATGTTAATGAAAATCATGATGAATAAATTGAGGTTGATTTATATTTCATATTGAATGTATGAGGAATTATGTATAAAATGATGATGGTTTTTTAATGTTTTATCAATGAAGTTTTTTGATTGAGGGGATTAATTTTTTGAATTCATTAATTAAGAAATATTAATTGTGAAATATATAAGGATTTTTCTATATAAGTACTGCATTATAGATTTTCAAAAATAATCAACAGTACTAAGGACCAATAAGATTTATATAATTGAAAACATAGTTTATATAATAAAAATATTTATTTTAGAAAATAAAACATACCATGTTCCTTAAGATGAGAAAATAGTGGTTCATTTGAATAATGTGAATATTGATATGGATAATTTAAATTGGATAGTGTTAATAACCTTGTAACAGATTATGGGTTTTTCTGAAATAATTTTTAATGATTTCATTGATGGAGATTTAAAAAATTTACCAATTTATGGAATATGTTCACTATTATGTTTTTAAAATTTTTATAGAATGAGGAAATAGTTAATTATTAAAATGATATATTTTTTCATTATGAATATATTATCCATGTTTCTAATAAAAATATATCTAAAATGAAGAAATACATCATGTTGATTCTGGGATTTATGATCAAATGAATTTTCAAAAAAAAAATCCTTATTTATGAATTTTTTTATTTCCATTTTGGTGCATCTTGGAGGATCATTAAAATTAATTATTCATGGCATGAAATATCTTCCATGTAGGATGTTTATGGATAACATGTGATAAAATTATATTTTTTATAATAACTAGAGAAAGGGGGAATTAATTATATCATCTCGTTCCATTTTATAGGTATTTATCATCTGTCTATTCATTTCCCTTTATGTTTGGGAGAAAGGTGGGAATTCTATTGAAAATAGAACATGTTATGTAAAAAACCCCAATATTTTGCGATGTATGTTTTTTAATTAAGGGAATCTGTGTATAAATGTTTCAAATGATTTTGACGGTACATTGTGGGATTGTAAATATTCAAATGTAGTTTTTATTTATTCTATATAATAATAATATGATTTGTATGAAGAAAAAATTAATACCATGAAATATTTACGTAACATGAATTAGTTTCAAGGAATATTCCAAGAACTAGTTTTTAGATTCAAAATATTACAATCTATGAAACAGGTTCACATCATGAGAGTGTTGATCTGATTATTTTTTATTTTGTGGAAACACATATTCTAATGTATCTTATAAATCATGAAGCATACATTATAAAAGCGTTTAACATCATGAATGGATCACTGATAGTTGTTTTAATCATGTATCATGTTTCATTTTATTTTCATTCGATATGAAAAATTCATTCGGGAATCCTAGGGTCCCTCCTCGGATATATGTAGGACCTCTACTCATTTTAAATCATTTAATCAATAAATTAACCATCATGGTTAATGCAATGTTTCTCATTCGGTTAGAGATATATCTGATTTTTCTAGGTCCTTGGTCACATTATCATTATTTCACAATGTGCACAAAAGCAGTGACCTTATGGTGTAATAATTATAGATCCCTTCTGGATATAAAATTTGATCTTCTTATGGGGTCGATACTCTAATGATTGTGGCTACAGTTAGTGAATGTTCTATGAGTTATGTGTAACCTAACAACTATTTTTACCACAGATTGTAATGAATAATGATATATTGTATGGAAATCAAAGATATGAGCTTCTTTTTTCCCCAACATAAATTTTAATTTAATTGGATAGTTTTATAGTTTTGTGTGACCCTCATTTAAGGTAGCAAGTTTTATCTCTAGGATATATTTGATGATCCACAGATCATTTATATTTATAAATGTTAATATAAATTAGATTTAATGATTTAATGATTCATTTTTGTGTTTGTGAAAATAGTTTTTTTCAGAAAGATAGTTTTTTCCTTTTTATAAAAAGGTAAATATGTGTCTTTAATGCATTGTGAAATTGGTTAGTGAAATGGAATTCAAGAAGGGGTTTGAATAATTTTTTTAGAAATGTAATGATATGGGGATTGATTCATACTTAGGTTAAAGGTATGGTAATGTCCTAATAATTTGAATCAGTCACGGGGTCAAATATGTGGTGTTCTTCAACTCATAGGTCTAATTTTCAAGAAACATGACAAAGACTATATTGAGGTTCAATTTATGGGGTATTCCTCTAATAGAAATAATCAATTTATATGTTTAAAAACATCATGAGTGTTATTTCCATTGTCTAGTTACAACTGTTATAGAAATAATAACATGTAATGATTCATGGCATGATATTACCTATAATTTTTAGTTTAATTAATTGACAATTTTTACGTAATTTAATGTATGTGATAGTATTTGAATTTTTTTTCCATTTATTAGTTAAACCTATAGGAAAAAAAGAATATAGACCCATTAATTTTATATAAAATCATTTTATTTAATAATAATAAACTATTTCATTAAATTTGGTCAATTTTGGATGTTTTTATAGATACATGGTATGGAACCCCTTGGTGGGATCCTAATGACTCTATTATATATCACCCTATGCACCCCATCAATAGTGCCGAAAACATGTCATCTCATTTGATGTAGGGAAAGGAATGGATCCAAATGAGGTAGTAAGGATTCTATTGGCTGAGCTGGGAACTTGGTTATTTGATATTGGGATGTTTTCCTCTTATCACAAAGTGTAACTGATTCTCATCTTGGGTATTTTCATTTTTTGACACTATCATTGGATCATGTTAAATAATTTTGGGGCATATCAGTTCTATAGTTATCAATTTCTATTAAATATATTTCTTATTTTATTACATTTTTGTCTCTTCATGGCATGTATTCATATATATTCCATGTTGTCTGCATCGGGTAGGGGAAAACCATTCCCACAAGTTTTTGTTGATGACTGGGTTCTAGTCACATGTTAGTGGGGATTGAGAATTTTCCACATGTATGTGATACCTAGGGTAATGTGAGGATTTGGGTGGGTATCCATGATATTTCATTATTTTTTGGTATCATATGAATATGTTTGTTAGTTTTTGGATGTTGGTAGACATGAGATAGGATTTTCAGGTCCTGAGGAGTATGTTCTTTTGATTTTTTTGTCATATCAATTTTGTAATTAGATTCAATTTACCAGAGGATGTGGGGATTTTTTTCTCAGATTAAGGTTCCATAATATCAATAAAATAAATTTCTTTATGGAATTCTCATTTGAATATATACTCATTTATTATTTGAATGCTTCATATTTTTTTGTTCAGTGATATTCCTCAATGTTTACATCCCTAGGTTCTACATGAGGTTGTTGTGGTAGCAGTGCAAGGGAATTATCCTTTACATTAGTATATCATATAAAAAATTATGTGAGGTGTTCAAATCATGGACTGAAATATAAAAAAGTCTATAAAAAAATTATTGAGGTATATCCAAGAGATTCAGGTGAAGTGGATCAATCACATAAGTCATTACAAGGGAAGCCAACATCCATTAGTGGTACAAATGAAACTCAATTGTATGAGGATTTTTTGGGAACAATAAATTAGATATTTGACTACATGAATATGACTTATAATTTCAAGATTTTGTGTGGGGTGTTTACACTCGAGGGTCCCACAAGTAATGTTGGGATTCCATGTTACATGTGGGGACACATATGGTCTTGTTTTGGAAGGAAGTTAGTAATTTATTATTACAATAATTTTGTATAAATACACTAATAATATAAACTATATAAAGTTCCTCTATGTTCAATAGGATGAGGTATTAGAGTCGGCATACACTAATCAGTTCACCCAAGTAGTTACATTTTCTCTGATGTTTGTAATGAATGATCATCATATGGCTCATATGTACTTGTAGGTTTTTAGAAAAGATATATGCCACTTGTATTTATGACGAATCATTCTACCTATGTTTAGATGGTATATATAAATTTTATGGAAATGATTGGTATGGTTGGAATGGATATAGAGTCCCCATGTATCTTCCACATAGTGGAGTATTTAATGGCGCAAAATGATGGGATAAGATGTTTCCTTATATATTAGGGGTGGTGAATGTAGATCTCAATAATGGGAACACTCCACACTATTAATTTCATCGTGTTTTGTACACCTAAATTTATATCAATATAAAAATTTGGACACACCCAGATTTTCGTTATTTTTATTGAAAATATGTTTAATGGATGTGGCCACTATGTCCATCTACATCCATTTTTTTAGCATCTATAAACTCAAGGTTCTGGTTAGGGATCATTGACTCCATAGGAAACTATAATGCATCCAGATGTATCATGTACAATTATGATCCATCCATAAGAATCATGAGTGAAGTAACATAACACAATAGGTGAGTTTGGGAGGGAGGTTGGCACAAGCCTAGTGAGAGTGGTAGATCACATTATTATCGAATCATCTATTTTATCTATATCATTTATACCAAAGCCTCCCACTAAATTATTTCATCCCATTTTTTCTAATATGCTAAAAATTCTCACATTTCTCAGGTCATCTAACATGTAGATAAAAATACCCCTTAGGAAGAGGAAAGAGAGGGGGTTTCAATGTACATTTTGTTCACTATCAAATGATTTTTTGGATAATGGATGATATTCCCACATTATTGATGTGGATCTATTCGATGTCATTGTCGAGTTTGTAAGGATTATTTTTCACCATGATGAGATTAATCTTTATTATCCACATGTCTTGTTCATCACTATTGTTGTTGAATCTTGTGTGTTTTTTGGAGTATAGGATTTGATGTTTGGCCATATAAGGCATTCTCGTCCAGTTCATAGCTGTTTGTTTTTTATCTAGCAGTTAATCCCTTTAATGTTTCTTCCATTTTTCATATTCCCAATATTGTTTTATACATTACTTATATTATTCTGGATGACTTCTTTGGTCTTCCTCCATATTTAGAATTATATTTCACAATTGTATTGGTTATAGGTTGGAATCCTATTTCAATAACCTCACTTAATATGGGTCATGTAGAGTTGAAAATGATTAAGAATCTATAGGATGATCTAATGAAAAAAGGCTTCATTATCTAGAATGTTTATCCTTCTCCATCCCTCTACTCGTTTCGAGGAATTCATATGATTCAATATGATTTTCCTTGTACTATCCAATTTGAATTAGATGACGGTTTGGAACATGTATCATTTTACCAGCACAAATGACTATTTATACTATTTAATATTGGAACGATGGTTTCATAGATCAAAAATCAATTAGTTTATAATCATCTAAGTGTTTATGAGTAAAATATAAATATGATATATTTCAGTAGAAGGTATTTCCATTATTAATATATTAAGATACCTTTCAGTTTGAATAATTTTCATGTAGTTTTTATGTTATTGATGAATAAGATATTCCATTATTATCTTGACAAATTTTTGGTAGTGTTAATGGTTTATATTTTGGATTATTCGATATCTGCGTGAGAGAACATGTACTATTTGATTTTGAATTTGGAAATTGTGATTGACCCCCATTACTAAGGAATTCATTTGCAATGATGTTTATAGATCCAAGAAGTGATGTTCTCAAGGAACATGATTTCTGAGCATGGATTATCTATTGATCATAAGAACGGGAGGTTGACATGTCATGAGGGGTCCAAAAATGTTTTTTATGATTTAGATCTTTTGGGTCCTTAGTTGATATATTCAACGATTCATCAATTATTTCTCAAATATGTCATCACCTTTGAATTCTCTTAATATTAATGGTATGAAATTCATGTTGGATATAAAATGTCCTACTACATTTGACTAATTGAAATGGAATATAACATAAGTTCCTATTATAATAATACTTTAGACTAGTTAGGGGTGTGTGGTGTACTATGATTCTTCTAGTGATGCTATAGTTTGTGAGATTTTAGAGAATTATCATGTTGTGGCTTTTGGATCCCTCATTCTATGATTCCATGAATGAAATTTCCCCCACCCTTAATTTAGCAATTGATGTTTTTATTCATTATCTTTTGAGTAAGTGGAATATATATTTCAGGGGAGGATCATAGTATTTTAATATCATAAGAAATTTCAATAAAACAATTTTCAAAAATATGTAATTATTATATCGAGATGATGGCTGCAATAACATTAGACATTTTACATTAACATATACAACACCTATAGGAAGTGTAATTTATATGTAGATTCTATTATAAATAATTTCCCATACCTTGATATTTGGGAATCTAATGAAGAGTGGAAATATAAAGGACTCTTAGACCTGATTCATATGGCCTCTCAGGAATATTTTTTAAAATTCTCTAACTAGTGTTTAGTTATTACCACATATCATTTATTATATTTTTTTGGGTTAGTAGCAAGATGATGAGTTCATTGAAATTGGTGAAACCCTTGTTGGTGGGGATGCCATTTCTGTTTGGTCATTAGATTATGACCGTATTATCTTTTTTTAAATAGTGTGATTTCCATATAGTAGTATTTCAGTATTCTGAAAAAAATAGTTATCATTATTCTATCAAAATTGATGAAACACCTGATATTTTTTTGAATAATTTTTTCTTATAAATTGAATCTTTTTTATATTTTTCATTTCAAATAACATTTATAAAAGATAATTTTTTTTAAATAACTATGTTTTTGTTACATTATCTACAGCACGATGATATTATTGCACTACACACAACATAAACATTTTCTTGATTAAATTGTAACACCGAGTTGAGATTGTCATACACACAATAATGAATTTCCTTGATGGCTTGCATAACATGAAGGAGAGAGTTTTACCAAACAATATTACATCATATACATCTTATTACATAATATAATAAGATATAATTTTTTTAAATTAGTGTTAATAATTACTATTAACAAATTTACGAAAATATTTTGTTAAAATAATATAAATTTATTAATATATTACTAAATAATTAGAAATAGATATGAAAACTGATTAAAGATAATCGAAAATATTATTTTTTATGGTCACAATGTTTATTAACCCAATAAATTAATTAAGTTACAGTTAGTTCGTGATATTAATATAAAATATATGAAATATATTCAATTAATTTTTTTTATTTTCATCAAATATGATTTAGATAAAAAAGAGACGAACAAACCATATTTTATGCTAAAAACCTCATATTTTTATTAATTCAATTGTTTTACCTTTTACAGTATAACCCATTATAAATACAATTTTTACCACTTTTATACATATAATATTTAATGATAAACTTCATATTTGACTGTGGAACATAATAAAACGTTAATGGTATATTTTTTGGTATTTTTCTATGATTATTAATTCATTATTGAATAGTGACAAATAATTGATTTTTGATCAAATTTGTGTTTTCAGATAATTTATCTATAAGTTAAAATTATATATAAATTTTGTTTCAGAGTTTGATTATATATTAACATTAACAATTAATAAAATTTAGTTAACTGAGATCAATATCACTAGGAAATTGGGAATAAAAACGTACGAAACTTTTGAATGTTTTTACTTTAAATGCTACATTGTTGACCAAATTATGGGTTTGATTTTAAATTAATTTCTACCAAATTTGTGATTGGAATTTTGAAAAATGATTTGATTTTTGGAATCATATTAATTTATAATAGAAAATACGAAAAAAATATGTTTTTTACAAAAAATATTATTGAACAACATTTTATTTAATTACATCTATTAGGGTAAAATAAGTCTTAATTAAGGACTGATAATTATTATTGATACCAAAAAATGCATAAATAATTGTAAACAACTGTTGGATGGAAATATGTTGAAATTATAATACATTTTATATTCTTTTTCATATTATGGCATCCTATTTACTGTGGAAAATCCCGGGAAGAATTCCTTTTCCAAATATTAACAAGAGTGTCACTCATCCTCTTCAATAAAAAGGCCACAACTCTTCCACTTATTTATAGGTCTCATACCACTTAGTTTCATTCAATATATGATAAAATATACTCCAAAAAATAATACTTTACCCCTTTAATTGACTCTTTGGTTATAAATCATTTCACGGTATGCCTTGTGTTTTAACTAAAAGGATTTACCCAATTAAGATGTAACACCCTCCATCAAACACCAATTTTTTTTTTCTCAAATAACTAAAATATTTTTATTTGATATTTTTATAAACAAACCAGTATCCTAAATAAAATAAAATATATATATATATATATTATGTTTTATACTTGCACTTACACACAAATACAACGAAGGGGTAACAAACATGCTATTTTTGTGTACGGTGAACTACCACATTAGTAAATGATGATTTTTCTTCATTCTTTTGTCGCCACTCAATGTAAATAATATAAAAGAAAATCTAGTTAAAAGTTTTATATATTAATATAATTATTTATTTAAACTTATTTTATTATTTTACAGTATATATCTTTATATATTACATTTTATATTAATATGATAATTTTGTTTGAGAAAGTGTTGACTAACTCCCCCTCTAAGCGATATAATACATACAAACACTACATAAATAGTATTATGTTTGGGTTTAGTGAATATATATGATATATATAAAATAATAAAAATAATTTAATAATGATATATATATACAAACATATAAATATATATTACATTTACTTCCTTTCATTCAACACTATAATGAAACGGAAATTGAATTCATGGGAATGTATAATCTATAATCAACCGGAATGGTGTATTTAATTTAATACATATATATTTTATAGATTATGATAATTAAAATATAATAAATATAAATTATTTTTAAATCATGTTGTACATTTTTTATGTCATTATATATGTATTAGAACCAAAGATATAACAAATTAACAGGCATGAAAAAATAGAAAATATTACAGGAAGTTAAAACGTTACATTTAATTGATAAAAAGTGGGAAATATAAATCATTAATAAAACAATATATGGTATTATAAGTAATAATATTATTCTCTTATACATTTATAATACATTTATATTTTTTATAAAAGTGATTTGAATGTGTACGAAGAGAGGCCAGACAGATGGTAATGTAATTTCATCTCACTTTTATATATATTAGATACATCCCTTGGTCACAACTATTTACATCTGCATGGTGTATATACATCATAGGAATTTATTATTTGATTATTATTCATAAATTTAATGTTGATTTAAATATCAATTATATTATCATTCACTAATGGGGGTTTTGATTGAAAATATACCAAATCAGTAATATCATTCTGTCCCAATTTACAATCATTGAGATACATGTCATGTTATAATAATATATTTTAATACGAGGTGTACATAATTTAAATTTACTGTTTATATCATTAAAATCCTACCATTATAGATATTTTATGATACATTTATTTTTTGTTTCTTAAATGGGTAGCATGTTACATAATTTCCAGTGCATAATAGTTTATTGAAGTAGTATCATCACCTTTCAGTTTAGTTTTTTATAATTCTTATATTTTAGAAATCAAATAATATGTCTCTCATGAAAATTAATTAACATTATTAACTTCTGGTAATTCATTAAATATATTTATATTGATACCATTTTTTATAATTTTCTACATAATATATATAAGAATGTGTTTTTAAGAAAGATCATATATACCCTCACATTGGTCAGAAATTGGTGTTCTTAAAAACCCTTTTTTATTAAAATGGATTACAATAATATAAATAAATTCTCCAATAACATTTAAATGAAAATTTAACCCTTTTTAATATTACCAATGTTTCAAATGGAATCGTGTTTTTATTTTCAAAACAATGAATTTTTCAATACTTTTACTGTGAATATGGAATATTATTTTTACCTCGCACGAAATGTACGGATCTATCCACAATAATTACATTGACATTTCCCTTTAATGTTTAAATGGTAAATTTTTAAGAAACTTTTTTTAAAATATATATTCAATAAAACATTCTTCAAATCATTTTCAATATTAAATTATAAATTTTCAATGTAATTTTAATGGATTGTTATTTACAAATGGTTTATCCTTTTAGGAAATTATTTCTAAGGGGGAAAAGATAATTTCTTCATGAAGTGTTTTCAAAATAAAATTTAAAATTATATTTTAAATAATATGATATTATTTGATGTCACATATTCCATTGAAGAAAATGATCTAATTAATACATTCATATTCATTCTCTAATTGGTTTTTGTATTGATGAAATAATGTTCATGAATTCTGATTATTTTAATTTTGTATATATCAATTATATTTTTTTAATTCATTGGATAGGATTTTGAAGAATTGATTATGAACCCTTTATCATTTTCTAATGTTTAAGATATTATTATATTTTTTAGATACCCATTTTATTTCATGGGATCAGTTATGAATGATTAGGATTCTGAGGCACATGTACGTATGACTTCAATATGAGTTTGGTAGAACCTATATCTACCTCTAATGAATTGGGTAAAGATTTATATCCCCTGTGATATAATAATATGGTCTTGGGAGTAATCCATGAAAACTATGATGGCCATGGCATTGAACCATGACTACCATGATGATATGAAGTGTGAACTCATGCTACTTCCATGTCCAATTCGAATGAACCATGACTACCATGATGATATGGGTAGTGAACCTATACTACTACGATGTTCTGAGAAGATATGTATTGGATAGTATAGAAATAAAATTATATTCTTATGCGTTTCCCATAATTTCATGTTTTATTCCGATGTTATGATTTCATGTATTATGTTATTTATTTACTTATAATTGATGTCTTGTGAACAATCAATAGTAATGAAATGATTGATGAATATGATCCTTGATACGAAGGGTATGATCATAAAGCAATTTGATCACATTATCATAAACTGATGATCATGTTTATTCTTACATGTCTCCTTTGATTACCAATACTATGCATCCGACCTCACAGCGTTTTAGGTTAATTTCCACAAAGTTATGAAAATACATAACATATTTATAGTGTCTGATAATATCTTTAGTCAATACAAACATTGTGGTTGAGGATCTAAAACACTTATGTACCATTGTTAATGTAAACTTGTTTCTAAAGGAACTAATCTAATATGTTCTTTGAGAATATATATTTTTTACTATTTTACATATTTTGAAAGTGTGATATAATGTTAATGTATGCCAAGACATGGTCATTATAGTTAGTAATAGAGAAATTTTTTAGTTAACCATTGGGAACAAGGATGATAAAAAATTTGTTCTATAAATAGTTATATTTAAAATTATATTTATAGGGATGACTATAAAGAAATTTATAAGGATGAGTTAATGTTTTGAAAATATTCTGGGATTTTGGTAATTGATATATTGAGTGGTTTCTTAGAAATACATACATTTCTATATACAAAACGTGGATGGAAATCGCGAATAGATATACCAGGGGTGAATACAATGATAATATGTTCTTGGCCCAACACAATGTAATCTAGTACACAAAAACTATCCTTATAGTAACCCTGGTTTGACACTCATAAAGGAAATTCTTCGGTAATTTACAAACTCTTCATTAGCCATAATTATAACACCCCAAGCTTCCACGATATGATAGCTTGTGATTTACGCAACACTGAGTTCAAGTACACAAAGACCTACCAAACTAGCCATTTTAAAATTTTTATAAATAGTAATAACCGCATTTTTTAAATTATATATATATCCTATATAATTTTAACATTCATTATTTTTGTTTCAAATACATAATATGAAAACAAATTAAATTTTTCAATAAAAGAATTTTTATTCAGAAAAATACTGTTTTCTTTCTTTTTAATGGCATAACATTTTTAAAACCAATATTTGACACTTTTATATATTCAATATAATAAAATTAAATTCTTCTTTATAATTGGTACTTAAAATTTTTGTTTCAAATTTTTTTTTACTTTTCTGATAACTTTCATATTTTGATGAATAGTGACAATTACTAAATTTTAATTAAAAACAACTTTTTTAATCGATATAATTAATAGTGATAAATTATGAATTTGAGTGGGTTTAAAGTATATATATAATATAATTTTACCATTTAATACAATGTTGGAAATTGGATATAATTTCACATTTATACCGGACATAAACAAGTGTCTATCTTTTGATAGTTATTATTTCTTAAAAACAAGTTTTTTTGTTTTAACAAGAGGATTTAATTTTAAATTAACTTCTCCCACTTCTATGTTTTCAATTTAGAAAAATATATCCCATATTTAGAATCAGGATGTCCAAATTGTATAAATAGGTAAAATTTATTTTTAGACATTTTGAAATAATTATTTCGGTAAATATGTTATTACAATTGTTAAAGGGAAAATTCGGTAAGTAAGGGTAAAAAATTATATTATAATAAATATAAATTATCCTAAAACATGTCCTAACCCTATTTTTTGATACATGTCTGACCATGGGAATCATTGGATCGATTTTGGGACCCCATGGATCCACCTGTAAGTGATAATGACACTTTATATAAATTATGTTAAAATAAATACAAAAATGACAAAAGCATATATCTTTTAGAAAAACAATTTTTAAATAGGATTATATATGTTATATGTAACGCCCCAACCCCAGTTACCCAGAGTCAGTGCGTTATTGCATAACATTGAATGATCAAAAAAGATCAAGTCTCAAAAAACCGATTAGTTTAATAGCCTTGGAACCACTAGATACATTCATAAATGTTATATTACATCATAAAGTGAAAATCTACATTAACAAATGTCTCCATAGTCCACACTCATATCCTCTTCAGACTATCCCTGAAAGTCATTCATAAAATACTTCTTCAAATCCTGGAAAGTATTAAAACATTGAAAGGGGTGAGATCAGATGCTCAGTAAGGATAACAATACAGCGGAAGCTTTCATAAATAAACACAAACATTTAAGGCAATGTATAACTAAAACAAAAGACTTTTAAACATGAACTTAAACATAATAAGGAAAAAGTAAAATGAAATAATGTCATTTACTTATTCACATGGATATTCTACTGGTCGAATAATTACATGAAATATCAATAACCACTTTCATAATAATGGAATGCATAATTCCAGACTATCATAACCACGAAGCCAAGGCCTCATGCCATGACCACAAATAAGAGTTTGTCAAGGCCTCATGCCAAGACAGTAGTTTGTTTCATGAGACCTACCGATGCATCGAGGAGCTATAGCGGGCTCCACCCGTCACTTATTAAGTCCAATTCATTCCTCATATGAACAGGTTTAAACATATCATAAACCATAACATAATCATATCACATAAAGCATGCATAAAGGAAACATAACATTTCCACATTTCAATCAGAAGATATCAATAAAACACACTGATATAATAAAAACATTATCAAAACCATTTTCAATACCAAAATAAAAGAAAATTAAAACATGGTATTTATTTTTCATTTGAAAAAAGTTATGGCTTAGAGAAGAAGCCTAAACTCAAATAATAGTCACGGCGGCGGAGAAGTCATTGTCACCGCATACATAAGAAAAAACATTCCTTTTATCGTTTAGTTAAAACACGTCGTATAAAAATATTTTTTATTGAATAAAAGTAAAATTCAAAGGGGTTTATTCACCGTATGAAAGAAATTTGTGTATAAAACAAAATAAGCCTCAATGAATGGTGATTGAGATGAGGTCCCTTAAAAAGATAATTTTTTAAATAAAATAAATCTATTATGTGTATTTACTAAAAGTACACATAAATAAAGTAAAAATACAAGATAGGACATAATAATATCGTGAAATAATTTGAAAGTAGGAGATTAACCCAAAGAATGGAAATTGGGTTATGAAATTCCCTTATATCGTGTCAGACTTGACTCGATCGTTCTCTAGTATCCTGAATAATTAACTAAAGATAATTTCTATTTTCTTAAGAACGTTTTTCATGTTCATTATTCCTTTTATATCACTTATTACCATGTTATGTACATTATGTAATTATTTAAGTCAATAACGGTCATTTTTTCGATCTTAAGAACATGCGTCAAAAACTTCTTATAATTACACGTTGTTCATGTGGTAAAATATCCATTATATACAGAATTATATTCATGATGTGGATATCATATATATTCTATATATCCAGTATATAAATTCATTTATATTATTACATATAATTTATAGGTATGAAATGAAATGCACCGTTCTTGGAGACGGTAAGCCGTACGTACGCATGAACGCTACTTTCATTTCTATTTCGTATTTAGTGGAATAAAATAATAATTATATAAAGGTGAAATATAATTCCAGTATAATATAATTTATAATACCATTTACTTCATCCTTTATACATCCCACATATGGCATTAACTATTCAAATCACTTTGAGGGGGCGGTAGTCCGCACTTCCGAAAAAGAAATTATCGCGTTTACCCATAATGGAAACAATAAAGGTATGCCATAAATGAAAAATACAGAAGATTAAGTAAAACATAAACATATTATATATCATATATAAATATAGTGACATCTTAATGGCCACCTCTGAAGGTGTTATATGAGTGTTGAACAATCATCGTTTCGTGAGACAGAAATTTGCCATCCACCGAAACAGTATGTTCGTTGACCATTAGATGTAAGTGTGTGTAAGTGTAGCTCGAATCCTTCTTATAAAAACATCATAGTATATTTTTTATACTGGTTTCGTTACAAAATAAATGAATAAAAAGAGTTTAGGGGGTTGGAGAAGCAAAATAAAACATAAGAACACAAGAGAAAACACTACCTTTAAAATGGGTAACGCTTTTTGATTTGAGCTCAATGGATTCCTTGGGAAGACTTCTATACAAAGTGATGCAACTTGGAGTAAGAGAGGGAATTTGGGAGAGTATTTGGGAAGATGATGGCCGACCAAAAAGGCTTTGACGGTGTGAGTAAGGTGGTAGTGGTGGGGGCCTTTTATAAGAGGAGAGGAGGGGCACTCTTGGAAAGATTGAAATTTTACATTATTATGAAATTATTTATAGACTCTAAAGGTCCCACAATGATATATTCCGAGTCTAAGGTGATAAGGGTTCGAAATATACTCATCCAATAGGTTTTTGACAAGTTTAAGCCTTAGATTTTACATTATCATATCATATTAGTTAAATCGTTAATTAATGAGGTAATCGTTGCATTATCATTTTTTCACAAACTTTTACTTTACTTAATGTCTAAAAATTATTAAAAAAATATCATGATGTATGAAATCATTTTATCTTTTTAACGAATATTTATAGGAAAAAATAGTACTTGTATTACCCTATTTAAAAATTGTATTAGTAAAACAACTCATGTTTGTGAAATTTTTATTTTAACATTGAATAAAAAGTTTTTAATGTCATTTTCCTACCAAAGTGGCTCCATGGGGTCCCCAAGTTGACCCATGGATTGTCTTGGTCAGCCATGACTCATAAAATAGGGGTAGGATAAGTGTAAAGGTATTTTCATATTTTTATAATATCATTTTCTGTTAAATTTCACTAATTACCTTTAATCGTGATTAATTAAACATAAAAGTTACTATTCACCAAAAATTATTTGAATCCCATTGAACCACATTTTACTTCCTAATTACAACCATGTATGTCGGATTTTTTAAAATCAAATTAAAGAAGTGGTAATGTTTCATTTAAATGAAAAATCAGTTTTTTAACTACCACTTAGTGGTTTCACTATTCATCAAAAATTGATGTTTTTTAAAACAATGCCAAAATTTCACCCTAAGCTCTAATTGATATTCTGTATTCAAAAATGATGTATATTTTAAAAAACCCAAAACATATATGTTTCATTAAAAAAATTTATAATTAATTCCCGCTGTCACAACAAATAGCGTGTTTTTAAGAAAAAATATATATCAAAAGATTAACACTTGTTTATGTCCAATTTCAATGTGAAATTAATTCTAATGACCACCATTGGATAAAATGGTAAAAATATATTCTAATTATACATTAAAACCACTCAATAGTATAATTTATCACTATAAATTATTTTGATTAAAAATGTTGTTTCTAAGTATTTCTCACCATTCATAAAAATTTGGAAGTTCTCAAAAAAATACCAAAAATTAAACATAGGAAAATTTTGATATTCCGAATCCAAAAATGAAGTCCATGTCAAAATATAAAATATATATACTTTCAAAAAGAGGGTATTACTATTCATAATGGCTATTTTGATTGGTCATGGTGGGTTTGAATCTCAAACTTGCGCACAATGCAAGCTATTGCATTATTAAAAGAGAAGCGTATTGTGAAAACTCAGGGTGTTACCTTCTCCCCTCCTTCAATAAATTGCGTCCTCACAATTTGAAAATTTTCATTGAAAATAAAAGGTTGAAAATAGAAAATACCTTTGTGGAAAACCCACATCGGAAATAAGGCTAATAAAATTTAGCCTTAATAAGGGGGAAATGGAAATGGAAAAGTCACCAACAAAATTATGATCTTGATAAGGAGAACATTGGTGGAAATTAGAGACATATAATTGGAGGGAAAACGTAAATATTTGTAGGGTGTGATTGAGGTCATCAATCACAAACAAGTGAAAAATTGAGGGCCTCAAATCCTTTAATCTACATTGATTTAAAATATTATCAGTTCAACAAGACATAAGGTATTAGGATAACACATTTTTTTGTTTTAATATCCCTTTACTAAAGATTAATAATTAATTGATTTATAGAGATAGGTATATATATATTTATGCTTGACAAGTAGAGATTCAACCTTCAACTAATTTCTACCACAAACTCATCTTTCACTAAAAAAGATAATAGCACTCAAAAATATTATATTTATCCTAATCGTACAAGGTTCAAAATATTAACACATACCATTTAGATTAGGAAAACTATTTTGTAATAACCAGGGACTTCATGTAGGATATTGTTAGGTAATAAAGGCTTGTCACACTATGGTTTTGGGTCCGATTTCTGCAGCTTATTCCGACGCAACGGGTTATCCCCCAACCTGCAGGTTGTCCTTTTCCTAAAACTATAGTATTATAATAATCCAAAAAAAATATTCAGAAATGTATTAACATTAAAAAATACTATTCAATGTTCATCTGAATCCATCCCAACCTTTATATTTATCGATAATACCTCTGTCCAGACATTCTCTAAAAGGTCTCTTAATTCCAAAGTCAATTTATCAGATTTCCCAAACAAAGTGATGTTTCACTTATTATCACATAATAAAAATATTATTACCTTCATCATATTAAAACCTTAATGAAAATAACAAGTACTGCAGTACAATCCTTATATGTATCACTTTATTCTTATAACTAGAATATAATCTTTCAGTCTAAAAGCACCAATCCATTAATTATTCCACATCAACTGTAGTAACAACCTAAGATTTTCCTTGATCCCTTGGCGTTTTCTGAGGTATGTTTCCCTAACGCTTAGGACATTCATTTTCATAATACCACATTTCCCTACAATTGAAGCATTCAACATTGATAGCCTCTTTATTTCCCTTGCATTCACGTGCCTGGTGACCTTTTTCTCCATATTTATTATAATCTCCCATTAATTTTAGGCAAGTACCGTCATGATTCATCCCACAATTATCACATAATGGAGAATCATTATTTCCCTTTTTCCCTTTATTTGTCTCTTGCTCCACCGTTCTCTTCTTCTCTTGCTTTACTTTATTGTCATAAGATTTGGAGCATTCCTTTTCTGTCTTGATAGAACACGATACTATATCCTCATACATTGAGAATGATTGTGATACTAATGCTCAACGGAGAATGTGTTTTAAACCTGCAAAGAAACGATCAATCTTACTTCTTGGGTTACGTATATAATCTACTGCATGCCTTGTTATCCTTGTAATGTTAGGCTCATACTTTGTGACATTCTCATCCTCCTTCTGTATCAGACTCAAAAATTCCCTTTCCATATCTGCTCGATGGTCACGAGGGAAGTATTTTTCTATGAAAATATCTTTCAACTCCCTCCATTCCATATTTGATACTTCATCATCTTCCTTTGTGTTTTGAATCAGTTACCACCATTGATTAGCATCTCCAGTGAGGCGGTAAACTTCCATGACAACCTTCTCCCTTTTGCTACTCCCCAAGGAATGGAATATTTTCTCTAAGGAGTTTTTCCATTGCTCAGATACTAATTGATTTGTTCCCCCATTAAATGTTGGTGGTTGTTGCCTCATTAAGCGGTTTAAAATTGATCCCCCATGTTGCGGATCATCGTGCTCCATATGAGTAAGGTTATTATTCATAACCTGAGTGAGTTGTCACAGTATGGTAATAAGTTTATCAGCACCAGTTGTATCTCCAGCTCCACAATAATTATCTTGAGCAGGTGGGCAATCCCTACATGAAGTGCGTGCATTGATACGTTTTCCATTCCTACCACTAGGCCCCATTTCTCTACAATGGCATAAAGTAGTTTAGTTTATGAATCAAAATACATAATTCTATACTTGTAGAACACCTAACATAAATTTAACTAGTTATGGATATAATCCACATTCATAAAAATGTTTTCTTTGAGGAATTATATACTCATAAACCCTTCATAATGGTTTATAACAAAAATGATAATTATCCTAAGCATATCCCCCGGGAGTGTCGTAACCAAGAGTGAAGAAAGGCCCGTTGTCGTGCACCTGTTCCCGTTCGAGTCTAGCTCAAAGTGGTGTTTTCGGGTTTTAACCCTAGGTACATCTGTGCCAGAGCAGCCTCTACCTGCTCGTATCCAGACTGGTATGTATTGCTCAGAAAACTCACAAAATCTCTCCAACAACAAAATTCTAGGAAGATCTTCTATACTAATCCTCAATGTCTATCTTAGGGCTATGTTCTCTAATCAGAGTTTATCAAAATCTAGCTTCCAAGGTTAGTACTAAACTGCCTCTGATACCAACTGTAATGCCCCGACCCCAGTTACCCAGAGTCGGTGCATTATTGTGTAACATTGGCATGATCACAAAATATCAAGTCTCGAATGACAGATTAGTTTAGTAGCCTTGGAAACACTAGATACATTCATAAATATTACATTACATCGTAAAGTGAAAAACTACAATAACAAATGTCTCCATAGTCCACACTCATATCCTGTTCTGACTATCCCTGAAGGTCATTCATAAAATACTTCTTCACATCCTGGAAAATATTAAAACATTGAAAGGGGTGAGCTCCGATGCTCATTAAGGATAACAATATAGCGTAAGCTTTCATAAATAAACATAAACATTTAAGGCAATGTATAACTAAAACAAAAGCCTTTTAAACACGAACTTCAACATAATATGGAAAAAGTAAAATGAAATAATTCCATTTACTTATTGACATGGATATTCTACTGGTCGAATAATAGGATGCAAAATCAATAACCACTTTTATAATGATGGAAAGCATAATGCCAGACTATCATAACAACGTAGCCAAGGCCTCGTGCCAAGACCACAAATAAGATTTTGTCAAGGCCTCGTGTGAAGACACTAGTTTGTCTCATGATACCTACCTGTAACATCCCAAGTAATTAATGAATAATAGATATTTTTATCTATGCCTATTAATGAATTGGATAGTGTTTTAGTGGCTTAAAATGAAAATAAATCAAATCTTAAGCATGGAATACACTAATATTTTTAAAAGATTGTTTTACTACCTTTTGATGGGAAAACGTTTTTAAATCTTTCTTTTGACAATTTTATAAGCTCTGTTTTTCAAAATAAACTTATTCTTTATGATTGGGACATCAAAATTTACTTTGTGTGAATTTTTGGTATTTTTCAGACAATGTTCATATTTTAATGAATAGTGAAAAATACTGCATTTTACATCAAAACTGCTTTTTAATCTAATTTATTTATATGATTAGATTATATATTGAAATGTTTTTGAAGTGGAATTATAATATATTTTTACCATTTAATCCAATGGTGGTCATTGGAATCAATTTTGCATTGAAATTGGACTTAAACTGGTGTCAATCTTTTGATACTTATTGTTTCATAAAAACACAATATTTGTCATGACAACGGGAATTAATTATTAAATTAATTAATGTAACTTATATGAATTGAATTTCGTAAAATAGACATCATTTTTTAATTCAGAATATCAAATATAGCTTAGGGTGATGTTTTGGTATTTTTCATAAAAACATCAATTTTTGATGAATAGTGAAACCACTAAGTGGTAGTTAAAGAAACTGATTTTTCGTTTAAATGAATATTTTCCACTTCTGTGATTTGATTTTCACAAATCCGACATAAATGATTGTAATTAATATGTAAAAAGTGGTTCAATGAGATTAAAATAATTTTTTGGTGAATATTAACTTATTAAGTTTTTAATCGTGATTAGAGGTAATTAGTGTAGTTTAAGGTCAAAATAATGTTTTAATAATATGAGATGAGCTTGAAATATGTACTACCCTCATTGGATGTGTCATGTCAGACCAAGACAATTCATGGGTCAACTTGGGGACACCATGGAGCCACTTTGGTTTGGAAATGACATAAATAACTTTTTATTTAATGTAAAAGTAAAAATGACACAAACATTAGATTTTTTACTAAAACAATTTTTACATGGGGTTATAAAAGTCATATTTTTGATTATAAATATTAATTGGAAAGATAAAAAGATTTAATACATAATTGTATTTTTTTATAATTTTTAGACTTTAAATAAATTAGATTATTTTTGACATCATGATGATGCAGCGATTACCTCATTAATAAAAGATTTAAATAAAATGAAATGATAATGTAAAATCTATGACCTACACATGTCCAAAACCTATTGGATGTGTTTATTTATAACCCTTATCACCTTACCCTCGAATTATATCAATGTGGGACATTTTGAATCCGAAACTCATTTTAAAATAATGTAACATTTCTTTACTTTCCAAGAGTGCCCCTCTCCTCCTCTTATAAAAGGCCCCCAACTATACCTCTTTACCCACACTTCCAAAGCCTTTGTCTCGGACAAACCCTGACCATTTTGTCTCTCCACATCCCTCTCTTACTCCGTGAAGTCTCACGTTGGGCAGAAGTCTTCCCAAAGAAGCCTTTTATCTCAAACCAAAGGGAGTTACCTGATTTTATGGTAATGTCTTCTTTTGAGTCCATTTGTTTTATTTTTCTTCTCCAACCCCCTAAACTCTTTTTGTTCATTTATTTGTTAACAACTCCTGTATCTTCAATATACTAGGATTTTTTTATAAGAAGTATTCCTGCTACACTTACACACACCTACATCTAATGTTTAAAAAACTTACTGTTTCTGTGGATGGCCAATTTCTACCTCCCAAAACGATGATGGTTCAACATTATCATAACCCCTTAAAAGGTGGTAATTAAGATGAAACTATATTTATATATGATATATGATATGTTTATGTTTTCCTTAAGCTTCTGTATTTTTCATTTTGGGAATACCTTTATGGTTTCCATTATGGGTAAACACGATATCTTCATTTAAGGAAGTGCAGACAACCGCCCCCTCAAAGTGATTTGATTCGTTAATACAATATGTGGGGCGTATAAAGGATGGAGTTATGATATTATATATGATATTAAACTGAAATTATAATATTCCTTTATATCATTATGATTCCATTATATAAAAATATGAAATAAAATGAAAGTAGTGTTCATGCGTACATACGGCTTACCATCTCCATGAATGGTGCATTTCATTTTTTACCTCTAAATGATTATGTAATGTTATAAATTCATGAATGTACTGGATATATATGACATATATTATAACTATATCATTAATACCATTCTGGATATAATGGATACATGAAAAACTTGTAATTATAAAGGGTTTATTTTTTACTCAAGTACCAATGATCGTTAAAACGACCGTTATTAACTTAAATAATTACATAGTGTTCAAGACATGGAAATAAGTGATATAAAAGGAATAATGAACTTTATAAAAGGTTCTTAAACAAGTATAAATTTACTCAAGTTTATTATTCAGGAGATTAAAGAACGACCGAGTAAAGTTGGACCCGAGGTATGAGACTTTGTCTCAATCTCCTTTCATTGAGGCATATTTTGTTTTATACACAACTTTCTTTTATACGGTGTATAAACCCCTTCTGACTTTTATTTCTATCCAAAAGGAATCTTTTTTTATACGAAGCATTTACAAAATGACAAAAGGGAATGTTTTTGTTGTACGTATGCGGCGACAACGACTTCTTTGCCCCCGTGGCCATTATTTGAGTTTCAGCTTCCTCTACAAGCCATACCTTTTTTAAAGAAAAATAAATACCATGTTTTACTTTTCTTTTATTTTGTTATTGAAAATGGTTTTCATAATGTTTTTATATCAATGTGTTGTATTTATATCTTGTGATTGAAAGGTGGAAATGTTATGTTTCCTTTATGCATGTTTTACGTGATACGATTATGTTATGGTTCTTGGGCATTGTTATGAAGACGGGTGGTTCCGTGATAAACTAAGGGAGGGTGAACCCGATATAGCTGTCCAATTCATTGGGTAACGCGAAGGAGTGAAACGTTAAGGTTTCTCCAAAGAGATTTAAGGAATATACTGTGATGGTTATTCCATACGTAACCAAGACGGTTACTCCCTACGTAAGAATGTTATGAATGCCTCAAGTTACCTTTATGTCTTGTGATTTCTATGATTCATTCAGGATTTTATGAGGTATGTTAAAGTGATTATGTTTTATGGGTAAAGTATGATTTCATTCTTATGTATATATGTACCCATGTTTCCTTTCCATATTTTTATATCCCTTACTGAGCTTTTTATGCTCATCCCATGTTTTTTGAAATGTTTTCAACATGTCAAGGGAAAGGTACATGATATGATGATAGTGTCAAGGAAGTGTCAAGAAAGAAACCATGTTTTATTTTAAATATGTTTCCATTGATGGGAAAAAATGAATACTATCTTTTATGTTACCACTTTGTTTAAATGTGGAATGTAATGCATGTTTTATGATCTAATTCTCTAAAACTCTAAACCTGAAAAGATCTTCAAGGTGTAATCTTGTAATAACTCAAGATTAAGTAAGTTTTAAGGATGGGTCCTTATAGTTGGTATCAGAGGTCGGGTTAGATAACATTAGGAGTTAGAATTATATTAAATGATTATCCAAAAATATTTTTTTTATGGTCAAATTGAAATGATATATCATTTGAAGATTACCATGTTGATTCATCTAAGACATGTTTGTTCAGAATGGTTTCCCGTAGAGGAAATATAACCAATTTTATGGGAAGGCATACAGAGGGAAATGACCTTTCAAATCAGTATCCTGGGATGGTCAGAATCAGAACTAAACAGTTTATCGTAGTGATGGCTCAGTTGACTCAGGTGAAAAATTTTGGTTGTTTTTATTGATGATATTTTGGTGTTTTCTAAAAGAAAAGAGGAGCATGAAAGTCATTTAAGGGTTATCTTTCAAATCTTAAAAGAAAATAAACTGTATGGAAAATTTAGCAAGTTTGAGTTCTGGTTACAACAAATTTCATTCCTTGGTCAGATTGTTTCAAAAGATGGCATAACTGTTGATCTTTCTAAAACAAATTTTGTTGAAGAATGTCCAAGATCCACAAATGTAACCGAGATCCATATTTTTCTTGGATTGGCAGGTTACTACATAAGGTTTGTTGAAAAAAATTCATGGTTATCTATTCCAATGACTAAGCTAACTCGGAAGGGTGTTAAGTTTATCTGGAAAAAAGAATGTGATGATTGTTTTCAGGAGTTTAAAAGAAGATTGGTGAATGCTCCAGTTTTGGCACTACCTTCCAGGAATGGTTAGTTTGTTATATTCAATTATGATTCATTGAAAGGACTTTGTTGGTCTTAATGTAGAATGATCAGGTAATTGATCATACTTCACGACAGCTGAAAACTGATGAGGTAAATTACCCAACACATGATTTGGAATTACCTGCTGTTGTTTTCGCTTTAAAAACTTGGAGGCATCATTTGTATGGACTAAAGTGTGAAATATATACTGATCACAAAATTTTAAATTATATATTCACTCAAAATGAATTGAACATGAGACAGAGGAGATGGCTATAATTAATCATGGATTATGATTGTACAATTCATTATCATCCAGGAAATGAAAATAAAGTGGCTGATGCTTTGAGTCGAAAAAGTAATGCTTCATTAGCAATGTTGCGTTTGGAATGTGATCATTTGGTTAAGGATTTGATGAAATTTGGCATAGAAGTTGTTGGTGTAGGATGTTCTTTTGTTTTGTTTTAGGTATCAGTGAAATCTTCTCTATCAGACAGAATCAAGAAAGCACAGAAGCAAGACAGTGAGTTGCAGAAAAAGTTAGAGATGGTTCAGAAGGTCAACTTGCCTTAATTCAACATTGATAATTATTGTGTTTTGAGATTTGGGAAGTGATTGTGTGTGCCTTGTGATTCACAATTGAAGAGAGAGTTGTAATGTGAAGCTCATAGTTCTCCGTTTTCAGTTCATCCTAGCAGTACTAAGATGTACAGAGATCTGCGGGAATATTACTGGTGGGATGGAATGAAAAGAGATATTGCTGATTTTACTCTGAAGTGTTTGACATGTCAACAGGTTAAAGCAGAGCGGAAGTTACCGAAAGGGATGCTTCAGCCTTTACCAGTGCCAGAGTGGAAATGGGAGAATATATCCATGGACTTCGTTGTGGGATTGCCGAAAACCCCTCGTGGTAATAACGTAATCAGGGTTATTATTGATCGCATGACAAAATCTGCTCATTTCCTTTCTATACAAGATACTTTCTCTCTAGATCAAATTTCCCGTTTGTATCATAATGATATAGTAAGGTTACATGGAGTTCCTCTCTCCATTGTATCTGATCGTGATCCCAGGTTTACTTCTAACTTTTGGAAGGGCCTTCATAAGTCGTTGGGTACTGAATTAAATTTTAGTACAACATTTCATCCTCAATCAGATGGGCAGTCGGAACAAAAAATTCAGACCATGGAGGATATGCTACGAGCTTGTTCGATGGATTATCAGGGAAGTTGGAACCAACATCTTTATTTGGTTGAGTTTTCATATAATAATAGTTTTCATTCCAGTATACAGATGTCACCATTTCAGGCATTATATGGGAAGCGGTGTCGAACTCCATCTTTCTGGGATGAAGTGGGTGAAAGGAATTTGATGGGACCAGAATTGGTATAAGAGTTGGCAGAAAAAGTTCAGATGATACAGAAGCACATGAGAATAGCTCAGAGCAGGAAGAAGAGTTATGCGGAAAACAGGAGGAAGGATCTATCTTTTGAGGTAGGTGATCATGATTTCTCAAACTCTCACCATGGAAAAGTGTGATGCGATTTGGTAAGAAAAGAAAGCGGAGTACAAGGTTCATTGGACCAAATGAAATTCTGGAGAGAGTTGGATCAGTTTCATACATAGTGACATTACCTCTGAGTTTATCTCAGATACACAATGTTTTTCATGTTTCGATGTTGAGAAAGTATATGCCAGATCCATCTCCTGTTTTGAGTCCAAAGGTAGTTTAGCTGGAAGAGAACCTATCTAATGAGGAACAACCAGTCCATATACTTGACCACAAGAAGCAAGTGTTACAGAATAAGGTGATTAATCTGGTAAAGGTTTTCTGGAAAACCACATGATTGAAGAGGCAGCATGGGAATCTGAAAATGCAATGAGGGATAAGTACCCCCATTTATTCGATAAGTAAATAAATTACAGGGATGCAATTTTCTAAAGGTTGGAAGGATATGACATCCCAAGTAAGTAATAAATAACAGATATTTTTATCTATGTCTATTAATGAATTGAACAATGTTTTAGAGGCTTAAAATGAAAATAAATCCAATCTTAATCATGGAATACACTAATATTTTTAAAAGATTGTTTTACTTCCTTTTGATGGAAAACCATTTTTAAGTCTATCTTCTGAAAGTTTTATAATCTATGTTTGTCAAAATAAACTTATTCTTTATTATTGGGACATCAAAATTTACTTTGTGTGAATTTTTGGTATTTTTCTGACAATGTTCATTTTTAATGAATAGTGGAAAATACTGAATTTTACATCAAAACTGCTTTTTAATATAATTTATTTATATGATTAGATTATTTTTTGAATTTGTTTTGATTTTTAATTATAATATATTTTCACCATATAATCCAATGGTGGTCATTGGAATCAATTTCACTTTGAAATTGGACATAAACTGGTGTGAATATTTTGATACATATTGTTTCATAAAAACACGCTATTTGTCATGACATCAGGAATTAATTATTAAAATAATTAATGAAACTTATATGATTTGAATTTTGTAAAATAGAAATCGTGTTTTAATTCAGAATATCAAATATATCTTAGGGTGAAGTTTTGGTATTTTTATGAAAAACTTCAATTTTTGATGAATAGTGAAACCACTAAGTGGTAGTTAAAGAAACTGATTTTTCGTTTAAATGAATCATTCCACTTCTGTGATTTGATTTTCAAAAATCCGACATACATGGTTGTAATTAAGAAGTAAAATGTGGTTCAACTAGATTAAAATAATTTTTTGGTGAATAGTAACTTATTAAGTTTTTAATCGCGATTAGAGTTAATTAGTGTAGTTTAAGGTAAAAATAATGTTTTAATAATATGAGATGAGCTTGACACATGTCCTACCCTCATTGTAAGTGTCTTGGCCGACCAGGACAATCCATGGGTCAACTTGGGGACCCCATGGAGCCACTTTGGTTGGGAAATGACATAAATAACTTTTTATTTAATGTAAAAGTAAAAATGACACAAACATGAGATGTTTTACTAAAAAAAAATTTACATGGGGTTATACAAGAAAGATTTTTGATTATAAATAGTCATTGGAAATCTAAAAATATTTCATACATCATAGTATTTTTTTTATAATTTTTATACTTTAAATAAATTAAATTATTTATGACATCCTGATGATGCATCGATTACCTCATTAACAATGGACTTAAATAAAATGAAATGATAATGTAAAATCTATGACCTAAACATGTCCAAAACATATTGGATGGGTGGATTTCTAACCCTTATCACCTTAGCCTTAAATGATATCAATGTGGGACCTTTTTAATCCGAATCTCATTTTAAAATAAAGTAACATTTCATTACTTTCCAGTAGTGCCCCTCCTCTCCTCTTATAAAAGGCCCCCACCTCTACCTCTTTACCCACACTTCCAAAGACATTGGCTCGGCCAACCACTTCCCATTTTGTCTCTAAACATAACTCTATTACTCCTTGAATCCTCATATTGGGCAGAAGGCTTCCCAAGTAAGCCTTTGAGCTCAAACCAAAGGGAGTTACCCGATTTTATGGTAATGTATTCTTTTGAGTCCTTTTGTTTTATTTTGCTTCTCCAACACACTAAAAGATTTTTATTCATTTATTTTGTAACAACTCCAGTATCATAAATATACTAGGATGTTGTTATAAGAAGTATTCGAGCTACACTTACACACACCTACATCAAATGGTTAATGAACATACAGTTTCCGTGGATGGCGAATTTCTGCCTCCCAAAAAGATGATTGTTAGAAATTCTTTTAACACCTTCAAAGGTGGCCATTAATATGACACTATATTTATATATGATATATAATATTTTTATGTTTTCCTTAAGATTCTGTATTTTTCATTTTGGGCATACCTTTATGGTTCCCATTATGGGTAAACACGATATCTTCATTTAAGGAAGTGTGGACTACTGCCCCCTCAATGTGACATGATTCATTAATACCATATGTGGGACGAATAAAGGATGGAGTATTGATATTATATATGATATTAAACTGGAATTATAATATAAATTTATATTATTATGATTCCATTATATAAAAATACGAAATAAAAATGAAAGTAGCGTTCATGCGTACGTACGGCTTACCGTCTCCATGGACGGTGCATTTCATTTCTTACCTCTAAATGATTATGTAATATTATAAATGCATAAATTTACTGGATATATATGACATATATGATATCTACATCATGAATACCATTCTGGATATAATGGATACATGAAGAACTTGTAATTATAAAGGGTTTATTTTTTACTCAAGTACCAATGATCGTTAAAACGACCATTATTCACTTAAATAATTACATAGTGTTCATGAAATTGAAATAAGTGACATAAAAGGAATAATGAACTTGAAAAAAGGTTCTTAAACAAGTAGAAATTAACTCAATTTTATTATTCAGGAGATTAAATAACGACTCTGTCAAGTCGGACCCGAGGTATGGGACTTCGTCTCAATCTCCTTTCATTGAGGCATATTTTGTTTTACACACAACTTTATTTTATACGGTGTCTAAACCCCTTTGACTTTTATTTCAATCCAAAAGGAATATTTCTTTTATACGAATCATTTTACAAAACGACAAAAGGGAATGTTTTTGTCGTACGTATGCGGCGACAACGACTTCTCCGCCCCCGTGACCATTATTTGAGTTTCAGCTTCCTCTACAAGCCATAACTTTTTTAAAGAAAAATAAATACAATGTTTTACTTTTCTTTTATTTTGGTATTGAAAATGGTTTTCATAATGTTTTTATATCAATGTGTTGTATTGATATCTTGTGATTGAAAGGTGGAAATGTTATGTTTCCTTTATGCATGTTTTATGTGATACGATTATGTTATGGTTCTTAGAAAATGTTATGAAGACGGGTGGTTTCTTGATAAACTAAGGGCAGGTGAGCCCGATATAGCTCTCCAATGCCTTGGGTAATGTGAAGTAGTGAAACGTTAAGGTTTCTCCGAAGATATTTAGGGAATATACTGTGATGGGTATTCCAAAGGTAACCAAGAGGGCTACTCCTTACGTAAGAATGTTATGAATTCCTCAAGTTACCTTTATGTATTATGATTTCTGTGATTCATTAATGATTTTATGAGGTATGTTAAAGTGCTTATGTTTTATGGGTAAAGTATGATTTCATTCTTATGTATATATGTACCCATCTTTCCTTTCTATATTTTTATATCCCTTACTGATATTTTTATGCTCATCCCATATTTTTTGAAATGTTTTTCACAGGTCAAGGGAAAGGTACATGATATGATCATAGTTTCAAGGAAAGTGTCAAGAAAAAACCTTGTTTTATTTTAAATATGTTTCCATTGATGGGAAAAATGAATACTATCTTTTATGTAACCACTTTGTCTAAATGTGGAATGTAATGGATGTTTTATGATCTAATTCTCTAAAACTCTAAACCAGAAAAGATCCTCAAGGTGTAATCTTGTAATAACACATGATTAAGTAAGGTTTAAGGTCAGGGCCTTATAGTTGGTATCAGAGGTCAGTTTAGATAACTTTAGGAGTTAGAATTATATTAAATAATTATCCAAAAATATTTTTTGTATGGTAAAATTGAAATGATATAGAATTTGAAGATTACCATGTTGCTTTATCTAAGACATGATTGTTCAGAATGGTTTTCCATGGAGGAAACAGAACAAATTTCTTGGGAAGGAATACAGAGGGAAATGACCTTTCAAATCAGTATCCTGAGATGGTCAGAATCAGAACTAAACAGTTTGTTGCAGTGATGGCTCAGTTGACTCAGGTGAAAAATGTTGGTTGTTTTTATTGATGATATTTTGGTGTTTTCTAAAAGTAAAGAGGAACATGAAATTCATTTAACGGTTATCATGAAAACCTTAAAAGAAAAGAAACTGTATGGAAAATTTATCAAATGTGAGTTTTGGTTACAAAAAATTTCATTCCTTGGTCACATTGTTTAAAAAGATGGCATAATTATTGATCTTGCTAAAACAAATGTTGTTGAAGAATGGCTAAGATCCACAAATGTAACCGAGATCCGTAGTTTTCATGGATTGTCAGGTTACTACCTAAGGTTTGTTGAAAATGTTTCACAGTTATCTATTCCAATGACTAAGCTAACTCGGAAGGGTGTTAAGTTCATCTGGACAAAAGAATGTGATGATTGTTTTCAGGAGTTTAAAAGAAGATTGGTGAATGCTCCAGTTTTGGCACTACCTTCTAGGAATGGTGAGTTTGTTATATACATTGATGCTTAATTGAAAGGACTTGGTTGAGTCATAATGAATAATGATTAGGTAATTTCTTATGCTTCTTGATAGTTGAAAACTCATGAGGTAAATCACCCTACACATGATTTGGAATTACTTGCTGTTGTTTTTGCTTTAAAAATTCAGAGGCATAATTTTTAAGGAGTAAAGTTTGAAATATATACTGATCACAAAAGTTTAAAGTATATATTCACTCAGAATGAATTGAACATGAGACAGAGGAGATGACTAGAATTAATCAAGTATTATGATTGTACAATTCATTACCATCTAGGAAAAGAAAATAATGTGGCTGATGCTTTGAGTCGGAAAATTAATGCTTCATTAGCAATGTTGCATTTGGAATGTGATTATTTGGTTAAGGATTTGATGAACTTTGGCATAGAAGTTGTTGGTTAAGGATGTTCTTCTATTTTGTTTCATGTATCAGTGAAATCTTCTCTATTAGACAGAATCAAGCAATCACAGAAGCAAGACAGTGAGTTGCAGAAAAAGTTAGAGATTGTTCAGATGGGTAATTTGCCTTAATTCAACATTGATAATGATTGTGTATTGAGATTTGGGAAGAGATTGTGTGTGCGTTGTGATTCACAATTGAAGAGAGAGTTGTTATGTGAAGCTCATAGTTCTCCGTTTTCAGTTCATCCTGGAAGTACTAAGATGTACAGAGATCTGCGAGAGTATTACTGGTGGGATGGAATGAAAAGAGATATTGCTGATTTTACTATGAATTGTTTGACATGTCAATAGGTTAAAGCAGAGCAGCAGTTACCGAAAGGGATGCTTCAGCCTTTACCAGTTCCAGAGTGGAAATGGGAGAATATATCCATGGACTTCGTTGTGGGATTACCGAAGACCCCTCGAGGTAATAATGAAATCTGGGTTATTGTTGATCGCTTGACTAAATCTGCTCATTTCCTTACTATACGATATATTTTCTCTCTATATCAACATTCCCATTTGTATCTTAAATAAATAGTCAGGTTACATGGAGTTCCTCTCTCCATTGTATCCGATCGTTATCTCAGGTTTACTTCTAACTTTTGGAAGGGCCTTCAAAAGTCATTGGGTACTGAATTAAATTTTAGTACAACATTTCATCCTCAATAAGATGGGTAGTCGGAATGAACAATTTAGACGTTAGAGGATATGCTACGAGCTTGTTCGATGGATTATCAGGGAAGTTGGGACCAACATCTTTCTTTGGTTGAGTTTTCAAATAATAACAGTTTTCATTCTAGTATACAGATGGTACCATTTCAAGCATTATATGGGAAGCGATGTCGAACTCCAGCTTTCTGGGATTAAGTGAGTGAAAGAAATTTGATGGGACCAGAATTGGTACAAGAGTTGGCAAAAAAAATTAGCTGATATAGAAACACATGAGAAAACCTCAGAGCAGACAGAAGAGTTATGCAGACAGCAGGAGGAAGGATCTATCTTTTGAGGTAGGTGATCATGTTTTTCTCAAAGTCTCACCATGGAAAGGTGTGATGCGATTTGGTAAGAAAAGAAAGCTGAGTCCAAGGTTCATTGGACCATATGAAATTCTGGAGAGAGTTGGATCAGTTGCATACAGTGCGGCATTACCTCCGAGTTTATCTCAGGTACACAATTTTTTTCATGTTTCGATGTTGAGAAAGTATATGCGAGATCCATATCATGTTTTGTGTCCAGAGGTAGTTCAACTGGAAGAGAAACTATCATATGAGGAACAACCGGTCCATATTCTTTACCATAGGGAGCAAGTGTTACGAAATAAGGTGATTAATCAGGTAAAGGTTTTGTTGAAAAACCACATGATGGAAGAGGCAACAATGGAATCTGAAAATGCAATGAGGGATAAGTACCCCATGTATTCGATAAGTAAATAAATTGCGGAGAATAAATTTTCTAAAGGGGGGAAGGATGTAACATCCCAAGTAAGTAATGAATAATAGATATTTTTATCTATGTCTATTAATGAATTGGATAGTGTTTCAGAGGCTTAAAATGAAAATAAATCCAATCTTAAGCATGTAATACACTAATATTTTTAAAAGATTGTTTTACAGCCTTTTGATGGAAAACCATTTTTAAGTCTATCTTTTGAAAATTTTATAAGCTATGATTTTCAAAATAAACTTATTATTTATGACTAGGACATCAAAATATACATTGTTTGAATTTTTTGGTATTTTTCAGACAATGTTCATTTTTTAATTAATAGTGAAAAATACTGCATTTTACATCAAAAATGCTTTTTAAACTAATTTATTTATATGATTAGATTATCTTTTGAATTGTTTTTTAAGTGGAATTGGAATATATTTTTACCATTTAATCCAATGGTGGTCATTGGAATCAATTTCACTTTGAAATTGGACTTAAACTGGTGTCAATCATTCGATAATTATTGTTTCATAAAAACACGCTATTTTTCATGACAAAGAGAATTAATTATTAAATTAATTAATGTCACTTATATTATTTTAATTTTTTAAAATAGAAAACATTTTTTAATTCAGAATATCAAATATATCTTAGGGTGAAGTTTTGGTATTTTTCTGAAAAAATTCAATTTTTGATAAATAGTGAAACCACTAAGTGGTAGTTAAAGAAACTGATGTTTCATTTAAATGAAACTTTTTCACTTCTGTGATTTGATTTTCAAAAATCCGACATACATGGTTGTCATTAATAAGTAAAATTTGGTTCAATGAGATTAAAAATTTTTTTTGGTGAATAGTTACTTATTATGTTTTTAATCACGATTAGAGGTAATTAGTGTAGTTTAATGTAAAAATTATTGTTTTAATAATATAAGATGACTTGAAACATGTCCTACCCTCAATTGATGTGTCATGGCCGACCAATACAATACATGGGTCATCTTGGGGACCCCATGGAGCCACTTTGGTTGGGAAATGACATAAATAACTTTTTATTTAATGTAAAAGTAAAAATGACACAAACATGAGATGTTTTACTAAAACAATTTTTACATGGTGTTATACAAGTCCGATTTTTGATTATAAATAGTAATTGGAAAGCTAAAATGATTTCCTACATCATAGTATTTTTTATTATAATTTTTATACTTTAAACAAATTAAATTATTTATGACATCATGATGATGCAGCGATTACCTCATTAATAAAGGATTTAAATAAAATTAAATGATAATGTAAAATATATGACCTACACATGTCCAAAACCAATTGGATGGGTGGATTTCGAACCCTCATCACCTTACCCTCGAATTATATCAATGTGGGTCTTTTTAATCCGAAACTCATTTTAAAATAAAGTAACATTTCTTTACATTCCAAGAGTGCCCCTCCTCTTCTCTTATAAAAGGCCCCCACCTCTACCTCTATACCCACACTTCCAAAGCCTTTGGAACGGCCAGACCCTTCCCATTTTGTCTCACCACATCCCTCTTTTACTCCTCGAAGCCTCACATTGGGAAGAAGTCTTCCCAAGGAGGCCTTTGAGCTCAGACCAAAGGGAGTTTCCCGATTTTAAGGTAATGTCTTCTTTTGAGTCCTTTGGTTTTATTTTGCTTTTCCAACTCCCTAAACTCTTTTCATTCATTTATTTTGTAACAACTCTAGTATATTCAATATACTAGGATGTTGGTATAAGAATTATTCGAGCTACACTTACACAAACCTATATATAATGGTTAAAGAACATACTGTTTCTGTGGATGGGGAATTTCTGCCTCCCGAAACGATGATTGTTCAACATTCTTTTATCACCTCCAAAGGCGGAAATTAAGATGACACTATATTTATATATGATATATAATATGTTTATGTTTTCATTAATCTTATGTATTTTTCATTTTGGTCATACCATTATGGTTTCCATTATGGGTAAACACGATATATTCATTTAAGGAAGTGCGAACTACCACCCCCTCAAAGTGATTTGATTCATTAATACCATATGTGGGATGTATAAAGGATGGAGTTATGATAATATATATGATATTACACTGGAATTATAATATACCATCATATAATTATGATTCCATTCTATAAAAATATGAAATAGAAATGAAAGTAGTGTTCATGCGTACGCACGGCTTACCGTCTCCATGAACGGTGCATTTCATTTCTTACCTCTAAATGATTATGTAATATTATAAATGCATTAATGTACTGGATATATATGACATATATGATATATAAATCATGAATACCATTCTGGATATAATGGATACATGAACAACTTGTAATTATAAAGGGTTTATTTTTGACTCAAGTACCAATGATTGTTAAAACAACCGTTATTAACTTAAATAATTACATAGTGTTCATGACATGGAAATAAGTGATATATAAGGAATAATGAACTTGAAAAAGGTTCTTAAGCAAGTAGAAATTAACTCAACTTTATTTTTCAGGAGATTAAAGAACGACCAAGTCAAGTCGGACTCGAGGTATGGGACTTCGTCTCAATATCCTTTCATTGAGGCATATTTTGTTTTATACACAACTTTATTTTATTCGGTGTACAAACCCCTTTGACTTTTATGTATATCCAAAAGGAATATTTTTTTATACGAAGCGTTTTACAAAACGACAAATGAGAATTTTTTTGTCGTACGTATGCGGCGACAAGGACTTCTCTGCCGCCGTGACCATTATTTGAGTTTCGACTTCCTCTACAAGCCATACCTTTTTTTAAAGAAAAATAAATACCATGTTTAACATTTCTTTTATCTTGGTATTGAAAATGGTTTTCATAATGTTTTTATATCAATGTGTTGTATTGATATCTTCGGATTGAAAGGTGTAAATGTTATGTTTCCTTTATGCATGTTTTATGTGACACGATTATGTTATCGTTCTTGGGAATTTTTTTGAAGACGGGTGGTTTCGTGATAAACTAAGGGCGTGTGAGCCTGATATAGCTCTCCAATGCATTGGGTAATGCGAATGAGTGAAATGTTATGGTTTCTCCAAAGAGATTTAGGTAATATACTGTGATGGGTATTGCAAACGAAACCAAGAGGGTTACTCCCTACATAAGAATGTTATGAATCCCTCATGTTACCTTTATTTTTTATGATTTCTATGATTCATTCATGATTTTATGAGGTATGTTAAAGTGATTATGTTTTATGGGTAAAGAATGATTTCATTCTTATGTATATATGTACCCATGTTTCCTTTCCATATTTTTATATCCCTTACTGAGCTTTTAATTCTCATTCCATGTTTTTTGAAAATTTTTTAACAAGTCAAGGTAAAGGTACGTGATATGATGATAGTGTCAAGGAAGTTTCAAGAAAGAAACCATGTTTTATTTTAAATATGTATCCATTGATGGGAAAAATGAATACTGTATTTTATTTAACAAATTTGTTTAAATGGGGAATGTAATTCATGTATTATGATCCAATTCTCTAAAACTCTAAACCTGAAATGATCTTCAAGGTCTAATCTTGTTATAACTCAAGATTATGTAAGGTTTATGGCCGGGGCCTTATACTACCGAATCATTAAGGAGCTATAGCGCGCTCCACTCGTCACTTATTAAGTTGAATGCATTCCTCATATGAAGAGGATTTAAAATATCATAAACCATAACATAATCATATCACATAAAACATGCATAAAGGAAACATAAAATTTCCTCATTTCAATAAAAAGATATCAATACAACACATTGATATAATAAAAACATTATCAAAACCATTTTCAATACCAAAATAAAAGAAAATTAAAACATGGTATTTATTTTTCATTTAAAAAAAGTTATGGCTTATAGAGGAAGCTGAAACTCAAATAATAGTCACTGCGGCAGAGAAGTAGTTATCACCGCATACATAAGAAAAAACATTCCTTTTGTCGTTTAGTAAAAATTCTTTGTATAAAAGGATTTTTTTTTAATAAAAGGAAAAGTCAAAGGGGTTTTTACACCGTATAAAAGAAATTTGTGTATAAAACAAAATAAGCCTCAATGAATGGTGATTGAGACGAAGTCCCGTAAAAAGATCATTATTTTAAATAAAATAGATCTATTAGGTGTATTTACAATAAGTAAACATAAGTAAAGTAAAAATACAAGATAGGACATAATAATATCATGGCATAATTTGAAAGTAGGAGATTAACCCAAAGAATGGATATTGGGTTATGAAATTCCCTTACCTCGTGTCCGACATGACTAGATCGTTCTTTAATATCCTGAATAATAAACTATAGTTAATTTATATTTTCTTAAGAACCTTTTTCATGTTCATTATTCCTTTTATAACACTTATTACCATGTTATGGACATTATGTAATTATTTAAGTTAATAACGGTCATTTTGTCGTTCTTAGGTACATGAGTCAAAAACTTCTTATAATTACACGTTGTTCATGTGGTAAAATGTCCATTATATAAATAATTATATTCATGATTTGGATATCATATATATTCTATATATCTACTATAGAAATTCATTTATTTTATTACATAACATTTAGAGGTAAGAAATGAAATGCAGCGTTCTTGGAGACGGTAAGCCTTACGTACGCATGAACGCTACTTTCATTTCTATTTCATATTTAATGCAATAAATTAATAATTATATAAAGGAGAAATATAATTACAGTATAATATAATTTTTAATACCATTTACTTCATCCTTTATACATCCCACATGTGGCATTAACGATTCAAATCACTTTGAGGGGGCGGTAGTGCGCACTTCCTAAAATGAAATTATCTCGTTTACCCATAATGGAAACCATAAATCTATGACATAAATGAAAAATACATAAGCTTAAATAATACATAAACATATTATATATCATATATAAATATATTTACATCTTAATGGACACCTTTGACGGTGTTATATGAGTGTTGATCTATCATCGTTTCGTTGGGAAGAAATTCCCCATCCACAGAAACAATATGTTCTTTGACCATTAGATGTAAGTGTGTGTAATTGTAGATATAATACTTCTTATAAAAACATCCTATTATATTGAGGATACTGGTTTTGTTACAAAAGAAATGAATAAAAAGAGTTATGGGGTTGGAGAAGCAAAATAAAACATAAGAACACAAGAGAAAACAGTACCTTTAAAACTGGTAACTCTTTATGATTTGAGCTCAAAGGGTTCCTTGGGAATACTTCTGCAGAAATTGAGGAATCTTGGAGTAATATAGGGAAGTTAAGAGAGTATTTGGGCAGAGGTTGGCCGACCCAAAAGGCTTTTATGGTATGAGTATGGTGGTAGTGGTGAGGACCTTTTATAAGAGGAGGGGAGGGGCACTCTTGGAAAGATTGAAATGTTACTTTATTATGAAATGCTTTTCGGACTCTAAATGTCCCACAATGATATATTTCGAGGATAAGGTGATACGGGATCGAAATATACTCATAAAATAGGGTTTTCACAAGTTTAATCCTGAGATTTTACATTACCTTATCATTTTATTTAAATCGTTAATTAATGAGGTAATCGATGCATCATCATTGTGTCACAAAACTATTACTTTATTTAATGTCTAAAAATTATAACAAAAATATCATGATTTAAGAAATCTTATTATAATTTTAATAAATTTTTATAGGAAAAAATATGACTTGTATAACCCAATTTAAAATTTTTTTTAGTAAAACAACTCATGTTAGTGACATTTTTATTTTAACATTGAATAAAAAGTTTTTAATGTAATTTTTCTACCAAAGTGGCTCCATGGGGTCCCCAAGTTGACCCATGGATTTTATCGGTCGGATATGACTCATCCAATAGGGTTAGGAAAAGTTTAGAGGTATTTTCATATTTTTATAATATAATTTTTACCTTAAATTTCACTAATTACCTTTAATTGTGATTAATTAAACTTAAAAGTTACTATTCACCAAAAATTATTTTAATCCCATTGAACCCAATATTACTTCCTAATGACAACCATGTATGTCATATTTTTGAAAATCAAATCACAGAAGTGGTAATGTTTCATTTAAATGAAAAATCAGTTTTTTAACTACCACTTAGTGGTTTCACTATTCATCAAAAATTGATGTTTTTCAGAACAATGCCAAAATTTCACCCTAAGATATAATTGATATTACGAATTCAAAAATGTTGCCTATTTTACAAAATTCAAAACATATAAGTTTCATTTATTAATTTTATAATTAATTTCTGATGTCACAAAAAATAGCGTGTTTTTAAGAAACAATATATATCAATAGATTGACAATTGTTTATGTCCAATTTCAAATTGAAATAAGTTCTAATGACCAAAAATGGATAAAATGGTAAAAATATATTCTAATTAAACTTTAAAACCAATAAATAGTATAATTTATCACTATAAATTATTTTGAATAAAAAATTTGTTTGTAAGAATTTTTCACTATTCATAAAAAATTTGGAAGTTCACAGAAAAATACCATTTATTCAACATAGGCTAATTTTGATAATTCGAATCTAAAAATGAAGTCCATGTTGAAATATAAAATGTATATAATTTCAAAAGGTGGGTATTACTATTCGTAATGGCTATTTTGATTGGTCATGGTGTGTTAGAATCTCAAACTTGCGTACAATGCAAGCTATTGCATTATTGAAAGAGAAGTGTATTGTGAACGCTCGGGGTGTTACATTCTCTCCTCCTTCAATAAATTGTGTCCTTGAAATTTCAAATTTTTCATTGAAAATAAATGGTTGAAAATAGAAAAAAACCTTTGTGGAAAACCCACATCGGAAATAAGGTTAATAAAATTTAGCCTTAATAAGAGGGAAAGGGAAATGAAAAAGTCACCACCAAAATTATGATCTCGACAAGGAGAACATTGGTGGAAATTAGAGAGATATAATTGGAGGAAAAACGTAAATATTTGTAGGGAGTGATTGAGGTCATCAATCACAAACAAGTGTAAAATTGAGGGCCTCAAAGCCTTCAATCTACATTGATTTAAAATATTATCAGTTCAAAAAGACATAAGGTATTAGGATAAAACATTTTTTTGTTTTAATATACCTATGTTTATGAATTAATTTATTCATAGAGATAGGTATATATATATTTATTCTTGATGAGTAGAGATTCAACCTTCAACTAATTTCTACCACAAACTCATCTTTCACTCAAAAAGATAATAGCACTCAAAAATATTATATTTATCCTAATCGTACGAGGTTCAAAATTTTAACACATACCATTTAGATTAGAAAAACTATTTTTTAATAATCAGGGACTCTATGTAGGGTAGTGGTAGGTAATAAAGGCCTATCACACTGTGGTTGTGGGTTCGATTCCTGCAGATTTGTCTGACGCGATGGGTTATCCCCCAACCTACAGGTTTTCCTTTTCCTAAAACTATAGTATTATAATACTCCAAAAATAATATTCAGAAATGTTTTAACCATAAAAATACTATTCAATGTTCAACTTAATCCATCCCAACCTTTATAGTTATCCATAATACCTTTGTCCATACATTCACTAAAAGGTCTCTTAATTCCAAAATCAATTTATCAGATTTCCCAAACAAAGTGACGTTTCTCTTATTGTCACATAATAAAAATATTATTACCTTAATCATATTAAAACCTTAAGGAAAACAAAAAGTACTGCAGTACAATCCTTATATATATCACATTATTCTTATAACTAGATTATAATCCTTGAGTCCAAAAGCACCAATACAATAATTATTACACTTCAACTGTAGTAACATCATAAGATTATCCTTGATCCCTTGGCGTTTTCTGAGGTAACTTTCCCTGACGCTTAGGACATTAATTTTCATAAATCCCCATTTCCCTAAAATTTTATCATTCAACATTGATAGCCTCATTATTTCCCTTGCAATCACATGCCTGGTGACCTTTTTATCCACATTTATAACAAACTCCCATTACATTTAGGCAAGTACCGGGGTGATTCTTCCCACAATTATCGCATAATGGAAAATCCTTCTTTCCCTTTTTCCCTTTATATGTCTCCTACTCCACCGTTATCTTATTCTATTGCATTACTTTATTGTCATAAGATTTGGAGAATTCTTTTTATGTCTTGATAGAACACGATACTATATCTTCGTACATTGAGAATGATTGTGATACTAATGCTCAATGGAGAAAGTGTTTTAACCCTGAAAAGAAACGATCAATCTTACTTCTTGGGTTACGTATATAATCTTCTGCATGCCTTGCTATCCTTGTAATGGTAGCCTCATACTTTGAGAAATTCTCATCCTCCTTTTGTATCAGACTCAGAAATTGCCTTTCCATATTTGCTCGATGGTCACGAGGGAAGTATTTTTCTAAGAAAAGCTCTTTGAACTTCCTCCATTCCATATTTGATACTTCATCATCTTTCTTTGTGTTTTGAATCAGCGACCACCATTGATCAACATCTCCAGTGAGGCGGTAGCTTCCATGACAACCTTCTCCCTTTCGCTACTCCCCAAGGCGTGGAATATTTTCTCTAAGGAGTTTATCCATTTCCCAGCTACTAATGGATTTGTTCCCCCATTATATATTTGTGGTTGTTGCCTCATGAAGCGGTCTAAAATTGATCACCAATGTTGCGGATCAGGGTGCTCCATACAAGTACTTTTATTATTCATAACCTGAGTGAGTTTTCCCAGTATGGTAATAAGTTGATCAGCACCAATTGTATCTCCTTCTCCATAATAATTATCTTGAGTGGGAGGTTAATCCCTACACTGAGGGCATGCATTGATACGGTTTCAATTCCTCCCACTAGGCACCATTTCTAAACAATGGCATAAACTAGATTAGTTTATGAATCAAAATACATAATTCCATACTTGTAGAAAACCTAACATAAATTGAACTAGTTATGGATATAATCCATAAACATAAAAATGTTTTCTTTGAGGAAGTATATACTCATAAACCCTTCATAATGGTTTTTAAATAAAATAAGATTTATCCTAAACATATCCCCCAGGAGTGTCGTAACCAAGAGTGAATCAAGGCACATTGTCTTGCACCAGTTCCCATTCGAGTCTAGCTCAAAGTGGTGTTTTCAGGATTTACCCCTAGGTACATCTGCGCCAGATCATCCTCTACCTGCTCGTATACAGACAGGGATGTATTCCTCGGAAAACTCACAAAATCCATAAAACAACAAAATTATAGGAAGTTCTTCTATACTAATCCTCAATTTATATCTTAGGGATATGTGCTCTAATCAGAGTTTATCTAAATCAAGCATCCAAGGATAGTACTAAACTTCCTCTGATACCAACTATAACGCCCTGACCCCAGTTACCTAGAGTCGGTGCGTTATTGCGTAACATTGGCATAATCACAAAAGATCAAGTCTCAAAAGACCGATTAGTTTAGTAGCCTTGGAAACACTAGATACATTCATAAATGTTACATTACATCATAAAGTGAAAAACTACAACAAAAAATGTCTCCATAGTACACACTCATATCCTCATCTGACTATCCCTGAAGGTTATTCATAAAATACTTCTTCACATCCGGGAAAATATTAAAACATTGAAAGGGGTGAGCTCAGATGTTCAGTGAGGATAACAACATAGAAAAAGATTTCATAAATAAACATAAACATTTAAGGCAATCTATAACTAAAACAAAAGCCTTTTAAACTTGATCTTCAACATAATATGGAAAATGTAAAATGAAATAATTCCATTTACTTATTCACATGGATATTCTACTGGTCGAATAATCACATGCAATATCAATAACCACGTTCATAATGATGGAATTCATAATACCAGACTATCATAACCACGTAGCCTAGGCCTCGTGCCAAGACAAAAAATAATATTTTGTCAAGGCCTCGTCTCAAGACACTAGTTTGTCTCATGAGACCTACCGATGCATCGAAGAGCTATAGCGGGCTCCACCCGTCACTTATTATGTCCAATGCATTCCTAATATGAATAAGTTTAAACATATCATAAACCATAACATAATCATATCACATAAAACATGCATAAAGGAAACATAACATTTCCACATTTCAATCACAAGATATTAATACATCACATTGATATAATAAAAACATTATCAAAACCTTTTTCAATACCAAAATAAATGAAAATTAAAACATCATATTTATTTTTCATTTAAAAAAAAGTTATGGATTATAGAGGAAGCTGAAACTCAAATAATATTCACGGCGGTGGAGAAGTAGTTGTCACCACATATATAAGAAAAAACAACCCTTTTTTTTTCTTTTAGTAAAAACGCTTCCTATAAAAAGTTTTTTTTGAATAAAAGTAAACTTCAAATAGGTTTATACACCGTATAAACGAAATTTGTGTATAAAACAAAATAAGCCTCAATGAATGGTGATTGAGACGAATTCCCTTAAAAAGACCGTTTTTTAAATAAAATTGATCTATTATGTGTATTTACAATATGTACACATAAAGAAAGTAAAAATAAAATATAGGACATAATAATATCATGACATAATTTGAAATTAGTAGATTAACCCAAAGAATGGAAATTGGGATGAGAAATTCCCACACCTCGTGTCCGACTTGACTCGATCGTTCTTTAATCTCTGGAATAATAAACTAGAGTTAATTTTTATTTTCTTAAGAACTTTTTTCATGTTCATTATTCCTTTTATATCACATATTACCATGTTATGGACGTTATGTAATTATTTATGTTAATAACGGTCATTTTTTCGATCTTAGGTACTTGAGTCAAAAACATCTTATAATTACACGTTGTTCATGTGGTAAAATATCCATTATATACAGAATTATATTCATGATTTGGATATCATATATATTCTATATATCCAATATATAAATACATTTATATTTTTACATTACATTTAGAGGTAAGAAATGAAATGCATCGTTCATTGAGACGGTAAGTCGTACGTACGGATGAACGCTAGTTTCATTTCTATTTCGTATTTAATGGAATGAAAAAATAATTATATAAAGGTGAAATATAATTCCAGAATAATATAATTTATAATACCATTTACTTCATCCTTTATACATCCCACATATGGCATTAACGATTCAAATCACTTTGAGGGGGCGGTAGTCTGCACTTCCTAAAATGAAATTATCGCATTTACCCATAATGGAAACCATAAAGGTATTCCATAAATGAAAAATACAGAATCTTAAGTAAAACATAAAAATATTATATATCATATATAAATACAGTGACATCTTAATGGCCACCTTTGAGGGTGTTATATGATTGTTGAACAATCATCGTTTAGTGGGGCAGAAATTCACCATCCATAGAAATAGTATGTTCTTTGACCATTAGATGTACGTGTGTGTATGTGTAGCTCGAATACATCTTATAACAACATCCTAGTATATTGAGGATACTTTTTTTGTTACAAAAGAAATGAATAAAAAGATTTTAGGCGGTTGGAGGAGCAAAATAAAACATAAGAACTCAAGAGAAAACACTACCTTTAAAACGGGTAACTCTTTTTGATTTGAGCTCAAAGGCTTCTTGGGGAAGACTTATGCCCAAATTGAGGATAGTAGGAGTAAGATAGGGAAGTTGAGAGAGTATTTGGGCCATGATTGGCCGAGAAAAAAGGCTTTGAAGGTGTGAGTAATGTGGTAGGGGTGGGGGCCTTTTATAAGAGGAGAGGAGGGGCACTCTTGGAAAGATTGAAATGTTACTTTATTATGAAATTATTTTCGGAATATAAAGGTCCCAAAATGATATATTTAGAGTCTATGGATATAAGGGTTCGAATTATACTCATCCAATAGGTTTTTTTTTCAAGTGTAAGCCTTATATTTTACATTATCTTTCAATTTTATTTAAATCGTTAATTAATGAGGTAATCACTGCATCATCATTGTGTCACAAATATTTTAATTAATATAATGTCTAAAAATTATAAAAAAATATCATGAAGTAGAAAGTCGTTTTATATTTCTAATGAATATTTGTAGGAACAAATATGACTTGTATAACCCCATTTAAAAATTGTGTTAGTAAAACAACTCATGTAAGTGACATTTTTATTTTCACATTAAATAAAAGGTTTTTAATGTCATTTTCCTACCAAAGTGTATCCATGGGGTCCCCAAGTTGTCCCATGTATTTTTTTGGTCGTCCATGACTCATCCAATAGGGGTAGGATAAGTGTAACGGTATTTTCATATTTTTATAATGTCATTTTTACCTTAAATTTCCCTAATTTCCTTTAATCGCGATTAATTAAACATAAAAGTGACTATTCACCAAAAATTATTTTAAACCCATTGAACCACATTTTAATTCCTAATGAAAACCATGTATGTCATATTTTTTAAAATCAAATCATAGAAGTGGTAATGTTTCATTTAAACGAAAAATCAGTTTTTTAACTACGACTTAGTGGATTCACTATTCATCAAAAATTGATGTTTTTCAGAACAATGCCAAAATTTCACCCAAAGATATAATTGATATTCTGAAATAAAAAATGATGGCTATTTTACAAAACTAAAAACATATATGTTTAATTAATTAATTTTATAAATAATTCCTGCTGTCACAACAAATAGCGTGTTTTTAAGAAACAATATATATCAAAAGATTGACAATTGTTTATGTCAAATTTCAAAGTGAAAATATTTATAATGACCACCATAGGATAAAATGGTAAAAATATATTCTAACTATACTTTAAAACCACTCAATATTATAATTTATCACTATAAATAATTTTGATTAAAAAATTTGTTTTTAAGTATTTTTCAATATTCATAAAAATTTAGAAGTTCTCAGAAAAATACCAAATATTCAAAATAGGATAATTTTGATATTCTGAATCCAAAAATGAAGTCCATTTTGAAATATAAAATATATATAATTTCAAAAAGTTGGTATTACTATTCATAATGGTTATTTTTATTGGTCGTGGTGTGTTAGAATCTCGAACTTGCGTACAATGCATGATATTGCATTATTGAAAGTGAAGCATATCGTGAAAGCTAGGGGTGTTAAATTATATATTGGACAATAAATATTCATTATAAAGAATAAAAAATTTCCTACATAATGGTATTTTATATTTAATTTTTATACATTGAATAATTAAATTTATTTATGACACTATAATGATTCTGTATTTTCCTAATTAATGAAATAATCAAATAATTGGTATTATAAATGTTATAATAAATATAATTTTCAAAGATTTGATGAAATACACGAATTTTATTGGTTAATATGACATGTTATTATTTCTTAAATCAATTTTATTCGAATTAATAAGTGTGTTAAGACTTTAACAAAAATAAATTATTAAATATAGTCAAAATTGAAATAAAAGATTTTTTAAAACAAATATTATATTATTAATTGATATTCTTTTCCAAAAAATCTAAGGATCCACCAAATAACTTATATCGTGATTGGTGTATCATTATTGGACCACTTGTGGGTCTCTTGGAAGTATATAGTATGTTTATTAATCATATAATATAATAATACAAAGAGACATGGTAAATGTCAAACTATTTAACTAAGAGTTAAATATAAATGATATGATTAATATAGTGACCCAGACCTCTCTAAAACCTATTGGTTGTGTGTATTTAGACCCATTACCACCTTATCTTCCAAATAAATCAGTTTGGATCCATTATAAACGGAATATGAATTTATTATAAAATAATACTTTTAATTTTTCATAAAGAGCCCCTCCTCCACCTTATAAAAGGACTCCAATTATAACCAATTCCTCACATCTATAAATCCTTTTGTCTGGTCCAAACTCAGAACAATTAATCTCCATACATCCCTCTCCTACTCCTAGAAGCCTTACATTATTCATAAGGAACTTCAAGAGTCCTTTTGGTTCAAGCCAAAGGGAGTTACCAAAATTAAAGGTAACGATTTCTATTAACTTCTTTTTTTATTACTTCTCCAACCCCTAAACTTTTTAATTATATTATTTTGTTACAAAACCTGTATCCTGAATATAGTAGTATGTTTTTATGATAAGGATTCAAATTATACTTACACACACCACCGTCTAATGGGTGATGAACATAATTTTTCTGTAGAAGGCAACCAAACGCCCCACAAAACGACGATTGTTCATATTATCTCCTACCGCCGCTCATGGTGGATATTATGATAGAATTGTAATTAAATATGATATTTATGATATTAATTTTATATATAATCTCCTGTAATTCCATTTTAATTCATACCATTATTTGTTTCATGTTGTATATATATACAACAATTTCATTTGAAGAAATGCGGACTACCGCCCCCAAAAGTGATATGACTCGTTAATTCCATACATGGAACGTATAAAGGATGGTGTTAATGAACATAAGTAAAATATATAAGATATTATATTATAGTTGAATTATAATATACCGATGTATCATTTGGTTTTGATTCCTTTCAAAATTAATAATGAAATGGAAGTAGTGTTCGTACATACGTACGGATTACCATCTCCATGAACTCGATGAGATTCATTCCCCATCTTATTCATTAACGGATAATTTTAATTTTATGGATAAAAATAATGTTAAATGGATTAATTTTATTCTGTATATAAATCAAATATATCCTATTCATAACAAACATTCCTTACGTAACCAAGCATATAAATGAAAATGAATCAGTTAACACCGAAATGAGGATAATACTAAAAATAAATATTAGAAGATCATATATGATATTATATTAATGTATATGATTCTTCAATAACAATTATTTCTCCATTATACAAGAGGTTAACCAACCCTCGAACAAGGAAAAGTACACGGAATTGGTTAATTCCAAATTCTCATTATTATCTGAGATTTTTTATGTGTAAGTATTTATTGGGACAATTTTATGATCCAAGTCCATTTTTCAAAAAATGTTTTAAAAATGAATATTATAAGTATTTTGGAAAGGTAGCATTTATCAAGATCATAATATTAAATGTTTTAATGATTTATCTTCTTAAATATTTTTAATTACTGTACATGTTTTCAAAATGAATTTAAGTATTTATTTATTTGGACATGAATGATTTGAAATGATAATTCCTTTAAAAAGTTTCAAAGTGGTATTGTAATGGACTAGACCTCTCTGACCCATTATTTTGTCAAAAAGAAGGTAAAGAAGAGTTCTTGAGGGTAAAATGGACTATTCCCACACTTTCCATAATTTTGAAACTATACGCTGTGTAGTTTGAGTACACACCGTGTACCCCCATTTCGGGAATACCTCATGTTGCAAGCCCTGTCCTTGCTGTGTGGAATAATTAGTGCATGTCGTGTGACCAGTTCTACATGTCGTGTAGTCCTTCCCCGTGTACAAATTATCATTCAACGACCGTATGCTGTGATGGAGTCGTGTCCCCGCTGTGTGCAATAAATGGGTACACACCGTGTGTCCAAACTACACGCTGTGTAGTCCCTCCCCACGTATTCGTTACCCTCAAACCGTGTGTTGACCAGTCAACGGCCGCAGAGCCATGTTGGAAGCCGCGTGGAGACCATGTGAAATAACCGAGTACACGCCGTGTACAATAAATTACACGCCGTGTACTTTTCCTTTTCTCACCTATAAAAGGACGAGTCCCCTCCTCCTTTCAATTCACTCCTCTCCTCCCCTCTCCTCTGACAAGATCACTCCAAAGAGACTCAAAGGCTCTTCCTTCCATAACTTCTTCATCCAAACTCCGATTTACGATCCATCAGTGACCACGGGATCGTAACGATGAGGCAGAGCTTCCGAGATTGGATTAGTTTTCTTTCCTTTGGCCTTTCATTTCCAACTTCCACCCGAGGAGGTTTTTCTGGGACCCGATAGAAGTGACGGACGTCGAATGACGTCTTCTAATGTTGATCCGGGGGAGCACTGTGATCAAACCCTTTTGAGGTAGGGATCTTACCTTCATCTCTCTAATTTGTGCATCAGGCGGGGTGGGTATCCTCTTTTTTTCATGAGAAATAGTTGAACCTTTAAATAAAGATAATAACTGGATAAAGAACGGGTATGGGAAGTTGTGATTGAAGTTACTTTATATCCTATGATATTATGTTGTGAATTGAATGAGCTTCTACCTACTGAAAATAATAGTCGTTGGGGGCCTTTTCTTACACAATTAAATGTTGACCTCTCCTTCTGGATTTTCTTATGGATGGAAACCTTGCAGAATGTAGAATTTGGTTTATCACGTAACGTTGGTTGTTAAAATATGGAACCCTTGTGTGATCAACTCGGTTAAAAAAATGGATGAATGAACATGAGGGTGTTGGATTGGTTATGTGGCATGTGTTGGGTGTGTTTTGTGGGTTGTTGGGGATCAGGTGAGTAGCGGGGCTATAGTTAACTTAGTTGTGGGTTAGTGTGAATGCTATGTTGGTGATGGGAAGCGGGGCTGTGATAAATGGTATTAAAGGGATAATGATGTATGATGTGGTTGTGGTTATAGTGGTTGGAAGTGGGGCTGCTGGGATGGGTTGAATGTGAATGGAATATGGGTGGTGAATATTAAATAAAAGAGGAAGATTTAATGAATGGTGGGTCATGGTAATGGAACGAGATTAATAATCAATGGGGTTGGTTGGTTGATAAGAAGGACCTTGCTGTGCTGCTTGTGTTTTCCTAACTTGATTTGTGGATGACAGGGATATGTTTACGAACGATTGATGTTGTTGGTTTTGGATAGTTTCCGAGTAGTTAAGGAACTAAATAAACTATTTCCGTTGAAGCGTGAAAACCTAAATTGGGTTGGGATTGTTTATTGTATTCATACATTGTGGTAGTAGTACTGAGGAACATGCTCAGTTTTCTGTTTAGAAGCCATAGGTTGGGATGTGTGTTTGGAATATATATATATATATATATATATATATATGTATCTTTTTTTTTCTCACCCCACTCATGTTGAGAACTTAGTGCCGAACACTCCCATTTTATGGGAGAGGGTGTTTTTCCTTAGTTACTAGCTCCTTCCTGCTCCTTCTTCCCTAGGCTGTGATGGCTTGAGGCGACCTTACACCTAATAATATTCGGGTAGGTTTTGATTGGGGTGGTTTTATCCCAAGACTCTTCAGGCAGGTTCTATTGTTTCCCAAGAATCTTCGGGATGAGGCCCAGGTGTGTGCGGGCAGGATACGTGGTTGTGAGTCCCAAGTGTGTGTGGGCTGGATACTTGGTTGTGAGGCCCAGGTGTCTGAGGGGGGTATAGGTGGTTGTGAGGCCCAGGTGTGTGCGGGCGGGATATCTGGTTGTGAGGCCCAGGTGTGTGTGGGCGGGATACGTGGTTGCGAGGCCCATGTGTGTTTGGGCAGGATACGTGGTTGTGCGGCCCAGGTGTGTGCGGGCGGGATAGGTGGGTGTGAGGCCCAGGTGTGTGCGGGTGGGATACGTGGTTGTGAGGCTGAGGTGTGTGCGGGTGGGATACATGGTTGTGAGGCCCAGGTGTGTGCGGGTGGGGAGAGTGTGGCTGCGTCAGGACGTTCGTCGTTAGGAAGAGGATTTAACTAAAGGGAAAAGGTGAGGGTTACCCAATACTCTTGTTCTTATATACTACTACCTGTTGTGATTATGCTTTTGGTGAGTTTGGCTGGTGAGGTTAGGTGGATATAATTCTTTTCTAGGTTTATTCTGTTGTTCTCACGGGACATTTGGATGTCTCCCCACTTGTGTAGGAGAGCATTAGGTTTCCCTACTGAGTATACACATATGCTCACCCTAATTTTACTTTCAGCTTTCTAGGAGGACTACAAGGTCTATACGGGACCCTAATAGTCGGACAGTTGGAGTTGTTTCTGTTGCTGTACCTTTATTTTCTGTTGGTATTGTACTTGGAGATTTCTTGTACTTGTACCTTGTTATAATATTGTTTAGACATGCATGTGGTCTTGGTTTGGGTTTATTTCTGTACACTTTTTTTTTTCTTTTTTGGTGGTTGACTTCTCCTATTTCCCGAACATAAATAATAAAAAGTGTAATGCCTCTCATATTTGTGAAAACTCATACCCATGGTGCTAGTCGCCACCCTGGGGCCTACTGGAGGCGGGACTCGGGGTTCATTATCTCCCTTTCACCATTGCCAGCTCGAGAGGGGCATCCTTGGTGGGAGGGGGTCGTGACAGAATGGTATCAGAGCTGATGGTAGAGAGATAGGATGGAGTCTGGAGTTAGGCACAGTGAGGATTTCATGGGATGGTAGGGAAACAGTGATAGTTAATCTTGGTGTGTGACATAGGCCACGAAAAACTAGCTTGGACATGGGATTTTAAGGCCCCCCATGACCCGATGCAAGGACATTGAGCCTATCAAACCACCAAGTGAGACTACATTGATTGTATCGTAGAAACCCTAGGGAAGGTACATGAATCATTATGATTGTGTTTTACTTGATTTGGGTGTTCTGGGAAAAAAATTGAAATAAAATGATAAAATAAAACCTTGAGTTTTTCTTTAATACTCGGGCTTAGGCATTCTTTGTTTATCGTACCTCTATGGCACCTGGTCGATATAAGAGAGGCAAAGGAGTTTGGCGTGGACAATTGCACGCAGGAGAGTTGACAGCTCTGGCAGGACCAGAGTTGGTGCGAGGTACGATTATTTTGTTCAGCACTCGTGTTTCTTATTTTTTTGATTCGAGAGCTTCGTACTCCATTGTTGCACCTGGTCTAGCCCATGATTTGGTACTAGACGTAGAGAGACTTTTCGTACCACTCGTACTGAGTACACCAGATGGAGGCCTGACCAGTGTATCTTCTATTTGTCGGGGATGTGGGATGACGTTGGGACCACATCGATCTAGTGGGGACCTCCATCTATTACAGATGCAGCCATACGATTTCATCCTAGGCATCGACTGGTTGTTTTCTATTAGTTCCATTATTGACTGCTTCCGGAGAAGAGTCGTGTTCTGCGACGTGGATGGGCAACGCGTATCTTTTGTTGGTGAGAGGAGCTATCAGGAGGGAAGCCAGCGTGTAGAGCCTATCCTTTCCTTGTTTGGCGGGTTATCAGTGGTTCCAGCTGATACATAGATGATGGATGCCCCAGAGGTTGTTGGGGAGTTCCTAGATGTTTTTCCGAAAGAGGTTGTGACTGTACCCCCCGACGTGAGATTGAGTTCGGAATTGAATTTCAGCCTGGTGACCGTCCGTTTTTGATGGAACCTTATCAGATGGAACATTCGAATTTGCGGGAGTTGTGGATTCAGATTGACAATCTGATGGAGAAGGGTTTTGATCAACCCAGTGGGTCACCATGGGGTGCTCCATTTTTGTTCGTGATGTAGGCAGATAGTGGTATCAGGCTATGCAGAGTCTACCGAAGGATGAACTAGGTAACGGTCAAGAACCGTTACCCCCTCCCAAGGATAGATGATCTCTTCGACCAGCTGAGGGGAGCAGGTTGGTTTTCCAAGATTGATCTACAACCTGGATATCATCAGTTGAGGGTCAATGACAGTGACATCTCGAAGACGGCTTTCAGGTGCAGGTATGGGCACTTAGAGTTTGTAGTGATGCCATTTGGAGTTACGAATGCACCAGCTGTGTTCATGGGACTTATGGACTTTGTCTTTCGAGAGTTTCTGGACTAGTTCCTCGTCGTGTTTATCGATGACATCCTGATCTACTCAAGATTAGAGGAGGAGCACGTTGAGCATCTCAGGGCAGTCTTGGAAGTCCTTCGACACCACCAGATTTACGGAAAATTGTCGAAGTGTAAGTTCTTGATGCAAGAAGTACACTTCCTTGGGCACGTGGTGTCTCAGCATGGAGTATCGGTGGACTCGTCGAAGGTGGAGGCATTTGTTTCTTGGGTAGCACCCAAGAGCGTGGCAGAAGTTCATAGTTTCCTGGGTTTAGCAGGTTACTATCGGAGGATCGTTTAGGACTTCTCTCGAGTTTCTACTCCATTGACAGCTATGACAAGGAAGAACCAGGTCTTCCTATGGAGCGAGAAGTGCCAGAAATCTTTTGACTACCTGAAGGGGAAGTTATTTAGTGCTCCCGTACTCCGGTTTCCAGAGGAAGGGTTGTTGTATGAGGTGTTTTGTGATGCATCTAGCCTTGGTCTGGGGTGAATATTGATGCAGAATAAGGGAGTGATTTGTTATGGGTCTAGGCAGTTGCACCCTCACGAGAATAACTATTTCACCCATGACCTTGAGCATGCAGCAGTAGTGTTCACACTGAATTTGTGGCGACATTACCTCTTTGGGAAGCACTTTTTGGTCTTCTCAGATCACAAGAGAATGCGTTATATCTTCTCCCAGTGTGACCTGAACATACGACAGTGGAGATGGGTTGAGTTTCTCCAAGACTATGACTTTGATATCTCTTACACTGAAGGTAAGGGTAGCGTTGTGGCTGATTCCTTGAGCAGGAAGTCTCATAAGGAAGTGGTTCGAGAATCCACTGATGTCTGGAAAGCGATGGGAGAGTTGGCTGCCTTGCACATGGATGCAAGGGAAGAAGGTGTTAGAGGATGTTTGTTTAAGATGACGATGCAGTCATCCCTATTGCAGCAGGTGGAAGAGTCTCAGTGGGGGGACTCCGAGGCAGAAGTGATGCTTGATCGTGTCAATCAGGGGAACGCTCCAGAAGGAGGGTTAGAGGACAGCCGACCTCGGATACATTTCCATGAAAGGTTGTTTGTTCTGGAGGCAATGCGTGAGGGAGTTCTTCGTTAGTTCCATAGCTCAGCCTTGGTGGTACATCCAGGAGTTTCAAAAATGTACTGAGGCTTGAGCGATCAGTTTTGTTGGCCCGGGGTGAAACGGGCAGTGGCGACGTTTGTGGCTAAATGCCCAATGTGTCAGTAAGTGAAGGCTGAACACTGTGTTCACGATGGTCTGTTTCATCCTTTAGATGTCCCCGAGTGGAAGTGGGATGACATCTCAATGGATGTCGTCACATGAATACCCAGAGCTCAGGGTGGTTATGATGTTATCTGGGTGGTGGTGGATCATCTGACAAAATCAGCTCCCATCATAGCAATTAATGAGGTGGGCCCGTGGAGTAACTTAGCACAGAGTTATGTAGACAAGGTGGTGTGTCTGCATGGAGTTCTGAGGACTATCATCTCAGATCGGGATACTCGGTTTACCTCACGAGTCTGGGGGGGTTACAACAGGGTTTTGGCGCCCAGCTATGCCATACCACTGCTTTCCACCCCCAGACCGATGGGCAGACGGAGCGGACTATCCAGACGTTGGAGGACATGTTGTGAGCATGCATTCTGGGTTTTAGAGGATCATGTGTACGAAACTTTCCTTTAGTACAGTTTGCCTACAATAACATCATCCACTCTACTATTGGCATGGCACCGTTTGAGGATTTGTATAGAAGGCCAGGTCGTTCACCCATTTGCTGGGTAGAGGTTGGTGAGATAGGTTCTCTTGGGCCATAGGTAGTGCAGAGCACCACAGAGAAAGTCCAGCATGTACGTGAGAGGATGAAAGTAGCTCAGGAAAGATAGAAGTCTTATGCTGATCGTTGGAGGAGGCCCTTGGAGTTAGAGGTGGGGGATCATGTGTTGTTGAAGGATTCCCCTCGATGAAGGCAGAGGAGGTTTGGGAAAGGGAGAAAGCTCTCACCTAGGTTCATCAGACCTTTTGAGGTGCTGAGGCGAGTTGGTGAGGTGGAATTTTAGCGAGCCCTGCCACCATAGTTGGAGAAGGTTCATGACGTCTTCCACGTATCCTAGATTCGTCGGTATTTACATGATGAATCCCACATTATCGACTGGGGAGAGTTAGATAATGGAGATGACGCGACCTTCGAAGAACGACTAGTCAGAATCGAGGATCATAAATAGAAGGTACTCCGTGGATGAACCATTCTGTTGGTTCGTTTGTTGTGGAGGCATGGCGGCCTCGAGGAGAGAACTTGGGAGCGGGAGACCCAGATGCACGCTCAATACCCGAAGTTATTTTAACTTATGTTTTTCTTTTTTCATCTGATCTTTGTGTTGATGTTGTACTATGTACCTTTGATATATGGAATTCTTGGCTTGTCATTTGTGAGACTTTTTGTTTCCTTGTTCCCTGGTAATGTGTAACATGTATGGATGTGTGGAAATGGGGAAAGCCTGACCCTTAATCGAGGCACATTAATGCGAATGCAATTGAACCCGTGTGGGAGAGTCAGTTCCACCTATAGCGGATTATATCTCAACATAGGAGAAGAAATTTCACAAACCCACATGTTCAGGCAGTGTGTTGGTTGTGTGGGGTTGGGGGTAGTTCGAGTTGAAAAATCCTAATGTATGAAACTGGGAAGACCCAATTAATAATCAAGATGCATTAATGATGACGAGATTAAACCTGTGCAGGCGAGTCAGTGCCACCTAAAGCGGATAATATCTCGACATAGGGGAAGGAATTCCTAACACATATGATTAGGGTTGTTGGTTGGGATCCTGTTATATTGAGAAACCTAAGAGGTATATTTTTGGGTTCCTCTAGGTTGGTTTTTGAATTCTACGGGATGAGAATGTTTTAAGAGGTATCTGCTGTAATGGCCTGGACCTCTCCTGTCCATTCCTTTGTCAAAAAGAAGTTCAAGAAGTGATCTGTAGGGTAAAGTGGACTTTTCCCATACATTCCAGAATTTTGAAACTACATGCAGTGTAGTTTGATTACATGCCATGTACCCCCTTTCCAGGTATACCCCGTGTTGCATGCCATGTCCTTGCTATGTGGAATAATTGGTGCACACCATGTGACTGGTTCTACATGTCGTGTAGTCCTTCCCCGCATATGCGTTACCAGTCAACGGTCGGGTTCCGTGTTGGAGCCGTATCCCTTCCATGTACAATAAATTGGTACACTCCGTGTGTCCAAACTACATACCGTGTAGTCCCTCCCCGCGTATGCGTTACACTCAAACTGTGTGTTGACCTGTCAATGGCCGAAGAGACGTGTTGGAAGCCACGTGGAGACCGTGTGAAATAACTGAGTACACACCATGAACTTTTCCTTTTCTTTCCTATAAAAGGAGGGGTCCCCTACTCCTTTCAATTCACTACCCTCCTCCGCTCTCCTCTAAGAAGTGCTCTCCCAAGAGACTATAAGGCTCTTCCTTCTATAACTTCTTCACCCGTGATCCTATATACGATCCGTCAGTGGCCACGGGATCGTAACGATGAGGCAGATCTTTCGAGCATGGATCTGTTGTCTTTCCTTTGTCCTTTCCTATCCGACTTCTACCCAAGGAGGTTTTGCCGGGACCCGATAGAAGTGACGGACGTCGACGAATGTCTTCTAATGTTTATCCGGGGGAGCACTGTGATCAGAACTTGTTGAGGTTGGGATCTTACCTCCGTCTCTCTAATTTTTGCATCATGCGGGGTGGGTATAATCTTGTTTTCATGAGAAACAGTTGATCCTTTAAATAAAGATAATAACTGGTTAATTAACGGGGATGGGAAGTTGTGATTGTTGTTACATTATATCTTGTGATATTATGTTGTGAATTGAATGAGCTTCTACCTACTGAAAATAACAGTCGTTGGGGGCCTTTGATTACGCAATTAAATGTTTCGCTCTCCTTCTAGATTTTCTTATGGATGGAAACCTTGTGGAATGTGGAATTTGGTTAATCAAGTAAAGTGGGCTGTTAAAATCTGGAACCCTTGTGTGATCACCTCGGTTAAACAAAATGGAATAATGAACATGTGGGTGTTGGCTTGGTTATGTTGAATGTGTTGGGGGGTGTTTTGTGGGTTGTTGTGGATCAGGTGAGTAGTGGGGCTGTAGTTGACATAGTTGTGGGTTCGTGTGAATTCTATGTTTGTGATGGGAATCGGGCCTACGATAAATGGTATTAAAGGGATAATGATGTACGGTGTGGTTGTGGTCACGGTGGTTGGCAGCGGGGCTACAAGGATGGGTTGGATGTGAAAGTACTATGGGTTGGGAGTATTAAATAAAATCAGAAGATTTAATGAATGGTGGGGTGTGGTAATGGAACGGGATTGATAATCAATGGGGTTGGTTGGTTGATAAGAAGGACCTTGCAATGCAGCTTGTTTTTTCCTAACTTGATTAGTGTATGGTAGGGATATGTTTACAAATGATTGATGTGGTTGGTTGTGGATATTTTACCATTAGTTAAAGAAGAAAATAAACTATTTCTGCTGAAACGTGAAAACCTAAATGGGGTTTGTATTGTTTGTTGTATGCATACTTTGTTGTAGCAGTTCCGAGGAACGTGCTCAGTTTTCTGTTTTGAATCCATAGGTCGGGCTGTGTGTTTGGTATACATATATATATATATATATGTATCTTTTGTGTTTTATCACAACTCACCCATGTTGAGCACTTAGTTCTGAACACTCCCATTTTATGGGATAGGGTGTTTTTCCCTTAGTTACTAGCTCCTTCCTGCTCCTTCTCCCCTAGGCTGTGATGGGTTGAGGTGACCTTAATCATAAGACTATTAGTGTAGGTTTTTATTGGGGTGGTTTTAGCCCAAGAATCTTTGGTCATGTTCTTCAATTTCCCTTGAATCATCGGGATGAGTCCGAGGTGTGTGCGGGCAGGATACGTGGTTGTGAGGCTGAGGTGTGTGCGGGCGGGAGACGTGGTTGTGAGGCCCAGGTGTGTGCGGGAGGGATACATGGTTGTGAGGCCCAGGTGTGTCCGGGCGGGGAGAGTGTGGCAACGTCATGACGTTCGTCGTTAGGAAGAGCAGCTAACTAAATGGAAAAGGTGTCGGGTACCCAATACTCTTGTTCTTATATACTACTACCTGTTGTGATTGTGTTTTTGGTGAGTGTGGTTGGAGGTTAGGTGGATAGAATTCGTTGCTAGGTTTCTTCTGTTGTTCTCACTGGACATTTGGATGTCTCCCCACTTATGCACGAGAGCTTTAGGTTTCCCTACTGAGTATACTTGTATGATCACCCTATGTTTACATTCAGGTTTCTAGGAGGACTACCAGGGCCATGCGGGACCATACAAGTCGGACAGTTGGATTTTTTGTTGTTTTTGTACCTTTGTTTTCTTTTGGTATTGTACTTTGAGCTTTCTTGTACTTGTACCTTGTTATAAAATTGTTTAAACATGCATCTGGGCTTGGTTTGGGTTTATTTCTTTACACTTGTTTTTTTTCATTTTGGTGGTTGACTTGTCCTATTACCCAATCCTAAATAATAAAAGGGTAATGCCTCCCATATTTGTGAAAACTCATACCCTTGGTTGTAGTCGCCACCCCGGGGCCAACTGGAGGCGGGACTCGGGGGTCATTATCTCCCTTTCACCATTTCCATCTCAGGAGGGGCATCCTTGGTGGGAGGGGTCGTGACAGGTATGGGAAAATTTTATTCAAAAATCTATTTTAAATTACTTCCATTATAAATGTGTGAATTCACAATGATTTAAAAAAAGAGATATTTCTCTCAAATAGTTTTGATTTCATCTATGTCAACATCCTTTGATGAATTTTATGCTTATTTGAAGTTGATTTATTGTGATTCAAAACATCCATATAGTACTGATGGTTTTGTGATATGATTGACTGTGGATGTGTTATTTTTTTACCATTCATTGTTTATGGAGAATGTATTGACATTTCTTATGATAGTTTTAATATGAATGTTTATGTTATGTTTAAACCTATTCATATGAGGAATTCATTCGACTTAGTATGTGACGGTTAGAGCTAGCTATAGATCCTTGATGCATCGGTAGGTCTAATGAGACAAACTAGTGTCTTGGCACAAGGCCTTGAATACGTGGTTATGATAGTCCAGAATTATGAATTCCATCATTATGAAAGTGGTTATTGTAATTGAATGTGATTATTCGAATAGTATAATATCCATGTGAATAAGTAAATGGATATATTTCATTTTATTTCTCGCATATTATGCTGATGTTCATGTTTAAGAGTCTTTTGTTTTAGATATACATTGCCTCAAATGTTTATTCTTATTTCCGAATGATTTCGCTATATTGTTATTCGTACTGGGCATTTGAGCTCACCCCTTTATATGTATTATTTTTCACTGGATGTGAATAAGTATTTTATGAATGACCTGTAGGGATAGTATACGGGGATATGAGTGTGGAAAAAATATGATGTTGTAGTTTTCACATTATGATGTAATGTAAACATTATTAATGTATCCAGTGATTCTAAGGATACTAAACTAATCGGTCTTTCGAGACTTTATCTTTTGTGATTATGCCAATGTTATGTAATAATGCACCGAATCTGGGTAACTAGGGTTGGGGTGTTACAGTTGGTATCAGAAGATGTTTAGTACAAACCTTGGAAGCTATATTTATATAAACTCGGATTAGAGAACATCGTCCTAAGATGGACTTCGAGGATTAATATAGAATAACTTCCTAGAATTTTTCTATTATATGGATTTTGTATGCTTTCTGAGAAATGCATCCCTGTCTGGATACGAGCAGGTAGAAGTACCTCTGGCACAGATGTACCAAGGGGTAAAACCTAAAAACACCACTTTGAGCTACACTCGAAAGGGAACTGGTGAACGACAACATGCCTTGCTGCACGCTTGGTTACGAAAATCATGAGGGATATGGTTTTTATAATTCTCATCTTATTTAAAAACCATTATGAAGGTTTTATGAGTATATATATCCTTAATGAAGACATTTTTATGATTATGGATTATATCAATAAACTGTTTAATTTATGTTAAGTGTTTTAAATGTTTGGGATTAGGTATTTTTATTCATAAACTAATCTAATGTATTCCATTGTTTAGAAATGGCACCCAGTAGAAGGAATGAGAACTCCAACAATATGCGTGATCAAAAGAGTAAGAAGGATCATATATTTCATAGTCATATGATAGAATTTAGAATGGAAATAGTCTCCCATGTATTATCATCATATTAATAAATAGTATAATATGTTGATAAAATAAGTAATGAATTGTTGGAATCCTATGGATTTAAAGGGAAGCCAGAGAAAAAAATGATGGTAGAGAGAATGAAAGCTAAAGGGAAAAGGTAATGATGGATTTTCCCATATGTGATAAATGTGGAAAGAATCACCTGGGAAAATTCATGAAGGGAATGGGAGTATGTTATAAGTGTGGAGAAAAAGGACACCACGTTCGTGATTGCGAGGGTAAGAAAAAGGTTTCAAATGTACAATGCTTTATCTACAAGGAGTGGGGACAATACATGAATCAATGTCCAAATCATTAGAGTATGACCCAAATGATTCTATGGGATAATAATAATGTTTTGATACTACCACGGATGAAGAGGAATGACTAGTGTACTTATGTTGTTAATAAAGAATTATTTCATTTGAGTGTTGTATCAATGATGTACTGGTTCTACGAATTATGGAGATAAATAAGGATTTTACGACAATACTATTTCATTGAGGATTTGAGATTATATGGTACTATGAAAAGTGAATCAACAGCAAGTTAATTTTTTTGAAAATACATGGTTTATGGAAAGGTAATCCTTAATATGGTCTTTATAGTGAGGTAGTAATTTTGGAATACGAGATGGTTGATTTGGATAAATTATATTGGATATTCTTGACTACCTTGGTGCTGATTAATGATTTTATATTCCGTCATTGATGGAGATTAAAGAGTTTTTTTGGATAGAAGGAATATATCTAGTAATCTATAATGAATAATGGAGAGTGAATGTAATCAATAAGGTTTTATGGAAATTCAAGATATTACCATGTATTAAAATAATACATGATTAAGGTTATCACATGTTATTAAATGTAAAAAATGACATTCATTGTGTTTAAATTACTTATTAATTTTATAATGTGAGTTTGGTTATAAGTATTTTTGATAAGTCTAAAGGTCGTTATGGATTACGTTAGAAAGGTTATTTTTGTATTTTTATAAAAGGAAAACATGCAGACCGTGTGACAACCCGTCGCGTCAGACAAAGCTACGACAATCGAACCCACAACCATAGTTCTATTGGGATATATCGCCTACCACTGGACTACGTGAAGTTCATGGATGGTATAATGTAGTTTCTTTTTTAAAGGGTCTGATTTGTGAAGTATAAATTCATTGTATATAGAAACCTATACGATTAGGATAAATAGAGTTTTTTAGTTGTATTATGTTTTGAAGTGAAAGATGAGTTTTTGGAAGAAATTTATTAATGGATAAAACACTAATTATAATTTATGTATATATCCTTATGATCTTAGCCAATCTCATAAATAAATTACTCATCATTACGAAAAGGAACATAGAACAAAAACATTGTCCTAGATGGTACCTTAGATCATCACAAATTTATGCCGTTGTGATTGTTGGCCTTTTCATAGCCATGTTCCCTACCACTCTCCCTCATTTATTGATGGTTATATTTCTCTTCCATATCCATGTTTTCTTACATAGAACCCTTGTATGTGTTATTTTCAGTAACCTTCATACTTACAACTCTTTATTTTAAATAGAGGCCTCATTATTCCATTTTTTGATGTGGGATTTCAACTACGATATTTTGAAATGTCAACCAAAAGTTTCCAATACTAAAAAAATTTCATGGAGACAATTTATTGAAGTAGGGGAGAATTTAACCCCCCCCCCAATCTTCCATGGTACGATAACGTGCAATGTACGCAACACTGAGTTCAAGTACACCATGACCTACCAAACTAGCTAGTTTAAAAGTGGTTATGAAAAGTAATAACCAAATTATAAATTATATATATGTATAGATCCCATAAAATTTTAACATTAAATATTTCTTTTCATAGTTATAATATGAAGAAAAATTAAAATTTTCAATAAAAGAATTGTTTTTCCGAAAAATACAGTTTTTCCGCCTTTAAATGGAGAACCCTTTTTAAAAAATATATTTGACACTTTAATATGTTCAATTTAAAAAAATTAAATCATTATTTATAATTTTTACTTAAAAATTTAGTTTCAATAATTTTATGGTACTTTTCTAATAACTTTTATGTTTTGATGAATAATGAAAATTACTAAATTTTAATTAAAAACAACCTTTTTAATGGATATAATTAATAGTGATAAATTATGAATTTGAGTGGATTTAAAGTATATATAGAATATATTTTTACCATTTCATATAATTTAGTTCATTGGACGTAATTTCACATTTATATCGGACATAAACAATTGGCAGTCTTTTGATAGTTATTATTTCATAAAAACACGCTTTTTGTTTTAACAATGATAATTTATTTTATATTAATTTCTTCAACTTCTTTGTATTGAATTTAGAAAAATGTATTACATATTTAGAATCACGAGGTAAAAATTGTGTAAATAGGTATATTTTATTTTTGGACACATTGAAATAATTACTTGGGTAAATATTTTATTTATCATGGTTAAAGGGTAAATCTGGTAAATAAGGGTAAACAAAATAATATCATTTTAATAATAAATTACCCTAAAACGTGTCCTAACCATATTGGATGATACATTTCCGACCATGGGCATCTTTGGGTCGATTTTGGGACCCCATGGATCAACTTTTAATTGATAATAACACATTATATTAATTAAGTTAAAGTAAATACAAAAATGACATAAGCATATATCTTTTAGAAAATAAATTTTTACATAGAGTTATATATGTTATATTTTCAACTATAATTATTTATTAGAAATATAAAACGATTTCCTACATAATGGTATTTTATATATAATTTTTAGATATTGAATAATTAAATTTTTTTAGGACACAATAATGATGGAATATTTTCCTAATTAACGAATGAATCAAATAATTGATATTATAAATGTTAAAAGAAATATAATTTGAATGTTTTGATGTCATCCACGAATTTTATTGGTTAATATGACATGTTAGTATTGATTTAATGAATTTTATTCGAATTAATAATTTTTTTAAAACTTTATCAAATATCTATTATTAAATAGTGTCAAAATTGACATAAAAGAGTTTTTAAAACAAATATTATATTATTAATTGATATTCTATTCCTAAAAATCTATGGTTTGGACATATAACTTATATCATGATAGTTGTATTACTAATGTACCACTTGGGTGTCTCTTGGATGTATATAGTATGTTTATTAACCATATAATATAATAATACAAAGAGACATGGTATATGTCAAACTATTTAACTAAGAGTTAAATATAAATGATAAGGTTAATATAGTGATCCAAACCAGTCCGAAACCTATTGGTGGAGTTTATATCGATCCATACCCACCTTATACTCGAAATAAATAAGTTTGGAGCCATTATAAACCTAATATAAATTTATTATAAAATAATATTTTATTTTTTTCTAAAGAGCCCCACCTCCCTCTTACAAAAGGACACCACTTCTAACCAATTCCTTAAACCTCTCAAACCTTTTGGCTCGCCCAAACTCTACAAAAGTAACCTCCCTACCTCCCTATCTTCCACTTATAAGCCTTACCTTAGGTAGAGAGCACTTCAAGATTCCTTTTGGTTCAAACCAATGGGAGTAACCCAAATTAAAGGCAACGATTTCAATTATCTATTTTTCTTTTATACTACATATCCAACCACTAAACTCTTTTTATTATTTCATTTTGTAACAACACAAGTATCCTAAATATACTAGGATGTTTCTATGAGAAGTATTCTAACTACACTTAGACACACCTTCATCTAATTGGTGAAAAACATAATGTTTCTTGTGGATGGAAACCAAATGCCTCACGAAATGATGATTCTTCAAATTATCTCCTACCACCGCTCATGGTGGCCATTATGATGGAACTGTAAATAAATATGATATTTATGATATTTATTCGATATATAATATTATTTAACTCCATTTTATAGAATACCATTATTCGTTTCATGTTGTATATATATACGATAATTTCATTTGAGGAAGTGCGGACTACCGCCCCCTCAAAGTGATATGACATGTTCATACCATAAATGGAACATATAAAGGATGGTGTTAATGAATTTAAGTAACATTTATAAGATATTATTTTATACAAGAATTATAATATACCTATGTATAATTTGGGTTTTAATCATTTTAAAATGAAAAATGAAATGGAAGTAGCATTCGTGCCTGCGTACGGATTACCGTCTCCACGCAGACGATAAGATTCATTCCCCATCATATTTCTTCAAGACTAATTTTCATTTGATGGTTAAAAATAAAGCTTAATTACATAATATCATTCTGTATATAAATCAAATATATCCTATTCATAACAAAAATTCCTTATGTAACCATGCATATAAAGGAAAATTAATCAGTTAACACCGAAATGACGATAATACTAAAAGTAAATATTAGAAGATCATATATGATATTATATTAATGTATATTATTCTTGTATAACAATTATTTAACCATTATGCACGAGGTCAACCAACCCTCGACCATGGAAAAGTACAATGTAAGGGATAATTCCTCAATCTCATTATTCTCTAAGATTGTTTATGTGTATGTATTTACTGAGACATTTTTATCATCAAAGTCCATTTTTCTTAAAAATGATTTCAAAAATTAATATTTTAAGGATTTTTGAAAGGTTGTCTTTATAAATATCATATGTTTAATTTTTTTTAATGATTTATGTTTCTAAATCTTTTTAATTAATGCACATATTTTCAAAATGATTTTAAGGATTTTTTATGTGGACAGGAATGTTTTGAAATGATAATTCTTTTCAAAAGATTCAAAGTGGTATGCACACTTTGATTCAGAAAACTCTTTTAAATTACTTCCTTTATAAATGTATTACTTCTCAATGATTTTAAACAAAGTGATATTTATCTCAAATAGTTTTTATATCATCTATGTCAACATCCTTAGATGAATTTTATGCTTATTTCAAGATGATTTTTTATAATGAAAAACATCCATATAGTATTGATGGTTTTGTGATATGATTGATTGTGGATGTATTATTTTTATACCATTTATGGTTTATTGAGAATGTATTGACATTTCATATGCCAGTTTTAATACGAATTATTATGTTATGATTAAACCTATTCATATGAGGAATGCCTTAGAATTAGTAAGTGACAGGTGGAGCCCGCTATAGAACCTTGATGCATCGGTAGGTCTCATGAGACAAACTTGTGTCTTGGATTAAGGACTTGAACAAATCATATTTGTAATCTTGGAACAAGTCCTTGACTATTTGTTTATGATAGTCTGAAATTATTCATTCCATAATTATGAAAGTGGTTATTGTTATTGCATGTTATTATTCAACTAGTAGAATATCCCTATGAATAAGTAAATGGAATTATTTCATTTTTTTCTGTCATATTATGCTGATGTTAAAATTTAAGAGGATTATATTTTAGTTATACATTACCTTAAATGTTTATGCTTATTTATTAATGTTTCGGCTATATTGTTATCCTTTCTGGGCATCATAGCTCACCCCTTTATATGTTTTATTTTTCCGAGGATGTGAAGACGTATTTCATGAATGACCTGCATGGATTATGTAATGGGATATGAGTGTGGAGACAAGATGTTGTTTTAGTTTTCACTTTATGATGTAATGTATACTTTATTAATGTATCTAGTGATTCCAAGGCTACTAAAATAATCGGTCTTTCGAGACATGATCTTTTGTGATAATGCCAATGGTATGCAATAATGCACCGACTCTGGGTAACTGGAGTTGGGGAATTACAGTAATGAAGAATTTAAATATTATATGGATATGAAAACCCATTTTAGAATTTATGGTGTCATAGATAACAGAATTATTCGTGATTTTAAAACCCTATAAGTAAATTTTTCTAGAAAATGTTATTTATGCTATGATTTTTAATTCTTATACTGTGCTTCTAATTTTAGTAAATCGAGGGAACTAGAATGAATGAGATTAATGTAGAATGTGTATAATGAATTTATCATAATAAATCAAGTGGTATTCTCAATATAGTAGAAGATTTATTTGTCAAGTCAAATCATTTTTCCAAAAATTTGAGTATTAGTGATTATCTTAACTAACAACCAGGATCACCAAGTATGATAAATAATGAGTTCCTTGAGAGTTCAGGAAATAGATAACATTAGAGAAAAATATTCAGTTTCATTTATATCTAGAATGTGGAAACAATAACCTATGTTAATTTCATATAGGATGAAGATGGTTTTTAGAATATAGAAAAGAAGGACAAAATGTATGTATCTGAAATGAAATAATGAAGAGAAAGATTATTGAAATAGAATATAATATTTTAATGCCTAAGTAATTATTGATGTTTAAGTGTTTTATTTTTAAATAAACGGTCATTAGGAATCTCAATAATACCAGAGGAAATCTTAATATATGGATCAACAATGTGGTGTAAGTAATGGTTACATTGCAGAACATGAAAAACCTACAAAGGAAATATAGGAGGAAAGAGATATTATGAAATAGGATGAGGGAGAACTATTAATTGAATAATGATGATTGTCAAAATTAATGTTTTTAAGAATTTTAATTCCTGAATAATTTTATATTAAATATGAAATATATAAGGATTGATGGGTTTATGTTTTTTCGATAATAATTTATCAGAATACGTTGAGTTGTTCCAATGGAATAGAAACGTGATATAATTTTTATGTGATGATTAATTTAAATACATGACTGAGGGATATATAACCCTTAATATGAACCCTATGGTATGGTAATGTCTTTTTCAGAATGATATGTGGGTTATGAATAAGAAAATAAGAAGGTACCCATTACCTTTTAGGTAATTAAGGACTTGTGGAAAAATAGTTTATACTATCATGGATGATGTTGAATACTTATTGGTTTTATGAAATATATCCATTATTCTATAGAATAAGTAATCATGCATGTTTTCCATAATTTTTTATTATAATTTAGGTTATTACAATATCTCATGAGAATATATGATGTTGGTATTCACATGTTTGTAATGTGATAACAATGATCATCTTTTTATATAGATGTTAACCAATTTTATGATGACATCCTGACATTGTTTATAAAGGATTTTATTTTCATATTCAAAAGTATTATATGGTTAACCATTCAGAAATTTTTTTGTTTAACATCACAATAAGTATTTACCAATTTATGTAGTATTGAAAACATAGGTAAAAAAGATATTTATCAATTAGCCATATATCAAGGATGTCCATCTTATTTATTTTGTACATTATATTAGTATGGTTTTATAAAATGAGATCACATATTTTTTGTGACAGCCAATCTTGTCTGGTAATGTTGCAGGTCTTGAACCTAGGACCAAAGGAGGATAAGGGTTTAACACCTACCATTATCCTCCATGATATACATGTAAATGTATTCTTATTTTTGATGATTAATAATTAATGAAGAACTAGTAGAGTTAATTTTTTAGGTTTAATGATTAAAGTATTAACCTTGTATATTTTGAAGTATATTATGTGGAAAATAGTTATACTTTTCATTCTTTTATGGGCCTTATGATCTGTTTAATGATTATTTTATCACATCATGATTCAATATTAGTTTATGGATGCAAATTGTTTGACGTAATGGATGAATTAGAAATAGATAAAATCATAACTAATGAATGAAATTCAATATTTAAAAAATATATCAAGTACGTAAATTATTTTATTCTTAGTTTATAGAAGAATTACTCAACGTTTAGATAATGTTCAAAAGAAAATGGGTTATCCTAATATTGTTTTATCAAATTGGTTTTTAAATCATCACAGAATTATGATATTGAGGCCATCAACTTTTATTTGATAATTATCTTTTTTTTATCGATGTCATCAATCACAAACTATAATAATTCATAATTTACTTTTATATCCAATCATCACTCCCAACCTCTGTTCTCATATATGGAAACCAAGATATATATTACTTTTCGTAACAATTATGGTTCCAAAATTTCAATTTTGTGTGATATTTTAGAATCCATTACTGTAATCTGGGTTTCTATGAATTAAACTATAATGTATTAAACCATTGATAACCCAGAAAATTATTGAGGGATAAATTCATTTTAAAGAGGTAGAACATAGAACCATGATATTTTGTGAATTATTTAAAAAAAATTAATTTAATGGTTTTGATATATTAAATTTTTGGTAAGACTGAATATAGTTTATTTTATATTAAAGCACAATATTTTCCTTGAATTATACACAAAACAAGATAATCATGTAGTAATTGCAACATAAAATCTTGGATTAGATACATTTAACACCATGGTTAGCATGCATTATAGAAAATAGTGACTTTAAATGATGTATTGAGTAAAACGCAAGACGCTGTTTTTCTAAAAAATAGTATATTAGTAAAATGTTATTAATTATTATATTATTATATAAATTATAAGTTAAATTAGTTTTTATGAATTATATTAAGGAATTTATGATATTTATTTAAAAAAATGAGACGAATTCTTATGTTACAAATAAATTAGAAATAAAATGAAAACCAATTGAATATATAAGAAAATAATATTATTTTTATGGTTATAAAGCTATTTTCCCCTAATAAATTAAAAATTATTACAATTAATAAGTGATAAAAATATAATATATAGGATATATATTAAATCATATATTCTGGGTATTGATTTGATAGACTTTATAGACATAATATAATGTTCATATTTTAATGTAAAATGTAATATTTGGGATAGGGTAAACTTTTCGTATCTTTTTGTGAAGCTTAAATTGTTAATCAATAATTAAAAATACTGAATTTTAGTTCTAAATTGATTTCTAATGTAATTTATTTATAATGAAAAATTATATTTTATATTTTTTGAATATTTAATTATATTATATTTTTATCCATAAATATAATTTATGTAAATATTATCAATTTAACTTTGAAATTGGGTATACAAATTGAGAAAACTTTTGAATTGTTTTACGTTAAATACCTGCATTGTTGACCCAATTGCGAAATTATATTTAAATAAATATCTATCATTTTTGTGATTTTCATTTTGAATTACTGATTATTTATTTAGAATAAACCTAATTCATAATTTCGACTACACTAAAATTTGTCTCATTCAAAAAATAATATTGTAATTAATTAAAATTTATTACATCGATTAAAGTAAAAATAATCTTTACTAAAGAATAAACCTTTAATTAATGATGTAAAAGTACTAGAAAATTCTACTAAATCAATTTAATGATTATATATAGAAACTATTCCCAATTTTCTGGAATTGTTTCTATTATGGGAGACACATTCTGTGAAAAAACGTGGGTGAAATTCTGTTGCGAAAGAATTACAAGAGTGTCACTCCCCCTCAACTTTAAAATGGCCTCTTCTCATATACTACTTTACACCATTCAACCCAATTACATTAGGAAAACATCTACCCAAATATACTACCAAAATACTATCTTAGTTCTTGATTCCTCCATTTTTTTATAATTCCTACCACGTAATCCATTTCGAGAAAAAAAATGGAGGTACCCGATTAAGAGGTAATTACATCGCTCAAACTCCATTATTTGATTTTCATTGTACACTAACAGAAATATTTTTATACCATAATTGTATAAAAAACCATTATACAAAATATAATTGGATATTTTGATTCTAATGTTTCAAGATGTGCATACACACACATCTATCCAATGGGAAATGAATATATAGTTTACATTTACAGTGAACTGACTCCCCACTGAAAAATTATTGATCCTTTTTCTTTAACCACAACTCATGGTTGTCATTATGATAGAAAATAAGTTTACAAATAAAATATTTTATTATTTATTTTATATTATTAATTAATTATTATACAACATATATCTATATATTTACACTTTGTGTTAACACTATAATTTCGATTGAGGATGTCTGAACTACCTTCCCCTCAAAACGATATGATTCGTAAATACACTACATGGAATGTATTATAGATTTTTTTAGTGAATATATATGTTATATATGATATAATAACGATACACTAATAATTATATATATATATACATTCATATATGACTTCACATTCATTCTTTCAACTTTACAATTAAACCGAAATAATAATCATGTGTACATACAGCCTACCATCTCTATGAATGGTGTATTACATTTCATACATCAATATTATTTGTATTATGGTATTAAAAATACAATAAACAAAAATTATATTTAAATGATGGTTTAAATTCATTAAATAATGATATAATTATGAGGATAAAATATATAAAAAATTAAGACATTTGGGAAAAAATCGGATAAGTCCCAAAGTGAAACCACAACATTGAATTATTAACAAGAAGGTAATATTAAGAAATAATAAATATATATATGGTATTATTAGTAAGATTATTGTTCTTCTATAGAATTATATTAAATTTATATTTATTATTACTAAGTGGTTTTAATGGTTACTATGGTAGTCAAGACACGCGGTAACAAAATTTTATATCACTTTTTATATAAATGAGACACATGCCATGTTAACCATTATTTCCTTTTTTAACAATCATATACATAAAATAAATTTATTTTTTTATTATTACTCAAAATTTTTGAGGTATGTACATATCAATTCTATGATTTTTATCTCATTTTCTTTATGATTCACAATAGAAAAAATTGGTAAGACTGTTTTGTCTCACTTTACCTTATTTAAGATGAATGACATACTATACAACTATATTTTCATATGAGATATACATACTATCATTATCATGTAATATCATTAATATCCTTCATTTCATGATATTATAAAATTCATGTGGATTAATTTTATTATAGGTGGTGTATTGGACAAATTTGACAATTGATTATAGTATATTGAAACAATCTCATCAGTTTTGAAGATTCTATATGATTATAATTCATTTATTTAAATATTAAAATACTTATATCAATATAATTATTGAAAATTATTATCTTATAGTTATTCAAGATATATGCTGATATTGATACAATTTTTCTAATCTTTATTACATATGATATTTAATAAATTCTTTTTAATAAATCCCCACATTACCCTCTCTTATGTCGGAAATTTATGCTTTTTAAAAACCAGTATATATAAAAATAGTTGACCAAAATATTATAATATTATAAAATAATCACTCAGAAATTTATTTTTTTTCTTCTACCAATGATTTCAATGAAATTTTCTTAAAGGTTTTAAAACAAGGAATTTTTTTGATCCTTTTACTTTGAAAATGTCTATAGTTTATAAATTGTACGGAATGTACAAATTGACCCACCATTATTTCATTTTTGTTCACATTGACTGTTTAAAAGGTTAATTTTAATGTTTTTTTAATATATATTTTTAGAGAAATGGTTTTCAAATCATTTTTCTGAATTCAATCTATTATTTCGACCTATTTTTGTTTTAAAATATTTTTCAAAAGGGGAAATTTTAAAAAAAAATCAAAGGGGAATGGATAATTTCCACATGAATTATTTTTAAAAGATCATTATATATTATATTCCATCTAATATGAAATTAGTTGTTGTAATTCAATCTTTTTTTGAAATGATCTATGGTTTTTATTCATATTCATTCCATAATTAGTTTAAATATTGATTGCATGATTTTTATTTAACTCGATTATTTTCAAATGATATATGGATATGAAAGTCACTTATTTTCACAAGTGATGATTTTGAAGAAATTATTATGAAACATGTATCTCTTACCACTAGTTATGATATAATGAAATATTTACAATAAAAGTTTAATTTCACGGGTTATGTTATGATTGTTTTTAATTCTATGGAAAAAATATATTTTATTACATTGTGAGATTATTAGGACCAATATCTCTCTAAAATGCATTGGGTTAAGATTTATATCACCTGTGATAGAATCATATGGTCTTTAGTGAAATTCATCTCAACTAAGATATCTATGGTAGTGATCCATGAATACCAATAGAGAATAAAGAGTGATATCATGCAACTATGTTGTCCATGATACTGAACCATGACTTCCATGATGGTATGGGGAGAGAACCCATACTAATAATATGGCCTCAAATGTAATGCATGAGATACTATGGAAACCATATTATATGGTTACGCGTTTTCCAAAATTACATATTTTATTCTTAGGTTATGATTTCATGGATTATTTAATTTATTTCATTATGATTAATGGATTATTAACTATCAATATTTCATCCATGAATCTTGATTATTATCTTAAATGTTCATGGTATGATCTTCATCTATTTTTATCACATCTCATACTCTTATTCTCATGTTTATGATTACATGTCTGTGGTGTTGACCCGTACTGCACATATAATATCGCCCCATTTACGGTTTCTTTCACCATGTTATGAATATACATATTATGATTGATGTGTATAATAAAAATTCATGTCACGATGACCCTATTGAGAGATGATGAATCTCATTTATGTACCTGTGTTTATGTTTCCATGTTTCCAGAGGAAGTAGACTAATTTTCTATTTGGGTGTATATTTTTTATAATGTTTTATGTATTCCACACAATTTATATAATGTAAATTAATGTCATCACTTGGTAATTATAATGGATCCCTTCAAGGATTTTTATGGAATCAGACATAGTTCACCTCTTTTTTTTGGAAGAGGTGGGTAAAGCCTCTATATTAGGTCCTGGAATAATTCAAGATATAGAAGTGTGGATCACAGATATATTCCAGTGTTTTTTTAAGGCATAGATTTAGAAGAATCATTATGCATATTTTCGATATCATCCTTTTTAGTTTTCCATTAGTGAAGGTGTATCATTTAATGAATTTCCTCAGTTGGGTCCCTATCATCATGGAAAATAAGGAAGGTTTGTTATGAAAGTTGTTATACAATTTTAGGCCATTTTCAGACTTATTTACATTTCCTACTTATTGTAATTTATATATATTTTGGTAGGTATTAAAGAATTTTCTTATATATATGTTAGCTTACAGAATTCCATCTTGTTCTATCTCATGTAATGTGTTTTGAGGAGATTGAGTTATAGTTATATGTTTATATTATGACGGATCCAATGATGGTCATGGATTCTTAGGTGAGTGTTTTTAATGGGTATTCTGTCCCATTAGTAATAATTTAATGGTGAAATGGATCAGATTATCATGAAATTTTGGGGGGTGTGATGAATCAGTGATAGAGAAGTGTCCTCGCCACATTCTACAGTAGCATTCATCCACATGAATTCATGGATACTGAATTTCATAGAGTGAGGAATTTTTAACATATAATTACCTTCCATTAGGTACATCACATTAAAAAAAATTATATTTATTATTAGTGTTCATTTCATGATTTTCAATGATATAGAGTGTCAATTATGTAAAAAAACCTAATGTTGGAGGTTTTATTTTTTTTTGAATTATTGGAGTCTGAGTAGAAATAAGTTAATGACTTTTGAGGTTTATCTATGCGTTTGGAGGGATTCCTATTTTGATTAGATTTTTTCTATAGAATATATACCGCGATCTAGCTATTAAATATTTTCACATCATGAACTATTTAATTGAATTAAATTTGGATCCAACTATATAACATTGACTAATTGAGAATATTAAATGATTACTGGTAGTGAAACTGGTTCTCAACATAAAAGGGACTATTAGAGTGTTTTTAATCAAAATTGACACATTTATTTTGGTATCAAGAAATTAATGAAATTAACATAATGAATGGGATTCAAATGATTATTTATTTAGGTTCATCAGTTTTAACCATGATGTAAATATTATTTTAATTTAATTTGTCATATTGGCTTCTCGATCTCAAACAAATATATTTCCTCGTCCATTTTTACGACCTCTGGTCATTTGTCATCATTTCCATGGGAGAGTGATATTAATGGGGGATGCACAACATCTCTCTATGCAAGTTATATTTTTTCTTTGTTGATTTGGTTTCATGTAGTTGTTTTGTTCTGATATATGATCATTTCTGTTGATCATGTGGTGTTATCCATCATCATCCCTTCAAATATCCATTGTGTGGTCATCCTCTGAGTTCTAGTTCATTCTTGTTTGTTGTGTCCCAAATATGTTATAACAAAGGTATATGTCCTATATAATCTTTTCTGACCATATTTGTTAGAGAAATTATTCAAAGGTGTGATATAATAGTCATGCCATTCATTTATTATTCTGCGGTTTTTTGGTTGTTGTGGATCTAGTTATAGGCATGTGCGACCAGAGATTAATGTAGGTTATTCTATATCAATCATGTATTATTTGAACCATGATTGTTTTAGTTATGTAACATATATTATTAACAATATGTCATTATTGATATATTTATATGTGTGTGTGTGGACATGTATTGTGGAAATATTTTCCACATTGTTTGGGTAAAATGAATATTAGTGTTTTAAAATCATCATGAAATGGGTTTTCTGAAATGTAATTCAATTTGGGTCTTGATGAAATAGTTTTGAAATTGTATCACATGAAAATCCATAGGTAATTAGGTAGAAAGTGAAGTAATATGTCTATTTTATTGATACCATTGGGGGTACAATCAATGTTAGTTCCTGAAATCATAAATATAGTAGTTATAATAAGTTTTTACACACTATTGTGAGGTTCAATCATAGGGGTGTTGATCTTATCTCTAGATTCTATGAATATGAGTGGTATTTAATATATCTATATATAATTTTTCAATCTATAATTGAATATAGTGATCCTTCATGTGATGTAACCAATATTTGTTAATAATTAATTCCATTGACTATCTTGTTTGGTAATTGTGATATTATTTTAAAGTTTTTTAGTATGATTATATAAATTTATTGAAAAGTCTGAAAGATTGACCATGAATTTGATAGGAAAGATATTTAAATAATTTCCTTGTCTTGTTTCCATTATAATTGAGAAATTTAATAATTTTACGTATATAATTGTAATGGAACACCAGGTTGGGATCCTACTGCGGCTATAAGTTCACACCATTAACACCCCTTCAGTGACACATAGTCTATATTTTGTAATTCAATGTTTTAATTGGAATGTCACCGTAGTGGGGTGTTGAGGTTTAGGTCATCATATTTTGGTAGAAGGTGGTGATATAGCATGGAGTTTTATGTTTATCACATGGAGTATATATTGTTTTCTATTCCTTTTTTATTCGACTCGTACACTATTGATTATTATATAATTTTATCAGTATCAGTTCTGTTGATTCCATTTTTAATGGAATTTTTTTTCCTATTTTATTCTTTTAATGTTTATTCCATGCATTATATATATATATATATTCTATATTTCATGATTTGGTTGGGTGAAATAGTTCCCTATATTTGTTGTTGAGACTTGGGTGTTAATCACCGGGCTATGGGGATCAAGTATTCCATTTTGTTATGTGATATGTTGGGTCAATTGTTTATTTTTAGGGTTATCTAGGTCATTTGATTTTATGATTTATTATTCATTTATTGATTTCATTATTTAAATGATTTTCTAAAATAAAAAAATTATAATAATTTCTTTGAGTAAAATAACATTTAGATATTGTTTGAATCCCAATTAAATGATGAGATTATGCCCATGAAAAAATATTAAATCATGTAATAATATATCCTTTTGAAAATTATGAAACATAATGAAAATTATCTTGAAATATATTTTTATACAGCCACCACAATTTCTGAGGAATGAATTCCCTTTTCACCTATCCCACATTTATGGATTTGTGGTCATAACGTTCTCCTAAACACATTCTCTATCACTCTCTATCATAATTTAGAAGTCATTTTTCTATTCTATTTCCTTATTTTAACTATCTAGAAATGTTGTCATACATTGAAACCAATTTGTGTGTTATTCTAGGTTACTATAACAAATCCCTTTCAATATTTTCAATTGTAATTTTTTTTTTTCATTTTTACGTTATAGTTTTCCTATAACTGAATTATTAAAATTTAAGCAAATTTTTAATACAAATATGTTTAAAATTATGGGATGATATTTATTTACTGATTTAGATATAAAACCATGAAATTTTATGAAGTATTTTTATCATATAATATTTATTTATAGGATTTCTTACACTTCAAAAAACACTTTGTTTGAAACACTATATTCTACTAAAATATTATAATTTAACATGATAGTAATAACCTATCATTTTGAATTCATATATAAATTTTATTAACAAAATAAAAAAAATATTTGGTTTACACAATTATAAGAATTGCTTTTTATGAAAAGTTATTTAGAAATAATCATAATATATAATTGGAAAGAATATATATAATTTTATAAAAAAAATTATTTTAAGAAGCATTATTTTCCTAAATAATTAATAATATCACATTTGGGTAATAATTTAATGAAAATTATATATTAAAAAATCAACCCAAATTTTATCATCCCTCTTAAGTATTTTCTATACAAGATATAGGAACAAATCCAATTTTCACTTGTAAACATTATTTTTATAAAAAAAAGTATTAATGCATTTTACAAATTTTTTTGAGAAATAAAATTATTATTTTTTGATATTGTTGTTGTTAAAATTTAATTTATTTCTGAACTATATATTTCAAAATTATATTGTTCAGAATTCTTGATTTTTTTGGGAATGAATAAATTTTTTAGTGAATTTTGTTCTATAAATGATTTTATTAATAAACCGCATTCTCATTCAAATAATTTTGAAGATAAATATTATTATAATTTCATATTAAAAGGAAAATTATTTAATTTAAATATCTATTAATCCATGTTATTTAATTTATATATATTTCTTCTTAAATGCAAATATATAATATTTTTAAACTCTTTCAAACCCTCTCTTTGGAAAACAACATTTTTGAAGTGTCTATGAGATTATATTACAATTAAAATTTAACATATTTAGGAATAAAATATCAAAAAATAGATAATCTTTTTATAAAAATTTATATTATATAATAATTTAAAAATATTTTTGGAACTTAGTGAATACTAAAAACAAGAAAATTTATTTTCCATTATTATGGAAAAATAATATCTACTGGAGTTAAACTAAAATGATAAGGGTTATAATCTCATAAATAATTTTTTACCATTAATTTTATTACCTTATATATTATATTAAACTTATAAGTCTCTATAATAGGCCATTTTAAATATTTTGGGAATGTGAAAATCATTGGTACAACATTTTATGTACAAAAATACCAATTGTCGCACTAACGTCACTATAAAAGGTTACCCCATCTCCTATCCTATTCACACAAACAAATTTTTAAGGAAATTAAAAGAAAAATTAAATTCTAAATTCCCTCCTCATGTCCTAGTTGACTCTATGATATTATAAATCCTATATTAGAAGGCATTGGGTTAAACATAATGAGGTTTTCTGAAAAAAAAAGTCATGTTTTAAACTATATATTTCTTATATTCTATTGTGACACTATAAAATCATATTTAATAATCCTGAAATAATAATTACTATATCTAAAATATATTTATAATTTATTATGATAATTTAAAAAACTAAATCTATCTCCTATACCATTAAATTGTATAAGAAATCATTATCTGTACATATGGAGGACTTCCTCGTAAAATGATGTTATTTGTTTTCCATCTCCTCCTATTATAAATGGATATAATGATTGATTTAATGTTAATATATTTTATATATGATACTATTATTCCCAAATAATTATAATATTCACAAAACTTCTTACCTCCCCACCAATTGAAAAGCAATGTTGTCGCACTTGTGTACGGAAAACTAAAGCCTCATGAAATGATGTGACGTGTCATTCATTTCTATTTTACATAAATCGGTATATGGATAGATTAAATGAATATATGTGATATATTTAACATAATTATAGTTCATCAATTTTATATCTCATATTCCTTATTAATATTAATTTCATGATAGATATGATAAAGTCATTCAGGTGTATGGATGATTAACGCATTGTGTTACGATGTGATTGCTTTTACACTGAGACACTGTGTAGAAGTTAATAAGCAATAATTTAATGAATATATTTTTATAAATTGAATATAAAAATTTTTCAAAAAAAAATATTAAACAATTTAATTTCATTTCATTTAATCTATCGATAAAATATAATCATTATTCATGACTATGTACTAACTAACATTACCATGAATGGTGTATTTAATTTACTATCCATAAATGTTATGGATAGTAAATTAAATATAGAATTAAAATATATTATATTAATATCTTGGTTAAAAATATAAATATATATATATATATATATATTATGTACCGACAAAAAATGTAATAATACTAAAAAAAATCAAAACATAAATACTAAAAAGAAGGTATCACACATAACAAGATTATATCTAGGAATTATTAATATATGAGTAATAAATTGAGATATGAGTAAAGTATATAATATGATATATTTATATGTATGGTTTAATAATAATTTTTTTTAAACATATTTTTATTATAATGGATTTATAACTGCGTAAGATGGAATTTGAAGCTTTTGGTAGGGGATTGTTGTCACAATTTTTCTTCTCTAGGAATTCATTGTGTTATACACCATACTTAAGGGTGTGGTTTATATAAAAAAAATTTGAAACATAATATAATTAATTTATTTTTATCAATATATTATATGATTCATTAAATGATATTATTTCCATTGGCTTATAATTCATAGTTACCAAATTTGTAAGGGTTTCATGGTACAATATCATCTTATATGAAGATATTTTACAATAATAATCCTGATGATGACATATTAATAAATAACTCACAATAAAATAATGATTTCTAATATCAATGATTTATTTTGTCATAATACATGTTTTCAATTTATTTTAATCACTTTATGTAATTATGATTCCATTTTTTTAATGAAAACATACAATAAATCTATTTTCAGTCTAATGACATCTTTCTTCTCTATCCATGTATTATAAAATAAATATTTCAAAAAAATATATTTAAAACTCTACAATAGAATTATTGAGGGAATTATTTCCCGTTATTTTATTTTTAAATGGTGTTTAAAAATGTAATCTTAATTCCTTTTTCAAAAAAAGGCTCATAAGACGTATATCAAAAATATTAAAGGAATATTTGTTAATTTGTACAACATAAATAGAATTTACCATCATCATGACATTTATTCTTGTTGATGATTTCCTCTATATATTTAAGGTTTATTTTCACATTGTGGGATTTTATTTTTTTTTGTTAAATTTTTTTAAAGATAATTTTACAAAGTGGAATGGCTATATTCATCAAAAAATGTTTCATGTGATTATTCAAAATCATATCCCTTCTAATATGAAATAATATGATGTTACATGACAATTAGTGGGGAAATTATACAATGATAATATCTCTGTTATTTATTTTGATGGATTATGATTATGATGATAGGATTTTTATGAAACCAATATCATTACATGGGTAATACTATAATGAAATGATTTAGAATCCAGAAAACTTTTCTTCAGTTCGGATATGATTTACTTTTTATTATCCTATGGCACGAACATTTATTTGTAATTTGTGTCTTTGAATATAAATATCTCTCCAATGAATTTTTTTAATGATGGATAACTCTTGATTATATATGTTATATGTGGACCAGATTACTTGTTCACAATTTTATGCGTAAACCAGATGACATGATCAAAATGTTGTACAAGATACTGATTACAATTTAATACTATTATGTAGGGAAATAGATTTCATTCATATTAGGTTATTTGTAGAAGCAGTATCAAGTCTATAAGAATAATAATGGGACATATTTAATTTCCGCAACATAATGTGTTATCCTATATATATTTATACACATTAAAAATATTATAAGATTATGTGTATTATAAAAATCTATGTATTATGTGGATATTTCGTTCTGATGGATCATGTTAATTAATTAAATTATAGTTCATGTCTTATGAACTACCTATTTTTATTACTTGAAACATTATTTAGATATTTGATATGTAGTGTGTGGTTTTGATATGTTATTATCACATTCCTATACCCTTATGCACACATTATGTTTTTGTATTTCCCATGTTTACCCATACTGAGCATCTATGCTGAATCATTATTATGTAACCTTTTAAATATTATGAAAAAAGTGTTTATGTAGGGAATTATTATTAAAAGTAAATAACAGGAATATCATTAAGGGAGATGTTTAATATATTTCAAAAACTAAGGATATTGTCTACTTATGATCCAATGGAACTAAACTATTATTGTCCTTGGGAATGTTATTATGGAATGTAATTAATATTTGTATATTAAAATGTGATATCATTGTATGAGAATTCAGGGTCTCTATAGTATGGGAATATTAATCCAAAATTATAGGCGAGCCCCATGATTTCATATATGATATTCACCATTGATTTAATCATCTATAAATTGAATTTATGTCTATGATTTGTATTGATTCTATGAATTCCAAAACTAAAAATTTCATCTAGACAGTGCTTCATTTTCATTTTATTTTCCATAATTTCTCTAATATTCTCATCATGGGTGTCTCAAAGCATATATAGAATCCAATCTAGTTGTAGATTCTGTATCAAAGACGGAGGTTATAATAATGATATCTATGTAGTTCTTTTGGAAACATGAATTTTGTATACCACTTGTGTGTTAGAATGTGAAGGGATAGATTCACTGCTACATTTTTAAAAACCCGCATATCATTATATTTTTTCATTCATATTTTCTCTAATAAATTATATGATCTTGCTCGCCCAGATCTAGAACCATTTATGGTATTACATAATGAAATTAAATTTATTTATGAATTTCCTTACATCATGGAATAAGATTTAATTATGAAACATATAAAAGTTCATTATATACATAATCAAATATTAATTGGTGCATATCATTAAAAAACAATTATGAAATGGAATTGAGATGAAATACACTAGCACATGTTTCCCTTTATTAAAACCAGATTTATCATTTATTATAGTTGATTGAAATATATTATTACATAATAATATATCTATATCTATATTTTTAATATCATAAATTATCTTATTATACCATATTAGTACCCAATATTAGTAATTTCTCATTATTATAATTGTTTAATTTGTTTAATTTTTTTATGATTATTTTAACATGGATCATATGGGTTTTCTAGAAATAATATAGTTCTAAAGAATCCATAATTATAAAAATAAAAAAATCACTTATTTCTTCATATGATATATTTTTAGAATCATTGTAGACATTTAATCATGGAAAATGAATCACACCACATTGTGGAGACGATATCTCGTATGTATCCCGAAGTAATGCATTCATTTCCTTAATGGGAGAAAGCGTAATTACTAATATTTCATAGTTGTTTTCTATGTTAAATATATGTTCATAAATATCAAATCTATTCATTATTTCCATCATTATAACCCACTATGTCTCTCAGTGATGAAAAACGAATGACTTTTATTCGCAAGGTGGCTTTCAGTCATACACATGAGTAATGGAATAGTTTCCCATTTTATGGTGAAGGTGATGGATGAATTATATGAAAAAAATAATTAAGTAACTTATAATAAAAGATAATATGGTTTTATAATTATCATTCTTTCGAAAAAAATTAATTTGAAAATGTAATTTGTGAAAATGACAGATCATAGTGAAGAATATTGACTTTTCATAGATTATCATGTTTTGGATATCTTATTAAGGACCATAGGTTTGTCCTTTTTGGAATATAATTAACTAAATAATGTGTGTAAGGATTATCGTGATAATTTTTTTATCAGGTTCTGGTGGATCTAAATGGTTTAAAAGTTGTTAATAAATGAGGACAGTGGTGTCCTTTTATAATGGAGGTGGAGGGAAATTTTTGTAAGTACGATAAATTATTCAATAATGGGATTTCATGTCACGACCCGTCCTCGGGGCCCGTGCCGTGACTACCCCAATCCCGCCTTCCATAGGCCAGGGGCTGGCGACTAGCACCAAGGCGTAAATCCCAACAAAAAGGGAAGGCATTGCCTTTGAAAAGTAAACAAGCACCACAGAGTAAGCAAGAGTAAAAGTAAACACTAAGTAAAAACTGTACAAGCTGTGCTGAAAGTAAAAGGGGCCGGAAATACAAGCCCAATAGTAAAGTACAACTGAAAGGAAAAACAGCAACTGAAAGGGAAAACTATAGCGTCGAGCCGTCCTCTAGAAATCCCACCTGAAGGGTGGGTACAGATAGCCTCCACTGCTCCTCGGGTCCACCTGACCGCTCCGAGTATGTCCCGCTCAGTGGTCCACCTCCAGGCACCGTCCTACTCCACACGCCTCCACCACTATCAACGCTATCTGTCGTCTGCAACCAACACAACGTAGTGCGGGCAAAGCCCGTGCAGGGGTGAGTATAAGCTACTCAGTATGGAACCTAAGACCCACGAAGGTCTCCTGAAATCCACAAAGGATAATCCACAAAGGAAGGATACAATCACGAAGTAACATCTGACACGACATAGGTATATGCCCATACATATAACTAAGTCTTCAATTCCCCGTTCGGCTCCAACGTCCGAGCCCAAGCACAACCCAGTCCACACAGGAAAGCAAAATGTATACCCACACAGGATAGCACAACACAGTCCACAAGAAAGAGTAAACAGTAAATCCACATAGGATAGCTCAACACAATCCACAAAGGAGAGTAAACACAAGATTCAGCTCACACAGGTATACTTTTTTGGATGACGATACAGATGATCACTGATCTATCTAAGTCGTCGGACCCACGATGGATCAATAGGTAACTAACCCCCGCAAATGACCCACACAGGATCGGACCCACACAGGATCGGGCCCACACAGGACCGGGCCCACGCAGGACCTGTAGGCGCTGGCTCACACAGAACCGCTGAGCGCTAACCCACACAGGATCGGACCCACACAGGATCGGGCCCACACATGACCGGTTGCACTAATCCACGTAGGATCGCTGAGTGCAGTAGTCGTCGCAGTCCACTGAGGATCTCTGCACAGTCATCGCCACAGTCCACTGAGGATCTCTGCACAGTCGTCGTCGGAGTCCACGGAGGATCTCTGCCCAGTCGTCGCCGTAGTCCATTGAGGATCTCTGCACGGTGGTCGTCAGAGTCCATGGAGGATCTCTGCACAGTCGTCGCTGCAGTCCACTGAGGATCTCTGCACGGTCGTCGCTGTCGAAGTAGCAGTAGCAGCCGGCACTAGGGTTCCCGCACACAGCAAGCTCGTTCGGGAGGGTCCGCTCCATGATCCAAGAGGCCGATACATCAACTGACACAAAGTACGAAGTTGATGTATCCAAAAGTTCTGTATCGTCAACAGGAACTCAACGTCGCAGACGGCGCGTCAATCGGACGCCCGGTCTGAGAGTTATTGGCTTTTTCGTCCCAGGGGCCCGGTTGGTGTTTGAGCCAAAACCAACCCCACCGTACTCCACCTGTTTCCAAACCTCGGGCGGAGTATGCCATAAGATCCGTCTCACAAAGTGGGACTCAACAAAGCTGACGACACATCAATCGGACGTCCGTGGCTCGAGATATGAGCATTTCCGCTCCGAGGGCCCGGTTGGTTTCGTGTACGAACCAACCCGGCCGAACTCAAAGTACTCCGAAACCTTGAGTGCGATAAACCGAAATGACTGACTCGCTCCAAGGATTGTGTTGCCGCTGACAGCGAGTCGTTTGGAGGTCCGTAGCTCAAGTTACGAGCGTTTGAACGAAAGTCGTCCGAAGACGGGGGGTCCGGGCCCGGGCCGACCCGGCCCGACCCCCCCTGGTTGGCCCGAACCGGTTCGGGTGCGACCCGGTTGGCCGGGCCCGGCCCGGCCAGGGCCGGTCCGGCTCGGGTCGTCCGAGCGGCCGACGCGGGGGAAAGCCGCCGCCACGCGGGACACCCCCGCGGCACCCGCGGGGTGTCGGCCAGACAGCCGGACGTGCCGTGTGACAACCCCGCGACACCCACGGGGTGCCGCCCTGGACACCCGCGGGGTGCCGCGTGACAACCCCGCGGCACCCGCGGGGTGTCGCGTGACAACCCCGCGGCACCCGCGGGGTGTCGCGCTGGACACCCGGGGCACCCGCGGGGTGTCCCGCAGGACACCCACGGCACCCATGGGGTGTCGCGCTGGACACGCGCGGCACCCGCGCGGTGCCGCGCTGGACACCTGCGGGGTGCCGCGTGACAACCCCGCGGCACCCGCGGGGTGTCGCGCTGGACACCCGCGGCACCCGCGGGGTGGCGCGCTGGACACCCGCGGCACCCGCGGGGTGCCGCGCTGGACACCCGCGGGGTGCCGCGTGACAACCCCGCGGCACCCGCGGGGTGTCGCGCTGGACACCCGCGGGGTGCCGCCGCCTCCGGCCGTCGGCGCCGGCGTCCCGCGCCACCACCGGCTTCCGCGGGCCGCCGGAGTCGCTCCGGTGGCCCGTTTTCCTTCCTGTCTGCGTCGTTGTTCCTCCCGGGTTCCGTTCCTTACTGCGGGATCATCAAACATCCGTTGCGGCACGTTCCGTCGTCGCCCGCCAAATCCGCACAAAACGAAGAACGACGGAGGGTCGTCGGGCCGTGTTCGTTTGGCCCGCACCCTCGGCGTTAGAGATAAACAACCAGGAGAATTTTATTCAACACATGAACCGAAAATTTTAATTAAATAAAATTGTTCGTTTGAAACCGGTTATTTAACTTTTTAAAGAAACACATACGGGAATAATTTAATAAAAGGGGTAAATCCCAAAATAAATCCCTACCTCGCTGATCGTCGCGCGCGGGCGTTCTTCGTGGGAAAGCTCGTCGCGGAAGAGAGGGATCATCGCGTCGTCGCGGGGAGGCGTCGCGTCGTCGCGGAATCCGGCGTTGAGTCGGCGAGCTCAACGGACCAAGAACAACCGATTTAAATTATAAATAATTAAATCTGTGTTTAAAACCAAAAGAAAAGAACCTTGAGAGGAAATCCGAAATCACTCACCTCAAACGGTCGGTGATCGGAGATCGGAGTGTGGAAAAACGTCTCGGACCGAAGCGTCGTCGATTTCCGGTTTCAGCGTTCTTCACGTTTTTCGCGTTCTTCGCGTTCTTCGCAAGGGAGAAGAAGAAACAAGGATCCTCTCAAATCTTCTCAAAAGATTTTGGTTGGTCTTATTTTATTAACATACCAACACACGAAAACAGGTTAAGAAACGATTGAATTAATTCGTTGAATTAATTCAATAAAAGAAACAGGCCATTTAATTCACGAAATAAACCGCCCAATTAAATGGTCTGTTAAGATTTTATGAAACGCGTCAGTTGACTTTCATTAAGATGGGTTTTCACGGGAGCGTTTCTTAGCGGAAAGAAACGGCAGGGCTCGTGCGGGCCCCACCTCACAAATATCCTACCAAGGGGGGTAGGATATTTCTGGATAGCATCCTATCCGCTTCAACTCAGTTCAAGACGCCTTTAAGTGGCTTCATGTGGCTTCCAAGTGGCTTAAGTGAAATAAAATAAATTTGTCGCAAAATTATTTTATTTCTTAACTTTATGCCCGAAAATTAAAAACCACACCCGAGCAAACGCAACTCCGGAAGAGGCGTTTCTAAGCGAATACCGGCACTGCGATTTCATCGGTGCCCTCATAATTCAATTCCGGGCACCAGTTCAAAAGTTAGAAAAACCCGCTCGTCCGTTCACTGAACGTACCCGAGCCAATCTTCAGAAAATGATTCTGGGCACACCGGGCCTCGGAATCAGGTGCCGTCAGAAACTGCGCTCTTGTAAAATCCAATGATATTTACGAAAAAAAATTTCCTTGAAATTTACGGGTCTTTACATTACTCCCACCTCAGGACATTACGTCCCCGTAAAGATTCATCATAAACTAGGGAAACAAATGTGGGTACTGAGCACGCATCTGAGCCTCCCGCTCCCAAGTGCTCTCCTGGAGGTTCCCGTGCTGCCATCTGATGTGCACAAGAGGAATCGATCGCCCACATAGGACCCGCTCCTGTCGATTCTCTATCTCCACTGGAACCTCCGCAAAAGTCACCCCATCATCCACGTCTAGCTCCCAATAGTCAATGATGTGCGTCGGGTCATGCACGTATCTCCTCAGCTGGGATACGTGGAAGACGTCGTGCAACCGTTGCAACTGAGGTGGCAGAGCCAGGCGATAAGCCACCTCACCAATCCTGCTGAGGACCTGGAAGGGTCCGATGAAGCGTGGAGACAACTTGCTACCTCGGCCAAATCTCCGCAAACCACGTCGAGGTGAGACACGCAAGAAGACGTGGTCGCCATCCTCGAACTCTAGTGGCCTCCGCCTCCTGTCAGCATATGAATTCTGCCGGCTCTGAGTTGTCCTCATCCGCTCCTGGATGACCTGGACCTTCTCTGTCGTGGCCCGGACCATCTCTGGTCCCACAAGTGCTGACTCTCCAGGGTCTGTCCAGCACAAAGGAGATCTGCAAGGTCTGCCGTACAACGCCTCGTATGGTGCCATCCCGATGGTGGAGTGGTAGCTGTTGTTGTATGCGAACTCCACCAAGGGTAGGTGGTCCTCCCAGCTGCGACCAAAGTCAAGGACACATGCGCGGAGCATGTCCTCAAGAGTCTGAATGGTCCTCTCCGTCTGACCATCCGTCTGAGGGTGAAAGGCGGTGCTCAGACTTAGCCGCGTCCCGAACGCCTCCTGCAACCCCTTCCAAAGCCGGGAAGTAAAACGAGCGTCCCGATCGGAGACGATAGTCGATGGCACACCGTGAAGTCATACAATCTCCTGAACTTAGAGACGCCCAAATCTCTCCACTGAGCCCTGCTCTCGGATGGGTAAGAAGTGTGCCGACATGGTGAGTCGGTCAACAATCACCCAAATAGAGTCATGACCTCTGGAAGTGCGTGGAAGTCCAGTCACAAAGTCCATAGATATCCCGTCCCACTTCCACTCCGGGACCTCCAAGGGCTGTACCAAGCCTGCTGGTACCTGGTGCTCTGCCTTCACCTACTGGCAGGTGAGGCACCGTGAAACGAACTCTGCCACAGCCTTCTTCATGCCCGGCCACCAGTGCTGTCGCCTAAGATCCTGGTACATCATCGCCACTCCAATATGTACCGCCAAAGGAGAAGTGTGAAACTCTCTCAGAACCCTCTCTCGTAATGCGACTGGTACCAAGGTACGTCCTCTGAAAAGGACGTCGTGCTATGCTCCAAGGGAGAAACCATCAGGTGCATGTCCCGAGGATATTTGTGCACGCCGTGTCTCACAGTCAGTGTCCCCACGCTGTGCCTCTCTGACCCGCTGTAGAAGTGGAGGAGAGACTGTGAGAGACTGAAGGAATGCTGCCCCGTCTCTATCCACAAAGGATATCTGCAAGGCGGCTAGCTGCTCTGTCGCCTCCTCAAGTAGCTGGATGCCCGACCTCCTACTGAGGGCATCAGCTACCACGTTCCCCTTCCCAGGAGTATAGACTATCTCAAAGTCATAGTCCTGGAGGAACTCGAGCCATCACCGCTGTCTCAGGTTCAGGTCCTTCTGAGAGAAGATGTACCTGAGACTCTGGTGGTCCGAAAAGACAGTGAAGCGCTCGCCCATCAGATAGTGCCGCCATGTGTTCAGGGCGATGACCAATGCTGCCAACTCCAAGTCATGGGTAGCGTAGTTCTACTCATGCGGCCTCAACTGACGTCATCTGTAGGCAATCACAGCCCGCTCCTGCATCAGGACACACCCGAGTCCGGTCCCTGATGCATCGCAGTAGACTACGTATCCAACTCCCTCCTCAGGCAACCTCAAGATAGGTGCGTTGGTCAACCTTTACCTCAACTCCTGGAAGCTCTGCTGACATCTGTCTGACCACACGAAGGGTTTCCCCTTCTTCGTCAATGATGAGAGTGGGGCCGCAACTCTGGAGAAGTCCGGTACAAATCTCCGATAGTATCCGGCTAGGCCCAAGAAACTCTGCACCTCTGTCACGCTCTTGGGTGGCTCCCAAGCTAGCACTGCCTCGATCTTCACGGGATCCACTGCAACTCCCGCCTCAGAAATGACGTGCCCTATGAAGTGGACCTCACGTAACCAAAACTGACACTTTGAGAGATTTCCGTAGAGCTGGTGCTCTCGGAGTGTGTCTAGTACAACACGCAAGTGGTAGGCGTGCTCCTCCTCTGTGGTCGAGTACACCAAGATGTCGTCGATGAAGACTATGACAAATCGATCGAGGTATGGCTGGAAGATCCTGTTCATGAGGCTCATGAACACTGCTGGAGCGTTGGTCACGCCGAAAGGCATAACCAAGTACTCATAGTGGCCATACAGACATCTGAAGGCCGTCTTCTGCACAACCTCGTCTCGAACACTGATCTGATGATAGACTGACCTGAGGTCTATCTTCGAGAACCACCGTGCTCCCTTGAGCTGATCGAAGAGGTAATCAATCCTGTTAGCGGATACTTGTTCCTCACTGTCACCTGGTTCAGGCGACGATAATCGACACACAGTCGCAAGCTACCGTCCGCCTTCTTGGCGAACAAAATCGGGGAAGCCCAGCGCGAAACACTGGGTCGGATGAACCCCTTGACTTGCATGTCCTCCAACTGTACCCGCAGCTCTCGAAGCTCATCAGGGGCCATCCGATATGCTGGAGTGGATATCGGGGCTGTCCCGGGGTACAGGTCAAAATAAATGTCCACCTCTCTACGAGGAGGTAGTCCTGGAACATCGTCGGGAAATACGTCCGCGTACTGATCCACCACTGCAGGAAAACTAGGACTCCACACGTCAACTGCTCCCAGGATGAGGCTAGCCAACTGATGAGTGATGGGCTGACCTCTCCTATGCGTGAGTCCATCTTGTGCTGCTAAGGCTCCCTTCTCGCCGGTGAAGGTGAACCTTCTCCCGCCGGTGCGCACACATCGCACCTTGCGCCTAATGCAGTCAATCTGAGCATGGACCGTAGATAACCAATCCATGCCCAAGATAACATCGTAAGGCCTCGATGCTACTACAAGAAGATCACAGCCGAAGCTCTCGCCTCCTAGAGTAAGATCGCACTGCCGCCACCAGTGTGTAATCATCGATTCTGCTCCCATAGAAGTCTCTAGCCGCAAGGATCGAGCCAACGGCTCTGTCGGAATCTCCGAGCTCCGAACAAGGGCAGTGGCTATGAAAGAGTGACTCGCTCCTGTGTTTATCAGAACTGCAGCAAGGGTGGAATAGACACAGATCGTACCTCGAATCATCTCTGGCGCGCCGTGGTCGTAGGCCTCCGCTGCCTGGAGCTGCGCATGTCTCTTCCCGCCAGCTCCATGTGGTCGGGGCGGGCCTCCTGGTGGTGGCGGTGGCAGAGCCTCAAAGCGTCGCCCACCACCTGCTGCTCGGCCAGCTCCTCTGCCTTGTCCGCCTCCTCCCTGCGGACCGCCACGGTCGACCCTCTGCCTCTTCCTGGGTGGTCCCTCCACCGTCTGTTGCCCCTCGGTATGACGGGTTGGGCAGTCACGAGCCATGTGGCTCTGCCCGCCGCACTCGTAGCACTGCCTGCCTCTCAGAATACTGGCTCCGCGCTGAGTGCCCTGCACTGCTGAGCCAGTGTCCCGAGGTCGTCTCCCAGAAGGTCTGGTCTGCCTGGAACCCTGAGTCATCCGTCGGCTACCCGCTGCCAAAGACTCCGCTATCTGCCGCCCTGTGGTAGGTCTCGCTGTGGACTCAGCCAAGAAGATCTCGATCAGGAGGGCTCCCTCCAGTACTCCTGCCTGGGTCGGGATGCTGAGGGAGATCAGCGATGCCCTGATCTCGTGTCTCAATCCCTGCTCGATGGTCCGGGCCCGGAAGAAGGGGTCCCGTACCATGTATGTCGAGTAGCGAGAATGGTCGGTGAACCTCGCCGCGTACTGGGCGACCGTCAAGCTCCCCTGCCGCATCTGAAGAAGCTCCTGGATGCGCACCGCACGGAGGGTGGCCGGGACGAACTCTGAGCGGAAGAGGCTCTCGAATTCCATCCAGATGAGGGAGGCCTCATCGTGTACCTGGAGCATCAGGCTCCACCATCGCCCTGCTGCTGCATGCAGTAGGCTCGCCGCGAGGATCACCATGAGGTCTGCTGGTGTCCTCACTAGCCTGAAAACTCGGACGACCGCCTCCAGCCAGTCCCCGGCTGCCTGGGGGTCCAACTCCCCATGGAACCTGGGTGGTCGCTGGCGCTGGAACTCGTGCAGAGCTCCGAGGCGTCGTGCGTCGTCAGATTCCAGTGCTGGAAGCATCGGGGCTCGGTGGGTAAAGGTACCGCCGGTGCCTCTGCTGTCAACGGGCCCTGTACCGAGGCCTCGTCGCTCGGCGGGCTGTCGTCGCGCTCTACTCTAGGAACCCTAGCTGGCTGTTGTCGTCGTGCCATCCTGAAAAGGAAACAAGTATGCCACGGTCATAACATTATACCTGGTGAGCTGACACAAGTAATCGCAGAGAAAACATGAAACACACATGCAATCAATCTTTTCGTGCACTAAGTCGGAAATCAGAAGTCAGGGTCCTGGTGTATGGATACGTCGGCCGCCGCACCAACAGTGGACTCCCTGGAGTGATAACCACACTCAATACGCTAAACACTATTGCTTCACACAGAAGAAAGATCAGAGTCTGCAGTAGAACCGACCACCTCTGATACCAATTTGTCACGACCCGTCCTCAGGGCCTGTGCCGTGACTACCCCAAGCCCGTCTTCTATAGGCCAGGGGCTGGCGACTAGCACCATGGCGTAAATCTGAACAAAAAGGGAAGGCATTGCCTTTGAAAAGTAAACAAGCACCACAGAGTAAGCAAGCGGAAAAGTAAACACTAAGAAAAAACAGTACAAGCTGTGCTGAAAGTAAAAGGGGCCGGAAATACAAGCCCAACAGTAAAGTACAACTGAACGTAAAAATAGCAACTAAAAGGGAAAACTGTAGCGTCGAGCCGTCCTCTGGAAATCCCACCTGAAGGGTGGGTACAGATAGCCTCCACTGCTCCTCGGGTCCACCTGAACGCTCCGAGTACGTCCCGCTCAGTGGTCCACCTCCAGGCACCGTCCTGCTCCACACGCCTCTACCACGATCAGCGTTGTCTGTCGTCTGCAACCAACACAATGTAGTGCGGGAAAAGCCCGTGCAGGGGTGAGTATATGCTACTCAGTAGGGACCCCGAGACCCCCGAAGGTCTCCCGAAATCCACAAAGGATAATCCACAAAAGAAGGATACAATCACGAAGTAACATCTGACACGACTTAGATATATGCCCATACATATACCTAAGTCTTCAATTCCCCGTTCGGCTCCAACGTCCGAGCCCAAGAACAACCCAGTCCACACAGGAAAGCAAAACGTATACCCACACAGGATAGCACAACACAGTCCACAAGGGAGAGTAAACAGTAAATCCACACAGGATAGCTCAACACAATCCACAAAAAAGAGTAAACACAAGATTCAGCTCACACGGGTATACTTTTTCGGATGACAATAAAGATGATCACTGATCCATATAAGTCGTCGGAACCAAGAAGGATCGATAGGTAACTAACCCCCGCAAATGACCCACACAGGATCGGACCCACACAGGATCGGACCCACACAGGATCGGACCCAGACAGGATCGGACCCACACAGGACCGGGCCCACGCAGGACCTGTAGGCGCTGGCTCACACAGAACCGTTGAGCGCTGACCCACACAGGATCGGACCCACACATGATCGGTCCCACACAAGACCGGTAGCACTGATCCACGTAGGATCGCTGAGTGCAGTAGTCGTCACAGTCCACTGAGGATCTCTACACAGTCGTCGCCGCAGTCCATTGAGGATCTTTGCACAGTCGTCGTCGGAGTCCATGATTGATCTTTGCCCAGTCGTCGCCGTAGTCCACTGAGGATCTCTACACGGTCGTCGTCGGAGTCCACGGAGGATCTCTGCACAGTCGTCGCCGCAGTCCACTGAGGATCGCTGCACGATCGTCGCTGTCGAAGTAGCAGTCGCAGCCAGCACTAGGGTTCCCGCACACAGCAAGCTTGTTCGGGAGTGTCCGCTCCACGAGCTGAGAGGCCGATACATCAACTGACACAAAGTACGAAGTTGATGTATCCAAAAGTTCCGTATCGTCAACAGGAACTCAACGTCGCAGACGGCGTGTCAATCGGACGCCCGGTCTGAGAGTTATTGGCCTTTTCGTCCTAGGGGCCCGGTTGGTTTTTAAGGCAAAACCAACCCGACCGTACTCCACCTGTGTCCAAACCTCGGGCGGAGTATGCCAAAAGATCCGTCTCACAAAGTGGGACTCAACAAAGATGATGGCACGTCAATCGGACGTCTGTGGCTCGAGATATGAGCGTTTCCGCTCCGAGGGCCCGGTTGGTTTCGTGTACGAACCAACCCGGCCGAACTCAAAGTACTCCGAAACCTTGTGTGTGATAAACCGAAACGACCGACTCGCTCCAATGATTGCGTTGCCGCTGACGGCGAGTCGTTTGGAGGTCCGTAGCTCATGATACGGGCGTTTGAACGAATGTCGTCCGAAGACAGGGGGTCCGGGCCCGGGCCGACCCCCCCTCGTTGGCCTGAACCGGGTCGGGTCCGACCCGGTTGGCCCGGCACGGGCCCGGACCCCCCGTCTGCGCCGTTGATCCTCCCGGGTGTCGTGCTGGACACCCGCGGGGTGCCGCCGCCTCCGGCCGCCGGCGCCGTCGTGCCGGCGACCCGCGCCGCCACCGGCTTCCGTGGGCCGCCAGAGTCGCTCCTGTGGCCCGTTTTCCTTCCCGTCTGCGCCGTTGTTCCTCCCGGGTTCCGTTAATTACTGCGGGATCATCAAACATCTGTTGCGGCACGTTCCGTCGTTGCCCGCCAAATCCGCACAAAACGAAGAACGACGGAGGGTCGTCGGGCCGTGTTCGTTTGGCTCGCACCCTCCGCCTTAGAGATAAACAACCGGGAGAATTTTATTCAAAACATGAACCGACAATTTTAATTAAATAAAATTGTTCGTTTGAAACCGGTTCATTATCTTTTTAAAGAAACACATACAGGAATAATTTAATAAAAGGGGTGAATCCCAAAATAAATCCCTACCCCGCTGATCGTCGCGCGCGGGCGTTCTTCGCGGGAAAGCTCGTCGCAGAAGAGAGGGATCGTCGCATCGTCGCGGGGAGGCGTGGTGTCGTCGCGGAATCCGGCGTTGAGTCGGCGAGCTCAACGGACCAAGAACAACAGATTTAAATTATAAATAATTAAATCTGTGTTTAAAACCAAAAGAAAAGAACCTTGAGAGGAAATCCGAAATCACTCACCTCAAACGGTCGGTGATCGGAGATCGGAGTGTGGAAGAACGTCTCAGACGGAAGCGTCGTCGATTTTCGGGTTTGGCGTTCTTCGCGTTCTTCGCGTTCTTCGCGTTCTTCGCAAGGGATAAGAAGAAACAAGGATCCTCTCAAATCTTCTCAAAAGATTTTGGTTGGTCTTATTTTATTAATATGCCAACACACGAAAATAGGTTAAGAAACGATTGAATTAATTCGTTGAATTAATTCAAAAAAATAAACAGGCCATTTAATTCACGAAATACACCGCCCAATTAAATGGTCTGTTATGATTTTAAGAAATGCGTCAGTTGACATTCATTAAGACGGGTTTTCACGGGTGCGTTTCTTAGCGGAAAAAACGGCGGGGCTCGTGCGGGCCCCACCTCACAAATATCCAACCAAGGGGGGTAGGATATTTCTGGATAGCATCCTATCCGCTTCAACTCAGTTCAAGCCGCCTTTAAGTGGCTTCAAGTGGCTTCCAAGTGGCTTAAGAGAAATAAAATAAAGTTGTCGTAAAATTATTTTATTTCTTAACTTTAAGCCCAAAAATTAAAAACCACACCCGAGCAAACGCAACTCCGAAAGGGGCGTTTCTAAGCGAATATCGGCGCTGCGATTTCATCGGTGCCCTCAGAATTCGATTCCGGGCACCGGTTCAAATGTTAGAATAACCCGCTCGTCCGTTCACTGAACGTACCCGAGCCAATCTTCGGAAAATGATTCCGGGCACACCGGGCCTCGGAATCAGGTTCCGTCAGAAACTACGCTCTTGTAAAATTCCAATGAAAATTAAGAAAAAAAATTTCCTTGAAATTTACGGGTCTTTACATTTAATTTCAAACAAATGTTCCAAGATATGGATTAATAATTATGAGGATGGTATATAATGTAAATAAACACTTCTATCAATAAAATTATACATGTTTTGTAAAATTTATACCCCTTATATCCAAGGTTACTTGGTTTTAAAATTTTGGTTATCATCTTGGAAGCCAATTCATTTTTTATGTATTTAATTAATTACATAAAAAATTTATGATAATTTTTAGATGATTTTTAGATAATTATTTTTAATGTTAAATAAAACTTTTAATATAATAATTCCATGTATTTGGAATATTTATTTTAACCCAAGAGCATGTAACATGCATAACCCTATTTTATCCATAACATTTATAAAACATTATTTTTCTATATTTAATACTCACTATAAATAATAAATAAGTTATCCATGTTGACTATAGTTAATTATTATAATTCAAAATATGGAATAATTTTTATAATATTCATTTCATTAAATTAGAAAATTTTAATAAAAAAATGAACCTATAAAATGTGTAGAAAAATTGTTGTTCAGGAAATGAGTTTTTCATGCATATGGTGACATTTCATTAACTATATGACTAATGATAATAATTATACAGATTTTAATTAATTTAATAAAATATATAATATATTAATGTCTTTTATATTAGACCTTAATATTATTTATTTTAATTTATAAAAATGGAGAAACCTTATACACATAAAAAATTTATAAAGGAAAAACATTTTTAAGAAATAATAAAACATATAAAAAATTCCTCTATAAGAACTATTAATTTTTTTATAATTTTTATAAATCATTCCAAAAAATAATTAATTTACTTTAAATAAAACAATAATAATAATGATACATTTAATTTGGGTTGTTTAGTGAATCAAAATTATACTTTTACAAAAATAAAATATTATTAATAAAAATTATCTAATAATTTCTTTTAAAAAAATCAAGAAAATATAAGCCAAAGTAAATTTTTAGATGATGATATTAAAATTTATTTAATTTTATTACAATAAATTTTTTATAATATGGTGATATTAATTATACTATTTTTTCAGAGTATAATAAAATAATTCCAACAAAAAAATACATTTTTTGAATTATGTAATTTAATTACTAAATCAGTGAATCTGTATTATCAAATATATTTTAATTATATAGAACATAAATTTCCAAAATGTAATTTATCATATTTATAAGGTAAATTTTAATCGGCAAGTCATAACAATCATGTTATTATAGAAACTCATAATATGTTTTGGCTTGGTGTTGTGTGTTTTATTTGTTATTGAGTACATGATTTATTTAAAAAAATCCACATGTGACATTAATTATAAAATAATATATTAATATAATATTGTTGAATATATTTTTTCATTCCATTTTATTTAAAATAATTATTAATTATGATGATATCAATAAAATTGTTGTTTAGTTATTTTTTAACAAACATAATGAGATTATGTTAATAATGATTTAAAAATCAATATTATAATTCTATAACTCATATAACATAATTTTTTTCTTATTAATATCATAAATTTATATTAAATATGTTTCCAAAACCATCCATGATAATGATTTATTTCACTATCCATGTATGTGGTTCAATCTCCATAAACAAGAACTTGCTATAATTAATGGATGAGAATGATTATGATATGATTTTATTATAATATCATAATTATAGAATTCTGATAGTCATATTTAAATTTTTTAATGTAATAAATCAATACTACTAATATTTATATTAAATATATGACATGAAAATAATTATATGACATCATTAATTACAATGAAAAAAATTATATCACCATTTAGATGATTTCATATCTTTGAAGGAATTATGGAATTATCCAAAGAAAAAAATATATACAATGTCGGATAGGATTAATATATAGATAATTGGGGTTGGTATTAAATAAAAATTATAGTGAAATGTTTGAGATGATGTGGGAAGAGGATGGTTCCTTTTATTGTAGGGAATGGGTTGAATTATTCTAAATGATCACTATATAATATAAATGGTGTTTAATTTTAATGGATAGTAGTTTAAAAAAAAAATTATTAAGAAATGGATTAAGGGATTTCGATCTCTCCCACTTGCATAAATTAAGATATAGTTTTATTGATATCATTTAACCTCATAATAAATAGAATATTTTAAATGAAACACACTTTAACCATCATTTATCTAATATGAATAATAAAACTATCATATAACCCACACATGTAGGCAGGGAAAAAAAATATAGTGTTGTATAATTATATTGTTATAACTGATTTTCACTTAATTATTTCATTGATGCTGTTAATTTATTTCAATAACCAGTCCTTGAATTTTTTCAAAACATTTTATTGACATCATTATTTAATGGCAATAAATTTTTAAAAATAATTTAATTTGTAAAAATATATTAATTTCAAAAAATAGTATTTTCCCAAGTTAATTAGCATCATGTCAATATATTATAAAATAATTTATTCTAATTAAATTAAATTATTTATAATTAATGTTTGTTATTTTCTTATTAAAATAAACTTTATTTATATTAACTATATAATATATTTCAAATGTATTAACAAGATTATTGGTATTATTTTCAAATTATATATTCCTTTTTATAAAGGTTAAATATTTCATATTTTACCCACTCTACATTCTATAAATCCATTCCATTAAAACACCACCAATCACACTTCTCATTCAATTAATTTTCATTTATTTTTTTTAGTAATACTTCGTAAATTATATTTTATCATTGTAATTTTTGATTCATGAATAGTGATTCACATGAGATATTATTATCCATAGGATTTTATAGTTATATAGATACAATATATTCATATTTCCTTAATCATTTATATTTATGCACTTTTATGTGATGTAATCATCCATGATATGAAATAATCCTTGTAATATAAAATAAGGTTTCATGATTTTTTTCATGTCACATAATGAATAAATAAATTGATGAAATATTAATCATTTCAACTAATATAGATTATTTCATAGTTATTAATTAGTTGATTATAAAAAATATGTAAAGTATCATTCGTGAAAAAATGTGTATATATGTCATAGATGTTATGCTACCTATGAGTAGATTTTAGGTTACTCTGAATGATTTATGTGTAGTTATCATTCATGAATATATTACAATTTTGGTGATTTTATTGCCATAAGTTATAAATATGGTAATTTTTAGAAATTTTCCTTACAGGAGTGGTGTTGACTCATAATTCATAAAGAACACAAAATGTCATAAAAATAAAAAAATATAGCATGCCATAAGAAAGTGTTCTTCGATAACACATTGGTAATATGAATGTTGATGGTTATCTAGTTGGATTTATTGATTTTTTTGTTATTTTATATGATTAATTTGAATTTAATTTAAGTATTATTTAAAAATTTTGGTTTCTGTGAGAAGAATATAATTTAATTATTATTGGAAAGTGTTGTCATATTGATTTAAGAAATGATATTTTTGTAGAATTTTTTTCTTAATTTATCTACATTTGTTTTACTCTAAGTTCCTATAATGAGTAAATATTGACTGTTAATAATTTTCATGATGGTTATTAATGGGGGTTTTTAGTAAAATATCAAAAGTGTATATTTTGGAATTATTTTCATTAGATTAACATTGTATGGTAAATACCCTTTTTTATATATTTTATTATTATTTTTCATATTGATTTTTATTAAAAAAATGTGGAACTATTATCAAATGATTACAGAATGTTGTATATGAATCCAATAGAATTTATTTTGGTTCATGTGTTTTCATATTTGTTTTTGTGCATGTAGGTTAATGACTATTTAAAATATTGACATGACTTTAGTATCAAAGAGACATGGGGGGTCCTTTTGAATGAACTGGACACTTAGACTATATAGGTGGGTAAAATGGATTGTTCTTTATAAATACATGACTAATACCATGAAGTTATTAAATTATTCCCACATGGGTATATTGGAAATAAGGTGTTTTTATGCATGATTGAAGTGGGGGAGACGTGGGTGTATCACCCATATATTTTTTCTAAATATTACCTCTTAAATAATGTCTTTAATTTCTTAATACTCAGGATACCATGAGATTAATTGAAACACATAATGAAATATTTTGTTAATACACTACCCATTAAATTGATATGAATAATTATGATAAAAAAATTTGCGAAATAAAAATACATTTATAACTCAATATGTATGTTTTGGTAAGTTCTTATTAAATGATTACACATTTTTTAGTAAAATTACATTATTATTCAAATAATATGATTCCTTTAGAAATATGTTTTATTATTTTTATACAAATTTAAAAAAATAATATTGACAATTGAATTTCATTTTTGAATTTGGAAATTGAAAATTATAGTAACAATTTTTTATAAAATTTTATAAGAAAATAGATTTTAAACGATTTCTGAAAGTACTGATTTCTATTAAAAAATAATTTATTTTCAAAAATTTACATTTTAAAATTATTTTTGGACTGATTATATATAATCTTTATTTCATTTTTTTAAATAGCCCATTTAAGGTTTTTGAAAATGATTTATTCTTAAATTTATTATTAATTATTTATTAATATTTTTTTTGAAAAACTGATTTTCAGGAAATTTTACAGCTTTTAATTTCAAATAAATTATTTTGGTTATGTTTTATTGGATTATTATAAATAGAGAAGAAAAAAATATATTTAGATAGAAAAAATTTTGTGAATATAGGCCTTTTAATTTTCTCAAATATTAATAGTAATCTAGATAAATAGTTTTACCATAGTAAATGGTAATTTGTGTATTTTAGTTTAAAAATAAAATGATAAAAATTATAAAATTATCCTAACAAAAGAAAAAAATTAATTTTATGAATCAAATTCAACCCTTATAACCTAATGATCTAAATTTAGTTTTTAATTGACACTAGAAGATGAACATAAATTATATAATATTTGACATAATGAAAACCTCAATATATAATTTTATTTTCTTAAATATCTATTTTTACCAAATGTGGACTAATTTAAGTGATGGAGGAATATAAAATAAACTCACTTAATAATCATATTATAATCATAAATATGTATTTTTATCCTTTTTCATCCACATATATTGGATTATGATATTTAAAATATTTTATTTTAAAATAATTAAATGATGTAAGAATCATGTTCTAAATACGATATATTTTTAAAATAAGGTAAGAAATTTATATTTTTGACTATTAATATTATTCATAAATATTGAATAATTTGGTTCAACATCGTATTTTATTTATAATTTTTACATAACAAATATGTATATTAAATTATTATACAATGTTGATGTAATAATTATTTTTTAAAGGAAATATAAAATAATTTTTATTTAAATATTTAGTACATACAATTTGAGATGCATAATATGATCAATGAATTTTATTTATTAAATTTAACTCCTATAGATATGATAAGATATTTTTTTCAAACATAAATTGTCATCATGATATTTTTAAATGTTCAATTAATGAATAGAGTTAAAATTGATTGTAATGATAATTTATCATAATAATATTCTATTAAATCTTTTAGAAGAACTAAATCATATATAAATATCAAAAAAATATGTAAAATTAAAAATAATTATTATCTAGTAAAAATATTTCATTTTTTATGTTGATCATAAATTTTAAAAAACATAATTAAAAATGACAACCATTTAATAATGAAAAATTAATTAAAGTAATTACCTTTAAATAAAATATATAAGATTTAAAAATGACAATGATTTCAATAATTAAAAAAATTATAAAAAACCCATTAAATGATGATGTTATAACCTTTTATAATTTTATATTATATATAATTGTAATTTTGGAGGAATTTGGTTTTAAATTTAACTTATTATAAATTAATATTTTGGAAAATTCAAAATTACATCTTACCACAATTATAAGAGGGAACCTCATTCCTCACACATTTCCAAAAAATTGATCTACCAAAATCAAATACCCACTTAAAATTTATGTTCATAACATTTATATAAAAATTCAATGTGTTTTGGAATTCTCAAAATAACACACTTTAGTTTCATTAAGAGTATATCTAAATGTCCTTCGATGAAGAAGAGGTAATCAACTTTTCTGAATCATTCAAGATTCTATCTTTTTATAATTCTATATCATGTGTTATCTAAATTATAATAGTATAAAACCAATATAATATATATGTTGGGATGTTATTTTTATTACGTGACAACCAATTTAATCATTTATCCATCCTATGAAAAACAAAATAATTGTGTGCGTACATTCAGCATACAATCACATCACTGTGCTATAATCTATTTTTTCACTACATTACATGGATGGGTATAATTTTAGAAGTCATAGATATATAATAATAATATAATGATATTGATAATGTAAAAATTATAAATAACATCCACATACGTACCCTTTAACCATTAAGAGAATGATACCCTTTCTCATGTGTACATTCGACCGAGTGTCTCCATGAGGAAATGTGATTTATTTTACACATTACCCATTAATGAGATACTATATAAACGTATATAATTAATAATTTTGATATATATTAAACTAATATTTATCGGTATGTTACGTAACTATATCTTATGCATAAGAACTAATACTTATACTACAACACATGAATTATAATATGAAGATGTTAAATCCCAAAAAAGGGTGATAAAAAAATATTATTAACAAATCGGTGGTAAGATGATATAATAGGATTATGTGTTTTTTCTTAATAGTTGGTATAATTTTGGTATAAATTAATAACATTATATAAATATTTATATCTGATTTTCAAAAACATTTTAAAGAAATCATACATAATTTAAGTGTTAATTTCACAATATCATTATTATATTGGATTGTTCATACATATTAAACTATTGTGGATTATTTATATTGCATGTCCATATTACTTAAACGATTTTCAATTTTTTTTTATTAGGCTTCAACAATTATTTTATATCATTTTAGAAAATGTGTATGCTTTCACTAAATTTATTGAATGGATTTTGTTTTTCAATTCCCAAATAATGATCCTTGTGAAATTTCATTAAAAAGTATGACATGATGTTATTTTTAACATATACAGAATGAATGGATTTGTTTTGATTATATGAGACCATAATTCCTTGAATCTTCCCATAAAATCATATATATTTATATTCAAATAATACATTTACTTTTAATATTATTTTGGATAAATGATATTATCCTAAACATTTATTTCATTTGATCTCTCGTGATTATTTATTAGTTAGTATAACATTATATGATTGTACATATGGTTTAATAGGGTTATTTTTCAATAATACTACACATATTCATTCGAAAACTGGTTAATCCATATTATTTCATGATAATTGTGCAACACAATTCATTTCCATGGTATATTCGATGATTAAATGTTTATGAAAGCCATATCTTATCATGGGGTACTAATATGACAAATTAATTTTGTTCTTGTGGAACTATATGTGTTTTTTTAATTATGATATAAGTGAGAACTATTTATCCCACTAATCCATTGTGTAATGATTTATAACTCATATTATATAATTTAATGGAACACGAAATGTAACCAGTTATGTAATATAGGACTGGAATGGGATTATACTATGTTCATTAAGGGACATTTTCTACCTTCATGGTCTTGGAAGTGAGCCTTTACTAATTGGAAATTGATTTTCTATGCTTATGTATAATCCAAAATAACCTTTACTATGTTATAATCCCATTATAATGATATATAAAATTTATGTCAAATGAACATCCATGTCTTATTCCATAATTAAATATTTTTCTCTTTGATTTGTAGGATATAATTATAAAAATCTATTTTCATGTTATTTTGACCTTATGATTATGTTATCACTCTTGATTTACCATAATAATCATATGATCTCAAACATTCCTATGATTTATTACACCATGATATGAAGAAAGGTAGTAAGTAATATGTGTCAAAAATAATTCTAGTTATGAAATAATAAGTGGCAGTCGATGTAAATGTTTGATGAATAAGTTAAATATTTTAATGATTCCAAAAAACTAATCCTACACGATTATATCATCATATCGTTCAACAATGTAAATAATGTACTTCTATTTAGATGTAATATATATATATATAGGGATGTTATAGTTGGTATTAGATAATGGTTTAGTTAACCATTGGAAACAAGGATGATAAAACATAGTCAGAAACCTAAGGATACTTCTATATATATAATAAAATGCTATAGATTCAGTTATAATCACAAATTACAAATGATATAACCTATTGAATCCTGAATCTAAATTTTATATTTAAATTTCTACTAGATTATGTGGTTTTACTAGGTAATTATTTTTTCTCAAACTATACTTTTTGGTTTTATCCAATGTATGAAACCAAAAGTAACCATGTCAATGTTGAATGAGATGGGAACATTATTGATTTCAATGCAATGATATTGATTTTTATGGGTGTCGGAATAAAAAATTTTATTCCTATGCTTACATATGTTTTTCATCATATGAATCATAATAGAAATCAAAATGGGAAAATGTTTTGTGAAAATTTTGTTGTTCTTCATTTTGTATTATCAAACTTATTTCCATGGGTTCTCAGAGCCATTGGTTGATGAAAAATGGATCAGTAGAACATAATATGTATTTTGAGTTATCAAAATTTCAAATCATATGAATGTAATTTTAGAAGTCCATTTATTTAAAGGTAGTGTGGACCAATGGTAGAATCTATCCTATAATACAAGGAAAGAAGATGAAATTTACACAATGGAATGAGTTGTTTTATATAGACTGTTATTTTCAATAAGTACATTCCTCTAATTATTCTAAAAACCTCAAAAATATGTTTATAGATAATAATAAAAATGATGATGAATGTCATTGTCTCTACTATGAATTATTTGCTAGGATTTCAAGCTACACTTTTGGAATTATCATCCATCTAGCGTGTAAGGTTGATTTATCATTTGTTTCTATAAAACCATTTCTCTAATTGGAATTATCTAGAATGGTATTTAGTAACTATGAGGAAATAATATGATGTTATCTTAAGAATGATAACGATATTAAAGTATCCCATTAATTTAATTTGTTTAATAAGATGAGAAAAATGGAATTTCAGTGAAAATATTTAAACCATAGTTAAAATAGGATATTCATTCCTTTCAGCTAAATTGGTGGAATGAAATGCGAATAAACAATCGTAAGGGGATTAAAAATGATTTAAGTGCTGTAAATAAGTTCATCATAAAATTAACTACATAAGTGATTGGAAAAATATAACAAATGATGTGAATAGGCAAATGGATGAAGCAAATGAACCTCCCAAACATTAATTTATTATGTAAAAGGAAAATTTTCATCATGAAGACAAATTATCAAATATATGGGTTATCAAGGATGATCTACATCCATGACATCTAAAGGGAAAAGAGAAAGGAAAATCACATGTGATCATTACTATCAATGTGGAGTAAGACAATGATGTGATGAAAGGTATAATTACCATCCATTATAATGTATCTAATATTCAGTTTGATTCAAGATCCACCCACTCTTTTTTATAATTAATTTTCTAATCGTACTACATTATTAACTTTATAATTATATGTTGAGTTAGATATGAAAACTCTTAATAGCACAATTGTTGCAACACAATTTCATAATTCATCTCCAGTTGAAGTTTGTGGGAATTTTGTTCCATCAATACTTGAGATCCTCCCATTATTAGAATAAAAATTTAATCATGGAATCTATTAACATTAAATATAGGGATTTCATAACCTCCAATCCTCCGATGGCCTGAAGGCCTTCATTTTTTTTATTATTGATAATCCACCATTCAATGGGTGAGATGGAACCCTTACAAGGCCCGTTGGCGTAAGTATTACATGGGTCGTAGGCCTTATAGGAATTCATTTTCCCATAGGTTTCAATAATTACATACAACCTATACTAACTACTTGGAACTGCTCCTTTCCAGCATCTTCATCGTGAAATCAGCTCTCTACCTTCACATGGTTGTTCGGCTATTCATTCCCATGAATGCACAGGCTTATCCCGATGGTAGGTGCCATTCCCTCTCATTCTTGCAATTCGTTTTAGCTTCTACTACGGTGAACGAATCTATAATAATGTGTTGATGAAATTATAGATTTGAACATAAAATGGAAATTACATATATATTTTGGGACTTAGGTCCTATGAATTAATTTTATATAACTCAGATACTTGGAGAGAAACTCACAATGATGTTTAAACCTATTGTACTGAAGATATTGTTTTTATTCTGGAATAATTTCGTAGTCTTCTACCAAATCATGAAGTTTATCATTCAATATAAAACATACATTATTCTATTACTGTTTAAATAACTCATTATAGAATGGCCTAAATTGAAGTGTATGAAATAAATAATCAAATCCAACATAATCATAACAAAGGATTCCTATTCCCTATTGTGTTTCATTGGGGTGAAGCTTCCTATTTTCTATGATGAAAAATGGATCAAAAAGACACTGCATTTATTATTTTCTACATAAAAATATATCTATCAAAAAAAATATCATCTACACTAAATTGAAAACTTATATGATCAACTGTGCAAATATCCATACTTTTATATGATTGATCATCATTCTTAATATTATCAATTGAGGTTAAATGATGATATACCATGGGAAAGAATCCAATGAATGTATGTACAATATTAATTCATAGTGATTCCTTCTTTTCCTTCTAATTAATTATCTTTATACATAGATTTAATTAATAGAATCTTTAGATTCAGGGTTGATCAGTTTGTGGTAGTCATTATAGACGATATTATTGTATATTCATAGAGTAATGGAAAGCATGATGTTAACATCAGGATTTTACTAAAGACCCTAGGAAACAATAAAAATTATGAAGCATTTGGAAGATTAAATTTCATCTTCCAAATGTTTCATTTTAGGATCATATAATCTCATGGGAGGGGATATTTGTGGATCAAACAAATACTACTGTTATTGAATGTTGGCCAAAACCAAAAATTGTAACTGATATCTAAAATTTTCATTGGTTTTCCAGTAATTATGGATGCATTTTTATCAATTTATCATGATTATCTATAAAACTCATCAAGTGGACTTGGAAAGGATTTATGATTATATGGAATATGGAATTGGAATCTAAATTTGATGAGTAGAAAAGATGGTTAGTCAGTGAAACTTTTCTCACACAACAATATAGTGGAGAAAAGATTGTGATCTATATTGAATCATCAAATAAGGTGTTGGGATGCGTTCTTGTGAAAAATGATATAGGGATTGATAATTACCCATGATCTATAAAAATATATGAGAAATACTTCCCAGATCATTATTTAGAGTTAGTTGTGGTATTGTGTGCATTAATGGTATGGTTTCATTATTATTGTAGATAATGTGATGATATATATACTAATAAAAAAATTAAATTAAATTTCCACTCAAAAGGATATTTAGATGTAATAATAAGGATGGTTAGAGTTGAAAAATGATTATGACAACTCAATACATTACCACATTAGGAAAAAGAACATGGTTGAAGATGCATTTAGTATAAAGAAGAACGGTAGCATATCTATGATGCGGATCACGAAATATCCATTATATATGTATTTATAAAACATTAATCTAATAATTATAATGGAATAGTATTTATTTTACTTTCCTCAATTGAACGGTCGACCATCATTACATGAGATCATTATAGAGGTAGAGAATGAATACATAGAGCTAGAGAATATAGTTTGAAATGTTACTAATCTCAACATTTATTTTTATAGTTTAATAATGTTCAAGAGTATTGTTTATGTCCCTCAAATTTCAAAATTAATGATGTATTTATTGTGTGTGGATCATACATCATCAAATTTCTGTTAATCCTAGATGAAAAAATATGTATTGGGACCGGAATGTGTATTTCGGGTTTGATGGAATAATGAATAATAATTAAAAATATTTTTATTGGTAATAAGTTTTTTAGAATGTTATGGTTGAGAAGTTGAAATATACGCAGATGTTATAATTATTTACCTTTCAATAATATAAATGTAATGACGTCAACATTGATTTTGTTAAGAAAAATTACAAAAAATCTATGGAATATAATGTTATATGGGTTATAGTTGATCACTTTACATTGTTGGTACACTTCATTACTATTATAGAATATTTTCTTCTTGATCATCTTGCAAAAATATTTATTAATAAATTGGTAAGATTAAATAACTATCACTTTCCACTATATCTGATCCGGATTTGATGTTTACCTCTATGTTCTAGAGAAGTATTCAACATCCTCTATATATGGGTATATGTTTTAGCACTAATTATCATATTAAGATTGATTATTAGTCTTCAGGGAAACTCTAACTCTAGATGTAATGTTGAGATCATTCAATATGGATTTAAAAGGTTGTTAGGATCAACACCTACATTTGGAATAATATTCATTAAATAATATCTTACAATATAGTATTTAGAAGGTTCATTATGATTTTCTCTTCGGTATGATGTGTGGAAATCCAACATGTTTTCATTAAGTTTGAAGATGAATGCTATTGGGACCAGATATATTTGATGAAATGATAGAAAATGTTTTATTTTTACAGAAAAACATGAGATCATATTAGAGATGAAGTAAAATTATTCAAATAATTATTGAATTGGAATAGTGTTTGAAGTCAGTGACATGGTATTTTTATAAATATATCCCTAAAATAGAGTAATGATATTTGAATATAATGGAAATATATGACCTAGGCATATATTTTCTTTTTATATTCTTGATAATGTTGGGTAGGTAGACTATATATTGTCTCTTAAAATCATTCTTTCTCATGTTTTTATGTGTTAAATTTATCTCTCTAGAGAATGTAAATACATGATACATCACATGAAATCAACTCAAATTTACTACCACCATTCCATGATATTTCTTATGTAGATAAACTAATATTTGTTACGATTTTAGAGAAAATGTTCAATGAAAAAATTCAACATTATTGGTTTAAGTAATACGTTGAAATAATCAATTTGAGTAGGCTATGTGGGAACATGAGGTTGAAATGAGGTATAATTACAATAATATTTTTTAATCAAAGATGTATTTCGATCTTTGAATTCAATTTACATTCGGTGGAATGTTACACCGATATTTTTTCAATAAATATAAGTCTTTCAAAAAAATTAATTCTTCAATAACATTCGTTACATACAATCATGAATTTAAATTAATCATGTAATATTAAATGTTTGTTATATCAATGTCGTTAAATTTAAGGGAATAAAAATTGATAACTAATTTACAAAATAAATTTTTATTCCAAACTCAAAATGAATATATTGGTATGTTTATAGAAAATGATTACCCAATATCTAGTAAAATCATTTTATTCATCAAAATGTATGATTCTATCAAAAATAATATTAATTTTTTATTTTGAAATTAAATATACTTAATTTCAAAAAATTGATTTCATTTTAGAATTTGAAATTTAAGATTTATTTTTAAATTATATTTTATTAATTTAATGAAAATAATTTTTTCAATAAATAATGAATATTCATATTTTACCTAAAATCAATATTCTCATTTAAAGTATTTTCAATGTAAAATTATATTTATTATTAGTATTTAATTTTAATAAGTAGTTTTTTGATTAATATAATAATGTTATGGTATTTTTGATGAATTTTATACCTGAAATTATTATTAAAACATTTTATGTTAAAAAAGTAGTTTTCTGAAAAATTAATTTTCATGGTGTTTTACTAGTTTTATTTTCTATTAAATATAGAAAATGTTATTTTATGAAATTATGAATACTGAATACAAATTTATATTGTGGTTGTATAAATTTAGCGAATATTTCGATTTATTTTTTTCAAATATGAATTTTATCATTAGTAAATTTTGATACCATGGTAAAGAAAAAATATTTATAAATTTTTAAAGAAATAAATTGATAAAGATTATAAATAACCAAAAAACATGGCCTAATTAAATTTTATATTAGAAATTCTTCCCTAACAACCTGAGGGTCTATATTATGTTATTTAATAGGAACATATCGAGTAAAATGACTTATATAATAATTAAATAAAATAATGTCACAAAATGAGTCTTTTATTGACATAAATATATATTATGTCCCAAAATGGGGGGAATGTAAATATAATCGATCAATATAAATGTAAATTTTTTACTCAATATACATATTTCCAGGAAAAAAATTTATTTTTTATTTCTCATCCACTAACATGAGATTATGATATTTATAATATTTTATTTAATAATGATTTAATAAGGTCACATTCAGGTTTTAAATAATTTATCATCTTAAATACAGTGTAATATAAAATATATATTGGACTATACATATTATTCTGAATAATATATTACTTATATTCATAATGGTATTTAAATTTAAAATTTTATTTAAGAAATACAGATATCAAATATTTATAAAATGCTAATGTAGTAATTTTATATTATTGTAAATATCAAATAAATATTAAAAATATTAAAATAAATTTAATATCATATACTTAAGGTGGACTAAAAATTTACTAAATTACCATGACCACATAATGATTTAACAATATTTTTCCTGAATTTATCTTTTTTATCATGCTATTTTTTAATGTCTAGGTAATAAATTGTGTCAAAGTAAACAATAATTATATTTTACCAAAATAATATTTTTTATTTTATATAAAAATTATTAATTCTATATAAAAATAAAAAAATTATAATATGGTCAAAAATTTAATAAATAGTTCATTAATGGTTCAATTTATAGCACATATGTAACAATTAAAACCTTTTAATTTTGAAATAATGGTACTACAGTTAATATTAAAAAATGTTATGTAAGGGTTAATCAAAATGATAAATTTTGAAATAATACAAAAATGTTAGTAAAATTTATTGGTTCATTATATAACTACCTTATCTCATCATATGTTCAAATAAATTATTATTTTTAGGTATTTAAATTGTGATTAGAGTTTTCAAATTTATTATTTTTAGAAATATCAAATGTTCTCCAAAAACAATTATAATATGGAACCACATCCCACACTTCATCACCTAATATTGAGCCTTAATTCTAGACCATCCCATATAAAATTCAGTCCTATAATTACCTAGATACTTCCTATAGTTCATTAATTTTCAAAATACCAACCCTAGGGTCCCTAGTATTAAATCAAAAGTAAGTTCACTAGAGAAGATGTAATCGTCTTTTCCAACACATTCAAGATTATTTCTTCCTATACTTCTTATTCATGTATTTTTTACATTTAAAATTAATAACTCAAATATAACATATATTATTCTATGTTTTTATGATTATTCAAAATCAATATTCAATCTTATATCTATCCATTTAAGATCAAATCTTAACTTATGCATTTGTGTGTCTTATTGTCCCCACGTCGTGGTGCAATCTATTTTTCATGACTAATTTTACTTGTTGGATATAATCATCGATGTAATAGATATATATAATTATTAAGAAATTATTTTTATATGTAAAATTTATATATATATCATCCAAATCCTTACACTTTTACCATTAAGGGAATGATAAAATCACTACATCATATGTAGGGCATACCTCCCTACAGTGTGATGTGACTCATTTTTCATGTTCAGTATTATGGAATGATCATATAAATTTACATAATGATAAATATTATAAATATTATTTTAAAATAATAATTTATATTAAATAAATACATCCAATTCACAAGAACAAGGACTTATATGGAAAGAAATTCAAAGGAAAATTAAGTAGTAAACACTCGAAAGAATGGTTAAAATGAAATATTAATAATAAAAGGGTGATAATAATATATATCTAGATCTTATGTGATATAATTAAATTTAATATGGTTTTAGTAAAAACAAAAAAGATTTTTTAGACCATTATAATGTACTTTATGATATGTACTCAATGTAATTAAACCTAAAGAAATGGTTATTCAATAATCTCATTATTTTTTAGGAATTTTTACTTTTATGTTTCTTCTAGGGAATATCTATCTTCTAATTCTTTGTTCCATAAAAAATTGTAAAATTATTTTACTATTCTTTTAATAAAATCAATTTATATTTAAAATTTTTTGAATTCTAACTAAATGGTTTTAAAGTAATCAATTTATTATTTTCCAAATGATGTTATTTGTGAGATTTCTAGAAAAAATGAAATGATATTTTTTAACCTATATGCCATGAACATATTTTTTTCAAGAAGTATTAGTTCATTGATGATTCCCTTATTATAATACAAAGTTATTTTTATATAATAATTTCTATTTAAATATTAAATGGAACAAAGGATATTTTTGTTTATAGTTATTTGAAGTGATCTCTCAAAAATATTTTCCATCAAATAGAAAAATATTTAATTTTAGTTATTCTTTATTAAGTATATTTTTCATCAAAACAATCATTTATATTATTGTGATTCCATTATTTATATTATGCCATAATAATTAGGAATCTTATTTCATTTACATGCGTTGTTCTATGATGAAATATTTATGAAACCCATATAGTATCATGGGTTGTGATATGATAAATTAATTATGTTATTATGGAACACATATCTATGGTTTTTATTATGTAAATGGTGGGACCTATAGTACCCTTCAATTCATTGAGTAATGATTTATATCTCATTAGATTGATAGTAATGGAATGTGAACAGATCTAGGGTTGGAAACAAATGAATAGAATGATAGTAAACTCTATTTAGTATGTGACGTTGTATTCCATGATGGTCTTGGAAGTGAGACTTGAATAATATTAAGATTATTTTCCATGCTATTTTTTATTCCAAATTTGTTTTCTTTGGTTATTATACAATACATTATTTTCATTCTAATTCATGTCGTATAAACATCCATGATTTATTTCATAACCCAATATCATGATCCTTGATATGTAAAATATTATTTTCATGAGTTATTTAATGTTCTTATACCCTTATGAATACGTTATCTACATTTATTACCCTTAAAAGTCATCTTAGACAACCATTACGTTGTTTCAGTTCCCAAGGATATGAGTAATGGTATTAATAAGATGTGTAAAAAATGGTTCATGTTATAAAAGAATATGTCGTGGACAATATAGATGATTTATAAGTCATGTGTTTATATTTCCATGTATCCAAAGTCACTAAACCGATACTATTATAGAATGGTATTGTTATGTTATGGGATTAATATTAAGTTATTTATATTTAATTTCAATATATGAAATGTATAGTCTATTATTCGTGGGGTATGGAATATGGTTCTGAGAATATCCCACTCATTTATGAAGGTTTTAAGTTCATGGATATGACATAAGTTAGTATCCAAAATAGGATGATCAATGAAAATCCATGGGTTTCCCATGTAATTTTAGTATGTTATATGATTAAATTTTCCTGAATTGTTTTTTTAGAAAACATTATTAATTGTTTTTTTTTGTTATGTGATATGTTGAGATAGATGGTTGAGAACATATCTTGATTAAGTGGGAGTTTTATAGTGTTAATTTTGAATATGGACCATAAGAAGTTCGATAACGTAGTGGTCTAAATGTAATAAAGACCCCCTCTAATAGTGTGAAGGCATTTGTTGAGATGACCTATATGACCAAACTTGTTTGAGATGGGGTATTCATGGACTCTAAATTTATTTTGGTTGGTGAAATCCCTTATGTGAAAAGTGATGATCTATTAATTGACATAAAATATATGACTTTACTTTATAAAAAACAGGAGATAGATTCTCTATTTTAGTGATATTTTTTTTATAAATGATGTTTATGTTTCAAAGGTCACTGATCCAATATGATCTATGATCTATGATGTGATTATTGGACCGTACCTTAAGAAAGAGGGCCGATATATATGCATGTGGTGATATGGTTTGGGATTTGTATAGAACATGACCGATGTAATATATTATTCATATGTCTTGGCATGACTTTCTTCCCTCTATCTTATCGTATGAGATGTTATATTATCCATAATGAAAGCTTTTCTCCCAGAATTAACTAATACATGAGATGATAGATTTTTTGTTAGTGTAATTATAACACTCCAACATAATGTGTGCTCATCGATGTGATTTTTTGTTAACTTTTTATTTGCTGTATTTATAATTCATGAGTCTCTACTAAATAGATATTTCAAATACATCCATTTGATCATAATAATATTTAGTATATTGAGGAATTGGGGCTTCATACATGTTCATTTGACTCACATCAATATAAAGGTTTTTTATTTTGTTGTAAATGGGGAGATCATCAAATATTATATTAATCACTGTTATCTTTTAGATTGGTAAATTATTTATGGGATAAATTTTTTATGGAGGTTATGGTGGTGCTAGGGTGGTTATGTGAGTCATGTGAGAGGCGAATACATTTTAATATGCAATTATTGCCTTTGATTTTTTCAATCAAATTTTCTAGAATAAAAAATTATTTGTGGAAATATATTATATATGTATACCAATTTATTATAAATGTATTATGTTTTATTTCATCACATAAATAGACTACATCATTTATTTCTGAATATAATGGTCCTTTTGGAACCATGTCCATTAGCTATAGTTTTTTTTTATTTTTTCACATAGTGTTTGTATATGAATATTTTTTGGTTTAAATGTTTCTAACCATAAGGATATAGTATATAGGGAATAAAAAACTTATGACTCTCTTATATTCTTTCTATTAGTCTTTTCCCCTTGTATATGGGAAGGAACATTGGTGGTCATGTGGTGACCATGTCTTGGGTGTCATTTCAGGACACGTGGTATATGGTGCTACAACTCACATCATTCTCACCTATATCATGGTTGACATCATGGTTATATATTTATTTAAAAATTATATCTCTCAATAACATATTTTTATTCCATTTTAGGATCACTATTTTCTTAGTGGTGACCAGTTTATAATTATTATCAATGAGTATTAACCCTAAAAAAATTCATTTCTTCAACAATAGATACATTTGGATTATATAATAGTGGATGAATTCATACTATAATTTTTGTAATTTTCACATCCATGATTATATTAATAAGTTTATTGAATTATGAAAAAACCTCAATGATATGGTAGAATAAAAAAAACTCTTCTCATTGGTCTATATCTTATAACAATTATTATTTTAGGTAATACTTGAATCAATTAATCAATAAACTCTTTGTATCCTTTATAAATATTAGGAAACATTATCCTATTTTTATATCATTTATGTGAATCTAATAACATTCAAATATATATCATTTTAGATTGATTTATATATGTCATCTGGATCCTCACCCATGTATTTTTAATCTTATTATTTATTTTATTAGATGTCATATTTATGGGATATCTAACATGAATTTCGTATATAGTAGTACAAAAAACATGTATCCCTATATATAAAATAAGATATCACAAATGATTCTTGAAAATATGATGATTATTCCCATAAAATAGTGGAACAACCATCGTGTTTATTGAATTTTTTGTGTGAAATTATTAATTTTCATATATTTATTAGATAATACTCATATAACCTTTATAAAATTGGTTGCGTCCTCATGTACCAAAATTATACTAAAAGGTTGGTGAAATACAAGGATTCAATTTACTATAAAAATGTATATTGTTCTAAAAATAGCACGAACACAATAATATATTTATTTTGTAAAACCATATAAATAATCCAAATAAGAAAGTATACTGAATGGGTATAAGGTTTTTACATTTCTAATCTAAAATAGATATATACATAGGGAAAACATTGATAATGTGTAGATGTAGCTTGATGTCACGTAGTCAATAATGAATGATTATAATATATCAGATAAAGTCACCTAAAAATAATAAATTTAGTACCTCTTATTATATCATTAGTCATTGTTCCATAATAATGACAAAATGATATTATTTAAAGGATGTATAAAATTACTGATTAAAACTAAATTATATCTCAAATCCATATTGATATTTTCTCTTTCACATTATATTAATGAGTTAATACATATATTCAGTACCATTCATATACCTTATATTGGCATGTAAAATAAAATAAAATATAAATTTATTAAAGTATATATATAAATACTATTCTCTAATATAATTAATTTTTTTTAAAAAGATACATTTTAATCAATTTTTCATTATAATAGTTTAGTAAAATACCCCATCATTAAAACCATTTGTCATGTTAAAAAAAATTAAAACTTTTAAATATCAAAATATTTAGGAAAACATTATTTTTAATGTATCATAGTGGATTATTGTATCCCGATTACTAAATTTCGATAAAAAATTTTATGTGTTAGTTATTTCTTCATCCTAAAAGGATTATCATTCAAATTATGTAAAATTATATAAATATTTAAATTATTGTGTAATTTATATTGATTAGGATGTAATAATTTTTACTTAACAATTCACATAATAAATAGCATAATACAGATCCATTTGTAGTCCTGTTTATATATTAATTTATCATAAATTACAGTTTTATACTATGGTGTAAGTCACAATTCATAACTAACAAAAAAACACAATCTATAATGAACCAACATCGTAACACCCAGTGGTGTATAAATTATTAATATTCCAATTTTAGATGTAAAAAATTTATATAGTATTTTTACATTATCAAACTATTTCACATTATTTGATTAATAAAATTCATTACAAAAAATTACATAATTTTACAAAATATATTGTTCTGGTATGTGATTTATTTCATAAAATGCCTCTAAACCTGTAAAAACTACCCCAAAAATATTTTAACCGTAATTGTAGCTATATGTCATCCTTTATGTATAATTAAATTTAAATAAAACCAATATTGGATATTTTTATTCATTATACTATTTTTGATCATCCAATGATTGAATAAGTTTCTCTCAAAAAAATTTCATGTCTCATGATTAATCATTATGAAGGCATACCTATGGGAAATGGATTTTGGCCTTATTAATATAATAAAATTTTACTAATATATTTTGTATAAATATTATACAGAGTTTTTTTATAATTCGTAATCGAAGATGTTATGATGGAAAAAATAAAATTCCTTATTCACTCATGTGAATCCAATGGATGTCAATAGTTTTCCAGTAATACAAATGGTATATAGTAATATTTGTGGGATATGTTCCCAATATATACATACATCGCTACTAAATAAGAATATTTAAATAATTAAATAACTAAAACAATAATACAAAATCAGATCATCTAGATATAAAATAAATATTTAATTTAAATTAAAATCCAACAAGCAAGAATATCACATCCGATGTGCAATTCCTGATGAGTAAATATAAAAATGTGATTTTTTTTCATCATATCGAAATCCATTACATTATCCTCCTTATCTAAGACACAGTTATTATCCATAACACCACCCATGTAACCCTTAACCCACATCAAGATATCACGACCAAACATAAAATGTCATAATAAAGGTTACATATTTTTTTAGGTGACCATTCAACGTTTTAGTATAAAGACCAAGTATGCACCAATATAAAACATTGATAAAGTTTCATATAAATGTTAATGAATGTGATTATATAACAAAATTATATATAAAAATTACCCAATTCATGTCAAACATTTTATATTCCAATATTTATTAGATGTCATTTGCATATAAAAAAACCAGGTTTCACAATATTTCTTTTCCTTGTGGGTTTAACCAATAACCATTATACCTAGTTATACCTACTTCAAATTGTTACAATTCAATAAAATGTATCATAAGGTATTAAAAAATGAAATGAATTTTATCTCTATGATAAAATGCAACGACTTGATTTCATGGATGCTGATAGATAATTTAATGATAATATAACCTCATCTCAGTCATAGTTAAATATTATATTTCCTACTTTTTGGAAATATTTACTAAATCAGGATACAAAGATATTACCTGATTAAAAATGTTGTTGTTTAATTTTTATCATGGTTCCTGAAACTAATTTGTTTATTTAATTTTAGAATGATCTAGAACATTATTTTTTTCAATCATCCTTATATTATTATCCTACTGATTTAGACTATTGATCATCTAAAAGTGATGTGTTTATTAGGTGAATGTATGTTGATTATTTATATTTTATATTTATTAATGATAAGGATATTTCAAGATTTATAATGAAATAAATCCAAATGTTTTCTATTTTAATTGTTGTGAAGACTCTCATAGGATAAATAATTCAATGAAGTGGTTTAATAAACAAGATTTTTTAGACCACATTCGAATGAACTGGATACTATTCTCGATGAATATTTTTTTTAATATATTTTGTTTCTTCATTAGAGGATGTGGTTATATAACATCATTATAGGATATGGGGTACTAAAATAGAAAAAAATATTCCAATACTTACAATATTACTTTTTAAGAAAGAAATTGGATTATATTAAGGTATCTTAGTCTAACTAATTATGGTATATAATTTTTAAATCAGAATGTGTTTTTATTTTTTATATATGGTGTTTCAATTCATCAATTAAAATAATAAATGGATCAATCTTCTATAATAATTTATTTTTATTCCAAAAATAATTATGGGTATTTAGATTTCACAGAAAAACTATTAGTGGTGTTAATTCTATTATTAAGTAATAATACATTTAATGATAGTCATATGAAATTAAAAAATGTGGTTTTTTCTCGAACCAAGACTAAGGTCATAAAACCACTTCATGTCCTATTTTTTTAATGATAAAATATGTTTTCTAAAAATATATGATTGTATATTGAAATATTTAAAAAATATATAATAATTTATTCAAACCAACATGTTGTATTTATTATAATAAAATTAATCAATAATTTATTTCATTATTATTTCGTGGATTCCAAAATATAATAATATTTGTTTTTGAAAATTCTTCTCTCATCATGAGAAATCAATTCATTATAAATTTTTATTCATAATGTGTTATAGAAAAACATTAAAATGAAAAAGGATTGTGCTAGTAAACAACATTGTACTTCCTGATGGTGCCTTTGATAAATTTACTATTCAAAATGGATTGTAATGGAAAATCATGTATTAATGTCATTATATGTTTGTATGAAAATTAATAATAATGTTTTTACAAAATTTCAATCCAAAAATGACCCCAAAGAACATTCACTAGTTCATGTGGATATAATCATTATCAGTCATAATTAATAATATATACAATTATAATGTTATTATATATAACGTTAAATATATGAACTGCTCAATTAATTAAGAAATCCATATTCATGAAAAAAAATTATTTTTCATTTTTTTGAATTATTTAGAATAAAATTTCTGAAATACTTCATCAAATTTTCCCAGTTGTGTATATAAGTGCAACACGATGTCTATCAAATAAAATATTTTATTTCAATTAACTATGAATATGATATGTGATTTTTAATTATTTTTATTATAATTTATAGTTATAATTTATACATACTATATGTTTGAGACATCATGATAGTTCCCTTTTTAGTATATATAGCATGGAATTGGTCCTTATATACTTGAAATAAGTATCCTTTAGAACTTATGTAAATTGAGACAACAAAGTGAAAATTACTCAAAGGGTTGGGTGTTGTGGTGGAGTTTATAAGAGGACTTGGGTAGGTTTTTTTGAATCATTTGGTACAAAGGATGGACTTTTATGGGATCTTAGAAGTAGTGGTTTGGTTTTGGGATATTAGGGTTGGGTGATGACAAGATAGTCAATTGTATATCTCATTAGGGACATGAAAAACCAGTATGTGGCTAAAGGAGAGTCTTGTAATGGGTGGTGTGAATGTTAAGTCCACTAAAACATGAAAATCATGATTGATATGGTATTCATATGAGATAGTGGTTTAGAGATCCCAAACATATGATTTTGTATTATATATATTATGAGTGAAGATAATTATCCAATTTATTGGATTTAGATTTCCAGGGGACATGCAGTCAATTATTTTTGGATAATATTTTCTTAGTGGGACATGGTTGTGATGTGAGAATAAGATGAGGGATGGATCCCACTTTTGAGGATACAGTTTGGAATATTCACTGATTGATATGATAAGAAGGAGTGACATTAGTAATATAGTATCTATGGTAAGAAATTGGGATAAATTTTATGGACACTAGTAGATATATTGGAGATGGAGATGATAAATACATAAGGATCCACAGGTTTTAGGTTGATTATAACTTTTTTTTCAAAGTGATAAGATAGTTTTGTGTGACTAGATCCAAATAAAATCTAGTGATATGTGGAATGAGATACATGCCCTACTTTTGTTTCTTATATGTGTCTAGTATGTAAATTAAAATTTCAGGTGTAGTTCTAGAGGAATGGACCTCCATGAGTTTTGTAGTTATGGATGTTCTTACATTCACAAATTGGGTTCCTCATATTGCCTGAAATATTGGTATGCCTTGAGTGATAATGTATGTATTGATACTACTTGGCCATACACTAAGTGAGATTATATATGTAGAGGCCTTTCCTTGAGTGATATGTCAATAGTCTGGATATTGTATAGTCTTTTGGAAGATGATTGATCTAATTTTGATATTTTTTAGAGAAATGGATGTTTTTACATACCCTACGTGAATTGATTATAGTTTAAAATATGAGATATATTCATCTTATAGAGATTTATTAGTGTAATTGTTTCACACCATAAATTATACAGAGGTGGGTATCAGTCATGATTTTGATTATTCCCTATCCGTAGTCATTAGGTATGAGGTGGTACTAATGGAATGAGGTAATTATTGGATTGTATCATATCATTGATGAAGTTATTCCATGATTTCATGTTTTTTTAATTAGAGAATGTTTACTTGATGTGAATGTGTAACAAATTAGGAGTCCTAATCTAAATATTAGTGTATAACATCCTATAGATAATGTATATTTATATTATCTCTTCCCCACAAGAATATGTATTCATATTATGTTTTAAATAAGTTTTTCTTATAGATACACGAATGAGGTGTAATTTTTATAACAGGTATGTGAACACTAGTGAATGTTATTATATTATACTATATTTTAGGATTAACATTGGATGTGTGGAAAAAAAGGATTAAATCGATTGTTAGGTATTTGGTGATAGGAATATTTATGGCTCAATGGCATTTTTTAGATCATGTGTATATAAATTTTTATAATTTTTTTTGTGATCCACCATTTGGATGTGTTAATATATTAAATTTGTATGATATATGTGGTATAACATAGTTTTTTTGTATTATTCCACCATTCTCTGATGTGATATTGTTTTTCAATTTGTGTAATGTTTTGACAAAAATATTATGAAATATTATCATAATTATATGGATTATTTCCTCACCACTTGTGAGAAGCCTTTGTAATATATTGATAAATTCATGAGGTGTTTTGGAGTCCTTGGCCAATGCACTATTGAGTGGTCGAGGGCCTAAGAATATCAAAATAGATTTTTTTTATTTTGTGTAATTCTAGATTGATTCTCAAGTAATGTGTCACATGTTGTGATGGATCTCAGACTGGTTGATGGTTGACCCCATTCATGTGGGATATTGAGGTCATTATGGTGATTGGATTGATGTTACTATTTTTCAATCTTATGATTTAGATGATTATTTAATATGATGTTTTTAAGGAATTATTTCCTGGTTTTGGATGGAGAATAGTAATATGGAGGCCCATGTATATGAATTATAATATAAATTAATATTCACATGATATGTGTGTGCTTATGGGTAATATTTTACACTTATGATGGATTAGTTAATTAAATTTTAAAAAAAATTATTTTACATAGAAAAAATTTGTGTGCGAGTATAATCAACTAAAAAAATGTATTTATTTAATTATATTTCATTAAAATATATGGTGGCTGTTATCAAGTAATGACTATATATTCCCCGTTGGGAATGTATTTTTAGTTTGAACCTTCTTGGAATATTAAATGTTTTGGATTCGTAATTAATAATTAGATGGTGTGAATAAGTTATCTTTTTAATTGGATTTGGTTATATATGGTCCCATCAAGAGTATATATACTATTTCCCAAATAACTACATAATATAATACTATGTAAATTATCTGAGTAATTAAAAAAGGTATGTTAAATTCCCCCAGGGTGTATTTAATGTTATGTTTTGAGTGTTGGATAAATCAAAATAATGGCCTTGTTTGGTTGGGATGTGCATAATGGTTTATAGTGGGATCATTGATAGAAATGTATAATTTTTAATGATACTTGGGTGATTTTTTATTTAAAGGATTGAATTGAAATGAGTGATATGCTATCAAAAAATTGTATTTGATTCATTAGGGATCATTTGTTATTGAAAAAACTAACAGGTCATGACCCATTATCATTTAGTATTGGTTGGTGATCCAATGTTATGTGGGTTTTGACTCAATGGAAAATAAGTCCTTCTATTTTTTTATTAGGCTATTTTCATCTATTGGGTCTTATTGAGATTGAGATTAAATGAGTATATATAAGAATTGATTCTCAATGGATTATTCATAATTGAGAAGGAGAGTCATAATTTTCATGTTATTTTTGGTGGATGTTTCAGTATACAATTGAATGTGATTATTGGGAATATATGATTCATGTTTTTTTTGATCCGTGAATAGGCTATCTGTATTTCTATTTTTCACTATTGGGGTTTTGGATAAACCAGTGCTGTGATGTGGTGGTAGTGCAGTTGTGAGGAACTCATAGTCATCAACTCCTGAGATTTTGGGTGATTGGATATGTCTCGCGAGTGTGGAAGAATACTTCTGAACAAGATAATTGTGAAATGGAATGTTTAATATAGACAGATAACATGTCAGGAATTGATAATATAAGTGATTATGGTTAGGAGGATAAACTATTTCATATGTTTGGTATTTTTTCAGCATTACACTCAAGTAGTAGTGCTTGGTAGGTGATATAATAGGGATTTAACCATTGTATTTCATAAGACATGATCTATATATAATGTTATTATTAAATAATATGGATTTTATGGCTTCTGAGTATATAATTTTTGGTGGTTGGTGTCTCACATTGGTGGTCAGGTATGACAAGGTTGGTCATTTTTGATAATTGTGTATGATAATGGATTAATTATAATCATCGTATAATAACCATTTATATTCATTTATGTGATGATATTTGAAATAAAATCGTGTAACAATCACATTGATCATGGGTATATGACCCTTTATCAGAATTGTTATGAAGGTGGTGGTACTATTCGGTTGATGATTGAGATGGTATCATGATATTAATGAATGATTGGATGATTTTTTTGTAATTCACTATAAAAATATGATTTAGAGTTTATATGTTGTTTAAGATTGAGTATGTAGGTTGGCATCAGAACAAATGTGTTTTTGTGGTTTTGTAGTGATTTGAATCAGGGGTTGCACTAGTGATCATTGAGGGAGTGTGTTGGATTTATCAGACAGATCTAGATCCTTCCACGAAATTACAACCAAAGTAGAATATGAAATTATGTGTGTGTATTATATGGTATAATGATTCCTCCAAGAGTTAAGGAATGGTGAATATGATACATGGTCGCATTAAGTGTGGTGTAACCAAGTCCTATATAGAGATGTCAATAAGTGGATGCCCAACCATTGTTTTCTAATGGAATTGGGTATGCTAAGGTGAAAACAATATTGATTATGTAATTAGATTGATGGAAAAGTATTGGTGAGGTTATTCTAGTTTTATGGAGAATATTAGTTTGAAATTGGATTTTGATTTGGTGAACCATTATTGTGGGGATTACCAAATGGTTAAACATGGGTCTAGTAGATGATTTGTGGATTCTCAGGTGTTAAGGGCCTGACTAAGATCCATCTCAATGTTATAAAATATATTTCGAGAATCTGTTAATAAACATATATGTATAATTTTGATATAATATATTTGATAAATATACTTTTTTTAATATATGGTTATAACAAATCCGACAAAGTTGAATTCCTTTGTAAGGCATCTCATAACTCAATTTTTTATATTAACATATATCAGTTAAAACATAATTTTCTATTTCAATATTTTTTTTCTTATGACATATTATTTTTTAATAATGAGTTTCCATTTTTTAGGTTGATTAATAGTTGATTCACCTAATCACATCATTTACTAATTCATACATTAAATTATATGATCATTTTAATGACTTCATGGCCTCAATTCCAATTCGAAAGGACATGTTTCCTGTTTTGGAAAATAATTTTTTAATATAATGAACGTAATATCCCATGATGATATTTGAAATATTACAATGTATTAATAATGAGTTTTATATAATCATATTATCATTATTTAATCAATGGTTTCGAATTAAATCATTGAAATTTTTATATTGGTTTGTCATCCCAAAAATTATTTATAAATATTTCAATTGATGTAAATATATTTCTTTATTAATTGTATATACTACCTTTTTAAAAAAATATTTCATGAATAGCTTTATAATCATAGTATTTTGGGAAACATAAAGTTCCATTAATTTTAAAAAACATTAAGAGTTCTTTTAAAATCATTGTTTAAAATGTTTTATACTCATTCACTTCCATGTAGATATTCTTCAACTTTTTAATGGATGATTTAATCAATAATAAAATATTAATATTGGTAATTTTTATTGACACAGACATTATTTTAAAATGACTAATATAATTATTTTTAATTGAATTACTTATAAATCATTTTTTACTTTCATTACAGATATACGAAAATATTATTTTTTAATGTATATAAAATTAATGGACCATACCATCCTTTATACAATATTAAGTCATAAATATTTATTAAAAAGTTTTAATAGGATTTCAAATGAAATAATAATTGATTGATCATTAAATTGTAAACTTTTAAATGTAGTCAATAGAAAAATAAAATTCATCATAAATTTCGAATCATATTTAAAATACAATAAAAAATATACATTTCATCTAGATAAAAATCATTTAGATTAATAATATGATTAAAAATGGATACTCTATAATGTTTTTATCCACCTTAATTTTTTAAACTACTTATTATTATATTTTGAAAAAAAATCAGTAATGTATTTTCTTTTAAAATTGGTTATTTTACACTGTGGGGGAATAATTAATGTTTTTATGTGTAGTATGAGGAATGTGAAAGTCATTATACATTTTATTATTATTAGGATATTATAAAATGTTTTATAATTATTGTATGATATAATATAACCCTCAAATTAAATGGGTTAATAATATTCAATAGAATATACATGTTAGAATTAACTGAGAATGTTATTCAATTGTAAGGGCTCTTGGAAGGGTGATTGTAAGGATAGTGTCTGAAAATTCCTAAATGTGTTTTCAAATGTTTTTTTATACATTATGAAAATATTTGTATAAAAATATGTTATTATGGATTATGTAATTTTCACAAAATTATATAAATGAATATTTTTTATAAAATGAAAAAAAATAATTTTGAGTTTCTATTTTGTCAATTTAATTTCCATGATTATTAATTTATACATTCATAAGGTATCATTCCACTAAGATAAAAAGTTAATAAAATTAAAATTATTTGAGGTGTCATTTATGGGTATTCAAATATTATATTATATTGAATACTTTATCTTGTATTCATATACTCATATTATCATCTTATGTTCTTTAATAATTTTGGAATGTTAGTACCTATGTTTAATCACACTAATCATTTGAGATGAAACTTTTATTCATTCAATTTACACTTTTAGTGAATAAAATAATTTGTATCATATTTTTACATGTGTATAATTTGTGGATAATCTTTATGGAGATGATTAATTTATCATATATGTTTTATATTTCATTTTGGAATGTAAAATATTCATATTTTTTGTGACATATATGTTGATTGAAATGTAAAGTGTTTTTTTAATTACATAAAACAGTAAACCTAAAATGAATTGTTTATTTATCCACATTAATGATGGTAAAATATTTCATAATTTCCAAAATTAAATTTTGTTTCACCTCAATTGGTAGGAAAACTAGAATTTAAAGATTCCATTTTTAACACTAGATTCAAGAATAAATAGTTGGGGAATTGTAGTTTGGTTCATAAAAAAGTTTTAGATTTCATTATTGGTTATGATATTAATATTTGTGGATATTTTATTTTATTCTATAATGTGAAATAAGTATAGGGTTGGTCATAATAATAGATCCATAGATACCCTATTATGTTTTTCTGTAATTTGAATTTATGGTGATTAGTGATGTTTTTATAGAGTTTTTGTAATATATGAATTTGGATAGATATCCATATATTAAACATGTAAATTTATATGTCTATTTTTTAATAATATAATTTAATAAATAATATTAATTGTACATAAAACATTTTGTGTAAACTCATTATTTGATGATAATGTAATTGTTGATAAAGGAATATCATCTATTATAAACAGTATATGTTTATCTGAATGTGAAATTATCTTCTAGTATGGAGTTTTATGTCAATGTGGATTATGTTAATTTATGTATAATGGTTTAGTTAACATTTATAATATTATTTTATTATGTTTCTTTATTTCCCCTTTGGGATTCAGTTTATTTACTTAAAATAAAAAAATATTATGTAGAATATATGATTAAGATGTATTCCATTTTAGTTTGATACTGTTATGGATATTATAATTGTTTGGGGATAATTGATATGTTTATTTTGGAATAACATGTGATCAATACATTATGATTCAATGGATTTTAATTTTTCGAGGATTATTTTGAAGACTGCTGAGGTTAGTTATTTATGGAAGGATTTAAGTTGATTTTGGATATTATTATCAAGGATGTGGAGATTAATTTATTTTATCTTCATATTTATGAATATTCATTTTTATTTTTATACTATCATTTGATAACCATTTTTGTTTTATTTAATAGGAAAAAACAAGATGAAAGTTTTTTATCTCATTTTTTGATCTTCTAATCCTTTAAAAACTAATTTTAATACATCAAATAAGATAAATAACACATAGATACTTATAAATTATAATGTGATTTGGAATTGTAGAGTAAAATGAAAAAAATCAACAACCAAGTGATGATATTTTGATTACGGAAAATTAAATAAATACATATAATAGTTTTCTCGTATTCATAAGCTTAATGGATAAAATAGTCACATTTAGATGGAAGATAAATCTATTGAGGGTATCACTTAGTTTTTAGGGTATGATTTTTTAGAATTAGAAATAAGTATGTATTTTAGAAATATAATGGAAATATATAAAATATTCATGATAATAAAATAAACATTCAAGAGTAGTATTAATTTAAGAAAAATTATTATTTCTGATAAAAAAAATTAAATTCTGAGGATCTAATTCTATTACAATATGGGGAATGAAACACCATGAGAATAAATAAATATCATTTTGAATAACATTGGATATAAAAAGAAAATTATTGTGATTAATAGATTATAAAAATTAATGTATAACCACAATATAAATAAATATATGATGGGAAATCAAATAAATTAGAACTCATTTCGTATGATAACTTAAGAACACATAAAATTTACAAGGATAGATTATTTGTAAATTTGATTATTTTTATTTTTAATATTCATTTAAAAGATAAATTTAGTTATTTTAGTTTAATAATTTTCTTATAAATCCCACATCTTAGGTTTTCTCATATCCAAATTATCATTTTATGTTTTGTTTATATTTCATTCAAAAGTTTATTTTTATGAACCAATGAAAAAATTAAAATTTCACAAAAAAGAATAAAAAATATTAATTCATAATGAAATATTAATTTCATAAAATTATATTAAACCATTTCATTAGTAAAAAAATATACATATTAATTAATATAATACAATTTAATCTAATTGGGAAACCCTTGTAAGACAATTTATTAAGAAAATTTGTTTTTATATTTTTTTATCACTATGTAATTACATGGTAAAAATAATTTTTCTCTCATTAATGTCACATACGTAATATTATTTTAATAATAAATAAATAAATATAAAGTGGAGGAACTCATTTCAATATTTTGGAAAAAATTCACTTTCATAGTTTAAATGAGTTTTTTTTCTAAAATAACAATTCAGTTTATTTTTTTTATTTATTTATATTATTTTACCACACATAGAAAACAAATATTAAAAAACAAATTTTATGTTTGAAATAATAATATTAAAATTATTTAATATGGTTAATTTAAATTTCTTCATAATGAAAAAATATATGTGTAAAAATGAGTCACCTCAATATGGTCTAAAAGGGTTAATTATGGGGTTAAACTAAGCGATAATGACAAAAATAAAACTAAAATATGCCTACATAATATTTTATTAGTTTATATCAAGACTGTAATAAACAATAATATAAAATTTGGTAATTTGGTTGAACAATATTTCATTATTACATTTATTTTATATAATAAAATTAATATTTACAAAAATACCACTCTCTCTCAGTAAATACAGATTGGAGATATTCATATAAATGAAAATAAATTATAAAATATTCACGATAATAATATTTGATTCTAATAAATAATATTTATGTTTATTGTTTTTTTAAATTATAATATAATTATTTAAAATGCATTTGCTGTATTAACAATACACATGTGAATATAGTAATAAAATAATCTAAATAATTTTAAAAACACTACATTTTATAATGTTTTGATTAATTATTATATTTAATGAATTTTTAAGATAATGATAAAGTAAAATTTAGTATTTATGTGCTTATATTTTAAATCCATTTTAACTTGTTTTTCTAATGACAAAAAATGTAAATCATTCTAGAAATGACATTGGGGATATTTTTTGTTATAAAATATTTTCTTAATTTACTTAAAAACAATAAATATGTTTTAAAAGTAAAATTGGAATGGAAAATTATCTATGATGTCAATAATGGTTTATTCTTTAACCCCTTTAAACTTAATAAATACAATTTATATTATAAAATATTTTGTATTTGAGAAAATATGATTGAATTTTTCATTAAAAGGGACTAAATATTTACATTTTAATAAAAAAATATGTTTGGGGTTCCCTTTAAAATCTTATCAAATACCTCTAAAACAACACATCTCACATCGTGATACAACTTGTGGGAACATGACCTCTCTTATAAAGTGTAAAGACCGAAAAATTTCAAGGAATTTTTTTTTCTTAATTTTCTATGGAACTTTACAAGAACGCAGTTTCTAACGGCACCTGATTCGGAGGCCCGCAGTTCCCAGAATAATTTTTCGAAGTATAGATCAGGTACATTCAGTGAACAAACGAGAGGGTTTTTCTAACATTTTAACCGGTGCTCAGAATTGAAATCTTAGGGAACCGATGGAATTGCAGCGCTGGTAATTGCTTAGAAACACCTTTTCCGGAGTTGCGTTTTCTTAAGTGTGGTTTTTAATTTTTGGGGTAAAGTTAAGGAATAAAATAAAGTGGTGCAACTGATCTTTTATTTTATTTTTCTTATCCTAAGTTAAGTGGATGATGTGGGACCCAAAATATCTTACCCACTTGGTTGGATATTTGTGGGGTGGGGCCCACACGAGCCCAACCTTTTCAACTTCCATGAAACCCCTACCTTTGATTAAGGTAACACACCCACACCCCCTATTACACGATGTCAACTCTTGCATTTAAACTTTTTAATAAACGCCTCTATTAATTGGGCGGTTTAAAATGTTGCAATTAATTGAGTTAATTGTTTGATTCATTTTTGAATTTTTAAAACGTTTGGTGTGAGTAATAAAATAAGGTAACCCTTTTTTTATTATTGTTGGGTTGTTGTGTTGAGATTTTGTGTAGAGTAAGCGAAGTCTTGAAGTACTTCGTTCTTCGTCAAAGAACGTGAAAAACGCGAAGAACGTGAAGAATGACGACCTCCGAAAAAGGTCGACAAGAACGCCAGATCCTCGGAGATTGATGACGCGACGCCGACTAATCTTTTATCCACGATGCGACAACCCCCCTTCTATGACGCCATCTTCTGCGAAGTGCAATTCCGCGACAAACCTCGTTTGACGACTACGCTTAAGGTAGGGGTTAATTTTGTGTAAGTTTATATTCCCGTGGTTCCTTCCTTTTAAAAAAATGAACTCAGTTCAACTCATCCTCATTTTGATACGTGATTTATTTCTTTTGTCTGTTGGGAATATTTATTTGCGGGAAAAACTGTTTGGGTTGATTTCTTTTGTTCGTGAAAAATCCTTGTTGTTCTTCGTCATTTGGGCCACTTGTAACAAACATAACGGGAGGAGGACGGACCACACGAACACGGCTGACTCTCCTCCCCCTTTGTTGTTTTGATTCGTTGTGGAATGAACAAAGGCGGCACAGTGCAACGGCACCACGCAGACACGAGAAAGAACGCGGCAAATAAGCGCGGCGCCGTCGCGCCGCGCCGTTGAGGCCGAACAAACCACGACCACAGTAGGGGCCATAGAGGCGATTGAAGACTCCACTGGTTGATCGTTGTGTGCGGATTGACGAGCGAAGAAGTATGCCGCAAGGGAGTTTTGAAACCTTTGCAGTAAACTGTGGATCCCGGGAGAACCGCCGGTGCATACGGCGGGAAAAACGAACCACCGGAGCGCGTCCGGTGGTCCGCGGAAGGTGCGGGCGGCGCGCCCCGCCGGCGCGCAGCCAGAAGGAGCGGCCTGGCTTAAGCCGCAGTGGCAGCGGGACGACCGGATCCCGCAGCCGCGTGGGATCCGGGGAAGACGCAGCAGCATGCATTGTGTCTGGTGCAAAGGGCCGGTGGCAGCGCACCCCCGCGTCTGCTCATCAGGCGTGGCATTCGCTTAGCCGGACCGACCACTCTAGGCCAGGCCGCGCCCTGATGGGCCGGACCCAGACCCGGGTCAGTTCGACCTGGTTCGGGCCGACCCAGGGGGGTTGGGCCGGGCTGGGTCGGGCCCAGAACCCCATTTCTGACTGTTTTCAGTATTTTTCCCATATCTTGGGCCACAAACCTCCTATCGATGCACCGACAGTTGCGTAGTGATTCTTGGATCAATGCGGTCGTTTCAGTATATTACACTAAAGGTTTCGGAGAAAGTTCAGTACTTCCGGGTTGGTTCGGATACGAAACCAACCGAGCCCTCGGAGCGGAAACACTTATATTTTGTGCTCCAGACGTCCGATTGATGTGTCGTCGACATTAATGGACTCCTATTGATGAGAAGGAACATTTGGAATACTTATCCTATGTTTTGGTTGTAGTTGGATAGTGGTCGGGTTGGATTGTACCGAAATCCAATCGGGCCCCTGGAACGGAAAAGCTGATAACTTTCAGACTGGACGTCTGTTTGACGAACCATTAGCGGCGTTGGTGATCTTATTGAGAAACGGTCCCTTTTAGTGTACCCTATGAGAGTTCGGGGTATAGTTGACATACGACCGGGTTGGTTCACACACGAAACCAACCAGGCCCCTGGGACGAAAAGGATAATAACTCACAAACCAGGTGTCCGATTAACGTGTCGTCTATTGTGTTGAGACCCCTATGATGAGGCGGTCCTTTGAGATAAATCTTCACGGGTCTTTGAGATACATGGAGTATATACCTGTAGCATGTGGATCGGACCCTCCTAGATACGAGCGTGCGGAGTATAGAGACCGTGTAGCCTACTGAGACCTAACGAATGCTTGATAGACTCGACTTGGAGTGAGTCGACTAGCCCAGTGGATGGAGCACTACTTTGTTTGGGTGGAGACCCATGGCAAACAAAGCACTACCTGTGTGATAGTGCAGACCCACGGTACTCGTCCGGAGAGTACCTCTGTAGGCTATTAGGGGGTGTGTTGTACTGTGTTTGGGTGGCATACCTCGGAGGGAAGCACTATTGTGTTTGGGTGGCTGACCCGCGGTACTCGACAGGAGGAGTACCTCAGATGTCTTAGGTTAGTGAGTAGTACCTCGGAGTCATGACAGGACCACTGTACACTCCAGAGAAGGGGCTCTTCAGCAGTTACAATTTCATTAATGAAAATCCTATTTTCAGCTAAGTCTATGACCTTTGTGTTTACCTCATGATTGAAATGGGTCAAATGATAAATTGGGTATATGTATGGGCATATACCTGGGTAGTGGTTATCCGTTGATTCCATAATTTTTGTGTTTCCTCACGATTGAGATGGGGTACATGATAACATAGGTATATGTATGGGCATATACCTATGTAGAGGTTATCTGTTGTGATCTTCTTTGAGGTTATCCTTGTTGGTTTTAGTGAAACCTTGAGGGTCTCGGGGTCCCTACTGAGTATCGTTATACTCACCCATGCACGGGCTATGCCCGCACCTCTTTGTGTTGGTTGCAAACGACGGGCAGTGCTGACAGAGGCCGAGTGTTCGAGGACTGGGTGGTACCCGGTGGTAAACCACACGATGAGTCAGTACCCGGTGGTGGACCACATGATGAGTCAGTATCCAGAGGTGGACTTCACGACGAGACGACACACGGAGGAGTTTGATGGGCGAGAGCATTGTGGAGGCTATCTGTACCAACCCTTTAGGTAGGATCTGTGGTGGACGATCCAGGAGCTACACTATCTGTACCTACCCTTCAGGTAGGATCCAAGGAGGACGAACCAGGAGCCGCTTCCGTTCTTCCAGCTGTTTCCTTTTTCTGTTGTACTTCTGTTCAATTGTAGCTATATTTTTAGTTGGGTTTGTATTCCGGCCCATTTACTTTTCAGTACTTTCTTTTGTACGTAGTGTTTAATTCTACTTGTACTCAGTGGTGTTTTGTTTACTTTTATAAAGGCAATGCCTTCCCAGTTGATGGGATTTACGCCTTTTTTCTAGTCGCTAGCACCTGGTCTTTGGAAGGCGGGCTGGGGGTAGTCACAGCACAGGCCCCAAGGATGGGTCGTGAAAAATTGGTATCAGAGGAGTCAGTTCAACCACAGAACTTATAAATCTGATATATTCTTTATGCGATGAAAAAGTTTTAAGGGTACCGAGTGTGGTCTTCAGTTCATGGAGTCCAGTGTTGGTGCGGGCGGCCGACGTATCCATACTCCAGGACCCTGACAACTGATTTCCGACATTGTGTATGAAAGCACTGATTGCGTGTGTGCTTCTAGAAGTTTTTTTAAATGTTAGATCAAACCAGGTCAGCTCACCAGGTATAATCGTTTGACCGTGTCCCGTTGTTTCTTTCAGGATGCCTTTTCACGGACGACCAGCTAGAGCCCAGAGGGATGTGTTTACTGATAGCCTGCCGAGCGATGTGGCTTCGGTACGGGGCCCTCTTGCAGTTGATGCACCAGCGGAGGTACAAGCGATAATACCAGACGTTGGGCCACCGATTCCACCAACCCCAGAAGTAGGCGATGCACGCCACTTGAGCACGCTACATGAGTTCCATCTCCAGAGGACACCTAGGTTCCAGGGAGAGACGGACCCGCAGGCGACTGCGGTTTGGCTGGAGGCTATGGTGAGAGTCTTCAGGCTAGTGGAAAAACCACCAGTCATCATGATGATCTTTACTTCCATCCTTCTTCAGGATGTAGCAGGCAGGTGGTGGAGCCACTTGTTCCAGTTTTGTGACAGGATAACCTTCACACTGGGAGACTTCGAGACCTTCTTCAGGGTGGAGTTGTACCAGTAGCTCTGCTCCCCGAGCGTGTTTAGGAGATGATGCCTTTGTCGCATGTTTTTTGATCAGTAGACGAGTCATCTGTAGGTAGTAGGCAGATGCTGCAGAGGACCAGGAGGACCAGACCAACATTTGGGTGATCTTGGGTTTTAGGATCGGTGGTGCGGGGCACCAGGGGTGGGGTCAGAGCCAGGCATTATAGAAACGGACAATGTTTCTCCAGCGGTAGGAAGGGTCACCTGGCATGTGACTGTCCGACTCCTTGCATAGTTAATCTCCAGGGGTTAGAGGAGCCACCAAGACAGAAGCAGCGGCGGGTGCTTGAGAAACAGCCGAGCAGTGGACAAGCTAGTAGAGCTCTAGGAGCAGGTGGACAGGATATGAACTAGTGGATACGTCCCTTGTACTTCTAGTTCCATGTTGCTGTTGTATTTGTGTCTTTGTAATATGAGCTGCAATAATAAAAAGACACTTATCTTTGTGATGTTTGCTTTCCTTTCATTTTGTTTAGTTGATACTGAGTGGTCCGGGTTAAAACTGTTGACATGACCCTCAATTTTGAGATTTCTACTGGAGGAGACCCAGTGACCTCACACTGATGCCGACAGTGTGACTCGACCCATGGAGGTGAGAGTGACAGTTGGATCTCATGGTAGTTACGTCGAGTCCTTATGACACCATCCATGGCATGAATGCATCATTCATGTAAGGATTGACTCTATTAGGCAATGGGCATGGTTCATCCAGGGGATGAGACCGAGTTTCTATTTTTGGAAAAGGAGGAATTTTTAGCAGATCTTTCAGGTCATAGGAAAAGAAGGTGCAGATCATCCAAGAACGGAGGAAGACTGCACATTGCAGTAAGAAACAGGAAACTGGTTCCAGTCATAGAGACATGGGCGTGTTAAATATTTCAATAAGAGGAAGCTTAAAGGAGAGTGACTCAATGGCTCTATGAATGGTTCAAGGGACAGTCTGTGTCCACTACTACCTGTTGTAGTAACAGACGTTGATATGAATCATTCCTTACTTACACTAATCTTGTCCCAGACCTAGAGTTTCTGGTAAGCCGTGGACATGATCATCACTTCTGGAGACACCTTGGGAGGAGACTCGATAATCACACTTACGCTGATGGTGTGGTCAGATACTCGAGGTGAGAGTTTCGGTTGGAATATCTTGGTGGCAGCGTCGAGGCCTTACGACATTGGTTTGAGTATAGACTGGGTAATCACAGTTCATACACTAATTGAAGGTATTTGGAAAAAAGGTTGATGTTTAACTACAACATCGGGATGGGTTTCCCTTGGTCAGTGAAAAGGAAACCCCAAGAAGCACAGGATAAACTCATGCACCGGAGGGTGAGACCGATCACTCTTGAGTCGGTCAACCTTACCCTCGTGGAAGTAGTCATTTTGAGTTTCAGTTATAACGGGAATTAGATTCCATTAGAGTTTGAGGATGACGATAACGTCATTATACATGTCGCACCTTGACGAGGTTTACAGAGATGTGGATGAGGTGACACGTTATCTTCGAGGTTCAACGGTCCTTTATAGGTCCTCAGCTGGGTAGGATAGGTGGTTTACTGCTTGACCCATCCACCTCAGTTGCACCAGGTGCATGATGAATTCCACGTATCTCAACTGAGGAGATACGTGCATGATCCTTCACACATCATCGACCTCCGGATTTGGACATCAATGACAGGGAGACATACGCATATATTCTATTAGGGAACGAGGATTGACAGGGGCGGATCCTATGAGGATGGTTGATTCCTCAGGTGCAGTTTCACTAGCAGTACGCAAACCTCCAGGTAAGCACATGGGAGCAGAAGGCTCAGATGCGTGCTCAGTACCACTTTTGTGACCCTAGTTTGTGTTAAAACATTACGAGGACATAAATAACTGAGGTGGGAGTATTGTAAAGACCCAGAAATTTAAAGGGATTTTTTTATTAATTTTCTTTGGAATTTTACAAGAACGCAGTTTCTAACGGCACCTGATTCCGAGGCCCGGTGTGCCCGAAATCATTTTTTGAAGTTTAGCTCGGTTACGTTCAGTGAATGGACGAGCGGGTTTTTCTAAATATTGAGCCTCTGCTCGGAATTGAAATTTGAGTGCACCGATGGAATCGCAACGATGATAATTTCTTAGAAACACCTTTTCTGGAGTTGCGTTTGCTCAGGTCTGGTTTTTAATTTTTGGGGTAATGTTATGGAATAAAATAAAGTGGTGCAACCGATCTTTTATTTTATTTTGATTAACCTAAGTTAAGTGGATGATTTGGGACCCACAATATCCTACGCACATGGTAGGATATTTTTGGGGTGGGTCCCACACATGCCCCACCGTTTAAACTTCCATGAAACCCCCACCTTTGATTTATGTAACACACCTGCACCCCCCTATTAAACGAAGTCAACTCTTGCGTTTAATCTTTTTAATAAACGCCTCTATTAATTGGGCGGTATAAAACGTTGAAAGTAATTGTGTTAATTGTTTGATTCATTTTTGAATTTTTAAAACGTTTGGTGTGAGTAATAAAATAAGTTAATCCTTATTTTATTATTGTTGGGATGTTGTGTTGAGTTTTTTGGGAGATTAAGAGAAGTCTTGAAGTTCTTCGTTCATCAACGAAGAACGCGGAGAATGAGAAGAACGCCGACCTCCGATGAAGGTCGACAAGAACGTCGGATCCTCGGAGATCGACGACGTGACGCCGACGAATCATTTCTCCACGACGCGACGATCCCCCTGCCTCGACACCTTCTTCTGCGACGTTCAATTCTGCTACAAACATTGTTCGATGACTACGCTCGAGGTAGGGGTTAATTTTGTGTAAGTTTATATTCCCATGGTTCCATCCTTTTAAAACAAAGAACTCAGATCAACTCATCCTCAATTTGAACTGTGAATAATTTCGTTTGCTGGTTGGGAATATTTATTTGTGGGAAAAACGGTTTGGGTTGATATCTTTTGTTCGTGAAAAATCCTTGTTGTTCTTCATCTTTTGGGCCGCTTGTTACCAACTTAATGGGAGGAGGTTGGACCACATGAACACGGCCGACTCTCCTAACCCTTTTATTTTTTTTCCTTGTGGCACAAACAAAGGCAGCATAGTGCAACGACACTGCGCGGACACGAGAAATAACGCGGCAAAGAAGCGCGGCACCATCGCGCCGCGCCGTTGCGGCCGAACGAACCGCGACCGGAGTCGGGGCCGCAGAGGTGATTGTAGACTCTGCTTGTAACTCCCCGACCCCAGATACCCAGAGTCAGTGCATTACTTCGTAACATTGGCATGATCACAAAAGATCAAGTCCCGAAAGACTGATTAGTTTAGTAGCCTTGGAAACACTAGATACATTCGTAAACGTTACATTACATCATAAAGTGAAAAACTACAATAACAAAGTTTCCATAGTCCAATCTCATATCCACTTCTGACTATCCCTACAGGTCATTCATAAAATAATTCTTCACATCCTGGAAAATATTAAAACATTGAAAGGGGTGAGCTCAGATGCTCAGTAAGGATAACAATAATGCGGAAGCTTTCATAAATAAACATTAACATTTAAGGCAATGTATAACTAAAACAAAAGCCTTTTAAACATGAACTTCAACATAATATGGAAAAAGTAAAATGAGATAATGCCATTTACTTCTTCACATGGTTATTATACTGGTCGAATAATCACATGCAATATCAATAACCAATTTCATAATGATGGAATGCATAATGCCAGACTATCATAACCACGTAGTCAAGGCCTCGTGCCAAGACCACAAATAAGATTTTGAAAAGGCCTCATGCCAAGACACTAGTTTGTCTCATGAGACCTGCCGATGCATTTTTTTTAGAAGATACTTACATTTAAAATTTCTCAAATATACACCAGTGTTTTTCCGAAAACATTAAGCAAGCTTCTGAAAACAAAATAACTAATTCTGAGACTACTCGACTAATTACAGGCCATTATGGGTCCACACCCAATCCCTTCCTGTCTACCACACTCGAGAGTCAGGTTTTCTGAAAACATTTTTAATCTTGCGTTAAATACGTATACATTTGCACTGGATTTTCATATATTGGATAGAAATATCACTTTTTTGAAATCATTTAAAAATCACATAATTATAAAAGAAAACCTTTTGAATAAACATAAAAGTCAAAGGGGTTTATACACTATATAAAAGAAAGTTGTGTATAAAATGAAATATGCCTCAATGAAAGGAGATTGAGACGAAGTCCTTACAATGATCATTTTTAAAATAAAATAGATCTATTATGTGTATTCACTATAAGTACACATAAATACAGTAAAATTACAAGATAGGACATAATAATATCACGACATAATTTGAAAGTATGAGATTAACCCATAGAATAGAAATTGGGTTAAGAAGTTCCCTTACAAATCATGACATAATTTGAAAGTAGGAGATTAACCCAAAGAATGGAAATTGGGTTAAGAAATTCCCTTACCTTGCGTCTTGTCCTGACTCGACCGTTCTTTAACCTCCTGAATAATAAACTAGAGTTAATTTCTATTTACTTAAGAACCTTTTTCATGTTCATTATTCCTTTTATATCCCTTATTAACATGTTATGAACATTATTAAATTATTTAAGTTAATAACGGTCGTTTTGTCGATCTTTGGTACTTGAGTCAAAAATAAACTTCTTATAATTACAATTTGTTCATGTGGTGAAATATCCATTATATACATAATTATGTAGATATCATATATATCATATATACAGTATATACATTCATTCATAATGTCACGTAACATTTAGAGGTAAGAAATGAAATGCACCGTTCATGGAGACGGTAAGCCGTACGTACGCATGAACGCTACTTTCAATTCTATTTCGTATTTAATGGAATGAAATCATAATGATATAAATTTATAATATAATTACAATATGATATAGTGTATAATACCATTTAATCCATCCTTTATACATCCCACATATGGCATTAACGATTCAAATCACTTTGAGGGGGCGGTAGTCCGCACTTCCTAAAATGAAATTATCGCATTTTACCCATAATGGAAATCATAAAGTATGCCATAAATGAGAAATACAGAAGCATAAGTAAAACATAAACATATTTTATAACATATATAAATATAGTGACATCTTAATGGCCACCTTTGAAGGTGTTATATGACTGTTGAACAATCATCATTTCGTGAGGCAGAACTTCGCCATCCACAGAAATCGTATGTTCTTTAACCATTATATGTAGGTGTGTGTAAGTGTAGCTCGAATCCTTCTTATAATATCATCCTAGTATATTGAGGATACTGGTTTTGTTACAAAAGAAATGAATAAAAAGAGTTTTGGGGGTTGAAGAAGAAAAATAAAACAAAACAACATTAGAGAAGACATTACCTCAAAATGGGGTAACTCTTTTTGACTTGAGCCAAAGGCTTCCTTGAGAAGCGTTCTGCCCAAAGTGAGGCTTCTAGGTGTAAGAGGGGGAATTTGGGAGAGTATGTGGGCAGAGGTTGTCCGAGCCAAATGTCTTGAAAGTGTAAATGAGGTGGGAGAGGTGGGGGCCTTTTATAAGTGGAGAGGAGGGGCTCTTTTGGAAAGATTGAAATGATACATTATTATACAATGCTTTTCGGATTATAAAGGTCCCACACTTATATAATTCGTGGCTATGGTGATAAGGGTTCTAAATATCCTCATCCAATAGGCTTTGGACAAGTGTAAGCCTTGTATTTTTTATTATCTTCTCATTTTATTTAAATCGTTAAATAATGATGTCATCGCTGCATCATAATTATATCTTAAATAATTTAATTTATATAATGTCTAAAAATTATAAAAAAAATACTATGATGTAGGAATATTTTTATCTTTCTAATGAATATTTATAGTCAAAATTTGGACTTGTTTATCCCCACTTAAAAACTGTTTTTGTAAAACAACTCATGTTTGTGTCAATTTAATTTTAACATTAAATAAATATATATTAGTGTCATTTTCCAACCAAAGTGGCTCCATGGGGTCCCCAAGTTGACCCATGGGTTGTCTTGGTCGGCCATGACTCATCCAATAAGAGTAGGACAAGTGTCAAGCTCATATCATATTATTAAAACATTGTTTTTACCTTAAACTACACTAATTACCTCTAATCGCGATTAAGAACTTAAAAGTTACTATTCACCAAAAAAATTATTTTAATCTCATTGAACCACATTTTACTTCTTAATGACAACCATGTATGTCGGATTTTTTAAAATCAAATCACAGAAGTGGTAATATTTCATTTAAACGAAAAATCAGTTATTTAACTACCACTTAGTGGTTTCACTATTCATCAAAAATTGATGTTTTTCAGAACAAAGCCAAAATTTCACCCTAAGCTATAATTGATATTCCGAATTAAAAAATGATTTATATTTTACAAAATTCCAAACATATATGTTGCATAAGTTAATTTTATAATTAATTCCCGCTGTCACAACAAATAGCGTGTTTTTAAGAAACAATTTATATCAAAAGATTGGCAATTATTTATGTCCAATTTCAATGTTAAATTAATTCTAATGACCACCATTGGATAAAATGGTAAAAATATATTCTAATTATACTTTAAAACCACTAAATAGTATAATGTATCACAATAAATTATTATGATTAAAAAAGTTGTTTTAAGTATTTTTCACTATTCATAAAATAAATCGGAAGTTCTCAGAAAGTTATAAAAAATTAAACTTAGGATAATTTCAATATTACGAATATAAAAATGAAGTCCATTTTGAAATGAAAAATTTCTATAATTTTAAAAATTGGTTATTACTATTCAAAACGGCTACTTTGATTAGTCGCGGTGTTTTAGAACTCGAAGTTGCGTACAATGCAAGCTATTGCATTATTGAATGAGAAGCGTATCGTGGAAGCTCGGGGTGTTACATTCTCCCCTCCTTCAATAAATTGCGTCCTCGCAATTTGAAATTTTTCTTTGAAAATAAAAGGTTGAAAAGAGAAAATACCTTTGAGGATAACCCACATCGGAAATAAGGTTAATAAATATATAACATTAAAAGAAAGCAAGATAAGTACAAAGGTCACCCGATATAGCCCATTCTAGGATTCTATGAAAATATGGATATGGTGGAGAAACAAACCATCATGGTATGATGGAGAGTTATAGAAAACAGGATTAGGAGAATGTTTAACCACAAGAAAATCACAAACCTGTAATTGGTTAAACGGTCATTGAATCCCCAGTTGGAAAAGTTAACCGACAACATTTTTGTTTTAAGTTATCTTTTATAATGTTGAGGAATTTATTTAGGAGATTTACTAAGAACGTAAGGGAATATACATACTTGTTATGTATACTTTCATTCGTTAATAAATTTTTACCACAAACCCAACTTTTACTCCAAATGGTAACGGAACTCAAAAATATTCTATTTATCCTAATTGTATAAGGTTTAAAATGTTAACACATACCATTTAGATTAGTAAAATTATTTTTTAATAACCAGGGACTTCATGTAGGCTAGTGGTAGGAAATAAATGCATGTCATACTATGGTTGTTGGTTCGATTCCTGCAGCTTTGTCCGACGCGACGGGTTATTCCCCACCCTGCAGGTTGTCCTTTTCCTAAAACTACAGTATCATAATATTCAAAAAAATAATCTTCATAAATTTTTTAACCTTAAACATTACTTATCCAATGATCAACTTAATTCACTCCAACCTTTATAGTTATCCAAAATACCTCTGTCCAGACTTTCTCTAAAAGGTCTCTTAATTCCAAAATCAATTTATCAGATTCCCCAAACAAAGTAAAGTTTCTCTTATTGTCACATACTAAAAATATGATTTATTTAATCATATTAAAACCTTACTGAAACAACAAGTACTTCAGTACAATCCTTATATATATATCACATTATTCTAATAGCTAGAATATAATCCATGTGTCCAAAAGCACCAATATATTAATTACTCCGCTTCAACTGTAGTAACAGCATAAGATTGTCCTTGATCCCTTGGCCTTTTCTAAGGTAAGTTTCCCTGACGCTTAGGACATTCATTTGGATAATGCCCCATTTCTCTACAATTGTAGCATTCAACTTTGATATCCTCTTTCTTTCCCTTACAATCACGAGCCTGGTGACCTTTTTCTCCACATTTATAACAAACTCCCATTCCTTTTAGGCAAGTACCAGGTTGATTCTTCCCACAATTATCACATAAGGGAAAATCCTTCTTTCCCTTTTTCCCTTTATCTGTCTCTTGTTCCACCATTCTCTTCTTCTCTTGCTTTACTTTGTTGTCATATGACTTAGAGAATTCCTTTTCTGTCTTGATAGAACACGAGACAATATCTTCGTATGTTAAGAACGATTGTGATACTAAAGCTCGACGGAGAAATGGCTTTAACCCATCAATGAAATGATCAATCATACTTCCTGGGTTACGTATATAATCTGCAGAATGCCTCACTAACCTTGTAAAGTTGTCCTCATACTTTGCGACATTCTCATCCTCCTTTTGTCTCAGACACAAAAATTGCTTTTCCATATCTGCTCGATGGTCAAGAGGAAATTATTTTTCTAAGAAAAGCACTTTTAACTTCCTCCATTCCATATTCGATACGTCATCATCTTCCTTTGTGTTTGGAATCAGCAACCACCACTGATCGACATCTCCAGTGAGAAGGTAAACTTCCATGACAACCTTCTCCCTTTCAGCACTCCCCAAGGCATGGAATTTTTTCTCTAAGGAATTTATCCATTGTTCAGCTACTATAGGATTTGTACTTCCATTGAAGGTTGGTGGTTGTTGCCTCATGAAGCGGTCTAACATTGATCCTCCACATTGTGGATCAGGGTGCTCCATACGAGTAAGGTTATTATTCATAACCTGAGTGAGTTGTCCTAGTATGGTAATAAGTTGATCCACACTAGTTGTATCTCCAGCTTCACAATAATTATCTTGAGCAGGAGGGCAATCCCTACACGGAGTGCGTGCATTGATACGGTTTCTATTCCTTCCACTAGGCGCCATTTCTAAACAATGGCATAAACTATATTAGATTATAAACCAAAATACATAATTCCATACTTGTAAGATACTTAACATAAATTGAACTATTTATGGATATAATCCATAAAAATGTTTTCTTTGAGGACGTATATACTCATAACCCTTCATAGTGGTTTATAAAAAAATGAGAATTATCCAAAGCATATCCCCCGGGAGTGTCGTAACCAAGAGTGCAGCAAGGCCCGTTGTCGTGCACCAATTTCCGTTCGAGTCTAGCTCAAAGCGGTGTTTTCGGGTTTTACCCCTAGGTACATCTGTGCCAGAGCCTCCTCTATTTGATCGTATCCAGACAGTGATGTATTGCTCAGAAAACTCACAAAATCTCTACAATAACAAAATTCTAGGAAGTTCTTCTATACTAATCCTCAAAGTCTATCTTTGGGCTATGTGCTCTAATCAGAGTTTATCTAAATCTAGCTTCCAAGGTTAGTACTAAACTGCCTCTGATACCAACTGTAACGCCCCGACCCCATCTACCCAGAGTCGGTGCATTACTTCGTAACATTGGCATGATCACAGAAGATCAAGTCCGGAAAGACTGATTAGTTTAGTAGCCTTGGAAACACTAGATACATTCGTAAACTTTACATTACATCATAAATTGAAAAACTACAATAACAAAGTCTCCATAGTCCACACTCATATCCACTTCTGACTATCCCTACAGATCATTCATAAAATACTTCATCACATCCTGGAAAATATTAAAACATTTAAAGGGGTGAGCTCAGATGCTCAGTAAGGATAACAATAATGCGGAAGCTTTCATAAATAAACATTAACATTTAAGGCAATGTATAACTAAAACAAAAGCCTTTTAAACATGAACATCAACATAATATGGAAAAAGTAAAATGAGATAATGCCATTTACTTCTTCACATGGATATTCTACTGGTCGAATAATCACATCGAATATCAATAACCACTTTCATAATGATGGAATGCATAATGCCAGACTATCATAAACACGTAGTCAAGGCCTCGTGCCAAGACCACAAATAAGATTTTGTCAAGGCCTCGTGCCAAGACACTAGTTTGTCTCATGAGACCTGCCGATGCATTTTTTTTAGAAGATACATACATTTAAAATTGCTCAAATATACTCCAGTGTTTTTCTGAAAACATTAAGCAAGCTTCTGAAAACAAAATAACTAATTCTGAGACTACTCAACTAATTACAGGCCATGATGGGTCCACACCCAATCCCTTCCTGTCTACCACACTCGAGAGTCGGGTTTTCTGAAAACATTTTTAAGCTTCCGTTAAATACGTATACATTTGCACTGGATTTTCATATATTGGAGAGAAATATCACTTTTTTGAAATCATTTAAAAATCACATAATTATAAAAGCAAACCTTTTGAATAAACATAAATGTCAAAGGGGTTTATACACTGTATAAAAGAAAGTTGTCTATAAAACGAAATATGCCTCAATGAAAGGAGATTGAGACGAAGTCCTTACAAAGATCATTTTTAAAATAAAATAGATCTATTATGTGTATTCACTATAAGTACACATATATACAGTAAAATTATAAGATAGGGCATAATAATATCACGAAATAATTTGAAAGTATGAGATTAACCCAAATAATGGAAATTGGGTTAAGAAGTTCCCTTACAAATCATGACATAATTTGAAAGTAGGAGATTAACCCAAAGAATGGAAATTGGGTTAAAAATTCCCTTACCTTGCATCTTGTCCAGACTCGACCATTCTTTAACCTCCTGAATAATAAACTAGAGTTAATTTATATTTACATAAGAACCTTTTTCATGTTCATTATTCCTTTTATATCCCTTATTACCATGTTATGAACATTATTTAATTATTTAAGTTAATAACGATCGTTTTGTCGATCTTTGGTACTTGAGTCAAAAATAAACTTCTTATAATTACAAGTTGTTCTTGTGGTGAAATATCCATTATATCCAGAATTATGTAGATATCATATATATCATATATACAGTATATACATTCATTCATAATGTCACATAACATTTAGAGGTAAGAAATGAAATGCACCGTTCATGGAGACGGTAAGCCGTACGTACGCATGAACGCTACTTTCAATTCTATTTCTTATTTAATGGAATGAAATCATAATGATATAAATTTATAATATAATTACAGTATAATATAGTGTATAATACCATTTAATCCATCCTTTATACATCCCACATATGGAATTAACGATTCAAATCACTTTGAGGGGGCGGTAGTCCGCACTTCCTAAAATGAAATTATCGCGTTTTACCCATAATGGAAATCATAAAGTATGCCATAAATGAGAAATACAGAAGCATAAGTAAAACATAAACATATTTTATAACATATATAAATATAGTGACATCTTAATGGCCACCTTTGAAGTTGTTATATGAGTGTTGAACAATCATCGTTTCGTGAGGCAGAAATTCGCCATCCACAGAAACCGTATGTTCTTTAACCATTAGATGTAGGTGTGTGTAAGTGTAGCTCGAATCCATCTTATAATAACATCCTAGAATATTGAGGATACTAGTTTTGTTACAAAATAAATTAATAAAAAGAGTTTAGGGGGTTGGAGAAGAAAAATAAAACAAAACAACATTAGAGAAGACATTACCTCAAAATCGGGTAACTCTTTTTGACTTGAGCCAAAGGCTTCCTTGAGAAGAGTTCTTCCCAAAGTGAGGCTTCTAGGAGTAATAGGGGGATGTTGGGAGAGTATTTGGGCAGAGTTTGGCCGAGCCAAATGGCTTGAAAGTGTAAATGAGGTGGGAGAGGTGGGGGCCTTTTATAAGTGGAAAGGAGGGGCTCTTTTGGAAAGATTGAAATGTTACATTATTATACAATTATTTTCGGATTCTAAAGGTCCCAAACTTATATAATTCGTGGATAAGGTGATAAGGGTTATAAATATCCTCATCCAATAGGCTTTGGACAAGTGTAATCCTTGGATTTTGCATTATCATCGCATTTTATTTAAATCGTTAAATAATGAGTTCATCGCTGCATCATAATTATGTCATAAATAATTTAATTTATATAATGTCTAAAAATTATAAAAAAACACTATGATGTATGAAATATTTTTATCTTTCTAATGAATATTTATAGTCAAAATTTGGACTTGTGTAACCCCACTTAAAAACTGTTTTAGTAAAACAACTCATGTTTGTGTCAATTTAATTTTAACATTAAATAAATATATATTAATGTCATTTTCCAACCAAAGTGGATCCATGGGGTCCCCAAGTTGACCAATGGGTTGTCTTGGTCGGCCATGACTCATCCAATAGGAGTAGGACAAGTTTCAAGCTCATATCATATTATAAAAAAAAAATTACCTTAAACTACACTAATTACCTCTAATCGCGATTAAGAACTTAAAAGTTACTATTCACCAAAAAAAATTATTTTAATCTCATTGAACCACATTTTACTTCTTAATGAAAAACATGTACGTCGGATTTTTGAAAATCAAATCACAGAAGTGGTAATATTTCATTTAAATGAAAAATCAGTTATTTAACTACCACTTAGTGGTTTCACTATTCATCAAAAATTGATGTTTCTCAGAACAAAGCCAAAATTTCACCCTAAGATATAATTGATATTCCGAATTCAAAAATGATGTATATTTTAAAAAATTCCAAAAATTTAAGTTGCATTAGTTAATTTTATAATTAATTCACACTGTCACAACAAATAGCGTGTTATTAAGAAACAATTTATATCAAAAGATTGGCAATTGTTTATGTCCAATTTCAATGTTAAATTAATTCTAATGACCACCATTGGATAAAATGGTAAAAATATATTCTAAATATACTTTAAAACCACTAAATAGTATAATTTATCACAATAAATTATTTTGATTAAAAAAGTTGTATTAAGTATTTTTCACTATTCATAAAAAAATCGAAAGTTCTCAGAAAGTTACAAAAAATTCAACTTAGGATAATTTCGATATTACGAATACAAAAATGATGTCCATTTTGAAATATAAAGTTTCTATAATTTTAAAAAGTGGTTATTACTATTCATAATGGATACTTTGATTAGTCGCGGTGTTTTAGAACTCGAAGTTGCGTACAATGCAAGCTATTGCATTATTGAATGAGAAGCGTATCGTGGAAGCTCGGGGTGTTACACCGATGGTTGATCGTTGTGCGCGGATTGACGAGCAAAGAAGTAGGACACAAGGGATTTTTGAAACCTTCACAGTAAACTATGGATCTCGGGAGAACTGCCGGCGGAGACGGCGGGCATAACGGACCATCGTAGCGCATCCGGTGGTCCGCGGAAGGTGCTGCCGGCGCGCCACGCCGCCGGCAAAAGACGCTGCGGCTGAAGACGGAGCAGCAGCGGGACGATCGGAACCCACGGCCACGCGGGATCCGAGGAATACGCACTGGCTCGCGCTACGTCGTATGCAAAGGGCCGGGGGCATCTCACCCCCTCGTCTGCTCAGCGCGCGTGGCACCCGCTGAGCCGGGCTGCCCGCGTCCGGCCGGGCCGCGCCAGTTGGGTCAGGCCGCGCTGATTGGTCCAAGCAGCGCCTGCTGGGTCGGGCCACTCCCTAATTTTATGGACCCATACCAGGGTCAGGTCGACCTGGTTCGGGCCAACCCAGGGGGTGTTGGGCCGGGCCGGGTCGGGCCCAGACCCCCATTTCTGACTGTTTTCAGTCTTTTGCCCATATCATGGGCCACAGACCTCCAATCGATGCACCACCAGTTGCGTAGCGATCCTTGGATCGGGAAATCCGTTTCAGTATATTACACTCAAGGTTTCAGAGAACTTTGAGTACATCTGGGTTGGTTCTGATACGAAACCAACTGATCCCTCGGAGCGGAAACGCTTATATCTTGAGCTCCGTACGTCCGATTGACATGTCGTCAACTTTGTTGGATTACTGTTGATGAGAAGGAACTTTTTGAATAGTTCTCCTGAGTATTGGTTGTAGTTGGATAGTTTCCGGGTTGTGTTGTAACCGAAATCCAACCGGGCCCCTGGAACGGAAAAGCTAATAACTTTCAGACTAGACGTCCGTTTGAAGAACCATCAGCGGCATTGGTGATCTTGTTGAAAAATGGTCCCTTTGAGTATACCCTATGAGAATTCAGGGTACAGGTGAGATATGGCGGGGTCAGTTCGCACACGAAACCAACCGGGCCCCTGGGACGAAAAGGCTAATAACTCACTGAGACAAGCATGCAGAGTACGGAGACCGTGTAGCCGACTGAGACGTAACGACTGCTTGACCGACTCGACTGGGAGTGAGTCGAATAGCCCAGTGGACGGAGCACTACTTTTCTAGGGTGCAGACCCATGGCGGACAGAGCACTACCTGTGTGACAGTGTAGAACCACGGTACTCGTCCAGAGAGTACCTCTGCAGGCTATTAGGCGGTGTGCACTACTGTGTTTGGGTGGAATACCCCGGCGGGAAGCACTACTGTGTTTGGGTGGCTACCCACAATACTCAACAGGAGGAGTACCTCAGCAGTATTAGGTTAGTGAACAATAAGTCAGAGTTATGACAGGACCACTGTACACTCTAGAGACGGGGCTCTTCAGCAGTTATAGGTTCGATAATGAAAATCCTAGTTTGAGCTGAGTCTATGACCTTTGTGCTTACCTCATGATTGAGATGGGTCACTTGATAACTTAGGTATATGTATGGGCATATACCTGGGTAGTGGTTATACGTTGATTTCATAATTTTTGTGTTTTCGTCATTATTGAGATGAGTTACTTGATAACTTAGGTATATGTATGGGCATATACCTAAGTAGAGGTTATTTGTTCAGATCATCTTTGTGGTTATCCTTGTTGGTTTTATTGAGACATTGAGGGTCTCTAGTTCCCTACTTAGTATCGTTATACTCACCCCTACACGGTCTATGCCCGCACCTCGTTGTGTTGGTTGCAGACGACGTGCAGTGATGATGGAGGATGAGTGTTCGAGGACTGGGGGGTACCAGGAGGTGGACCACACGACGAGTCAGTACCTGGAGGTGGACCACATGACATGTCAGTATCCGGAGGTGGACTTCAGGGCGAGACGACACACGAAGGAGGTTGATGGGCGAGAGCGTTGAAGAGGCTCTCTGTACCTACCCTTCAAGTAGGATCCATGGTGGATGATCCAGGAGCTGCGCTATCTGTACCTACCCTTCAGGTAGGTTCCAAGGAGGACGAACCAGGAGCCGCTTTCGTTCCTCTAGCTGTTGTATTTTTCTGTTGTACTTTTGTTCAGTTGTAGCTGTATTTTCAGTTGGGTTTGTATTCTGGCCCATTTACTTTTCAACACATTCTTTTGTACTTAGTGTTTATTTCCGCTTGTACTCTGTGGTGTTTTGTTTACTTTTATAAAGGCAATGCCTTCCCAGTTGTCGGGATTTAGGCCTTTGCTGCTAGTCTCCACCCCCTGGCCTATGGAAGGCGGGCTTGGGGTAGTCACGACATGGGCCCCGAGGATGGGTCGTGACATAAACTCCTTATGTTCATTCCTAAGTATGAAATAAAAGAAAATTTAATCATCATAATGAAGCTTATTAAATATTCATATTTTTAAATACAACTCCAAATAACATATAAATAGTTAAAAATTATAAAATATTTTTAATTATTTTACTTAAATATTATTATGATGAATGAAAAACCATTATATAACCTTTTCCATCTACTGAAAAATAATCAGGTCACTAGTTTTCACGTTTGGTCTAAACCCACAAAAAATGGCATATCTCAATTTTCATGAAGACCACTCATGCCATTTTATAAAGATGTATAATTATACCGATCAAATGAGCATCATATAAATAAAAAAGTGAGAAATATTTAATCATGGGAATTATGTGTGTATCCCAAAAAAGAATGAGAAGGTGGATATAACTAAGTGATTAGATAACATTCTAATAGAAAAAGATCGGATGACATTCAGAAGGTAATGTGAATGATCATAAACACCTTGTAACCAACAAGAAGATCACAAGGAAACCAATTTACAAGACCTCCATATTATTTATAGGGCATCTGGGATTATTTCTAATCTTATGGTGTCTTCTAAAAGAGTTACTATGAATCATGTGACTTTTCGATCGATGGATCCCTTATAACCCATTCAAAAAAAAACATCTAAAATAAAGGGATAAATATCTATAGAGGGGAAGACTTTCATGTTTATAAGCATTATTTTAAATTATCAGGTGGTTATCAATACAACATGTTTGTCCTTGAGACATTCATTCCTCATCAATCATGATATCATGGTCATTTCAAACTTGTCGTGTGAAGGGTTTTGGAAAATCCCATGAGGCCTTGTATTACACATCTAGCTCCATGGGAAAAAGATGATTAGAAAATGATAATTTCTCATGAATCACTATTGGACACATTTATTGGTCACACGATGCATTAAAAAAGGATGAGGGATTTTATTCTCACATAATTCATAAAACCCACAAAATCCGAATCATTTTTAGAAAAAAAGGGGAAAAAGCGAAATTAAAGGATAATATTGCAATGGGAAGATTCATATATTTATGAAATAAATTTTATACACCCCATACATTCCTCAAATGTAATATGAGGCACACTATGGAATGACAAATAAATCTCATGACGGACCATGGATTCCACCATTGTTTCACAGGAGGGCCTGGTCGAAGCATCTCATTTCAAGTGGAAATCGTTAAATTAGAGTCATAATCTCGAAAAGTTCCATAGAAATGTAGTCTGATATTGTAGTGTCCCCATGGAAAGTACACATGGTTTGGAACACCCAAATTGAGTGGCCAAATTCCGATAAACAGGGCATTGATGGGATTTTCATACAGTTGCTAAAAATCATTTTCCACCTATGATATGGTCTCGTGAAGTGTCTGGCCTAAATCCCTCCACTAAGTGAAGCCACGATCTATCATTACGCACTTTGAAATTTATTATATAATCATGGTGGAAGGGAATATTAACCCCCCACACCGGAATCAAAAAATTCATCATTGGATACACACACTTCCAAACCCAGGGATTAACACAATCATTATTGGGTGGTCAATATCACAATCACTATACTATTCCTTCATGTATAATTCAGGGAAAAACCTGGGGATTGCAAGGAATTCATATGAACTGTTCATTAACATATGAGATAATGTGATGGCCTTCTGTCATGTATTCTATATTATAAAAATAACACCCAACATATCTACAAATTCTTGTTAGACCTAAAAAAATAATAGTAAACAAATCTATAGAATATATGCAAAAAAAATGATGACCAAAAAGACTAAAACAGATGGGATACTTATGTAATTGACATACCCATAGGTACTCATGTTATTCAAATGTAATTGTCAAGACCCCCTACGTCATGCAACAACACTGGGACATGTCTCCCAGATCACATGACACTCATGTGCCATACTATTCATTCCATGCAATGCCCATTGGGAATGTTAAATAAATTCAAGAATTCCCTATATGCATACCACCCATGTATTGAAAACCCCTCATTGATTGTTTTCCAAACAATATGAAGTACTCTAGTCATTTATCATGTATCACATTGTGGCACTAGTGCATGTCATCTGGGTCCCATGGTGGAATTAGAACTTGTCAAGTGGGTCTATCTATGTCCTCAGGACAAGTAATCTAGACTCTATAACACCCTATAAGAATTTCATCCATGTTTTGTGATGACACCAAGAAAACGCATCCCAATCATGTGATACCCTTCGATAATTTCAAAAAAATATCATGTCACGGTATAATCAATTAAGAAGGTACTGTGATTTCATTCATTCATTGCAATCATGATCTTTCTAGGGGATCAATGATGTGTCATCCATGTCTTGCGATGTCTTCTGGACATGTCATCCATTTTCGTGTGATGACCATTAGATCTCCCATCGAGATTATGCAACGTCCCTTAGACAAGCCAACTGGATCATGTGATTATATTTGGACATTTTTTTGATACAACTATAAATATCTTTTAATTCATGGAAATATAAATCTAGAAATCATGACATTTTAGGAACAACATCATACATGTAAAATATACAACCAAGGGAAACATTATTGGGTAAGACCTAATCAGGAGAATGATATAACAGACCCCTATACTAGGGAATACTCAGTTTATAAACCATGATCAATTTGAACTATGAGAACTCTAATTCCATCAACAACCATGATATAAAGGACAAATTTCAACGGATCATGATAAAATGAATAGACACTTTAGTGAATGTTTCATCCCATTATGTAATATTTAAACCATCAAGATCTAATCATTCCTATTGGTTGATCATCCCGACACACATCTCAGTGGATCTAAATGAAAATTGAACTACTGTGACATTGATTCCTTCCATAAGTAGGATTCAATAGGCACATTTATGAACCTCTAGATCCATATAAAACATCTAATGGGTTGTCCTAACACATAAATACAACATTCAAATCTACTGAGATAAATTACATGCTATCACTAATCTCTAACACTGATCATGGATCATATATACATAGAGAGTTTCAGTGGTCATATCATTTGTATCATGAGTCTCCACATTCCAGAAAAACCATAATGTTCATGCATCGATTAGTGGCATGAGATGTCTACACTATTCAACAGTATCAACCTCGGGGTTTGTCCCAAGGGACTAATTAAAATATATTGTCTCTAATTCCTACCATAAACATGATACGTAGGATGTCTCCTTGTGTCTGGGGTTCCAATAGCTGATGTGTTTGTTACGACATATATTTCCTTTGATTATGAAATAAACCTTACATAGTTAAACAAAATATGTTTGTTTTTATTCCTATTATAAACATGATACTTCACATTCCACATAATGGAGCAATCCCACCCTTGATATATTAAACACCTCCCAATATGGGAATAAATGTAGAAGTGCCTGTATATAAAAATTTAACATATTAGAAGCTCCCCATAAAAATAGAAATTAATGGGTAACCTCATATACATACCTATTGATTAACCAATAATAATCCCCTATTTATATATAAAAGGATTTTACATGTGACCAATTTTTAGGGTAACTAATCTCATATCAAGATTAGGAAGATATTATAGAACATATCTGAATTCAATAAAATCAACTCGTAGTCTGATCCATTTCCCCATAAAATGTTTTGATGAGCCGATCCTCCCATCCTTTAGACCAATGTGAGTTCCCTAATGTAATTAGGTCTAAATTCCTAATTAAACATTGTACAATATAATGTTGTTCTATTACCAGTTATGTATGTCGAAACCCATGGGATTTTCTATGAGTGTTTAACATGTATGGTGAAATCAATCTTAATGATTGTAAAAAAAATTAAACTACCCCCATTGATCATTGGTCCAAACCGAATGCCCAGTTGAAACATCCCGATGAAAAAAAATAGTGAACCTAAAATAAAATCACCATAATACGACATATACTTAACATGATAAATGTGAGAAACTATCCATTCATTGTAATAAAAAATTTTATCACCACATGGGTTAACACTATAAACATGTATATCATTCTAATTGAAACAAGAATATTGAACCCGACATGAATCTCTAAAAAAACATAATTGTTTGTTTACCATGAATTAAAACATCATGTTATTATATCATAGATAACAAAATTTTAATCATGACATGAACATATCATATAAATAGATGATCCTATATAGCTGGGGTTATTATGAAATAATTTCATCCACGGTTCGACATGTCAATAAGAGTAAAATATCCAGATCATGAAGAATATGAAAATTTTGTTAAAAATGTATATCTTATTGATCACATATCATTCCGATGAAGATACACCAATCAGTGACTTTATTCAATATTTTCTTCATGAATATAATTACTTATTTATTAATCAACTAATTATTCTAAGAAAATATCTTAAAATAGATACCATTCTAAAAAAAATTCTTTGTCAAAAACCCCTAAGTTCTCTAAAATGACCTGGCCTATGTGAAATTATAAGATTCATGTTTAAAATTCAATTGTGTGGTAATACCATCAACATTGTAAAATATTGTCACTTGAGGCTACCAGTAAGGGTATTTAAAATCTAAAACTAATTTATATTCATCGTTCACAAAAATATAATTTAAATCTACTAGCAGTACTCACCATAACTGATCCCTTGAGGAGAATATACCTAGAGAAAGTCAATTACCACCTTAATTATATTATAATTGTGGAAAAATGATTTTAGTATCTATCCCTTCCGTTTTAGGTGAAATTGGGAGGGCTCATGTCTACTACTATCTCTAGAACCATCCCACCATTGACCTACTATTGCCCGCAGAGGGTACCACCAAACACACTATCACCTATGACCCCCATGCCGGGAAAACGAAGAATAATAATTAGGAATGGAAGGATATGGATAACATTTAGTTGGATGTTATCACCACCACTACTAACTATATCTAGTAGCATATTCATGATGTAATCTAAAAGAAGGATCATATATTTACTCACTTGGAACAAGTCAACATGCATATTCCATACTACGTATTGGGAAAGGCACATGCCCCCCCATACATGAATTCCATCAGTGTATTCAGATGGAACATGGAGGACCAATGTGGGCTTACATTACCACTAAAATTGAATACATATTCTAATATATAGTGGAGAAAGAAAATGTGAAGGCTTACATCCCAACAAATTTTTTTTTGAAGACTTATTACGTATTAGAAACCTATAAATAACTCTTTTAGTATATTATGGATCATGTAAAAAACATGGAAAGATTCCTATTCGTATCCATAAAACATTGGAAGAAAATAAATGTGATCATTATGAATAATATGGTTCTTAGATGAAACCACATAATCATTATCTTGTCTAGGTGGATTATTGGCATATTCCAATAATGTATGCATGTTGGACCGAGATCATATTAATTTTCTAACTTGGTCCCACTAAGTGAGAGCATCACATGTCTCGTTAAGGGATGATATCGCTATAGAAAATTCATAAAACATAGTTTAATGGACTAGAATCGAGCTCATATCGCTATTCTGGTCAGGACTCACAAAGATAGAGAAACACATGTCTCATGGAATGACCATTATTCTATTATTGGTGAATACTTTCATACTCCAATGACCCATGATCATAATCATATTGATGATTTAGTGTTTTCTAACCATGTGAAATTTGAACACACCTCGAGGTAAGATTATATTCCTTCCAGTGATTCTACCTGATATATTTTTGCATATCATGAATGTTATGCTCATTTCCCACCTTTTGATGATAAATGAATATATCATCCTTCTTTTGAGGATATATAAGAGGAGGCTCATATCCCTTGTCCCATTATAATGTTCTATTAACATAATAATATGGGGAATGAATATTTGGATCATTCTCATATTCAGACTCTAATTGGGGCTCACCACAGGATAGTGTCACAAGCCTCATGAAATACTCATATTCTTGAAAAATTCATAAAAGGCATACTTCCAAGGCTCAGGATTCATCCCAAATCCCCTTTTTGATTGAGGATCCCCAATTGAGAGTGGAAAATGTATTATATAAGGATTTTATTACATTCCATAATGATGAATCTCACTATAATATTATAGAAACCTGTTAGTAGTAGGATCATACTCTCACAACAAGAGTTCGTTATCAATAATGTCTAGTAGTTGTCATACCTCATGCTCACAGACCATTAATATTTGAAAAATATTGTTGGAATATTACAAACACAATGTATAAATAGACACATATTGAAAATCATTTAAATGACAATGTACATTAGGTTTTCTGAAACCCATTATCAACTCTCTAAGGGTATACTAACCATTCAACTGAAGTAGGAGACAATCATTACCATGATAGTATTTGTGGTATTGTGGATATATATTGCATCGAATCTACTCAAAACATAACTCGTAGTCATCATACCTACATTAACATCACACAAGGTAAAACAATATTCCCCTTTCCATGAAGCATTTTTATATATAGGTTCTCAAAACACATATGCCTTCATATAGAAATTTTCTCGAAACATCTAGGTCAACCATATATATTTCCCCAAATAACATCCAAAAAAAATCCAATCTAATTCTCATGTGACCCCAAAAAAAATATTATATGGTATTAATAGATATATACAATTATTTTTGATGAAGAGGAAGTAAAAAATTTAACATTTATAGAGAGTAAGCATGAAACATGATCTCCACCATATTCAAACTCAATTCCACTTCTAACTATATGATCATAGATGATATAGATAAGGAGTGAACCAATTACCTACACAAAAACATGTAAGATAAATATTCAAGACAAAAATAAAGGTATATCCCTTTCGTTGGTATGAGAAACATCTCTAGAACATCAATCCACGCATTTGTTAGTTGGATAGTACCACCTTTTCTAGAATCCAGATTATAGAAGTTGTGGAATATGAGGAACTCATAAATAGTTTTTGTATTACCATCACAAAAAATCTCTGTAAAATTATTTCCTGATCATCTCATAATAATTTTATCAATGTATCATGGAAATATAGGGAATTTCACTTTAATATATCCCCTGCACAAATTATCCCAATGGATTTTCATCCAATAATTTTGTATTCTATGAAAAAATAATTGGACAAGGTAATTTTTTGGATAGTTAGTCAATGTAATATTATTCCCCCTATTTAAAAATTCCAATACACCATGATCAAATGTAGAGGACAACCCATATATCATTGAACTAGGCCCCTCAAGTCAATGATAATGAATTTCAGATAATAAGGTCAATGTTGAAACAAACTCGAAATCATTTCATTGAAACTAACTTCCATCATGGTTAACTGTTTCACTGTGTTCCTATACGATTATAGTTATTCTATATAAAATATGTCACATTAGTAGTAGTGACCCATGTGAGAACCCAACCCATAGGGGGGGGGATATCTACCACCCCCTCCACCCGTCAAATTGTCAATTAAATATGGTATTTACAACATATCAGTTGTATCGTCCCCAAAACAGCATCCCAGTAGTTAGAGAGAATTTGTCTCCTAAATTACATCAGTAGGTTAATCACCCCATAATAGAGTCCAGATGAAATAAAGAGCTATTCTGGATCAACTGTAGCCCACTATTTTGGGTGAATGTAAATCTCAATGTCAATTAATTGAGTCATCAAATCCTCTAATAGAATCATTGAATCATCATACACAAGATCAAATAATGATAATGGTGGCCCTAGATAGTTCACATCCTACATGGATGGAGGAATTTTGGTCACCATAATCACCACATATAGAATTATTATTATCCATATTGTGATGTAGATATCGATTGATGTAATCTCATCTGTCCCCATATCCACAAGATGAACCACTAATATTCGAGGCCCATTTGCAAAACATGACCAAAAAATCTAATAAGGCCACTGTTCATTTACTGAGATATGAGGAACATAATATGAAATGAATCAAACACCCCCCCAGGGCGGTAATCCATAATAGATAAGGGTTTGAGGATAGATCCAATTAAAAGTAATGAGGAAATGTCTGATTGAATTGAATGCAATGGTACAACTACCATTTTTTAATATAATGATGCAAATTTTTTCACCATTAACACAATTGATAATGTGGATCAAAAGAATGATGAGGATTGATGCAATGATGAAAACATGATTTATGAAAATGACCTGGATACATCCCTTGAAGTTTTATTTACCTGGAAATATAAGAGACTCAAAATTTTGGAACCTCCAAATATCAAATTCCCACCTCTATGGTGGAGCACTGCCATGAAGAAATGGGATTTTTTTTCAACATCCCGATCACTGCTCAGATGAACCATAAATTCATCCATATAGAAAAAGTAGTCACAATATGATACTGTAATTTAAACATCCTTAAAATCATTTAGGATAAACATCGTGGAATTATTCCCACCATATATTATCTTTTCTATATAAATATTCTACCTCCTAGAGCCGATCCACCAACAATAGTTGTGTGTGAGAATCAAACTATCTTTGGATATATATATATATTTCATATCTATATAAATTAGAAGGTTGAAAATGATCATGAACTCTCTAAAATATAGAGAAAACCTCTCCATTTCCTACATAATCATTCATTCATTTCCATAATTGAGTAGTAGTGGGAAATGAAAATTTGGAAATATCATTTTCCCCACCTCCTATCTATATATTGGAGGAGGCTAAAGCAACAGTACATCCAAAATTTCATAAAACAATCAATCCCTATCTATTCTAATGGATTCCATGGATGGGAAACACTCACATATGAATCATGTGATAATCCATATCAGGAATGGGTGGATGAAACTTTTCCTCTTCACAATTATGAAAATCCAACATTCTCAAACATTGATGGAATAGAGGACCTCGAAAATAATCTCAATGACCTCATATTCTAATATAGTTTGATGAAGGGACCTTGAGATCATCATAAGGTGATAAAGATGAAACGTTTTTTACAGACACTAATACGCTGAGCCTTAGTTTCATCGAACAGTCTTCTAATAGGATCACTTGTAATACTAGAGGATCTTAATCCTCAATTACTTTAACAAATCATTACAACATGGAGTAAAATCAATTTTTTTGACATGGTGATATTTATGAAATGATAAACTGATTGGGTGTCTAAAAATATAGTCAAATAAAATAGGTTAACATATTCCCTTAATATCCATCTCACATATGAGAAACTACACTAAATTTGTGATGAATATCTTTCTCATAACATGAAGGGAACTCAAAATCCAATGAATTATTCATGCGTGTTAGTGTTTTCATAGAAATGGAATAATATACTGACGACTTGATTCAGTGGAACTATGATACATCTTGACAGAATCCTTTTTCACTGGGGAAAAGGATCGACAAATACAAAATTAGAAAAGTTACCCTCAATGTTGCAGTGGTGCCAATTCATTCTCAAAACCATGTCCTGTACTACCCAGCCCCCCCCCCCCAATCTGAGAGAAAAAACAAAAAAAATCACCCTCATCTAGAATACAAAAAAAGATCATGGTCACCCAAAATTTGAGGAACAAATTAATAAAGTACACTCTTTCAAAATGAGGAAATCCATAGTTATTTCCTTCCATCCATGGACCATAACATACTGAACCTATGATAGTATATGAAATAAATGTTCAACCTCACTGATAATCATGACTACATCCCTTTTTACATAAGTCTAGGTTACATCATCATAGATTAAATAGTCCTAAACAAGTTATCTAAATCAACTTCATTTTATGATAGGTTATGTTAGATAACTCGTTGGAGTAGGTGGACAACATGACCATCACCTAATTTTTATTTAAGGTGAAATCAAGAAGACCTATTATTAATTTAATTAAAAATAAAACATAAAAATAAATAGATGAAGAAAATTATATTCCATTCTAACGCAGGAATTGCCTCATTCTTATTTCCTCCATAGAACATCCAACACATGAAAACGTCCCCAAAAATAAACACTCATAATCATAAGTTCCCATATTTTTCTCTATATATGTAAATAACTTGTGAGACCTTTTCTCTAGTAATTAATGTTCCTATATGTATAAATTAAATATACCATACAATGTAATAGGAGGTTACATGCACATGAACTGAGTATACAGAGGACACCATGGTTGTCATCAAAAATAATATTTTTTTCATGGATCCTTAGAGGTAAAATATAATGGTGATAGTCTTTCCCAATGGATTCAAAAATTCTTAATGATACTTTTAGGCATACGATAACCCTACTAAGGGTGTTTATGTTTACTCGTCTTACATGTCTTCCTATCTGGGGTAAGATTACCGGATTGGATCAAATAATGTTTTAGTCAACAGTGGCCTGTAAATCTAGAAAAAAATATTCATACACCTCATCCTATGTTCTAGGACCATCCATTTAAAATGAATCCCCTATTGATATGCATAATAAGGAGAAACTCTACTTCAAGAATCACCAAACTCCAGTAAAAAAGTATTAGATTCATAAACTGGTGGCCTTTGTCCATCCAACCTCTCAATACTAGATTTACTCTATATCCCTAAATAACTTAGGGAGGGACTTGTTGACAAACTCTAGATTTCACATTATTTTGTGATAGATTTTGATACTGCCATGGTATATTAAGTGGAGACCATGCTACAATAATTCCATGTCTCAATATTGAATGGTGAATGGGTTAATGTAGAGGTAACAAATAGATAGAACTAGAACCTATATGTTTCTAGAAGAAACAATAATGTTCACATATGAATGGACCTGATTAACAATGGTTCTGAGACCACCCTCATCCCAATTCAATCCCATTAACATTAAGGAAATAACATAGTGGATTTATCTCCAATAATGATGACAATTAAAGAGTATTATTAACATGAGAAATACCGTCTCTTGATGGCCATGCTCGAAGATTAGTTTGGGATCTAATATCAAAGACTAATTTTATGTTTATCCATGAAGACACCAATTATGATTTCCTACATGAAAGGACCTGTCTCTATAACCCTATTAATGTACACTCAAAAGTCCATATATGTTTGAAAAACCACTTCATAGGAATGGTATTAATTTTAAATGGTGATAGTTCCCCATATAGACTAGAAATGCCACAAATACTAAGGCATAATTTAATAATTGGTACAAAAATAACCAATTTTAAGTTCTTATATGAATGATTCATCTCCAAATGTATTGTGGGAAACCCTTTAAATTCCAATGAATATGCATGAATGTGATTATGTGCAACCCATAATCTTTTTTGAGCTGATGGTCTAGATCCCAAATATTTATCCATCAAATTCTCCTATCAATAGTTTAAAATATAATATGCTCTAGAATCACTATCTAACAACAATGGATGTAGGAGATGATTATTACATTTCGTATGGACTCTCTCAAATTGATATTGAAATAGATTAACTCATATTCCCAACATCATCTGAAAATGATTCAATATAATAAGAGGATGAATAATATGAGGAAAAACTTGGGAACACCCTCCATGTAGTTGCAGATTGAGTTTCCACCACCATTGATGAACTCCAAAATGTAAATTTTGTAATAAAAAATTTCCCTCAACATACATTGATTACATTCACCATTCCTATCATGGAGAAAGATACATATATTTCATTTATATAGAAACAATGATATTTTTTCTCCTGTAATTAAACAAAAATACACATAATGAATCTAGATGTGGATACCCATGATCTCTTCTTAAAAATTATCCTAGAATCATTATGAAGGAAGCAAATATAATTCACTCATATCATGATATAAATATAGTTGTGGAAGTTTAAAAATTTATCGATGGAAACATTGACTGTGAAGTGAAATACCCATGATGGATCCCTAGCATTATCATTTCCATTAATAAAATGGAGATATTAGAGTCTGGATAAATTTCATAAAAATTAACTAACACATAAAAAATAATGAGTTCTGATTTTAAATAAAAAGCATTATGAAGGTAACATATTGATTCCAAGATTATGACATCATGGATGGGTATTCCTACTATAATAAAATAAATATCACCCATGAATATAACGATGCCATTACCTATACAGAACCCCATGTTATATTTTCTAATCTGTTCTTTTCAATTGGACTAAATATACCTATCACTAATAATAAATACACAATGAATTATATAATTATGTTTAAATTTGTATGAATATTCATATGTTATGTGGATGACCGGGTGGTCAAATCCCAAAACAATGTGATCACTTCAAGAAATATCAAATTTAATCTGAGAAGATTCTGGTGCATAGTTTGAAGATGAATCCACTAAAATTACCAGTTGAGTTAGCATCAAGGAAGTTAATTTTAATTATGGTATGCTACCTTAAAATAGTGGTAAACCTAGGAAATAGTAGTAATATATTATATATCTGGCCCCCAATAATCACAATTAACCGATGAGGCACCAAGGGAATCGCAATTAGATTTAGAGTATCACAGCCAACCTACCTAGAAAATCATTCCCATTCAACAATATAATGTTGATGGGAATCACATATAAATAGGGAGGGGAATTACATGAATCATTTGAGTGTGTAAAGTAATTTATCGATCCACCAACAAGTCTAGATGCTACTAGTGGAATTAAATTCTATCATCTTATATGTGGAAACCAAGGAACTATCTCTTGGAGATATCCTCATAGAGAAATATGATGTGGGGATGGAGAATATTCTTCACTACCTCATCTATAAAATTCTATGTAATGAGACATGTTACTCAAATATCGAGAATAACCTCCTCTATCTCATCCTTGTAGATAAAAATATATGGCATTACATGGAACCCAATAAATTCCACTTGGTCTTTGTATTGTTCCGCTATAATATATTGTTGGGTGTCTCATGCTAACCGTGTGCTTTTTCTAATGGATAGTAATTCAATGACAATGTGACATCCATTTTGTGTTATAGATTTCAATGAATGTAAAATCCCATGTAGTTTTTGTAATGGTACATCAAACACCAAAAAAGAACACATGTTGACACCGAGCATCCAGATGAGGTGGTATCTAAACACCTGACACAACCTGAACATGAGATATTAATTTTAATGGAAGAGCATATAATTAAATTTTACAATCATTAGAAAATCCTATGATAAATTCAGTTTTATTGTGGATTTTATTTGTCTCTCCAAAAAAGTGTATTTTTCCATTCTCTTTCTCACCATCTGAAGGCTTCACAAATAATGAGGCCAAAAATAATGACAACATTGCTGGTTTGGTATTAGACTAACAACTCCAAATAGCTTACCGAAACATTAAATTTCATTTACAGCTATAGGTAAAATATATCAATGGATAAAAATCCATAAAAAAGGTTGAATTCGCCGATATCATTCTTTAATTCAGAAAAATTATAGTAGAATTCCCTTTTGATCGAACTGTTAATCATGTTCCTTGATCACAATATGCTCAATATAATTTATTTTCTAATATATCCATATTATTGGTTAACAATGGTCAGAGGGAATAAATATTAAATATCACACATGGAAGAATGGTTTATTGTTTATTATCGATAACATAGAAGAAATCATGCTAGTCAATGCCTCCCTTGAGCATGATTATCTATTGTCCACCCATGGATGGATGGAGAAAATTATTTATTTTTTCATGAATGGTGTTATGAAGACAAACCAAGTTAGAAAAGAATATATTCTTCCTTGAGTAGTGATCATTGCCATAAGAGATGGTCAAAATGAGTAGAATTCCCTCAAATGGAGAGGATTCAATGGAATTATTTTCAGATGCATAGTAGAATGAGGCACTCCTACTAAAACGGAAGAAGTACACATAGGATCATGTCATGATCATTAGTATAGGACCATTCTCTCCCACCAAATCCAACCATTGTGTAACTGTTGGCAAACCATGATATAATATTATGTGGAATTCACCAGTAAATCTAATGCATGTCATATTCTTTCAATATTCAACCATTACTCCTCTAAATTTTACATAAAACTATATATTCATTGAAATTCACCTTATGGGGAATTGATGCAGTGGGTCCATAACCCCAAGCCACAACTATGTACATTAAGTACATTATTAATCCAACAGACATCTTCTCATGTTAGGATGATAAAATACCCCACAGAGAAATCAGGTTGAAGAATATCATCATCAATTTGAAGTCCAATATCATCTAATTTATCAAGGTCCATCAAAAAAATATTAATAGATAGGAAAACCATATTTTATTCAAGAGTATGTATTTTTCTCAATATATAAACATTGACTCCAATCACACATCCAGATATCATTCTTTTGAATATGGAATAAAAGAGGCCTTCAATAAGACTATGTCAAATAAACTCCAGAAAATAGTGAATAAGGAAAAGAGGTCTTAGAATCAGAAGGCCCCCAATGATTTATCAAACTAGAATACCATCCCACATACTAATACATAGGAAACACTATTCTAATTGGTGTATCATACAATGAAAATATTTCCCATAGAGGTCCACTTACCCTCACTTCAAAAAACACTTTGTTGATAAATTTTAGATGATGATAAATCTCAGAAGATACAGGATGATATGTCGATGGTCAGTGAGAACATGCTGCATAATTCACAAAACCACAACATAAATTATAATTGAATGTCAGGGGAAGTCAATAAAAATTTCCCACCTCCAAAAATTTCATCATGGATAAACAGTTTCGGATGAATGAACCCCATTGACACTAGGAATGAATCCTCCAATGCAAGAACCCAAATAGGAATGGACTTATATAATAAATAAGTTCCATCAATACATAGCTCACCAGCTGGCTAAAATGGATGCAGAATGTTTCACACTCCCTCCCACCATTGAAATACTTCTTAGTAAATATATTTAATAGCTACAAACATCGTTCTCTCATCTGATTAACATGACAATAAACATAACTAATCTATTTGATGTTTTTAGTCCTAAAGTTGCATAGCATATCATGTTCCAACCACATGAGGTTAAACTGTGTTTAAAATGTCCTCACAATATGAATTTTATCTACACTGATCCAAATTAATTAATATTCATTCAAGTCACATAAATAATGTCCTAAAAATATTAAATTAAAATATATTTATCTCATTCTTAAAACATGATAGATAACATCATGAAGTCCTTTTTCCAGGTCATAAGACGAATAACTAAATTTAACAAATCCTTAATGTGAGATATGAATCTGCATGACAAACATCATTTTTTACATGACACTAAACTGAACAGTTCTTGAGATCAACACGTGTCCTAATTTCTATCATTACTGGGTACCTAACGATACCTAGACACCTATTCATGGGTCCAACTGCAAAATTCCTCTTCATTGACATAATTTAACCCACATCCTTACCAAATTATTTTAAATAGAATGGATTTTGTGCATTCCATATGGAATTAAAATGCACGGTTTTCTAGAACTACATATATCGTGATTACAACACTAATGAGATCTATAGTGATTAATGGAACCTATATCCAGATCTAACCACCAAAAGATAATAAATAAACCCATCATTTCTCCAATTTCATCCATGTCATGTGGAACCTCATATTGTCCTCGTTTCTCACTCCAATCATAGCTCATATGGGATTATGGTCTTTGGATGCGGATTTTAGTTAATGAAAAATGAATATTTTATCATCAAATGACTATAAAATTTACTAGTACAAGGAACATGTTGTTAAACTACATCGTGGTTGTGTTCTGTATGAAACAAGTATGCATTCCTGTGAGGCATGCTCAAGAGGAACAATATTGGTAGTGTTTTTCTCCTTCCAAGCCACCATTCAAGTCAAACAAGGGACTTTATTCATGACATAAAATGATACAAAGTGAAAATTGAATGTCAAACCATTTTCCTAGTCATAATAAATAATTATAAAATATACCCCAATTTCTACATACAGTCAAACATGCATAGGGAGCCTTATCATGAACTATGTGTGGATTTATTCTTTCAATCATAAGATATAGAGTGATTCCCGGATATAAATTCCATGGACATTGTCAAAACACTTCTCTATTCTCATCAAGTAACCTATATCTTTTCCTCATGATGTTAAACAAAATGGTTTATTACTAAATACATGTGTCTTGATTACTTTCATTCAAAAGATACAGAGTGACACCCATATCTCTAAGCATAAGTACAACTATGATAATCGATGCAATTAATTCCCCCTTTGTGGATGGGTCATATCTTTATAAATAATATCTAGTTCAATACCAATGAATGTCTTGATTTTTGTAATCACTATATATATAGTGATTCCCACACAATTATTCTCATGACTGGTCACACTATTCCCCTTTTTTCATTTTTTGTTCTATGTCCTTTGCATATAATTTTAAACTACCTAGTTTATCAAGAACCATGTTTTGATTGATTTTTTTATCAAAGGATATGGAGTGACACATGTATCCACAATCCTAGCCCAACTGTAATAATTGACATAAAAATTATTTATTAACAATATACAGAAAAGATCTATAATGTAATTTTATTGGCCACATGACAATAAGATTATTGAAAAAAGGTAATATATAAAGATTTTAAAGATGTGTTTGATCCATATGAGATCATGTATTCCATGTACTAGTCATATCTATTTATGGATAGATTACTCACATGATATATCTTTGTAATATGGGTACTGAGATATGAATACCCACCAATAAGGATGTTCATGTTTAAAATATTCCACTACACATAAATTCCCACAACCAATGAAACATTCCCAAAGAACATGTTTCACAATTTTTTTATATCATTCCCACATCCACACTAGGAGTAAAATATGTCCTTATTTTATAATGATAAAATGAATTGGACTTGTATTTATCACATTACATAAAATATTATTCCAATCTCACCCCAAATACATTATATTTAAATGGTAAGTCCCTCGACAATCATTACCTAATATAAAAGGATTTCAAGATCATTAACTCATTCGAATAGAGTATGGGGTCATTCATTTATCATTTAATAACATCAATTCATAAATAAAACCTCATTTTATTAGTGACTTGGGTTGTCACAAACTATCCATGGACCTTGTAAAAGAAATTATATCTCTATTTTTGATTATTCCATCAATTAATATTAGAGAAGGCTGACCAACTTGAGAAATATTTTCCTTATATAAAGTGATTTCTAAACTTTTTTTATCATCACGTAAACAAGGAAGAACTCAGCACCTGGGGGTGTTCTAAACAATTTGGAAACATTTATTCGTTATAATTACACATGAACTGGATGATTGACCCATGTTTTAAAAACATTCTCAACTGATTAGAAGGATGTGGGAGTACTCTTAACCCTATGCATCCTATTTAATATCTTTTTCCACATTCCACCCATTTTATGTCCCTCTGCATCATGATCATAAACTACCATCACTTTTTTCAAAGATGTATGATCTTGAAATGTATCCTTTAATGTACTAAATTTTAATAACATAAATTTCTATTAAAAGATACATAAAACTATTTATTTTACAAACCTACTATGGGAGGATTGATAAAATGTCTGCTCTTCTCTCACATATATCTTCATCTCCAAATTTCAGGCTAAAATTATGTCGTAAATTAATAATCCATAAATATTAGAGTTTCTATTTTTTCTATATTAAAATATTATTCATGCATGATGGACCCCCGGTCCAAGAAGAAGATTCAATAATTCCTTTTACTTCTCCTCACAATGATATCATGTCCACAAGGAGGTATCACAACACTAGTGTTCATTAATCCTTCATTATCTAAACATCATACATAAATAAAATTTCATTATTTGAGTTCCTTGGGTCACCATAAATCATCCTAGGTCCCTAGAAAAGAATAAATGGAATTAGTGGACCCTTCTTCCCCAATGAATGTATTCATATGTCTCCTGTATATGCGCATAATGTATTTAGCTAAATGTTTCATTCTAAAAATGCATATATGATACTTCTGATCCCTAATTATACTATGGAAGAATTAATCATATATGTGTGGACTACATTATTATTTTTATGATTTCCTAGTATGATATTTATGACTCGAGCACTTTAACAAAGAAAACCATATTTCTGTTACCAGAATATCCATGCAGATTTAGAATCCCCAATGTTCTGGAATAATGTTTTTTGACATTTCTCAACGAAATAATACAAGATTACTTTTCCAAAACATTTGGTGTCCCACACCATATGACAAGAAATCACATGGTATAAAGACCAATCTTCATAATTAAAGGGACGCAATTCCATATAGTTCTAGAACCCTTCCAAGATGGATTCCACTCCATATCCAAAATCATGAGCCGGACATTTTAGTCTTCATGAATCTTCTATGGACATTGGAATAGAGGTGGGAAGACCCTATTTAAATATGATACTGACGTATAAGGGCTTTGAATTACTAAGAAGAGGTATAAACTCTCAACATGAATGGATCTCCATTCCATGTGAGCCCTGGTAACATCTTGGCCGAACAAGCAAACTCATGGGGTTTTGGTTAATTCTATACTTGTCTGAACAATCCCATATTCATTAACTCAATCAATTATTTTATGAATTACACCCCCAAATATCCAAAAATATAGGTGGACCATGAATCCATGGTATTTCATAGAAAAACAAATTCACACCTTAACCCTTACCTGGCCCTTGGAAAAGAGTGGAGAATCCTCAGTTTGATAATGATATCGATTCATAAGGGATATGACCTAATTTTTTTTTCATATTCTCCTTGGATTAAAGGAAATAAAATCCATGTGATACCTTTAAACACCATCTATGATCTATGAACAATAGGGTGTCCTCAGTCATCTGTGTCATGTCTCCCATGTATTCCATTATACTAAATCTTGTCCTAGGAGTATGACTTCAAAATGAACAATATTAAGTGTCCATGAAGAAAGTCTTTATAATACCTAGATTATGTAAAATGAAGATAAATTTCTATAAACTATTGAAATAGAAGGACTGAGGTAAAATTCCGTTAACTAAAGTGAAATAATATCAAATATTGATGAACCTAACATACAAAAATATAAGTTACAAGGTAAAATACATTATAGTAATATAATATAAGGTCTTAAATTAATGATTGTAAACTAAAACCATAGAAGGTATAAGATAAAAAAACCTAAATTACTATGAAATAAGGAGTTATTATGAAATAATGAAAATGATACAAGGTTTGCAAGGCCACAATATTAATTCAGAAAAAAAGATAAGCTATCCTAAACAGGTCTGTTGACTTTTTAATTGGATAGATCACTGTCCCTCCATGAAATATATTCTACCCATTATATCCTTTTATAAATTAGGTAATATCAATATAAATATAGTAGATACAATAATATGGAATCTCATATCATTGGGAATTTATGATAATTTCTCAAAAATAATATGTTATAATATTTCAAATCTAGGAATTCAGGTCTACCTGATGTCATGAAAATGCTGGCTCTCAATGATGATTCCTGAAACATCAAATTAGGGAAATGTTATTCACACTATGAATGACAGAAAACTATGAAATAGCATTAATGGTAATATGATATATTTATTTAGTTTTTTATAGGTGGAATCACTACACATTGGATTCACTCTAGGGAATCAAAAAAATATTTCCATGAGTAATTCATAAATTTTTGAAGCATCACTCACATCACATGATTCATCAAATGGATTCAATATTACATAATGTATTTTTGAATCTTCTACCCAAGAATTATCTTAATGGCCTCTAAAACCCAACAATATATCTGAAATTCTCAACTAGTTATGACACTTTTCCGCATCATTCCAAGATAGGGACAACTAATCTATATAATAGTCATATAATCAATTAATTTAGCTATAAGATATAGGGAAACCTACAATGAAATACATTTATACATATATCCAATGTTTTTCAAATTTCCAAATATGAATGCCTAGTTAGTTTGATATAGTGTTGTAAAATAATGTCTTCAGATTCTGTTCTTAGGAAAAAATATTATGGATGGATCCCACAATCAATTATCATAGAATGGACTTGAGAAGGATTCACATGATGAGGGAAGATACAAAGAGCTCTGATTATTGTGTAGTAGTTTATTGATCCTCCCTCCATTCCCCTCTCATAGGGTCTCTTACAGAATACAAAACATTTCTTGGAATGAAAAGTGTATCCCAAGACACCGATTACTGATAGAAGATGAAGACTCAATAGGGAATTTAATTAATTTAGTATAATTCCATTTCCCCCATGGATGTCATTCTTGAGGTATGTAATTTGTTAATACCATCCGAAAAAATAAGAAAAATTCAAAATGGTGGAGTAATGTAAACTTGTTTATTATTTTTCTAGACAATAAAAAATATATAAGGTGGATAAAATTCACAGATCACATAACCTTACAATGGAAAAATGATTTATTGACCTTAAATTGAGAATTTTAATGTCCATAACTTATGTATAACCTGATGCAATATCTCATTGATCCCCTTTGACAATCCCTCCTTATTAATGGAAGGCATCCAAAATATTCTCTAATTATACAATGGATGTCAGATGAGTTCAACTAGATTATGTGTCTTTTTAGTCGATGAATGTCGAAATACCCATCAAAAAATCCATATTAAATATGGAGAAACTACAAAAAAATTCGAGATCATTTTTTGGTAAAAAAATTCATTTGATTTTCTCGTGTGGATCACATGATACTAGAAAATTCTTGGTGAAATGCCAACAATGTCATATAGGATCCCACTATTATTTCACTTTCATCATATGAGGGTTTTCAACATTTAAAGTTTATCTTCCCCTCTACCTCCTGATCCATGGACAAAAATGGGATTTCCATGAAAAATTTTCATGCATCACTATATGTCCCATTGATTGGTCACATGATGCATCACCAATAGTGATCGGGATATTCATTCACAACACTCTTGAAAAATCATGAGATCCCCAAATATTATAAAATAAAAAAAATTATAAAATATGAAATCAATGGAGGTTCTAATGAGTGGAAGATACAATGTTCTTATGTGATAAATGATATTGAAACTGGGAGATCATCATTGGTCACATGAGGCCCCCATCGAAAAGTTAGTCTGTTCTCACAAAGTCTTCGAAGAGTGAAACCATTTATCAAAAAATGTTCTCATAAAAGATTCTAAAACATGTGAGATCCTTCATATCAACATTAAAATAACCCAAATTTCCCAATAAATGTCATCCTGAAATTTTAAAACCCCCTTAGAAAGTCAAAATTATTAGGAAATTTCACTTCAATTAGTCAAAATCCAATAAATGAGGCCTTAAATGGATGGTTTTGTGATCATTGAAACTCATTCAAACCTATGGTAGGGTCTCACAAAGCGTAAGGACTCATTTCCCTACACTGACTTCATCATAGATATGAAAAATATGTGTAGTTAATAGTGGTATTTTATCAAAGAAACAGGGTCTATAAATCCATAACCCTAACATGAACCAAATGAATTTTTAGTTCCACACACTTGGCACACACAGACATTAGATCCAAATTCTCAGAGCCAATGATCTAACAATAAAACTGGTTTTCTATCAGGTAAAATATGAGGAATAATATGATGATCACGAGTCATGTATTAGAACTTGTAATGATCACATGAGATCAAAAAATTCCATTCGGAATGAGAGGAAAATTATAAAAATAACACTACACATATTTGATGTGACACACAATATGTAAACACAACAATACCAAACAAATATTAATATAATATATAATTAAAAGTCGAAAAAAGATTAATAAGGAGTATATACTTATACGAAAGAAATATATGTAAACCCTTAAGTGCTTCGCATAAGAAATCCAGGTCAGGAAATAACACTGGGACATGTCACATAGATCTTGAGTAACTCTCATGACATGCTATTTGGGTGATGTGATGTCCATTTCGAATGTAAAATCATGTCATGAATGCCCTCGAGGCATACCGCCCAATTCTCAAGAATCCCTCCAGGATCACCATCTATAATTTAGATGACTTCTAGATAAGTGTTCCAAATCTTATGGTTTCCAGGTTCATGTTATCTTGGTCTCATGATGGAACCATGGCATTCCGTCAAACTCTCAAGACATTATCTAGACATGTCATACAGTCTTCGTAGAAACCTCTATGCATGAAAGATTACTTATTTGATGACTCCTAATCATGTCGTCCGATCAAGAGATGTCATCCAATAATTTCATCCAAATCCCGATAAACTAGCCAAGAATGTTAGTAAATCCTTGAGATCTCCAATAGTTATGTCAATAATGGAATTTTTATGGCCTCTATGATAAGTCAGTTAGGTATTCTGATGTCTGGTAGACATGTCTACCTTGGTTGTACGACAACCATCCAACCTACCATCTAAATTATGTGATGTCCATCATACAAGACAACAGAATCTTGATATTGTCTTTGGATATGTTTAGGATACAACCAGACATGTATAATAAATCATCGACATGTAAATCCATAAAATCGAGATATTCCAGAGAGTCAATATAGCACGAAAAAATGACAACCACATTTGGTAAACCACAATGTCTAATCATCAATCAGTTATATAACATGACAAGGCCCCATACTAGGGAAGAGACAGTGTTTTGTCCTCAATAAAACTATACTATACTAACTATAATTATACAACAAAAATGATACATAGGATGCCTTTATAATGCCTGAGGTCAAATAAATAGCCACATATGAACAATTGTCCTCAATTTATCTAACATTTCAAACATCAAGATCCAACCATTCTCATGGAATGATCCTTCCAAGTCATCCATAAGGAGAAGAAACAGAAACTAAACTGTGATGATTTTGATTCCTTCCATAATAAGGATACGTAGGACTAGAGTCCATCATTAGGAACAAATTACATATTAAAAATATAAAGGGTTGTTCCAGGATATAATTGCAACATCCATATGGTGTGAGACTGATTAAATTAATTCACATATTTTTCACACCAATAATGGAACATTTACCCATAGGTATTTGAAATTGTTATACCATTTTCATCATGAATCTATACCAGCAAGGGAAAACTCAGTGTCTAAACCCCAATCATGGGAATGTTATGACTACCACATACATTAGCATCCTCCTCGGGGGTAGTCCCAAGTGAATGATTGCACATTGATGACTATGATTCAATCCATTAATATTATACAAATTATTTCCCTCTATGACATAGGCTCATATACATGATGCATAAGTGAATATATTTATATCCTCTGCATTTGACATAATACTAAACTGTTTTAAAGAACTACATGGGTGTTGAATACTACTATTAAAACGATCTATAGGATTCCTCATAAACAATAATTTCCATCCTCAGTGTATTAAAATTCTCCCGATATGGAATAAAATATTTATGTTCACGATATATGTATTCAAAACATAAAAAACCACCCATCAATTGGATATTAATGAGTAACCATAGATATATATTGATGGATTCATAAATATGTTTACCTAATTTTCATATAAAACTATTTATCCTATTATCATTTTTAGTTTAATTGGTCTGGTATGAATATTAGGATGAGTTTCTCAAAAATATCATAAATATATAAGTGAGTCCCGAGGTAAGAAAAAAATCCATCAAAAAGTAGTGATGAGCCCGAAATCTCATTCTCTCAACCAATGTGTGTCCATTATTAATTTTTCTGAGAATCCCCAATTGATAACCTTTTATTGGGAGCATGTTTTGTACCTAGTTATTGATGTGGGAACACATTAGAGTTTCATTTAATGGTAAGCATGCATTGGGAACCCAATGTGAATAATATTTCAAAACATTGAACCCCCTCAACTGATCTATGGTCCAAACCAAATTTTTTGTTGTATCCTATAGAAAAAAAATCATCCTGATAATAATCTCCGAACTATAACATCTACATCACAATATAACATAGATAGACTACCCATTCCTCATTAGACTATTTTTCATCGCCACATGGGTGATCACAAAAATCATTCATGTATTTCTGAACAAAATAATGTATTTAATGATATATTTTTTACCAATTACATCATTAATATTTTTAAATGATACTCTATTATGTACCTTTATTTTAATTCATCATAAAATGAAAATGTCAACAGTGATTAAGTGCATATTTCAGCATCCATGAACAACGTAGTTCATTTTTTATACTCCTCACAAGTAAATTAATAAATGTATATTTATTTTATAAATAAAAAATATGTCAATATTACTATATATTAGGTTATTTAACACTGATCATGATTGATGTAAGGAAACCCTCGAATAAAAAAAAATATAGAAATTAAAAGTCATAACCAAAAATATATTTTCAAATAATAACTTATTAATAAATAAGATGTAATTATATATATGTGGAATATATTAAGATACATTAGATCATATGTAAAATAAAATATCAATATATTATATACAAGGTTATAACACATCCAACTAATTATAAATAATCATTAATGGCATTGAAATCTCAATTTCATTCCATTTGGTTATACAAATTCATCATTGATTATAATATTCCAAATTTATGTTTTTTGTGACCTATGATTCATTGATGTTTTATTGAAACACATTTATATTGATTGGTATTTTTTCACTTAATATCTTCATTTATTAATTCTCACTAATTTTTTATCCATTTATTGGTATATTTGTCTACATTTTATTCATTGAAACACGTTTCATTTTATACACCATGATTTATTATATTCTATAATAACAGCACTATGAATGTATTTGAAATATTTTTTCTTATAAAACAATGGTTTTATAGAATAATGTTATTTCCCTTCATTCAATGTTTTTTTATTAAAGAATTACTATATTTATAATGATTTATCATCTCAAACTACATTGAAATATGATTTCATGAATTAACATATATGAAATTATATATAATATATACTACCTATTGGAACTAAAATTTCATGAATATATTTATAATAATATATTATTATTCTCATTATTTTGATATTACATTAAAATTATTTTCCAATGTAAAATTCAAAGGAAATTGTTCAATTAAATATTTTTAAAGGGTTTAAATTATTTATTTTCAATGTCCATGTTCTTAAATATAAATTTGGGAATTTTTATCTATACCTAATGGTTTAATAAAATTAATTTTTATTATAATTTACATTATTTGAAAACTAATAAAATTATTATTTAAAAAAAACAATATGACTCAAATTTAATATTCTTTAAAAATTTGTGAAATGATATGTTATTTACATATAACATGACCAGATTTTCTATCGGTCGGGAATATTTATAATTTTAACATTCATATATAATAAATTATGATTATTTAAATTAAATATCATTCCCTTTTTTATTTATATTTTTACAGTTTAAAAATTTATATAATTTGAAGGAAATTTTCTCTTGTTTCAATGAATATTTCTATTGAATTTCTAATGATATTTGTCATCAATGCCAATATCCTATTAATTAATTTTTTGGTCTAGTGGGGAAAGGTTGAATATTTTATATAAACCTTATTTCTATTGATTTATTGTGAGGGTATTTTATTGAATTTTTTATGAAAACTATTTCTTTTTCGTTTTTAATTTAATGCTATGATTGAATGTGGAATTTTTTATTAGTTTTAGGATTGTTGATTAAAATACTATTTTTTATTCATATTATTTTTCATGTATATTTTATATTATAATGGTTGGATTTGATATATAACTCAAATAATTTGGTAATATATATTTTGAAGATACTTCATATATTTAATATAGGAGGTTATTCTTTTATATGGGTTCATGTTTTGGTGATTAATATCAATATGTCCCAATCATACAACATAGTTGATTTATAATTTATATAATGAATAGTGGAGATAATATAACAAGAAAATTAGTTCATTATAGAAGAAGGTGGTATGCTATTACAAATGTCAAAATCTTATTTCCAAAAAATAATATTTTCATTATGCCGTTGTTATTATTTTCTCAAGTGATCGTTATGATAATTTTATTGATTACCTACTTGATAGATCTATTTAATTATTGAAATAAGATGTTGAAACATAAAAAAATTATATATTTTTTTGTAAAACTAATTTTATGGCCATGAAAACTGATTTTTTCCCACACCCATATGGTTACATTATTCTCTCATATAATATATTATTGTTGTTGCTAATGTTTAACATTATTGAGAATTTCATTCTACCATACTTTTTTTATCTTCCTAGGTTATGATAAAAGTTATAATGTATGATATTTTGGGAAAGACAAAATGTGTGGAGAACACAGTATGGAATATTGAAGAATATATTTTAAATAAGAAATCATTTTTATAATTGGAAAAGATAGTATTTGGGGATATATACAATGGTGTTGACATATAAAGGGTTTTAAATAATTATATAAAACTCTAAAACAAAAATTTATTTGGTATGAAAATGAATAAATGCTTCTAAATTATTTCTCAATTAATGATGGTTATTTTTTGGTTGTAGTAGATGGTATCAAATCCATTATGTAAATAATGTGGTTTATAATCAGAATAGAGAGTGAAAAAATGATATGTTATACAATATTATTAAAAATCATACATATAGTCATTATATGTGTTTCTAGATCACTTTGATAACACTCAGTGTTAATATACAATTTTAATAATGAATCAAGTGACTTAAAAACATTATCAATGTTAATTATATTATTGGATATATATAAGTTAATAATGAATTTTCTCACCTGTAAGAAATTGTGCCATAATCAAATGGAAAATTTCATCTAAGGTTGTTCTATGATGTATAATGGAAGAAATAGAGCCTTAAAAACTATAAAAACCCTACTTAAGTCCATTCAAAACATCTATCACATGCCCTATATTTCAATTTATTTTAATAATAAAAATATAAGAACAATATAGGTAAAATGTATTGATGTTGTGTGAGAATGATTTATAGTTCAAAACAGTATGATTTTATTTAATTTATTCTTGTTTCACAAAAAAATAAATCCATAATATGGTAAAATAATAAAATAACTATATTTAATATATAGTTAATTTATTATTTTTATTATAAACCCTTTTCATCTACTTAAAAATATAAAAAACTAATAAAACCCTCTCATAAGTACATTCAGACTACCACAACATGAGATGATGAATTTTTTTTCATAACTGAATAATATGGGTTGTCAAACCATTGGATAAAAGTGATTTAATATTTCATTTATGATAAAAATTCAAATATATAATTGTACATAAGTATTATAAATCATTATTTACCAATAATTTCCAAATAAATGTGTTTCTCATGTGTTCTTGAAAACTACCATCTCACAAAGAAATGTAATTTTTTTTCAATGCTGATAAAAAATAATTTTATGTATAGGTGTATTTGAATTTATGATATAATAATAATTATGTAAATTATTTTTATACTATTGTTATTAACCTCATTTTCTATAAAAAATGAAAACATTACTCTTGAATAAGTGTGGCCTACCATCTCCATGATTATAACATAATTCATTTCTAATAAAAATTAGATAGTTTGTTCTAAATGAATAATTTTGGTATTAAAAGGAATACTATTTTATGATTATGATTTCAGTAATAATATAATCTATATCTAGTTTATAGTTGAGGACCTGCCAATTTTTTTTACTTATTATCCAAAAAACCACATAATATCTGAAAAAACTTATTCAAGTATGATTTTATGTTTGACATCTACATAAGTTAAATAAGTGGAATCATAAATATAGAAAATGGGTATTATGGAATGTAAAAATTTATATAATTATATTATTTATGATGATAAATAATGTAAAAGTATTATTTATACGATGTAAGGTACATTATACCTTAAAAACCCTTTTCAAATATTTTAATGAATTATTATTAATATATTTTTCATTCATTATAATATTATGAAAATAAATTTAGTAATCTATTTATATAAACATAAATAAAATATAAATAAAATTTTGTGATTTTATATAAATTTATTATAAATTTTTCTAAAGAATTATTGTTTTGCTTTTTTATATGGAATTTTTTTACAAAAGGGAAAAACTGAATCTTTAATTTTAACATATATGACATGATTATAATTTACATCAATAATAAATATAATCGTTTAAAAAGATCAATCACAAATTTTTTACATAATATAAAAAATATTTTATTTACCAATCTTCTCTGTTTGTGTTTTATGAGTTTTCGAATAAAATTTAATTTTATGCAAATTTTTATTTACTGCCAAAACCATATATGCATATGTGTTAAAAACATTATGTGATTTTAGTATGAAAATCTGATTTTTACATTTTTTTTATGATTTATAAGGTATATATAAATTTTTTATGATGATGGTTGGGCCTAATATAGATCTCTTATGAACTGGGGAATAATTATATTATCCATAAAATTTTATCACAATTAAATGATAAGGATATACCATTTTTAGGGTTCTTGTAAGGTCCATTGTAAGGGTTTATAAATGTTTTAAAAATTATATAAATTTCTATGATTTATATTTTTTTCTAATTTATTAGTTTTATTTTATAAGTTAATGGAATTATATGTTCTATAAAATAATGATTTTTTAATTTAAGTTTAAGACAATAATGTATTTCCAAAAATGCTTGTTACCAATTATCATGTTTTCTAGGAAACTATAATGATAGTGATTATTCATCTATGTAAGCCAATAATTGGGTTTGATAATCATAGAGATGTATAAATAAGGTTATTTGTGTATTTAAAAGAATAATTTATCTCATTTTTAATTAAGAAAAAGCGAAACTCTTTTACATGATATCAAGGTTTTGATATGGGATAACTAGTTTATTTTTTAATTTTTATATATCTTATGATCATATAATATTTTCAAATGTTTTTAATGGGATATAACGATGAGTAGGAAAAATGCAAAAAAAATGTTGAAAATAATAAAGATTTATCATGATAGGAAAACAATAATTTTAAAATAATTATATTTTAAAAAATTAGATACTAGGTGGATGTTTCCCAATTTAAATATATGGGGTTTTTATATAAAAATAATGACTAAATTCATTATTACTCTAAACCTGAATAGATTTTTCATGAATGAATGAAAATGTGTAATAATTTTAATGTTAAATTATGGGATGAATAATGATTATTTCCTTATTGTTGGTATTATAATTTGGTTTTGATTATTTTAAAAGACGAATTAATGTTTTTATATACACAAATGAAATTTTAATTTATATTAATCATGATATTGAATATGAAAATAACTATGTTTCTTCAACTAAAATATGTCTATTCGAAATTTATTTTAATTGATGAAAATTGGAATCTAATTTTGTATGGAACAAAGAAGATAATATTTTTCCAAATCGTTATTATGAAATAGTTGGAATTTGATAAGAGTACATTTTTTTATGTTTCAATTTAAACATTCTTTAAATATTTGTTGTATCCATGTTAGAGGGAAACCAAATTCACTGAATTGGAGCAAGTCAATCTTAAATATATTAAGGAAACAAAACACTTCATTATTAAGTGAATAATTTTTCTATATTATAGTTGATTTATCTATTAAATCATCAAAGAAACAATTCGATGTCATCAGTTTCTCATAACCAAAAAAATGAAATTTTGTATTTAAAATTAGATGTTGAATAAAATCTGTTATTTTTAATTCGTATGGATTTTAGGGAAATTGAAGATATTTATTCCATATAATGTGGTTAATTGAATAATATTTTTTAATTGAAAAATTTTCATAGGCTTGTTCAACTTATAATGGAAAGAATATTTTTTGAATTGAGGTAGGACTAAATTATAGTGGAAGTATATTCTACAATGTTCACCTGATTTGATATGTACATGCAAACTTTTATTCATGATCTAGATATTAATGTTAATCTATTTATCAAGAATTTGATGTTATGATTTAAAATATCTTTATATTATAATGAATTTAAAAGATATGGGGAACTAGTTAGCTGTGTTATGAATGGATAAATGCAGTTTGTAGAGGATCTTGTATCATCAACACCATGTAGAATAATAAATCTATGTGGATGGATAATAATAATTATCCAATATAGAAATATAAATCTTTCCAAATCTTGCATCAATATTTTGATAAGTGTGGTAATGATAATCTTGGAGAATGAATCGTAAACTATAGGATGTGTTTCTAATGTGGTAGGTTTGGGAATGTGGCTCATTACTGCAAAAAAAGAATAATATAATTACCTGATAAATATAGATAATAGTTGAGTAAGTTTTTTTAATTGTAATTAAATTTTTCATTAGTGTAGTATGTCTCTAATTATATGTGTAATTGATATGAGTAATCAGTTTTAAATGATCGATTTTTTGGATAAATCCATTTCAACTACAATAGTAAATGTTAGACAATCCCATGATCTTGAATCACGTTAATTACATGATTATTCAGATTATGATAATGTATTTTTTGATAATGATCTAAACATTCATAAATTTAAGAGATATTTTTTATAAATTGTAAATTTCACCAATGGAAATGAATGTTGATCATTTGGAAAAATCACCTAAGGATTCTTTTATGCGAAAAATAAGTAATAAAAAAATTCTTATTATATGTTATTGATTGTATTTACCTTCATATATTTTTTTACTTCCCCATATAAATAATTATATTATTATGTTTATTTATTGGTATAAATTATCACGCTAAGATAGATTGTATATCTGAAAAATGGTGACATTAATATTGTGTTTTAGTTTTTATCTATGAATGACATCTTACCTTTAATAAAATATGAAAAATATTTGATTTTTATTATAGATGGAAAAAAATTTAATATTGAATATATTGGTTAGACGAATGTTATTTTTTAAATGATATGTTTTTGAATTCAGAACTATCAGTAATAGTTAATGCTTATTGTCAATTGAAATATGATGGGATAAATATGTTGTGCCCAAGTGAAGTAATTGCATTTGTTGTCAATAACTTGTCATGGTGTGCCATCTGATGAAGTACATCTTGAAGACTGATGATTACAGAAGCATTAAATCAGACGATTGCTAAGCTGTTCATAAGTTCAAAGCACATGTATCAAGGAGATACATTGTCACAACATGATTAGAAGACCATGCACTATCTCTTTGTGCATGAGGATTTAAAGTTGATCCGACCTCTCTGATTAGATCATTGAAGTTCTTTGAAGAATATGTGTGATTCAGGAGTTCGGTTGATGAAGATCCTTGAGAATTCTCTCCTAAGTAGAAAATGAAATGATGGAATTCTTAAGAAGAAGAAGAAAAGAAGAGGTGGGCTTGGAAGGTGGCTTGGCATTTGGCTTGAACTTATGGAAGAACTTTGGATTTGACTAAGTACTCTTTGGCCTTAGCCAAAAATTAGGCCAGCCAAGGCCAGCCCACGAGTTCAACCCCACGGCTCATATGGGCACTATGCGCCACGCCCATGGGGGATCCCATGGTGCAAGCGCAAGGCGGCAGGGGGGCCGTGTGTAAGCCCCCGAGGACACGCGGTGGTGAAACCTGCGCGCCCGAGGTGCATAGTGGGCGCTAGGAGCACGCCTGCAGGTGGCATGAGTGGGCGCAGAGCGCGCCCGCAGGGAGAACTCGGTGCGGGGTGGCACCGAGAGGGTTGGAAGTTCAATTGCCGAGTTGAGGCGGCGCCAGGGTAATAAGCCGCGTGAAAAACGCAAGAGGTTTCGATGTGGGACGCGCAAAATTCACCCGGAGTGAATCCAGGCCGTCCGAGCGATCTCGCGCTTGATCTGCGCCGCACGATTCATCTGCCGCGCGCCGCGATTTAATCCGGCCATCCGATGTATTTTAAACGCCCGAACCGACGGCTCCCGGCTCATCTCCTTCGTTGAGCCACCCCGAAGCCACCCGACGTCTCCCGCTGAACCAGAGGCCAACCGACGATGGCATTCGAGATTCCGGCCACCTTCGATCAAAGTAAGACCTCCATTGTGATCGTCTGGCCCTAAGGAATCCATCCATGCCTTAAAATGTACATGCATACGTGAAATGGAGTTTTTCGAAGAACGGCAGAGGCAAATGAAGTTGCCGAGGCTTCGTGCATTCTTGCTTTGCATGGTTTGTGCTTTAACAGAGACATGCATACGTTCGAAAACGCATGCATGTGAGGGGAACCATAAATGAGAAAACCCGCATTAATACAGTGAGAAGAACGTGATATGCGGAAGATCTTTTTAACGCGTTTGAAGTTTTCAAAGACGCCGCAGATTTCGGGCATTCAAAGCGTATTTCCCCGCGGATCATCCATGCACCTCCTCTGCCTATATAAAGAGGAGTCCGAGGCCGAGTGAAGGTTGCTGTTCATTCTTGAAGACCCGCGACGCTCTCTGCCTCGCGAAGTAAAATCCTGCGCATCACTTGCGTGACAGGAGGCTCCAAGTTTTGTTCTCGCGCAACCCTTGTGCGAAGGGTTTCTGTTTGAGAAGAAAGGACCTTGCGCGCTACCTCTTTGCGCGACAAGAAGAGAATCCCCCCTGCGCGCTACTCCTTGCGCGACATGGAAGTTTGGGCAGTGCTCTTGTGTGCCCGAGGTGTCTTTGACACCCTGCGCGACCCAAGGCAGGAGTGCCTTGTGCGCCCCTTGAGGCCTTTGTGTTTGTGTGCCAAGTGAAGAGGAGTATACGGGTAGAGTGTGTGCACAAAAAAAAGGAGAAGGCCGAGGACCTTTGTTCTTTGGGTGCAAAAGGAAGACCACACTTTGTGTGTGTTTATATATTGAAGAAGAAGGACAAGTCAAGTGTGTGCACTAAAAGAATGAGTAGTGCATGTGTGCACATGTGAAGAAGATCAACTTTGAGAAGAAGAGGAGTACACACTTATGTGTGTGAATGCAAAAGAATTGATCACTCTAAGTGATTGTTTGTGGTGAGCAAGTCCAACGAGATCTTTTGAAGACTGTTGAAGCTACTTGAAGTTCTGAACAACACCTTTGAAGAAGTGAAGTGGAGCCATGATGAAGATGATGCTGTGGAGTTGGGGGGTTTAACCAACTTGTAATTGGGGGGTACTGTGTAATCATATTTTGGCATAGTGAAGAATCCGTGTTGGGGGGTGTAACCAACACGGCAAGGAGTAGGTCTTTGTACCGAACCTTGTAAATCTCTGTGTTCTGTGCTCTCATTATTACTGCACCACTAAAAGAGTAGATCTAGGCTTCAACCAGCTGGAGAGGTTGAATTGATAATCCAAAGGGAACAATTCATAAAAAGAAAAAGTTATCACTGATTCACCCCTCCCCTCTTAGTGATCACAACCGATCCAGGCATTTCAAGTGGTATCAAAGGGAGGTTGCCTCTGTAAGGATCTACTTCTGAGAAGATGGACAATCTGAATTCTGTTAATATTAGGGGTGTTCCTACATTCGATGGAAAGAAATACCACAGCTGGAAAAATCGGATGTTGCCATACCTTCTATCTCTCGGCCTTGATGTTAGAAATGCATCCTTATTTGGATTCCCTCCTCTTGCTAATGAAGCTGCTATGAAACTCGATGAGAAAAGAAATATGGAAGTTGGTGGTAAAGCTGAAAATGCCATTCTTATGTCACTCTCAGAAAAGGTATACACAAAAGTCATGGGACTCAAGAATGCTAAAGAAATTTGGGACAAATTGGAAAGTAGTTATGAAGGAAACATGAAAGTCAAGGAAGCCAAATTACAAATTTGGAGAAGCAAGTTTGAAGATGTCAAGATTGGAGAAGAAGAAAATATTGATGATTATTTCACAAGAGTCAATGAAATTGTCAGTAACATTCGGGGCTTTGGAGAAAAGTTGGAGGACTCCACTATTGTTAAAAAGCTAATGAGAAATTTTCCTGACAGGTTTGACCCCAAAGTCTCAGCATTAGAAGACAGAGATGATCTCTCTCTTGATGAACTACACAACATTCTCATTGCATATGAAATGAGGAAGATCCCAGTATTCAAGAAGAAGATCAAGGATGAGATGGCTTTTGAGGCCATGAGACAACTCAAGATAAAAGATGACGAAGTACTAGAATCAAGTGATACTGACAATGAAGAAAAGGATGAAGATCTCAACACGATTATTTCTCTTTTTTCTAAAAGGTTTGGAAAAACTAAATTCAGGGGAAAAGGGAAATCACCATCGAGATGTTTCAATTGCAATAACATCAGACACTTTGCTGTAAACTGCCCCAAGAAGAGATATAGTGCTCCAGAAGTTGAAGATGAGAAGTCACAAAAGAAGAAATGGAGTAGATACCCAAGAGAAGGAAACAAATCAGGTGTAAGAAAGAAAAGGTTCATTCCAGGTGAAAGAAGAAGCTATGTAAGCAAAGAGGAAGAATCAGACTCTACTTCAGCCAGTCAATCAGAAGAAGAAACGAATTTTATGGCTCATGTGGAAAAAGGGTTTGATACCTGCAGCAGTGAAGATGATGAATGTGAACGAACAGAGCTTGAATACAAATTGAAAGATGAACTAGTGGCTTGCCTTGAACAGAACACTGAACTCAAGAATGAGAAGAGATTGTTACAAAAGGAAACCAAAAGGATGACTGAGGAGTTTGAAGAATGTATGAAGAAAGAGACAATGTACATTGATGAAATCAAGAGACACAAACTGAAGGTAGCTGAGCTGGACAAGATAGCAAAAGATCTTGAGGAGAAACTTCACCTCAAAGAAGAAGAGCAATCAGTGACACATTCCAAGTGGATTGAAGCACAGAATAGCTTGACAAAGATGAGAGAAGACATCAACAAGGCTGTTGAGGTCAAGACAGAATCATCTTATGCTGGTTCTCAGAGGCAGGTCAATTTACCACCAAGTAAATCTCTAAATACATCTGTTATTTCCAACAATGCAGGTTCAAAGATAAAATTGAGACGAACATGGCATGAACCAGCCTGTGTAAAATCATCTTCAATGGAAGAAAGGAAATCCTCAGGAAGGACTACTCAAATCTTGGACAGAAAATTACAACATGACTCTTATCAACAAAGAAGGTCAAGGTTCAGAGGCTACTGCTGGTGTTGTGGTGTGTTTGGACATAAGGCCTATGCATGCTGGCATAACATGTCTCTTTCAAGCATGAGGAATGAGTCAAGGGGGAGACATCCTGGAACCCAGAGTGTTTTGTAGAAAACATCAAAACCTCCAATTCAGAACACATTTGACTGCCTGAGTGAAGCTTGTGAAAAATGTGACCAACAGGGTCATAGAGCTGATAAGTGTATGACTACTCTTCCTGAACAAAAAATCAAAGACATGAAAGGAAAAGGTATTCAGGAAACCAATGATGAAATCACATGCTTTGCTGAAGTTGCTCTAAAAGCCAGCAGTAAAACCAAGTCATGGATTCTTGTTAGTGGATGCTCATCCCACATGACTGGTGATACAAAAATTCTAAGCAACATTGAAAGTTATGAAGGAGGAACCGTGGTGTTTGGAAATGATCGTTCTCTGAAAATCAAGGGAGTTGGAAAGGCAATGATTGAAACAACAAATCTAAAACCCAATGATGTGTTATTTGTTGAAGGATTAAAACACAACCTACTGAGTGTAAGTCAATTATGTGATGATGGACATGAGGTGTTATTCAAGAAGGATTCATGCATCATCAAGAGCTCAAAGGATGGACAAATAATTACTCAAGGAAGAAGAACCACTGGAAATCTATTTCAAATTGGTGATCCCATCAATTCTTGTTTTCTCAACTCTAAAGATGAAAACAACCTCTGGCATAGAAGACTTGGCCATCTTGGTCAAAGGAGTATGAGTAAAATTCTGAAGTACAATGTTGTACGAGATCTACCCAAATTAAAGAGAGAAAGAGATGAAGTCTGTGACACGTGTCAGAAGGGAAAACTGACCCATAGGTCACACAAAGGAGTTGATATCATGTCTACTAGGCCTCTTGAACTCATCCATACAGACATATGTGGACCGATGAGACAGAAGTCTACAAGAGGAGATTTCTATTTTATAACCTTCATTGATGATTACACTCGGATGACCAATGTCATGTTCATGAAACACAAGTCAGAGGCAATCACAATGTTCAAGACTTTCAGAAGGAAGGCTGAGAAGGAACTAGAGCTCTGCATCAAGAAAGTAAGATCAGACAACGGAAAAGAATATACCGGTGATGTCTTTGAAAGCTATCTGGTCAAGCATGGAATCAAACATCAATATAGTACACCATATACTCCACAACAGAATGGAGTGGCTGAACCAAAGAATCGAAGCATAGTTGAAATGGGGAGGACTATTTTAGCTGAGCATGATATCTCTAAGTTTTTCTGGAGAGAAGCAGTATGCACTGCTATACACATACAGAACAGATGTCTCCTGAGACCAGAAACACAAACGACAGCCTATGAAATGTGGTTTAACAGAAAAACAACTGTTAAATATTTCAAAGTCTTTGGCAGTCCCTGCATCATCAAGATTAAAAACATCAATCTGGGAAAGTTTGAAGAAAAAGCTGAAGAAGGAATCTTTATGGGTTACCTACCTAATGGAAAAGGCTACAGATGCTGGAATAAGAGGTTGAATAAAATGATTGACTGCAGTGATGTCATAATAATTGAAAACAACACCAAACCATACACTGTGGATGATGATGACTCAAAGAATGACACAACCTTGGAACAGAAGAATGCAGAATTACCTGAGCCAACACCAACTGCTGGTGAGATCAACTCTGAATATATCAGTGATGAAGATGAAGGTAATGAAAATGGAAGAAGAAGATACAACAAATTGAAGAAGCATGTTGACACAGAAAATGTCCTTGGAGACCTACAGTCCTCAGTAAGAACTAGAAGAAGATTGAGATTGGAAGATCAGACTGCACTGGTTTCTCAAGTTGAACCTCACACAGTGGCTGAAGCAGTTGTACATGAGGAATGGATACAAGCTATGCATGAGGAAATCAATCAAATTGAAAAGAACTCCACTTGGGATCTTGTGCCAAGGCCCAAAAATAAAAATGTCATTGGGACAAAGTGGGTGTTTAGAAACAAACTCAATGAAAAGGGAGAAGTTTCCAGAAACAAGGCCAGACTTGTATGCAAAGGATATTCACAAATGGAAGGAATCGACTTTGAGGAAACCTTTGCACCAGTTTCAAGACTGGAAACTATCATAATGTTCTTAGCAGTTGCAGCACACAAGCAGTACAAGGTCTATCAGATGGATGTCAAATCTGCATTTCTGAATGGAGATCTTGAAGAAGAGGTGTATATTGAACAACCAAAGGGATTTTTGCTGGACAAAGATGGTAGTATGGTGTGCAGATTGAGAAAAGCCTTGTATGGATTGAAGCAGGCCCCTAGAGCCTGGTACTCAAAATTGGATGGTTGTCTTAAAGACATGAAATTTGTCAAAGGAACAGTTGACAGTAACCTCTATGTCAGAGAAATGGCCAATGGTACCCTCATAGTCATTATCTATGTGGATGATATCATTTTTGCTGGTAACAAGGAAGGACTATGTGAAGAATTTGCTGAGCAGATGAAAAGAACGCTTGAAATGTCGATGCTTGGTCAAATGACATATTTTCTAGGATTTCAGGTGGAACAAAGACAAAACTCCATATTTCTTTCACAAGAGAAGTACGCAAGGGACTTAGTGAAAAGGTTTGGAATGGAAAGTTCAAAGGAAGTCTCCACACCTATTTCTATCGGAACCAAGCTATGCAAGGATGAAGAAGGTAACAATGATGATCAGAAAGAGTTCAGAAGAATTATTGGCAGTCTACTTTATCTCACGGCTTCAAGGCCAGATATAGCATATGCAGTGACTTTGTGTGCCAGATTCCAAAGTGACCCAAAAGAATCTCATTTAACTGCAGCCAAAAGAATCCTGAGATATGTTAAAGGAACCCTCAACTATGGACTCTTATACAAACACAGTGCAAACATACAGTTGTTGGGATTCACAGATGCTGATTGGGCTGGTGATTTCACTGATAGAAGATCCACATCTGGTGGAACCTTCTTTCTGGGAGAAGGATGTGTTAGCTGGTACAGCAAGAAACAAAATTCTGTAACATTGAGCACAGCTGAAGTAGAGTATGTGGCCGCTACACATGCATGTACTCAAATGATTTGGATGCAGGTGCAGCTAGAAGATTTGAGGATTACAGCTGAAAAACCATTGAGGATCTTATGTGATAATCAAAGTGCAATTGGGTTGTCTAAGAATCCTATCCAACACTCCAGATCCAAGCACATTGATATAAAATATCATTTCATCAAAGAAAGGGTCGCCAGTGGAGACATCAAGCTAGACTACATTTCTACTCAAGATCAGGTGGCAGACATTTTCACCAATGCTATGCCTACGGAAAGATTTGTTGAATTGAGGCTGAAACTTCATGTTCATCCTTCTACTCTCACTTGAGAAAGAAGAAGGTCCCTCCTTATTCCTTAAATTTTTGTATTCTTGTACTTACATGCAGGGAATTGAAGGAGATGAGTGCATCCCCTGAGGGGGAGCATTGGTAGTTAAAGATGTGCAGGTTCCAGAAGCTCTATACTCTGAGTATGGCTTTCATTCATCTCTTTGCATTTGTTGGCCAATAAGGGGGAGAAATCATCAGGAACACGACATTCTCTCAGTGTGCTTCGGAGTATTGACAACCAAATACAAAGGGGGAGATTGTTGTGCCCAAGTGAAGTAATTGCATTTGTTGTCAATAACTTGTCATGGTGTGCCATCTGATGAAGTACATCTTGAAGACTGATGATTACAGAAGCATTAAATCAGACAATTGCTAAGCTGTTCATAAGTTCAAAGCACGTGTATCAAGGAGATACATTTTCACAACATGATTAGAAGACCATGCACTATCTCTTTGTGCATGAGGATTTAAAGTTGATCTGACCTCTCTGATTAGATCATTGAAGTTCTTTGAAGAATATGTGTGATTCAGGAGTTCGGTTGATGAAGATCCTTGAGAATTCTCTCCTAAGTAGAAAATGAAATGATGGAATTCTTAAGAAGAAGAAGAAAAGAAGAGGTGGGCTTGGAAGGTGGCTTGGCATTTGGATTGAACTTATGGAAGAACTTTGGATTTGACTAAGTACTCTTTGGCCTTAGCCAAAAAATAGGTCAGCCAAGGCCAGCCCACGAGTTCAACCCCACGGCTCATATGGGCACTAGGCGCCATGCCCATGGGGGATCCCATGGTGCAAGCGCAAGGCGGCAGGGGGGCTGTGTGTAAGCCCCCGAGGACACGCGGTGGTGAAACCCGCGTGCCCGAGGTGCATAGAGGGCGCTAGGAGCGCGCCCGCAGGAGGCATGAGTGGGCGCAGAGCGCGCCCGCAGGGAGAACTCGGCGCGGGGTGGCACCGAGAGGGTTGGAAGTTCAATTTCCGAGTTGAGGCGGCGCCAGGGTAATAAGCCGCGTGAAAACCGCGAGAGGTTTCGATGTGGGACACGAAAAATTCACCCGGAGTGAATCCAGGCCGTCCGAGCGATCTCGCGCTTGATCTGCGCCGCACGATTCATCTGCCGCGTGCCGCGATTTAATCCGGCCGTCCGATGTATTTCAAACGCCCGATCCGACGGCTCCCGGCTCATCTCCTTCGTTGAGCCACCCCGAAGCCACCCGACGTCTCCCGCTGAACCAGAGGCCAACCGACGACGGCATTCGAGATTTCGGCCACCTCCGATCAAAGTAAGACCCCCATTGTGATCGTCTGGCCCTAATGAATCCATCCATGCCTTAAAATGTACATGCATACGTGAAATGGAGTTTTTCGAAGAACGGAAGAGGCAAATGAAGTTGCCGAGGCTTCGTGCATTATTGCTTTGCATGGTTTGTGCTTTAACAGAGACATGCATACGTTCGAAAACGCATGCACGTGAGGGGAATCATAAATGAGAAAACCCGCATTAATACAGTGAAGAAGAACGTGATATGCGGAAGATCTTTTTAACGCGTTTGAAGTTTTCAAAGATGCCGCAGATTTCGGGCATTCAAAGCGTATTTCCCCGCGGATCATCCATGCACCTCCTCTGCCTATATAAAGAGGAGTCCGAGGCCGAGTGAAGGTTGCTGTTCATTCTTGAAGACCCGCGACGCTCTCTGCCTCGTGAAGTAAAATCCTACGCATCACTTGAGTGACAGGAGGCTCCATGTTTTGTTCTCGCGCAACCCTTGTGCGAAGGGTTTCTGTTTGAGAATAAAGGACCTTGCGCGCTACCTCTTTGCGCGACAAGAAGAGAATCCCCCCTGCGCGCTACTCCTTGCGCGACAGGGAAGTTTGGGCAGTGCTCTTGTGTGCCCGAGGTGTCTTTGACACCCTGCGCGACCCAAGGCAGGAGTGCCTTGCGCGCCCCTTGAGGCCTTTGTGTTTGTGTGCCAAGTGAAGAGGAGTATACGGGTAGAGTGTGTGCACAAAAAAAAGGAGAAGGCCGAGGACCTTTGTGCTTTGGGTGCAAAAGGAATACCACACTTTGTGTGTGTTTATATATTGAAGAAGAAGGACAAGTCAAGTGTGTGCACTAAAAGAATGAGTAGTACATGTGTGCACATGTGAAGAAGATCAACTTTGAGAAGAAGAGGAGTACACACTTATGTGTGTGAATGCAAAAGAATTGATCACTCTAAGTGATTGTTTGTGGTGAGAAAGTCCAACGAGATCTTTTGAAGACTGTTGAAGCTACTTGAAGTTCTGAACAACACCTTTGAAGAAGTGAAGTGGAGCCATGATGAAGATGATGCTGTGGAGTTGGGGGGTTTAACCAACTTGTAATTGGGGGGTATAACCAATTACCATGTAATCATCTTTTGGCATAGTGAAGAATCCGTGTTGGGGGGTGTAACCAACACAGCAAGGAGTAGGTCTTTGTACCGAACCTTGTAAATCTCTGTGTTCTGTGCTCTCATTATTACTGCACCACTAAAAGAGTAGATCTAGGCTTCAACCATCTGCAGAGGTTGAATTGATAATCCAAAGGGAACAATTCATAAAAAGAAAAAGTTATCACTGATTCACCCCTCCCCTCTCAGTGATCACAACCGATCCAGGCATTTCAAAATATTTAAATATAAAATAATAATAAATGTTTATTGTATATATTCACCCAAAAATAATATAACATGTTATATATTAGATGTATATAATTGATTAAGTATTATGATTAGAATATTCATTATAATATGTGACAAAATATTGTATTTGATTCATTATTTCATAAATATAATACATTATATACTATGATTCATTCTTAACATAAAATTTCAGAAAATTATTTGTTGATTGTCTTCCTATAAATTTTTTTAAGGTATATATTTTTTATTTTTTTAGGATTTAGTGCAATCATTGTTGTCATCTATAATTAAAAAATATCATATGGAAGTTATTATTATGAAATAATCAAATGTATGAGTCAAGAAGGGTATGTTTTCATAGTTTAATATTGATAGTGGTGTTATCAAATTTATATCGAGGTTATATGGGCCAAGCCATTCACATTCAAAGATTTAATTATTAAGTAAAGATTATAGAACTATGTTTTCAATTTACCCCAACATCAATATGATTTATAGAGATATTCAAGAAAATTTTTTAGTCATATAATTAAATTAGATATTTCTAAATTTAACTTAAAATGATTGAATTCTCAGCCTTTCATAGAAAAATGTCAATTGAAAAAGTTGAAGAATCCTTAATTTCCTGTTATATATTGTATGTGATAATATATATCAATAGATTTTGTGGTTGGATTTCAAAAAAAATGTAGGTAACATTGAAATTTTATTTATTGTTAATTAACTGACTAAATCTGAAAATTTCCATCATATTTAAGACACATTGAAGTCAGATAATATTTACGAAGTACATATATTATATATTTTAAGGTAATAATGTTTTATTCTATATATTTTATATGAATGGGATCAAAGGATTGAATATATTTTTTTGGAAAGTCTTTAAAATTCATTTCGTACAGAATTATATTTCCATAAATTTTTTCAGAATCACTAAAATTGACCTCAAAATGAAACAATTCAAATTTTTAATAATGTAGTTTATATTTTTATATGGATTTAATATGAGGTTGGGATCATCAAATTTGATCATATGAATTTTCCTTAAAGTAATATTATTCATTTAATTGATTATTTGGAATCTTTTGAGATATTTCATGGAAAATGGTGGTATATTTCATAATTTAGGGATGCCATTCTTAAATGAAAGTCATTTAGAACATATTTGGTAGATGAAATAGTTGATATTTTTATTTTATTAAAAAAATATAAGGACATATTAGATAAGTATGGAACATTTTGTTGACAACCAATGAAATATGTTTAATTAATTTTGGGGAACAATTATATAATATGTATATCTATAATAATTTTTGTTGGAATAAATTGAATGTTATGTTCAGGATTAGATAGACCATATAAAATCCATTTGGTGTTTATATAAATTTCATATTGAGTAGCCATTCATTGGATTTTATCTATTTTAAATTATTTGTTTCAGGTATTGTTGAGAAGAATAAAATGTTCCAAATGCATCTCATGTATTAAATCTAGATTTAGTACATGGGGAAGAGAAAAATTATTTTGAAGAAAAACCCTATAATATTATTTAATTTATATATTTATTTTTATGGAATAAAGTGATTTACTTTGTAAATTCATCATGTCAAGCCCATTTTATCATAGAATCATCATGGGAATCAGAAAATTTCATTATAAAAAAATTTCCCCATATATTACAGTAATGAATACAATTATGGGGATTTAATTTATAAAAGAGGGAATGAATGTAAAAAATAAGTTAATTTAAATGGTATATAAATTATATTACATTTTTAAATACATGAAATATGTTTTATTGAGAAATAATCATTATAAGTGTAATAATATTTGTTTCCATAAAAAATAACATTGTTTTACTCTTACTAAAAAAAATTACAGGTAATATATTTCATTACATAAAATTATAATAAAAATTTGATGCAATTTATTTTGAAATAAGAAATATCAAGCTTTATAAAAAAAATTAAATTTATATTACATTTAATTTTTGGGAATTTAATGAAAGTAATATTATTGGATAAACAGTAAAAATAATTATTTTTTAGAAAACTATCTACTCATATTAATTTTTTAAAAATATAAATTCTCTTTTATTAATATTTTTTAAAATTGAATCACTTCCATTCGATAAAAATAATCTGATTAATATTATTTTAATCAAAATTATACTTCAATATGGTATATAAACTTTTTTATATTGAAAATGTTTATTTTAAAAACCATTTTTCATTTGGTGTTTAACTGAATTATAAATGTAATGTATTCCACATATAGGAATATAATTTCATAAAATGTAACTTATATTTGAAATAATTATATAAAAAATTATAATAAAGTAACATTAATTTTCATTCATTATGTATATTATCGTTATAAAAAAATATTGTTACCTAAGCATTTAATTGTTTTGATGGGGTCAAAAATATAAATATTGGTGTTTAAATAAAATAAAAAAATTCACAAATCATATACTAAGTTCATATTTAAACCTTAGGAAATATATTTTTGGAATTTGAGTTATTTAAAATATATTCCTCTATAGTCAATTAATAATATATTATCATGTTTTGTAGAATCAAAAGTGTGTTATTATCTCTTCCACTTAAAAAAGGCCATACCATATCCACTTTTCTGAAAAATAAGGATCCTCTAATCAAAGAAAATACATTCCATTATCTCATCCTAACATACCTCATAACATCGTAGTGTCAGGGTTTGATCAATATTAAATCTTAATAATGATTTTAAAATATTTCTATGGAGGTTATTTAAATAATGTGTATAGTTCTTAATCGCTTTTTTCTACTTATTTCTTATTATCTCATTAATATCCCAATCATCCAGGTAGAAATAAATACATAACTGTCATGTATATTATTTATTGTTATTATTTTTATTCTTAAAAACATATTATCTCTATATCCATATGACAAAAAATAAATGCATCGCTTGTGAGAACTTACAGACTACTGCAAAGAGAGGTGACATATTCTAATTTTCATTACAACTAATTATATATTTACATTAATGTCATCTATAAATATAATATATCTATGATAGTAATTTTAATTAAATTACAATAGTATCTGAGGTGGTAGACTACACAAGCACAAGTTCATTGTTTTTGTTTTTATTCAATGTTAATGAATGAATTATAGTATGTATTTAAATAAAAAAATTAAATCTGTATAATAAATGTCATATTATTTTTATTCTTAAAAACATATTATCTCTATATCCATATGAAAAGAATAAATGCATCGATTGTGAGAACTTACAGACTACTGCAAAGAGAGGTGACATATTCCAATTTTCATTACAACTAATTATGATTAGTCATAAATATAGATAATAATGAAATTATAAGACATTTATTATATAGATTTAATTTTTTTATTTAAATACATACTATAATTCATTCATTAACATTGAATAAAAACAAAAAACAATGAACTTGTTCTTGTGTAGTCTTCCACCTCAGATACTATTGTAATTTAATTAAAATTACTATCATAGATATATTATATTTATAGATGACATTAATGTAAATATATAATGTTTATTATATAATATTAATTATATATTGATAAAATTATACTTATCTTCTTTCCCACGAGGTCAAATAAAAATGTAAATGTTAGTAATGAATATATAAAACATGTCCTCTCTATGATTGTAAGTTAAATAATTTTATCATCACCATACTTTGTAGTTGGATATAAAATTGAAATTCATGTATTAAAAATATAATTATTTCATTATTATGATTATAGAAATTATATAATCATTAGCTTCTTGACTAATGTGAAACTACTGAAGATGTTTTGGGCTTATGAACCAAACATCATCAATTTAACTTAATTAAACATATTTTTTCATGTAAATTGAAAACAATATAACTATAATTTAAGAGAAAACAATGAATAAGACACTAATAAACTATATAATTAACATTTTTTATTAATTATTATTATATAAAATTTACATAAAATTTCATATTCGAGGTCAGAGAATATTTAAATTAATTTTTTTCCAATTATTTAAAGAAATATTTTATAAATATATTTATTATATATACCTAATCCAAAGATTCATTTAAGCATATATTTATATATTTATAAATAAATTATATTGAACTTTTTTTCATTACATAATTCATTAAAATATTTTCCAATGTAATATATTTATGTATTTCACATGAAACATATTTTCAAAATAAGAAAATCATTAATTTTCTATTTTAATATATATATCATTAGAGGAATTTATTATAATATTTAATTATATTATTTAAAAATATCCAACTTAAATTTATTATAATTATTCAAAATAATATCCCATTTCTCATTCATTTGTGAATTGTTATGTGAATGTCCACTGAATAGTAATTTTTATCATTATTTTAACCAAAAGTCCAAGTGCCTATTAATATGAGTAAAATGGAATATATTATATTATTTTTTGAATTAAAAGAATTATTTCATGTGTTTCAAGGATATTTTAGTCCATGGATACTCTTTATAATGATTGGAGGTCCTGATATATCTTTCCATTGAATTTTGTAATGATTATATTATTTTGAGAATTCTGTTGAGATTAATTGAGTTAGTTATTCCATTTGTATGGGTTGTTTAAAGAGATCTATAATGATGATGTCCTTTTCTAATCCAGATGAAATTTATATAATATATACATTTTAACTGAAAATTTATCTTTCATTAGTTAATAATATTACCATTTATATAATGGATTGATTATGTCTACTTATGGTAAAAGGATTGTTATTACAAAAAAACATGGGTTATCATTTTTTCTGTGAAACTCTAATAAATTATATATTCCTTATTTATAAAATGTTTAGAAAACAACTCTGTAATAAATTATATTTCATTTATATGTAAATTAACTATTTGAGCATATTGTTTATTATGTTAAAGGAAATCTATCTTATAAAATATCATGGTTCTAAAAAATTCTAATATATAACTATCTATGTTATTTTATATCCCTTATTTATATTTTTACAATTATACAATTTATTAAAATTCCATCCACATGGCTTAATTATTATTAATAACAATGGAGTAATCTCATGTAAATCATGATTTTTTTTCTTTAAACTAAATAGTGATTCATTTTAATAATATTGCATCATGAATGAAATATATACATAGTGGTTCTTTCCAAATATCACTGTATGTGTTTGTTATATGTGTGTTTCTTTCCTTTTGCATTAAAAATATATTCCTAAAAAATCCTTCATGATTGAAATAAAATAATTATTATTTTAAAATTTTATTTATTAAATAAGGACCAATTACTTATAGAAATTAAAATTTAATATGATGATATTTATTGGATGTATTTAATTAGATGACTTATTTATATTTATAAATTTTAAATTTGATTCAATTATGGATAGTAAGATTAGGTAGACTTTATTTGTTCTCATTTACTCTCTGAATAATGTTATTCAATATCCTATATTATAGTTGTGGGTATATATTTACATATATACACTATTTCTAGAAATAAAATTTTTTATGTGTGAATAAATATATTGATAAAATTTTACCATTTTGATGAATTTTTTGATTTGATTATGTATATGGGATGGTATATTTATGATGTTATTATATTTGTATCTTCATTATGTAGGGATATATTTTTTCATTAATTATCCAAATAAACCCCAATTTTTTAGGTAATTTTGGATCCAACTTCTTATTAGGTAGAAGATAATTAAATATCAAGCTTCACAACGCATGTTTACCCATGCCTATGTCAATAATTTGGATTAGTAGATATGGTCTCCAACATTAGTAAGATTTATTATATAACATGTTGGAGTTATTAGGGGATGTTTTAATTTAAATTATGGGGATTATCTAGTATATGTATTATATATATGATTTATAATTTTATTGTTAAACTGGGTAATTTGTTATATATATATATACACATGACATATAATCATTATTGATTATATATTAAATACTTATTTTAATAAATTCATAATTTTTCTCTATTCACTGTGACATATAATTGTTTATAGATGGAAATACACTGGGATATTTATAATCAACAATAAATTGAATACATTATTTTATGATTTTAATTATATTTTTGGAGTATTTATTTAGAAATTGTGTATTTTAAACTTTTTAAACCTCTAGATAAGGTGTTGGAGTATAGTTGAATATATCCTTCTTATGGTATAAAATATATTGTGTTCTATGGTATTTTTAAAATTATTTATATTAAACTAGATTTATTTTATGACAATCTATTATTTAAACTACTTATCCCTTAAACATATTAAAAACATAATATTTGTTATTTAATTATATTTTTATTTTTTTTATGTTTTAAAAAAAGGAAACATATATCATAGAAATTTTATTATCTATTTTTTTATTCCCTAATTTCCCACTTATTGAATGGTTGTATTATTGTGGAAAATTTTTACTGAAGTGAGGTCTTGGGGGGTTCATGTTATAAGAAAATATTATAGAATAATGTATTTCTAATAGTATAGTTTTAATAAATTACAATTAAATAATTTAATTTGGATGGTTCAATGATAATATTTCTAAAATAGAGTTTATTATGTCAGTCGGGTAAACCATCTCAAGAAATATGGACAACAAATGAAATTATTGATAGACAATGGTCATATTCAAATAATTTTATAAGAGTTTTGATTATAATAGGATGTATTTATAGTGATTGTTATATTAATTATTCATTATCAACAACATGATTGATATATGTGTTATGCATTAGTGGGATATTGGATTTGGATTATTGAATTATATCTATAATAAATAGTATAATTTATAAGATATTTATAGACTTCATGAATAAGAATTTTTTTGTATATTCAACCTAGGAAGATGTATTAAGAACCATTAATTTAATATGGAGTTATTCATAAAATTACATTAATTGATGGGGTTTGGGAAAAAACATTACAATGATTCAATTTTTTTTATCAAATAATGTCTAATATGTATTTTATTTCCTGATAAAATAATTGATTGAACAGATTGTGGTAATTTTTTATCGTATAAATAATTTGTATGGTTAACATTTTTCAGTGTTAACATTGCTAGAATTGGTATTCATTGATTGGTTATATGCTCATATGGGGAGATATAACTGAATTTTCATTTATGTGGAATAAAATTTATAGTAAACTAACGAGGGACTTTTTACCCTTACGTCATACTGAATATCATTTATAAGAACTATTATCAATATACAAGGTAAATAATTTTTTAAAATTGTTCTAAACTATATTAATATGTGTTATATGATAATTTCATAATATTAATTTTGAGTAATATTTGAGAAATCAATTATTTTATTTCACCATTCCTAAAATATATTCTATGTTATTTATCATTTTATATAATAAAAAAATATTTAATGTTATTTGAGATAAAATATTTTTCGTAGAAAATGTTATATCATACCTAAGAATAAGGTTAGAAAAATTATTGAGGGGGAAGAAGGATTATATATAGAGTTTGGATTATAATGTTTCACTCATCTAGATCCCTAGGTCATTTAATAACCATAAATGTTTTTTTATAGAATACAATCATCATGTGTAGTTAGTTTTTACCATCAATATATTCTTAAAATATTAGCTCGGTGTCATTGTAGTGTGAAGGATTACTAAAGGTCTATATTATATTCTTTATGTATTTTAAAAAGTGTCATAAACTATGAGAACATTGATAGACCACCATATTATATTCAAAGACCACTAATATGGTAGCCTAAATAGGATCAACAAACATAAGAAAAATAATTCACATGTGGTACTTGATGGGGTTATTTATGTGATATTACCATCCATAAGGGAGATGGATGATATAGGGTGATGAGGAATAAATTAACATAGCCTCGATGGAAGAATAGAATCCATATGTTGGTAGCTTTATGATATAATAGTTGATGCCGTGGAGAGAAATGATTTTATTTATAGTAAAATATCTATAGTTTCTAAAATTGTTTCAATATTTATTTGAATATTGGTTTCCAAATTCATTATTGCAGTAACAAAATTAAATGGGATATAGATTTTAGTATGATGATTTTATATAAAACGTGATTAATTTACTTTTGTATCGTGATATACACTTTTTGTGGAGGTTTGTCATTAAATTCAAATTGTCTTAGTTCAGGATTATTTTATCATTGATTAATTATTAATATAATCCACATACATTGGATGTGAAATTTAACATGGATTTTATATAATTAATGGGATCATGTGTGTATTTTTAAAATTGATGTGTTAATATTTATAATCAATAATGAGTTTTTTTGGTTTTATTTATAGGAAAAAAATTATATATATATAGCACAGATTTATCCTCTCTAAATTATAAGGATGATTCTTTTTTTGGATAATGGTAAATGATTTTTCTAGTTTATATTTGAAATTTAATTATTTTTTATATAATATGTTATAATGGTATATTGTTAACAACAAAATAAGTGTTTATTAGAATTTCTTATCATAGATATGGATGATACATACCATATTCCACAATTAATGAATATAGATATGGTGAATTTACATGATTGTATATTAAAAATATATTTGTTCCTACAATTCCTTCATGGTATTATTATGTATTTTTCAATATGAAAACATATAGTACGATATGATTGTGTATAGACTATGAATAGTTAAATCAATATATGATGAAGAACCAATATCCATATATTTGGATTATAGATATATTTATTCTATTGAAAAGATTGCGCTAATTTTCAATGATTCGCTAGGGTTTCATCAGAATTTGAAAATGATAAATACATTAATAATATATATTTTATATGTCATTATAAATATTTTTAATTTATTATTATTTCATTAAATGTAACATATTCAGAAATATATACATGGAACATTTATGTTGGTTGTTTAAAACATATCATAATTAATTTTTTTGGGTAGTATTATCTAATAAAATTAATTTTTATTTAATGATGAGATGAATCATATATATAACCTAATTATGTATATTAATTACAATATGAGAATAAATAATCAAATATATATTTTTAAAATTCCTTTCTAGTCACATGAATACAATTTCATAGTAAATGATGATTTATAACATAGTTTCTCAGTTGATTTGGAAAATAGTGAGGTGTTCATATCATGAAATCCACGAACAAATATCATATAGATTTTCTTCAAACAATATTTTTCCTATTATTATTGATTTTTTCTATTTCAAATTTGTCATGTATAATTTTTATAAACATCATTGACCTAATCGTGTAATAGTTTTTTCAATAAAACATCACATCTAACATATATTAAAATTATAATGAGAAACATATCAGTTTAAATTGTTCGTCAAATATATAGAGAGATATTTCAATATTTTGGAACCTTATGATTTTTATCATGATTTAAATAGATAATTATTTTTTAAAAATAAATTAATTATTTTTTTAAAATAAATTAATTATTTTATATGATTCTAAACATAATCATATTCAATATTTTAACTAGATTATCCATGATCACAAAAAAGGATACATAGTTTTTATTCGATGAATTAGATATATTTTTTAATTAGAGAAAAACTGTTTTTCAAAACATATGATATTATTTTGAGGCATATTTTAACTTCCATATATTTTAATTTTTTATTTAAATTAATTGAATTCTATCAATAACATGACACTGAGATCACATATTTTCTAATAAATGATAATTTGTTTACAAATTATTATATATAAAAGCCTTATGATTATGTTCCTTGAGTGGAACCTGATAAATAAAATATTATATGGTACTTTAATCCTTAAAATTTTCATATATAGAAGAATTATTATGAAAATCGATAATATATGATAATGATCCATTAATCCATGTCTCTAAGAGTGGAGGAATTTTTTTTGCAGATCCAAAGATATGGGTATAATAAAATTATATTATTCATAGTGGTACTATAGATAGTTGGATTAAATAGAAATATCATCATGTTTAATTAAATTTATGACATTATATTCCTCATGACATGCTTGAGTATATTATCCACAAGTTTCATAACTCCATTTTGGTCATAGATTCTTGTCTATAAAGTGTGTGTCTTTCCATTATGTAGTGTCTTTCAATGATTTATATTATTATTAATAGAAAATGTTTTCATATGTCTTACGTGTGTGACAATAAAATTTTATAATGAAATTCCAACTATTTTATTTCATTTAATTAATATTTTATTGTTGAAATTTTACAATGTCCCCATCTATATTGTAGATTTATTAATACATTATCATTAATATTTTGATGTTATTTAAATTTAATTTACAGATAATGTAGTTAAAATCATTTTTTATTCAATCAAATATATATATATATAGACATAATGTTTGTGTGGGATATATATGAATGAGTTGGGGATGATTCATAGAAGACCAATAACTATTATATTTGGGAATGATGGTCAATTTTTTTATCATATTTGAAATACTATTTCCAATTTATTTGTTACCAGTATGTATTTTGTTATTAAATTTTAATGTATGATAGATATTCAAATTTATAGAATCATTTATGACATATATGTTAAGAAAATTAGTATTAGGGATTAACAAATCATAGATAATATATATTCTCTTAGTGAATTGTATTTCTACTAATCTAATTCAATTATCTATAGTGATGGTAAACTATGAGGTATTTTATTGATATTATTTCATTTACCATTATTTTTTGTTGTTATTATAGTGTAAACTATTATTGGGAAAGGACTACTGTGAAATATGATAAAGCATGTGCAGATAATCTTTGATTTTAGGAAGACTATGTAGTTTATGAAATAATCATATGTTTATTTTAGAGATAGAACATTAATGTTTTGGTCATAGATCATGTTATTTATGAGTGTATTCATGAAATGAAAATCATTTATTTTTTCTGAATGTGATGAATTAAACAATACAGTTTTTTTATTGTTTTGTTAAATGATCTTATTGGTTATTTGTTTTATTTTTAGTATATTGCATTATTTTTAGAGAGAGGTCTTGTTAATTTCCAGATATAACAAATTCTTATGTAAATCCCTAATGATTTGTATATATAAAAATATAGTAATCTTGATATCGTTAATGTTTCAACGTTTATATTTTTACATATATATATCTATGATCTATTAGTAAATATTTTACAATGGAATTTTATATCATTTTTGTTGGTATTATAGAGATATAATTCATTGGAGTGGTGTAAAATTAATTGTGAATCTTAGAGAACATAAAATACCTTGAGTTATTCTAAATTATCCACTTTTATTATAATGTTGATAATCATTACTGAAACATTATTTTGTTTTTATTATTATAATTTGATGATTATATTTTAATTTGGATAATTTGATTAATAATTTGATGATGAAAATATTTGAAAGAGTCAGTATTGTAGAGAATTAATAATATAATTTTCAATGATAGGGTATTTAATTGAGTTTTTTTTCATTTATTATTTTATTTGTAAAATGATAATTTTTATGGGTCTAGAATAAAATTTTCAATGTTCTATTAGAATTGGAAATATATTTTTATCTTTGGTTTTATGATAGAAATAATGTTCATGTGGTTGATTTTATAGTTAAATGTTATATAAATTAAAAATTTGTTTAGCAATTTTATTATTGATTAATATAATATATTATTTTTAAAATAGTTTCCATTAGATTTAATTTATTAATGTGTGATTAATATGTTTATATTAATATCAATTTCTGTTTTTGGGGTCAAATTTAGATATATAATGTGGATTTTTTTTGCCAAAATTATGAAATTATCAATAATGAAATTTAATTTTATGTTTTGGGAATGAAATTTTATATATAATTAGAATAAATATATAATAATATTAATAATAAAAATTATTATTATTATTTTAATCATGGTGGTTGTTTCGTGGCCTTTCAATCTAACTGACATTATTTAGTTCAATGACCAAATATTTGACTTCCCTAATTAAATGATAAAATTACCTTCATATTACTAAGTATGATAAAAGGCATGTATATGGTCCAATATGTAACACCCCATGATTTTATTGAAGAAAAATTTATTCAATAGAGTATGTAGCTCACAATAATGAGCTTAAACCACCCATGAAATATAATTCATTATATTTAATTTCTTTAATAGCTTATAGAACCCAAAAATCATATTAAAAAAAATTAATATAGTTTATAGTTATAACATAACCATTAAATTGGAAGGTATTAATATTAATAACAAAATTATAAAAATTATGGTTATTTATTATAAATAATATACAAATCATTAGAATTAAAATTATTTTTTTTCAAAAAAATAAAATTTTTCAAGAATATTGTTTACTCTCTCTTTGGAAACATAATTTAAAATAAATAATTACAAATATTTAAATAAATTTGATGAATTTAATTTCAATTATGAAATTAGAATTTAAAAATTAGCCTCGGAACCATTTTTTATGTATATTCATGTATTTTTTTGGATTACCTGTTGGATTATGTTTTTGAATAATCAAAAAGTGTATTATTATATAATTTGAAAACCAATATTTGCATTATATTGTTATTTTTAAAATATCTCGATAGGTGGTGATCTAGAAAATATTATTGCAATTTCATTTGAAAAATAAAATTATTATCTAACATTTACTCCACTCTGTATAATTATAAATTATTCTCTTAAATGTTTTCATTTGGATCCGAACATGATATAATATTTTGGGGTGGACAATATTTTTCATCTTATTGTGAATTTTCATATTACATGGTTATTAGTTTATAACATGATTTATAGAGAACAAATTCTTATGAAACCTAATTCATTATATATTAAAAATATATTCTTGAATTTATTTATAATTAAAGGAACTACTTATCTGTTGTTGAAGTGGTGAAAAAAAATTTGATGATCTTGCAACCATTACAGAGTTATGGAATTTGTGAATTTGAAATTATTTTTTATTTATTTGATATATATATATATATCAATTCACATCAAAATATCTGGTAGTTTTTTTTGTTTTATAATGAAAAAAACATATTATATAGTAAATAAAACTACATGAAAATCTAAAAATATTAATTAGGTTCATTCAAAGATAGCAGATGATATGAAATTGTTTAATTAATTTTTTAGACATTTAATTTTATGTCCTTCACTGTATTTCAATCATATATATAAATATTTTTTTAATTGAAGTGATACTTAGATTGTCTGAAATAAATAAATATTATATTCAGTATTGTATTCTAGAAATAATATGATTATAACTTTTATAAGGGTTAAAATTTATCCAATGTTTATGTCATGATTTACTTGAAAAGGAGAAATAATATTCATCTTTCACTATATCCAGCTTTCCAACATGGATGCACCTTAAAATTATCCCATATTCCAGTACACCATATATCTATTTTATGGAAGTGGAAGGTCATGCTTTTAGTGCAATAGTATATTTATATATTTTTTATATATTTTTATATATAATGATATATTATGTCTTAGTTTTAATTTTTGATCACTTATAAAAAAAATTGTTCATTTTTCAACAACATAATATATCTGTTGATTCTCAGTTTAATAGAACATAGTGTTTCAGAATAAACCATAGATTAATTATATCCACATTATTTTCTTTTTCTACAATGGTTGATAGATATTGTATTCCGATCAATGGTAGATTATGTTTCAGTACCAATGGTATATCTATTTGAAAATACCAATGATGGATGTTTTTTTAAAATAGAAACTATAGATTTTAAACTTAATAAATGTTATCTATATCAATAGTATATATTCTTCCTATGATGGTAGATCAACAATGGTAACAGGTCCTCACTTATAATAGTAGCACTATCCACCATAATGGTGCCATAAAATAACTAGACATTTCTCTTCCATTCAACCGGTTTCACTACAGTTAATGTTAGATGAACCACAGTCATTATGAAATGGAATATGTAAAAAATTTAGTATACCACTATGTAAAAAATTTATCAAAACTCCAACTAGAATATCTATTGTATCTTCAATTAATTATATAGTTATTAATATTTATTCTATGCTATGTTTTTCATCATTGTACAAATATTAACTAATTAAATGGTTATTATAATTAATATATATGTTTTATTAATTTTTAAAATTTATATATATATATATATATATTGTAATCCTTAAAAAGAGTTATTAAAATATTTTAATTGTTTTAAATATATTTTAAAAAATATCATTATTAATACATAAACCTTTCTTCTAGTTTATGTTTTAATTTTTACAGCTAATTTATTTGACTTTTTATGTTTACAATATTATTTAATGAAAATTAATTTATATGAACATATTATTAGTTATTTAAAGTATTATGAATAATATTTAAATTACATTCTACAATACATTTTAATTTATTTAATATTTTGTAACATCATTACGATTTTTATGAATTATCTTTACATATTATTATCATTTAATATGTAATTCAAAATTGTTTGATTCTGTGTGTATTTTTTAAATTGAATCATAATTTTAAGCATTATTCTTAATAATATTATTTTTTATCCTATGAAATTTTTATTTTAATGTTTCCTTCTTGGTTTTTGTATTTTTTATCTTTTACAAACACTTCGTTAAGGACACTTGGTTTCTTAGAATAATAAACGATGGTATTATGTGATACTACAAAGAGAAATAAAATTGATCTTATACAATCTATTTACATATTTTATTAACTATAATGGAAAGAACCAATAATATTAAACATCATTATCTTAGTTGAGATGTTCAATACCATTTATAAAATTCTTGGTATACAATGTCTTAATAAATTAATTACATTTTTATCAATAGTTTCTTTAACAAAATATTTCTAGTTGTAAAAATATTTATTATTCTGTTCTAGAATTTCTATCTTGGTAGAGGTGTTTATATTATACATTCCTATATGTGTTATTTAATATTTTAATGTTATTCACTTTGTTATGAACAATTGAAAATAGTAGAACTCTTAGGTTGGGGTTGTTCTTATAGAAATCATGAGATTCTATGTTCTTCAAAAAAGGCTATTGGTAGGATGGCTTATTCTGTTTATAATTTCATGACATTGGGTTAATCTAATTTAAATTTTTTTGTTTTTATTGTTCCATTATAAAAGAATATCCATCTTTCATAGTGGGTTTCATAATCCATATGATGGGTTGAGATCAGTTGTTGTAGAATTGTTAAGATCTACAATACAATAATTTTTCTGTGTCTATCTAAATAATTTTATAAATAAAATCTTCACACAGCCAATGTTATATTTATTTTTGGATTTAATTTTTTAATAAATTGAAATAACCAAATTACAAATTTGTTTCTTTCTTACATTGATAAATTTTAAATGGCCTTTTTGTACACATATAGTAATTGTACATCAACGTATTGATCCTTAAAATTGGTATAACTTGGTGAGCATACGTAAGGATATATTGTATTTGTTTTTATTTTTTAAAATTGAAAAAAAATATATATTGGTGAAAACCTATTATGAATATTTTTTTCTTCATGAATTTCTTATCATTTGGTTTTAATTTTTTTTGAAGGAATCATAATTACCTGTCCTTATAATGAAAAATGAAAAAAAATTCTATTTGATAGAAACATAACATACTGAGTAATTTAATCTATTGTGGTATCCTCATTTTAATAAATGTGATTATAGATACATGATAGTAATGTAAGATTTATTTTTGAAAAATATTGGATATCAAAAATCAAACCATCATGGCTATATATTTTAATATCACAAAAGTCAAACAAGAAAGTATAACTAGAAATGATTTTTAAATTTATTTTAGGCAAAAAAGTGATTAATTATCCTCAATTATTTCTTAGTAAGAGTGTGTGTAGTGATATTTCTTCATATATTATTGTTTCTATCTTTTGTAGGACATTAGAAGTTAAAAAATCAAGGAACAAAAAAATGTGGAGAAGTTATCCTTGCATTCACAGGGCTGAATTCCAATAATTTAAAATTTATGACTATGAAAGTGTGAATGAGATGTGCAATAGATTAAAAAATATTGTCTATATCATGGTCATGGTTTGTGAAATATTTAATATTGATTTACTAATTGAAATAAAACTTTCAGCAATAATAATGAAGTAGAACTCAAAAATGTAGCTTTATAAGAAGGAGAAGTTATTGGAAAATAATCTCTCAATGAGAATATTGTATATCTATTACTGTAAGTTATTGAATTGGAGTATGATGATATTTATTCATTTTAATTAATAAAGAATATTTACTTTAATCTTGATACATTTCCACTACTTCTTCCAATTATTAATTAAATTATTATTTATAATATAAAAAGATGATTGAAGTCAATTTGAAAAATTCATTCAAAGGATCATATAGAAAAATAATACTACCAAAATGATAAGGGAAAATAATAAAATAAAATAATCATTTAAAAAGAATAATGTGATAATTGAAAATAAACAATTATTTTTTATTAACATAAGAGACCTGACCCTGTCGAATTTGAGTGTCCAAAATTGATTCAAGAAGTAATGGTATGAATTTTAAAAATGTATTTAAAATGTGCTTATAATTATGATTGGAGTTGTACTAAAGAACCAATATTTAGTGAAGAACATGGATTTGAAAAAAAAATAGATTAGAAAACATACTCAGATGGAATAAAACAATAATATAATACATCCATTCCCTAATATGTTATATCCTGTTGGAATTCATTTAATTACAAATAAAAATAAATATAGTAATTAATCTAATTATGAATCTAATTTGAAATCATATCCATATTATGATTAGTAAAATTTTAATGATATATAATCAAGTGAATTACCTAATGATTTTCATGTGAAAATTGAAAATATTTCAGAAAATTATGATATTTTTCAATGTATCATAAGAAATTATCTCTATATATGAAAAATATTTTTTCCAATAATGAAAATTTCAAATATTTTATTTCTATGTTTTATAAATTAAAACATAGAATTAAGAAATTTGAAAATAACCTTTATAATTTTTAAATGGAATATCACAATGTTATAAATAATTGGTCATATACAATATATAATAATTTTGATGATCCTTAACCTTTTTAGAAAGATATTGATAATCTGAAGAAGAACTTTTGAATTTAAAATAGATGTTAACATCCATTGTTCAAGGATTATAGAATAAATAAATGATGGTAACTATTTAGAAAATAAATAAATAATAATATTTTTTTGGTTATAATCCTCCAATTCCTATGTTAAATAAGAAATCTTTTGTTAGTTGTTTTACTCAGATGGTTTTTACAATGACCTGTTTTCAATTCTGATGACATTAACATTATGCTGACGAATGTTCACTAATTATTACATAATAAATTATTATTGTTATACATTATATCATTATGATTTAATCATCTCATGTCACATGTAGAAAATATTTTATTCTATTTCGGTTGTTAATTTTTTTTACTCATCCAATTAGATCTATAATAGCTTGGGGTACAAAAAACTTGTTGTGATTTTTTTAATTATTATGAATCCTATTTATTAATTGTAAATAAAATGTTGGATAGTACACAAAAAATTCATTTAATTGAATAATGTAAAATAAATAAAATTTGAAAAACTATAATCATTTTTTCATTTTCAATTGATAAAAATAAATCAAACCTTTAGGTGGATATTTATTTTATATTAAATACTTCTAATATATTTTATATAATTTTATCATATGAAATTTAATTATGGGGATTTTATGTTCTTATAATTAATATTATCATTAATATTCAATCTTAATATAGATAAAGATATATTTTGTTGTTATAAGAATTATGAAAAATATAATTAATAGTTAGTAATTTGTTTATTAAATAGAGGTAGAATTTTTGGCTTAAATTTATTTTTTTTGAATTAAAAAAACTCAAGATTTTAATTTCTTGTGCATTTTTGTATTCTTTATTTTCTTAAATACATGTTAGTTTATGTTTTTGGATATATCAAAACCATATTTTTTTTTTGGAAAATATAATTTTATTTCTATCGCTAATTTTCTTATCACCTCATATATACTGATCATAATATTATAACCCATATTATATTTGAAATATAAAATTATTACCTAAATTTAATGTATCAATGTTAATTTATAGATCAATCTCTAGATAGATCTCATTTTGATCCAAGCATGATTCATGATTTTGGTATAAACTATTTTTATTTTATTATTTTGATGTTATTGTTTCCATTGATATTGAATTATATCATGAGTAATATAGATCAAACGTTTATAAAAAATATTTTTTTAAATAATTAAAATTTTTATACATTTCATTAGAATAAATTCAACTATTAATTTTGTGTTTATATGAAAAAAAACTCCTGAGTATCTTGGTGCAGTTCTATAATTTCATAATAAAATGAATTTAATATATTTATTATATAGTAGATATATCATTTAATTCAACTAAGAATATCTTAGTTATTTATAGGAGATATATGTGAATCCTTTTTATAAATTTCATTAAACTACCCAATGATCAAAAAATGTCATCTACATTTATTAAATAATTATTGATGCTTTTCAATTTTTATATTCCATTTATAAAAGATTTTTTTATTACACAGTTTTTCAATGATATATATTAATATAATTATGATATTTAAGAGTTCTTGTATATTTAAAAAATTATTTAAATTATATGAATTTACACCTTCTAGTGAAACTTCTTATTTTATTATTTAGAATCCCTAAAAATTATCTAAATATTATGTCATGCTTTAAATGAAATTTTTAATAACTATTCATCATCCCATACCTCAAGTGTTCCTCCATGGAAGTATATTAAGTTTTTGAACCATAATAGTACACAAGATCTCCATATAAGATAAATTCTATCTCAATATTTAATTCCAATGATAGTTCCATATTTTATTCCAATGTTTGATCAATGTTTTTGTACAATAATATATCGTTTTTCAAAAAATTGAATATTAAGATTTCATACCAATCTTTTATCACTTAAATCAATAGTAGATCATTTTATTATAATTGTATATTACTAGTATTTTTTAGTTCAATGTTATATTATGTTATGGTACAAATGGTAGATCACTTATATAAATATTGTCTTGTTTTTATACAATGTTAGATAGCCTGTACAATTAATCTCATTTGTATATTATATATTAGTACGAATATTAGATCTATTTCAAATTACCTACAGTGTATCTTTTTCTAGATCTTAATAATATATTTTCACCTATAGAAATTGAAGATAAGTCAATTCATGATGATCTTCTTACAATGAAATATTGGAAATGGTAGAGCCCATTACTACTTGAGATAGAATTATATACAATCACAATAGCACCACATATCTAGTTAAAGATACTACAATCTACCAATAGCAATGCCTATGACAGTAGCATCACAACACAGGTTATTCAATGTTAGAAGTATAAAAAATTATTTAGGTTTTCCTGTATATATTTTATCCTACCATCAGATAAAATTCCAATAAAACTACCAATTAATTTTATTATTCTGAAATTTACATCCATGCATTATATTTCATAATTTTTGATATATTTATTTACTACGATTTTATTTTAATTATTTTCATAGTTTTATTATTTTTGAAATTAATATGTATCTTTTATAATCAATGAAATGTGTTAATAAATTTTTTTCCAATGCCTTAACTGTGGTGAACACATACGTCTATTAAGGATGCGCTGGTAGTTGCCTAGCATTCCCGTTTTCCAATGGTGGGAGGCATCCGTCCCTTGATCAGGGACATTTTATCCATGATCGATATGGGATTATGGGATGTCGCTTCCTCCTTCAGTGGATTCCTCATCAAAACTCATTACCTATTCCAGGTCTCACATAATGATTTGAGTCGTTGTTTGGGAATATCATTACCCGTTCCAAATCATTATAGAAACTAGATTATTTCACTACATCCATCAAGACATTCCATGAGTTCATTACATGGTATCAACCATAATTATTAGTAGATTAAAACATCAGGCATGTCAGGGTATCTCTGGATGTGTGGAAATTGGGGGAACTTTATTCTTTTTTACAAGAGGGTATCTAATGGGCGTATAACCCAAGGAATCCCACATTAGTCGGGTCTATCTTATATCGAAGGCTTGCCTTTGAGGTTTTCCTCAGCATCACATGCATAGAATTGGTTATGATTCAAGGTTATCATCTAAAAGAGACTATTAAACCCAAGTCATGTCATCAAAGGTTTCCCTCAGGCATCTCAAGATTATCACTAGGTAAGCTGCTAGATTAACGTCTTGAGGAGATAGTTTGATAGTTATCAGAACTCTCCATACTAACAAATCAGATTATTACATCCATAAGAGGATACACTGTGACTGTTTTTCCATGTGGATGGATCAGAACACTCAATAATATCACACCCATGATGGTTTGTCCGCTAAAGGGAAGATTTCACACTGTGAAGGATGATTTGGACACCACTGAGGGAGGATCCGGGAGTGTGCAGCCTAGAATTGGGGAACACAAAGGTTTATTATTGGATGGGATTGAACCTAATGGATGTGTCCTACATACCTAGTGTAGATTACAAGGATCAAAACCCACGTAGTTCGAAGTGGTGATGAATTGGTGTGAACCCAATGCACAACATCCCTTATATGTGGGGAGGAATATGCAGGGAATGTCGCAGGTCATATGAATATTTCTATTGGGATGATGGTTATAGATTTTGTGGGGATAATTCATGGTTATCTGCCTAGGTGCAATAATGAGAATTATTAGGATTAATGGAATGATCTCACCATGATGTGGTGCCCTAGGTAGAAATTAGTATAGAATATGGATTGTTGAATGATGTGGAGGGGTAATGAGATGGATCCACCTTGAAGGTGATAGTAGTATTGGGATGGACCCACAAAGAGACTCCCTACGTATCCTCAATGGAAGGGAATAGAAGTCCTCATAGTTTACAGGGATGATGGTACATCTGAGGAGGCAACTAATGAAAATGGATGCATGGATGGGGTCTAGAGGAAATTTTGATCCTCTAGGATGGGGAATGATCTTCCAAGAACACATGGGAATGAGGGATATATCCATACAAGAAATGAGTAATGGGATTGAACCTTAGTAATGATTCCTATGTATCCCTATGGCTGTGAATCAATGTCTACATTGGTTGGGTACTTCAACGACTTATCATCGATTGGAGGGATTTGAAGGGCTTATTGCCGAAAGGGGATGTCAACGGCTTACCAGGGAATGGGATTGACAATGGCTTACTGCTGAATGTGGATGAACATCTGGGTGGCTTCCTACACACCCTGTCTTGGATGTAGGTATTAATTTCCATGTAGATAGAATCGGTACAGATTAGCATAATGCAGGATGGAAAGGGGAGAAATAGTTTAACATCATGCATGAGGAGGATGGACCGATGTGACGTGGTCAGAACCGATGAGTGATTGTCTTGAACCTTAGAGAGGCTTACTATGTAACATGCTTTTGCAATTATCAATGATCTCATTGTTCTAGAAGAGGTTTGGGTGAACTGATTTTCCAAGGAATGGGACCAAGAAGTGTTGGGCTTGAACGTCAGTGAGGCTTCCAAGGTACCTTTCCTTGGAAAGGATCAATGAACATGTATTTCAGGATGGTTTTGTGAACTGACGTGAAGGGGGTCGGGACCAATGGTAGTTGGGCTTGAACCGCAGGAAGTCTTCCTACATAAATTTCCTTGTAAAGGATCAAATTCCACATAGTTTATAATTGATTTTTAACCGACCAGAAGGTGATCGAGACCAATGAGTGTTTGTCTTGAACCTCAGGGTGGCTTCCTATGTACCCTTCCTTGGCAAGGATCAAAGTAAACATAGTTCATAATGGATGTTGAACTGACATAAATGTGGTTAGGACCAATGGTTATTGGTCTTGAACCTTGGGGAGGATTCTTACATACCTTCCCTTGGCAATGATCAAAGTCCACATGTTCGAGATGTTGTGGTTCTTACACACTAGTGTGTCCTATAGTGTATTCCATAGTTGATTCTTGTTCTATGACCATGTGATTCATGCTCATTTTGAGAAACAAGAGGCAACAAGGACCTAACGATCAGGATGCAATGATGCATCCATGAAGTGTGGTGAATTGGAATTATGTAAGGATGTCACCCGGGGGATGCTATTTTTCAATGATGGTGAATGGGGATTAAAAATGGAAGCTTCATGGGTGCCATTATAGAGTGGAAGTGGAGTATGTCTATTAGGCAAGGAAGCTACTCGGGGGTGGCTAAGGAGCTGAAATAATTTATAGGTTTTACACCTGGAGGCTTCCCGAGTGCCTCGAATGAGAAGCAACGGTGAAGGGGGCTTATTCATGGATGCTACCCGGGGGACATTAAGGAGCAACAATAGTGGGTGGGGTTTATACATGGAAGTTTCATTGTGCTTCTAGGGAGAAGAAATGGTGAATGGGGCTTAGTCGTGGATGTTTCCTAGCTGACTCTATTGAGAGGCAATGGGGAATGGGGCTTATATAATGAAGTTTTCCATGTGTCGATATGGAGGGATAATGGGGAATAGGGCTTACACATGAAGCTTCATGGGTTACTCTATGGAGTGACAATGGTGAATGGGGCTTATGCAAGAAAGCATCACACGTGCCGCTGTGGATCGACAATGGTGAATGGGGTGTACACAAGGAAACTAACTGAGTTCCACTATGGAGTGGAAATGGTGAATGGTGAACACTAAATCCAGATTCTTGGGTGGTGCTATGGAGTAGAAACAGTTATTAGGGCTTACTCAAAGAAGCTTCTCGGTTTCCTCTATGGAGAGACTATGGCGTATTGGTCTTAAACAAGGTAGCTTCCTGGTTGCCTCTAGGGATTGGTAATGTTGAATGGGGCTTACGCACAGAAGTTGTTTGGGTACTGCTATTGTGCTGTAATGGTGAATTGGTATTAAACAAGGAAGCTGTCTTGACCCCCTCCCTGGGCCATGAACATTGTCATCTGACCGCATGTGTCTCTTGTAATACCATGGTTGCCTTCCCAGCACACCATAGGCTATTACTCAATTAGTTTGCTTATCAGACTAATGTATATCCCAACAGGTCAACACATGTTCTTCTGTGTGTTTTTTCCTCACTCACACACACCCTGGGAAACTTCATAGAAGGTCACCCATCTTGATTTCTACTCCAGGCCAAGCATGCTTAACTATGGAGTTATAATCCGGTAAGCTCCTGAAAAGAATGATTCACCTTGTTAACATGGGTAGTATCATTTAGCCATTTATGACCCACTTTTCTAGCGGTGTTACATTATCCACCCCTTTAAATCACAAAACCCTCGTTGTGGACCCCAAGCATTAATCCCAGTTACGGCCTATGCACTTTTAGCTGGGTATTGGCTCTGATACAATTTGTCACGACTCACCACCCCTGGCCATGAACCTTTTCATCTGACCAAATGGGACTCCTGTAATACCATTGTTTCCTTCCCAGCACACCATAGGCTATTACTCACTAGGGTCGCTTATCAAACTAATGACTATCCCCACAGGCCAACACATGTTCTTTCATTGTGTTTTGTTCTCACTCACACACACCCTGGGAAAATTCCCAGAATGTCACCCATCCTGATTACTACTCCAGGACAAGCATGCATAATAGTGGAGTTCTAATCCGGTAAGCTTTCGAAAATAAAGTTGCACCTTGTTATCATGGGTAGTAACATTTAGCCTTTTAAGTCTCACTTTTATAGGGGTGTTACAGAATATTTCTAAGTGACACTATGGAGCGACAATAGTGAATGGGGTTAATGAAAGGAAGCTTCATAGGTGCCGCTATGGAGTGGAAATGTTGAATGGGGATTACTTATGGAAACTACTCTGGTTCCGCTATGGAGTGGCAATGTTGAATGTGGTTTACGCAAGGATACTTCTCGGGTTCCATTATAGACCCACACTGGTGAATGGGGCTTACGCAAGAAAGTTGCTAGAGTGCCACTATGGAGCGTCAATGGTGAATGGGTCTTATTAATGGAAGCTTCCCATAATGTCTTCCTCATATATGGACAAGTTGGAATCCCAAAGAATTTGTGGGTTGAGGCAGATAATTAAGGTCGGCACATTGGTGCTAGTGCATTAGAGGGATAATTCAAAGGGTTATGGAATAAGTCTGAACAAAGATATATAAAATATGTGAATCACATTACCAAAATTCGTAATGCACTAAGAGGGGTTTGACCATGGTGGATGACTGTTGACCATGTTTGAAACACAACATACATATTCCATTATACAGAAATAGGGAAAAACAAATGAGGGTTGTCTGTTGACCGTGTTTGAAACAAAGGACCTGCCATAAAGTGTTTTCCATTGACTTATGGGGTATTGGCCCAGAATGGTAAATGAGCCAATACGGTAGGGGACAATGCTGTTAGGGGGTCCTTTTAGACATGAATAATGATGATGATCGGAATGTTGGACCCACAATGCATGAGGCAGATATATGGAATGTTGGAATGGATTCCAACACTCTTGAAATTACTCCACTGTAATCATGGCATGAGTCATATTATGATTTGCGCATAAGGAATCACCTATTTGGAACTAGAGGCATCCTATTATTGAATGGTATGGAATTCTACAGTTAATGTCATGTAGTACGGACTATTATCCATAAGGCACCTACAATGTGATTTTTTTGATTCTTATGCTTGGGAGGTCCTTTCTGGCTCAATCATTTATATATGTTAGGTAATGGGGTTTGGAAGAGTTGGTTTATGGTGTGAAAGAAGGAAGGATTGCACACAATATTGAAGATATGGGCGCAATAGGGATGGAAGGTGCACAATATGGGATATGTGCACGCAATAGGTGGCTGTGCACGCAATAGGTAAATAATTTCACACAATAGGGGATGTTGGCATGCAATAGGGTATACTTGAGAACAATAGGGATGATATTTTCCAATAGGGGATCTATGTGCACAATAGGAATGGAATTTAGTAGAATATGAGGGGTTTATGTGCAATAGGGAAGTTGCACGCGCAATTGGATAGGTGCAACACTAGTGTGAAAACAATTGGTCATAGTGGAAGTATTTCACACAAAAAGTAGGATTTTTGGGCAAAATTTGGGATGTTAGACACATTACACGCAAAATTATGGTTTATCATGCAAGATAGAGGTTTTTGCATGCAGGCGTGGAAAATGCGGACTAACGCGCATTAGAGCGGCGACTGAACTCCTTGGGCCCTCTAAAAAAATTGGATGCACTTCAATTTATATGTGAAACCTTGAATGTCGGTGCACGTATAATTCAGTTCAACATTTACCCACAAATCCATTTTTACTTGCAAGATTCCATTTTTACAGGGAAGATTTGATTTTTTACTCGCATGATTCCATTTTTATGCGTCAGTCGATACATTCCCCTAAATTCGCCCTCAATGGGGATTTCTAGTAGTATGCCTTACAAAAGCCATAACATCTGATCTGTAACTCTATTTGGGATACACGACTGGTCAAATCTAAGCCTACAGAATGAGAATTTCACTAAGAACTTGTCTCGTATCATTCAATGTAATAAATTGATGTGTTTTCTTGTGCCAAAAATATTATTTATTTTTTATTAAAATATTTTTTAAATCATATACATTTTTATTACATAACACCAGCATCATAATTATGATTCAATGTATTTATTTTTCCTCATTGACTAAATATTTTAAATATTATTTTAGAATATAAAATAATTTAATAAAAAAATTATTGTATTCAAATATTTAAAATTAATTTTTAAATTAAATATTATATTAAATTACATATAATTTTATTTTATTTTTTAAATATTCATATTATTTATAAAAATTGACTTGAATATTTATTATTATATAACATGTAATTCCAAATTTTTTATTCTAATATGATTTTTTTAAATTATTTTTTTAATATTATTCTCGAAAATAATATTCTCTCTACAAGATAATTTTAATTTCAAATTGAATTACATTTTTGGATTTCTTATTGATAGCTTTTAAAAATTAAATTTAAAGGAGTATAGATTGTTTGAAATAATATATAATAGCTACATGTGAGTATACATGAAAAAATACTAGTGATCCTATACATTATGTTTTTATCTTTTGCGAAGAACTATCAATGATTGCACAAATCCCAGTGCACTTTATTATCACTTAATAAATGTTTTGTACCTTTGTTGGAAAGGACATATTACATTTACTACTTCAATTTGAAGGGCCTACCTCAACCATTGTGTCAACATTAATTACTTATTCTTCTATCATGTTATATTAAATATTTATATAATTTTAATTGGGTAGATGTCTGCACATGATACATTCAATTAGTGGATATTGTACAAAAAATTGTATTCACATTGTTAAGAATGCAAGAATAAAAATTATAAATCTTTTTCTAGAGAATCTAATATAGAAATCAAGGTTTTCTATCAGATCCCACAAAATTACTTGTGTATTATTGCTACAACTCCAATAAATTAAGAGGGTTGGGATTCCTCCCATATAAATTATATGTTTAGATTTATCCATTTAAAAGTTCTATTTTTGTCTCATAATGTGTTTCATACTCAATTTATTAGGTGTGATGAATATACATAAAATTTTTTAGATCCAAATAACTATAAAATTATTTATATTCATCTCATTAGTTTTCTACAAACACTCCTTACACATCCTCTATTCACATTATTTTAACAATGAATTATTTCATAAATTTAAAACAACCAATTAAAAAATTAATTTTCGAAATACATAGATAAATTTAGTAATGGCCAATTCACCTTAACCTTTAGTCCATCTTCCATCAACATATCGAACCCAATTTTTTTTTTGATTTTCTGAAATGTTTCATTTTCAAATGAATAGTGAAAAATAAGATAATTTTATTAAAAACATATTTTTCATTTAAATTATTTCTAATGAAAACATTATTACAAATTTTATTGAATGTTTGATAATTTCAAATATATATACATATAAATATAATTTATTAAAAATAAATTATTTCTACAAATAATTTTTATATAAAAATATTATAATCTTTTGAGTAGGGTTCTTCGAATACATGCATTCTCTCTGTATCTGCTGGATAAATTTTATATTAAATATTTTCACTTATGTGTTTGAAATTATGTAAAATGGTTTCCATATATTAAATTAAAATATTTTAAATTATATAAAAATATAAATATAATTTCTTACATAAAAATTATCATGAAAGAATAAATAATTATTTACCATGTATAGTGTACAAATGGACATGTATGGGGTTATAATAATAAGATATGTTTAAAAAAAACTAAAATATGGACAAAAATATACAGGGATGGAATTATTTTATCCTATAATGTTTAATTATATATATTAACACATTTCTAATACCATTTTTATGTGAAAAACATGGGTACACATTTTTATTTTAATAAATTACTAGTGAGCCTCTTGACTATCATAAAAAGGACCCTCATTATCCACTCATCATCACACCCTCAAAAAAATGGAAAATCCTATCAAAAATAAAAACCTAAATTCCATTAAATATTCTTAAAATCATTATTTGTTTCCGAAATAAAACCTTGTATGTCTTTTGGTGAAATCCTAATGTGGGTACCTCGAAGAATAGTTAATATTATTCAATAACTATTTTAGTTTCATATCTAGAAACCTACTTAAATTAAAATTTTAAAAAATATATATAATTATATAATTATATTATATATAATTATATGTATTTATATTATGTTAATGACCTAAAACCATCCCCATTTCAATTTAATGGGTTACAAAATATGCATTCTTGTGTGTGATGAACAATAGCCTCACAAACCAATGCAATTAGTGTTTTAATTACCACATATCACAGTTGGGGTTAATGATGGATATAAAGTATATATATGATATTTAAAACATAATTATACCCATGGATTAATTATATCATATATTAATTTATCTACTTTTCAAAAAAAATTGGAATACAATAATGTCGCTCATTTTTATGGAAGACTCCCACCTCCCTATGCAATGAGATTCATATTTTTAATAACACATTAAATTGAATGTAATTAGGTAAATGTTACTAAATATATGTGATATACATGAAATAAGTCATATTATAATGAATTTTTATCATTATTTCAATATGAATTCTAATTTTCATTTTTTACCTCTTCACTTACTAAAATATCATAACACAATTCCTATATGTATGGACGAGTACCTTCACTAGGTTATGTGAATATTATATCATAAGTACACCAAATTGATGATATAAAACATGTAATACTAAATTTATGATATTGTGATAATTAAGGAAATATAAAATATTACTTTCCACTTACTATAATGATCGTTCACAAATAGAATTGGCACCAATGTGTACATACGATCATCAATCTACATGATTATGTCGTATATAATTTCTAAAAAAAATTTAATTCATGATTTTTCATATAATTATAAATTATGCGTGAATAAGATAATTATTTCATGATTATTATTTTGGATATGATTAAACTATATAATATTTAAAATAACCAAATCATTCATGACAAATGATGAATAAGAATATGAGAAAATTAACAAGGGAAATAATGAAAATATTGAATGATTAAAAAAACATCTAATATGATTTAATAAAAGGATCATATATATTAATATCAATATTACTATACATAATTTACATGTTAAAAATATTACTAAATCCTCTTTAAATAAGGAAATTTAACTATCAAACAAGATGATTCATGAGGCATGGGATATCGTCCCAATTTCACTTTATTGAGGCAAATTGTCTTATAATTCACAGATTTTATTTTAAATGGGGTATATTATTCCAATGTTAAATTAATATCACAATTCCATAATATGTAATGGTATTATAAATATCACTTTGACCTATTTTATCTCTTGGTATTTTATATTAAAGTTGTCTTGTGGTAAATAATTTCATAACTCCATTTCTTTTCATTGGGTTATTCTAATTCCTTTTCATCTTTGTGATTATATGATTATGTATGTATTTAATTGAGGCCATATTCTATTCTATATCAACTTATTATATATATATATATTCAATTTATAAACACTTTTATATCATTAGTTAATTTTCACATCCATGTTATTATCTTTTGAAGGATTTATTTCATAAAATAATTTTATTTATGATTATTTGTACTAGATTTCCCATTAAATGAAATAATTTGAATATTTTATCATAATACCCTTAAATTGTATTCTCCTATGTTTTTTTATGATTGTTTAATGATATAGTTAAATTTTATAACACTTTACAACATAAAATGATAGAGAAAATGTAATTAATAAAAGATGACTTTATTTTGCGGTTTCATATGAAATGATTTTTCAATCAAAACTATTTGTTTAAAAATGATTAAAAAATGTTTTACTATTATCCAATTTTTATAAAAAAGAATTTTTATAATTTTTATAATTTTTATAATTTTTATAATTTTTACAATTTTTTTAATGTAATCATTTAAAATTTCCTTAATTTTTGTGAAAATAGTACACTATAATGTGATTTTAAAAATGAAAATGATATTTTACCCCAGGAATGTTTTTAATGATCTTTTATGGTATTTATTTAAAATATAATAACAACATATTATTTTTTTATCATTTGAGTATATGTTAGATTTATAAAATAATAATTATATATATATTGGTTTATTATCATTTGGACAAAGAAATGTATTTGAATTAACTTTTTCTATTCATTTTTTAGTCATTATCTTTCCCCTCAAATATTAACTTACTTATTATCATATGAAAATTAATTATTACTAAATATAAATATTATTTAACGTAGATATGCTTATTTTTTAAACCAAATAAAATTTACAAATACACTTTTCAACATTGAAAATAATTTTATTACTATTTGAAATATTTATAAATCCATATTATTTAATAAATATAGATATTCGATTATAGGGAATAATATTAATGAAATAAATTTATTAATAATTATATAAAGAATTATTTGTACATGATGAAATAGGTGGGTACATAATATTGGTGTCCCATTAATGGATCGTTATTCTGAAGGAGTGAATCAGTTCCCTAACATTAGTTTAATGCATTTAAATTGCATACCTACAAATTTATTTTAAACTATATTGATGAAATATCTTGGTGGTAGATGTATAATGATTTTTGAGATCATGATATCCAAGAATAAAGAAACTTTTTAGATTAATAAGTTTTTTTTATCCATGAAATTATTACAATTATATTATCCCAAGATTCATTTCATTCTTATTATATTGATTATGAGACATGTGTTATTAGTTATTTACCATACTATAAATATTATTACTTATATAGTTATGATAGTACATCTGTTGATTAAATGAAATATGTTTTCAGTTATCTATAATTCCATTTTTATTTTTTCTTTTCTAATCATGATTGTAACATTATTTAAATGGAATCTATGTTTTTTATTTTAATTTACCTGTTGTTTTGTTCTTATTAACCCATACCAACTTCTTTATTTCCAATCCCTTCATGAGAAATTGATCATAGTGTTATTTTTTTCTTTTCCACTAATCAATATTGTTTAATATGATTGATATGCCAAGATATTATAGAAGAAATAAAAATATTCAATGAATAAGTTATTCTATAACTTATGATTCAAATGTCATGTGGTAATAATGTATGTATCTTATTTAACAAAAACTTATAAACTATTAAGTCATTGAGAAGTGATTTCATGTATCTAATGAATATTTAATAATTTATACACCATATTTGGGATACAAAGGGTAGGGTTGTTATAGTTGGTTGAAGAGGATGATTATCAAAACCCATTGGAATAAAATTTAGGAAAACATAGATTAAGGAAGAATCTACAAGGAACCATCTCCGGTTGAGGATTTAGAGAAAGAGTATTCACCGGAGAAAAGCCAAAGAGATTGGGTTGAATGAGAGGGTATGTAAATTTCCATCAGGAACATCCTATGAATGCATGGGAAGCATAGACAGATAGCCATGTGATTGTGGACAGATGACATCAGGATTTTGATTTTGGGGATGGGTAGTTTCATGTACTTAATTTTGGTATGAATTATTCTATAACCTTAGTACAATAAAATTTCACAAATCTTACTAGCCAGGTAAGGGTTCCCTTATAAATCATTAAAACGGGAGTTATCAAATATGAATAAAAAATGCCACTAGGATATTCATATGATAAAACTATGAATTATTTTGAGGATATGTGTAAAATAGAATCCTAATGATTTGGTAAGGAAGATATTATGTGGTATATCAAAGTAATACATCCTTTTCTATATAATACAAGTGGATGTGGTTCTAGAATAGTTAAACTTAGGGCTGATAACACTAAAATTTTGTATTGAGCATGACATGATCACTGCCCAATGAATTAAAAAATGGCTTAATGTGCACCTAGTTTGACACTCAATAGCGATAATCTTAAGATAATTCAGATTTTCCACATAAACCATTATAAATAATTTAAATTGATTATTAAAATCATTAACCACAATTAAACATAAGGTGTCACAGATTATATAATAGGTTTTATGGTTTAAAAATCTTATAAATGATTTTATTTTTTACCCACTATGATTATTGTATCTCAAACAACAGTTTTTGGATAAACCAAACTACTAGAACACGATGTAATTATGTTAACATGTAATATGAAGCATACTATGAAATTTTGGAAATAAAAAAGTTGTGCCCAAGTTTTACGCAAGAAAAAGGATCAATAATGAGTCATTATGAAAACATATATTCGATACTATAAAAATATCATCATAATGTGGGAATTGGATAGGTTTTTTGGTCGTTTTAACCCTTGAAATTTTAGTTTAACACCATACTAAACTCATTTGAACCATAATCACGCTAATTTATTTTTAATATTTTTAATATAATTAATGAAAATTATATATTTAGAAAATATTAAAAAATATTAAATATTATGATTAAAATTATGTAATATTATTTTAAAAAAATCAATTCTTGTATTATTGATAATTTAATTTAAAATTAATTCTTGTCTACATGATGAAAAGAAATGTTTCCAATAAATAACAGTTCATATGTATAAAATGTTTTTATATAACATTTTACCATAAAAATAAATAAAATAAAATAATTATAATTAAAAATAGAAAAATAGAAATTTTTTTATGTTAAGGAATTAGAAAAAAATTAAAACATCATAAATGATTACAACTAAATTATCAAATTAAATATAATCCACTACATTAGCAATTCATTAAAAAAATATTTTATTGAAATACAGTAAAAAATAACCATATGTTAATTATTAAATGTTTATTAAAATTAAATTTCACCGTTTCATATAAATTTCAATAAAATATAGAAAAAATGAATTTTATTTCTTGTTTAGAGAAAATAATAACCATAATTTTTGAGACAAAATGTATTCTTGAAGTGCTTCAAGATATTAACAATAATTATGTACATATTTATCAAAATATAGATTTAACATTCATAATTAATTAAAAAAAATTTCATTCTAATTCAGAATCCCAAAATTCATAAATATGTTTTAGGGGTCATTTATATGTAATAATATTGATAATATACTTATGTTTTTGAAATATTGGTTTCACTTGAAACAAAAGATATCAAAACCATTATATGTATTTCAAATAATATATATATTTCATAAAATCTAGTTGTGTTACATTCTACCACTTATAAAATACAATTTTTCATAGAAATTATTCCACTTTACCACAATCAACATAGGATACTACCTAATCATAATATCTTTAGGTTACCACATTGCTTATTCATGTTTTTGGTTTCACCATAAAACCATGAGAATATGAGTGGTCTTATTATACAGAAAATTATATCTACAATACAAAATCGCCCAAGTTAATTCATTATAGTAAAAATCATGATAAAATTATGTGTCTTATGATTCCAATAGATCTGAAGGATAATGGTTTTACTTCCATAAGACAGATATATTGAACAAATCATGGAATGGAGAGGGGTTCATTGGATGTTCCAAGCGATAAGAAATAGTTCCAACTCAATCATGATTCTTGAATGATCTAATATACATATGGAGTGGTATTCAATTATTTATTAATATAATATCCTTATTTTATTATATAATTCACTCGAAAACCTTCTAACCATCATCAATACCCATATCATATCGATGATAGTGATAAAACCTTTCAATCGGCTCTTAAATTCCATGATGATATGATGAATTGATTTGAAATATTCCTATATTTCTTCAAATAGATCATTTATAGAGAAATTGTTTTCTCTAACATAAACCCATCATTTTGGAATTCTACAGTTATTTATATATAGTTATTTATCTAGATCAATCAAAATTCCTAATTTATAGTAAATTTGAAAACTAGATTAGAGGAGGGTTGTTACACCAAACACCTTTAAAATAAATAAAATAATATATCAATATATCATCATAAATATTAATGGTTCTCTATGAATTAAAATTTTACTTTGGATTATAATATGTATTGAAACTCAACTTCATATCCAAATCCTTCTGAATACTACACTTTAACATCAAGGTAAACCTTGGATCACCATTATATATAATATAATGTGGTACAAAATGAAACCATACCAACCCTTAATGTATATAATGTAAAGATAATAAAGGGAGAATTATTATCTATGATTGTAATGTGGTGTTCTATCTTCTCAAGATGATCGACTAGAACATATAAAAAGTTCCCTTCAGACGTTTTGGCGAGTCCAATGAAAAGATCCATAATGATTCTTTGCCATTATGAATTAGGTATGGGTAATGATAGTAACATCCACTTATAATTTTTTAACCAAACCATAACTAGTTTATAAATGATTAATTTCTCTAAAATCAATGTAATACATATATTTATTCCATTAAAATAAAAATACTCTTTCAAATATATTTAAATCTTTATATCTCCATTATAAATAAAGATTTATTAGAAATGTGATTCTTATAATATATCCTTCATAAGAGGTGTTTTCGACGGAACAAATACATGGTTCTAGAAAATTTCAAACCAACCATAGTAAAGGTTAAACTATGGGATTTTTATAAACATACTCTATAGTAAAACATCATCATTCTACACTACTTAAATAATTATTTTTATAGATGGTTGAACCATCATTTTTGAATGATAATATTTCTTTCATTGATCAAATTGAATTGATCAATCCTTTTTAAATCCATAAATATTGGATATTTTTTCCACATCATAAATAACCCAGAATTTTTATTTTTGAATGAAATCATTGGAAATTTTTAATGATTTACTAGGTTTTTAATTAATAATGATGTAATAATCATTAAACAACTCAAACAATCCTCTCTATCATTTGTACAACACTTTCTGACAGAATATATACATTAAGAAAATCATGTGTATTATATATATATATATGTATGTATGTATATCCAAACTCATTAAATATTAATAATAATTACATATAAATAATTCATAAATTACTATACATAACTCAAAATCATTTGTTTGGTAATTTTTCACATAATCCATCAATTTTCCGGAAGTGTAACTGATCATTATATAATTTTAAATCAGATAGAAATATATGTGACACAACATTTATCCCAAATATTAAAATATTCATTATCTATAAAATCATATATAAATATTTATAAATACCAATACATAACATAAACCATAACTATGTTTTTCACCATTATCACCCTTGTGTATTCAGGTCAAAGTGCATGGGCGTGCTGGATCTAACTGGGTGATCTTGTTAGTATAAAAATATTATCTGAATTCATACCATCCTATAAAATATGCTAAAAAGGCATTAAAATATCATTAATACTAAATGTTTATATAAACGTTAAAGGTTATCAAAACCTATAAACATATGAAAAGATCATTCTTCATAAAATAATTTTTCATGATGACCCTATGAGTTAAATACATATTATTTCAATAGTTTTTCTCCCAAAATTTCCTTAATAATTGTTAAATGAAGTCACTATGAATATAAATAGGGGCTTCTATAAAATTAAATTTATGATCACCTTTAAAATCATAAACCTAAGATTGAATCCATATATCATAAATTAATATTACATAAAGAAATACATTTAAAAAAAATAAATCCAATATTTACATAGTTTTTTATTATTATAACCAAAATAACATTGATAAAAATAACTCTGCATCATAATTCTTGAATAAAAATTTATAAATACTTCATTCAATTTACTTCAATGTTTTGGGAAAATTTAGTTCTTCCATAGTCTATGGGATAAACATTAGTTTATGTCATTGAATTTGATAATTCCCATGTTAACCAATTTTAATAAATTGAATTCTTTGTCAATTAATTTCACTAGGACACTAATTTCTGTCTAAAAAACAACTTTCCTAAAATTTTATAAATTCATCTATGTGATTTATCACACCATCATTGAAAGTAAAAAACGTGATTCATATTACATCAACATTCATTACCAAATGATCATTCATAATATTCCATCTTCCTCTAATTTTATGTGATAAGAATATTACTAAAGATTATATTGTCAATCATATACCACTACAAATTATTTGGAAGAATCACAATATCATTCTCTGTAATCAATATCTAATTTGGTTTCACATAATTAAAAAAATATTTACCAAAATTTGTAATAACATGATTTATCTGACTTCAAAAATTTATGAAACCCAAAATCATAATATGAGAATAAATAATCATACTTATAAACCATATAATCATATATATGATATATAAATCATTTAAAAATCATTATTATATTTTTCACCTTAGGTTTAACCGATGTCATTCATGGTCATCATTTATTTATATTATATAAGATATATAATAATGAGTTTTTTACTTTACAAAACATATCCCATTAGAGTTTCAAACTAGGTCGGAATATATGCCCTTTTTCATGCACCATGTGATAGTAGAGAGAATTCCTAACGCACCCTTTTCAATGTTATTACGCTTAGGAAGAACTAGGCTATATCCACATTACCATGTTATATCTAGAAATGAACATAATTTTGTGGAATCATATTGATCTATCCTTCCCCAAAATTCCTATTTATTTTATTATACATATACTTATCCTTAGATTTCTCACTAATCACTTCTCTTCATAGTTTCCAATGGATAACTAAACCATGATCTTGTACAAAAAAATAGTGATTTCCTGTTTTCGAATATCAATATTTCATACTAATAGATTAAAACTCATAAAATATCATAAATATACCGTCCAGAATCACATATTATTAGTGAATTAGGAGACCTGGATAGATAAAAAATTGTTCATAGGGGAACCATATCATCTTCACCTAGATTATTCATAATTTGAACCCTTTATAGTTGCATTGAAAAAAAAATATCTTTATAACATGGTGAATGGAAACATAATAATATGTGATCAAAGATTATCTTATAGTGTGAACAAGGGATTTATTAACAAAAGATGTCCATAATTTTAGTATAATAGGGTAATAATACATATATTCAATACTATGGGTATCATAAATTTTAAAATCTAGCAATAGTATAAAAAATTTTGGTTAATATACGTGACTAATAATGGAATCAACGAATATAAAGAATGATAGAATAAAATTTTCATAATACAAATATTTTTGGCATATACATGATCATATAAAATATTATATCAAGGATACACAATAATACATTCATCACATGTTTTTGATAGGGGATAAAAACTGATGTACCTATTTTCGGCTTGGGATATCCCTGCATGTATCCTATTTTTCTAATTGGATAACCTCTCATGTACACTTTATTTGGTATGGGAAAACCTCTCATATACACTTTGATCTCATAAATAATTAATCATTACCCAATGCATTGAAGTGAAATACAGGTACATACCATAACATTGTAAAAATCATGAAGAATATTTCTAAGGGATAAAAAAAGTCTATCTTAATGCATCACATAGATATAAATTAGTTTAATAATCATTTCATTGCCTCATTACATCATAACTCATTGAATATAAACACTTTTAATAAGAATTTATAACCATTTCCATATCATAATCCATGAAAAATAATTGATTTTCATAAAAAAAATTTCAACAAAACCATAAACTATCCATTGAAACAATAATGATGGTATCATTTGATATTATCCTAGTAAATCCTATGTAACATTTAATGCTGTTATATTATATGGAATATTATTTTAAAATATATATTTGAATATTTCAAAAAAATAACATTTACACATTGATAAAATATAATTAAAATTCAAATATATCCAAAATATTTAAAATAAATTTAAAACAAAACCTCTAATGATTAATTAGTTGTTTGATGTCATTGAGTGGTAATAATGATGGTAAATACATACTTTTTTCAATGTGTTAAAATAATTATTCCATTTAAAAATATTATAAAAGGTAAAAATTCTATTTATCATATATATATAATAATATTACAATTTAAACATATTATAAATGTAAAAGTGAGTGAAAAATTATTTAAAAACCAATTGAGAGTTGTAAAAACTTTATTTAATTTTTTTTCAAAACATGTATATAGAAGAAGAAGTATTTTCATCCAATCATATATATATTTTTGATTTCACATTTAAACAATTTTAAACTATTTATACCTAAAGATATGAAAATGAAATGAAAAATTTAATTTTTTAAAATAAATATATCGGAATATTATTTATGAGTGTCCAGATATATATATATATATATATTCATGAGTCTCTATAGACATATATCATAATACATCATCTCCTTATATAAAAGGATATATATTTGAATAAATATATATTTATACACATATTTTTGTAAATTAATATATAAAAAATTAATTTTGTAAGTAAATATTAATAGGTATTTTAATATTAAATAAATTTTAAAATATATAAACCATATTGAAATAAATATTGATTATCAATTTTATATTAATAAACAATATCTCTATTCTATTTAATATATAAAAAACAATACACAAATATATATATAGATTTTTTATTATATAATTAAAATTAATGAAATAATGTATAAATTTACATTATTGTTTTTTATAATAAATTTTATTTTATAAAATGATTTAAAATTTTGAAAAAATAATATATTTATAAAAGTAGTTTTACAATTGTTAATAAATATTAATTAATTTATAATATGGGAAATATTATATTTTATAATTATCACACTGACTGATTGTTTTAAAAACATTGTTAACATGTTTTGGGTTCATATAGTGTTTTAGAACATCATATTCCCTTATTTTAAAATTAATTTCCAAAACATTTGGGTTTTTTATTTTATAAATTATATATTATATTAATAATTCATCGAATATATATTTTCAAATAGATAAACATTAGTTTAGTTTTAATGTTTCAATTACTCATGATGGAAACCTAGATACATTAAAAAAAACCAAAATTAATATATTGGTGACTCTTAGAAGTTAAGGAAAAAAATTATTAAACCCACATATTATTGTGTGGTGGAATCTTCCATAGATTATTATTCTCATTTAATGAAATATTTTTCATTTTAAAGGCACATAATGTAATTTATCCCTCTTATTAAGGAATACAATTGGGTATTTACAATAGTGCCACTCCCATTCCACTTTAAAAAGGTAAACACTCAACCCCTTAATCATACCTCTCATACAACATTGAATATATGAATCTCTACCTTAATAGATCCATAATATTTCTCCCTGTATCCAATAATACTCATAATTATTATAAATTAATACAATTAATTCATTTTTTACAATCTAAAATTAGTTACGTTATTAATATGTAACATCATTCATAAATTTCGTTAGCTTTATTTCTATTTTACACACCATATAAAAATCATAATACATGATTTAAAAAAATTGTATCAAAAATATATTAGTATGTATTTCTAATTTTTTAGACTTACACATACACACACATCCATCAAATATTTAACAAGAATATTATTTCTTTGTAAGGTGAGTTTCTGCCACCCGAAATGACGATTGCTCATTAATTCATTAACAGCTCTCATAGAGGACATTACAATTGACACTCTATTAATATATGATATATAAGATATTTTATAATTTATTTATGGTTCTTTATTTCTCATTTATACTGTAACATTATTCTTTTCATCTTATGAAAATATGATAGTATTATTTGAGGAATTATAGACTATTTCCCTTTCAATTATACATTAATAATTCATGCCATACATGGGATGTATAATCGATTAGTTTAATAAATTAATGATACATAAATTTAATATATATTATACTAGAATTATTATAATGATATGTATCACTTAATTTTCATTTCATTAATATGTAAATGAAATGGATGTTGCGTTAATGCGTACATACGACCTATAGTCTCTATGAATAATGTTATTCATTTCGTATATCCAAATATTATGGATTAATATAAAAAAATATTTAGTTAATATACATTATAATTACTTAATGGATTAAATTCTTTAGGTGATGAAATAATGATCTAAATAATAGGACCAAAAATTTACATTTCGAAAAGATACTCGAGGAAGGTAAGAATTTAAAACCACACTAGGGAAACAATGAAAGAATGTTAAAAATAGGATAATTAAATATTATAATGAATTTATAAACGATAATATGAACATTTTCATGGTTAAATTATTTGTGATTATCATATGTGAAATAGTTGTACATTAGTATATATAACACATAAAAAAATTATGTTTTGTTATGGAATTTGTTCTGACATTAAATTACCTTGAGACATATATATTGTTATGCAACACATATCTTTTATATGGTGTATATTATACTCTAAATTAATATATCATGATATTATAATTATCATTTATAGTTAATACATCTTGAGAATTATGATTCAAATATTTCAAGGTGGATTGAGACACATTTGAAATAATGTATTTCCTTTCCTCAATAATTTTTAAGTGATATATAAATGGTATTTACATTAATAAACATAAACAATCCCTATTGTGAATTATAACAATTGGGCAATTATAAAAAAACTCTTGTATTTTTTCAATATAGATATTTTATGATAAGTAACATTGTATATTAAATAAACCAATTGTTAGATATAAGGGGAATGTTATGGACTGCTAAGACTTGGGTTCGGGACTATATAGGATCTGAAAAATGGGTTAGGTACCGATAATGAAATCCCCTCAAGGCATCAATATATTCGTGATATGAAATATATTGGAAAATTTTAATTTTTTTACCAAATATTCTAATTCTTATTTTGAATGTTCTAGAGGGTACTAATTCCACGTACCTAGGAAAAATGGAATCCGATAATTACACATTTCCATCATTTAAACTCATTTATTATTTATCTATAATATTATTCATCGAAATATTTATGGATTTAATTAATTCTCAATATATTGATTTAAGAAATGTGTTTCAATTTCTTAACTAGACATATTAATTATTTCTTATCTAGTTTGATCAATGGAATGTGTGATCAATTTATAACCATTCTATATTGATTGATTCATTAATTATTCTATTATTTTTAACATTATAAAGACTTTGATCTCTCACATACTATGTTTATTTCGACATGTTATGAAGAATGAATTATAAAAAAAGATATGCAATAGATGGAGTTATTTAAAGAGGGTTATAAACAACCCGCTCTAAAATCATTATATATATCAAATATATCGGTATTATGTACAACTCTCCCTAATCATCGAATTTATATGGGTTTATAGAACCCTTCTAATTTCCTAAATGAGGGGGGGGGGTGAACCGCCTCAAAAAATTATAATATTATTTTTAATATCCAGTTTGGTTTACATGGGGATCAAAACCCCATATAATATCATTAATTAGATTGGGTGGAAAACCAACTATATTGTCATAATATATAGGGGTCAACCCCCCCCCCACCACTCCTATATTCTTAAATTATTATGTGTCCAAACCACCTAATTTTTTTAAATTTAAGGCTGTTCAAAACCCCCACTTACGTCTTATAATAGTGGGGGTTCCAAACCCCCCTCAACATTGATAAATTAGTGGGGGTCCAAAACCCCTCAAATGACTATAAATTTGAGGCGGTTCAAAACCCCTCTAATTTAAAAGACTAAACGAGGTTGTGAACCCCCATATTTCAAAATGAACATAAATTTCCCTAATATATATACATATAATTAATTAAAACATAACATATGAATGTTTTTTGATATATTTTAAGATCATATTATATAAAATAATTATATGATTGTGTATAATTGTATTAATATGTAGATATAAATATAATTGTATAATATTAGGTAAATTAATATATATTTATCTTATTAATTATATTTCATATAATATTTAAATTTATAATATAATTTCATAAGCACAATATATAAATATATAAAAAAAATTATTATTTAAAAAATATATCATATAGAAATCCACGATTTCTTTTTTTATAAATTAGATTATAATAATAATAAATATATTAATATATAATAGGTTGATTCCAATATATTATATATAATTAAAATAATATAAAATTGAATTTTTACAAATATATTCATATTAATGTACAAAATATTATAGAATTTTATTAATTGAAATAAAAGTATATATTAATATACCAAATAACAAATATATGTGTTGAGTTACATTATATAGATTTTTTTTATAAATTTTGTTTCATATAATATGGATTATATATATTATAATATTGTATTTCATATAACATTGATAATATATAACATACATAATAATTATACATAATATAATATAAATTATAATTAATAATAGTTATACAGTATATTAATTATATATAATATTAATATATAAATTAATTTTATTTTATGTAATAATAATAATAATATAATAATAATATTTAATAATATACATTTTATACCAATAAATACATATATTAATATAAACAATAATAAATATATTTATTAAAGAAATTTTTTAAAAATTTATTTAATGACCTTATATAAATATATTAAGTAAATATATATATGTATATATATATTATTCGTATATAAATATGTATAATTATATATGTATTTAAGTAAATAAATAATTTACATAAATATATTATCCAAATGTATTAAATATATTATATGTTTAATATAAATCATAAAATAACTGTATTGTGAAGATATGTACAACTTATAGTTTGTATATATTAGAAATTAGATTTAATAGGAATAATAATAAGTTATATAATTATTGGTATGACACAAGAAAACAAACACACACATAGCGATATATATATATGTTCAAAAAATACATATATATGGGTGAAATATATTTAGGTGATATAAAAATATATAATATTGAATATATATTATTTCACATTAATATAAATATATTAAATAATATATATTTTATTTTATAAATGTAATTAAATATATTATGCTGTTAATATTTATTACATGAAAAAGTAAAATATAAATAAGTAAATCAACATGTAACATTGAAAACAAGATGCATAGGCTAAAGTGGTTAGATGGTTCAATTTTAGATGTATTTTTTCAATGTGGTCCTTGGTTCGAATCATACAGCCTACTAGTTCTCTATTTATTGCCACGCTCGAGTCGTTGGGGTTGGGATCGGGGGAACCGCCAGGTAACTGTGGTCGAGATCCGTTGTACCATAGGGGGGATGGGATAGTAGGCAGTATCTAGGAGCACTAGTAAAGTGGGTAATGATAAGGAGAGGAGCGCTAGGAGACCGTTGAATGTGGAAAGAGAGGGATTGTGGGGAGTTCGTGGAACTATGAATTGGAGGGTAGTGAATTTTTTTTGAATAAAGTGAAATTAAAAAAATGAAATGATTTACGGGTGGTTTTGGCTACCTCCCCTCATCTTATCCCTTATTAAGAGTGTTTTTATCCACTAATAAATCCTTTCATATATTTGTGGTAACATCTATAACCCACCAAACATAATAATTTTGGGTGAATTTATGTCAACATTTGAGTGGGTTTAAAACCCCTCAAATTTAACTACAGCTAAAGTCACTATGACATTAAATGTATTAGCTCAAAACCACATGTAATGACAATAGACGTCCACATTAGTGTTGGTTACTCAAAAATGCTTCTAAGGTCTTGAGAAGGGGTTACAATCACTTTTAATGACAAAAATTACTCCTATAAAGTGGATATTTTATTGTAGTGAGATAACATTGTATAATCTTTTAATGATCCATTTTCTCTTTTTATTATTTATCAAGATCTATTTTCTCTCCAATGTATTATGGGTATCATCTATGTAATATGGAATTCCATTAATTCTAAACTGATCACTCCATCAAAATTTGACTCCATGTAATAATACCGATGTAATTAAATAAATAATTAGCTCTACGATTCTAGGATTGGGGTGTTACAGTTTGTATCAAAATAATTCTTTTAGTAGCATTGGAAACTTGATTTAGAAAATAGTATATTAGAAAACATTACCCTCATTTAGAATTTATGTATATTAAAAAATGATAATCCTAGAATTTTGGTATGAAATAGATTATGTGGGTATTTCAAGTAATACATTTTTGTTTGTATACTATAGTTCGACGTGATTATAGCATAGATGAATCTTAGAGTAATAACTCTAACAATATATTACATGCCCGACTCGGGTGATCTGATAAAAAAATGTGCCTTACTATGCACATGGGTCTACACTATATGGGGATACATTTTTTTATTCACATTTTCTTTGGAATCCAATATGAGTTATTTATAATTAAATATTCCCCCAAGGATTCAATGTTTATGATTATGAGATTTACTATGCATAATTTCACCAATTTATTTTATGTGTTTCAATAGTTTTATTTGTATAAAATAATGTATGATTTATTTTTTATATTCCATTATTTATAAATGGAACCTAAATGAAGGAATTATAACACCACAAATGCATGTGATAAAATGAGAATGAAGGATTGTATCATTGATAGTTTAAATCCAATATTTCAAAGGGAAATAATATCCCAAGTATTCTCATTATATAAATAATACGTATCATGTGATAATGATATACGTAACGAATTCCCCATTTCCTAATTCATTTAATTGTGTTTAAATAATAAGAAGATGGTAAAGAAAAACATTGATAAAAGGAGTAAGTTAAAGAATGATTTTCCAACATGTTACTATTGTAGAAGATATAACCATACTAAATGTTTGAATAGAATGGGAGTTTTTTTATAAGTGTTGTTATAAGTTCACCAATCTAATGAAGGAATAATGAAAAATAAAAACATTAATTTTCAGTGTCACAATTTCAAGGATATGGGATACTATGAAAATCAATATCTCATGCATGAGAGGAATATACCCCCAAAAAATTATAATAGATAATGATCATGTTATTATACCACACCACATGGGAGGAATGATTAATATTATCATTAAAAAATTATATAATTTTAATTTTTGATCAGTGAAATAGTGATTATTGAATATATTATAATTGTTTTACAAAACTTGTTCATTAAGGATTTGGGATCATATGTGAAATAGTAGTATAAAATTGTATTCAATAGAAATACAAAATTTTCAGAAAATAGATTATCGATGGAAGGACATCCCAAAATATGTTATTTATGTTTAGAAATTTAGGAAGAAATTATTTATTAGATAAGGTCTAACTACCTTGGAACTAATTAATGACATGTTATCATGTGGTCTATGGAATTATTTATAGATTTTACAACAATTTTATTTTTAGGGAATATATCCAATAATATGTGTGTAATAAATTAAATTAAGAGGAATGTATATTACAATTTCCCCCCTATGTTATCCTACTAGTGAACATATTTGTCATACCATTGTATATTAAATTCTCAATTATAATGAAGATGTGTTATTAACCCTATTTACCAACTGAGATTTTCAACATAACTATTTTCAAAATCAACCCCTCAATTACTGAGATGAAGTTTAAATTGCATGGAAACAATTTAAATAAGGGGGAGAATTTAATCCCCGAATGAATTTAATTTATTTATTTTTAATATAAATTTTATTTTATTTTTGTCTTTATAAAATAAAATTCCATGATAATATTACATTACCAACAATACTACGTTTTGTTGAAAAAAAAATTAATTTTACATCCTTCTAATGACAAACAAACATTAAAAAAATAAATATTTTTTTTAATAAAAATTTCTCAAAAAACATATTTGATTTGGAAGGTCTAAATCATATTAGGGTGATTTTGTGGAATGTTTTGTAATGTTTCATTTTTTTATGAATAGTTAAAATAATGTATTTTAATTAAAAACGTGTTCTTAATTTAAATAATTATAATTGTTAATTTGAATTTTTAATTGGTTATTAAAGTCAAAATATATCAATTATAAATGTAATAATCAAATTTATGTAATTTGGGTCAGTTTTATATTCAAATTAGATATAATTACTTATTGATCATTTTATTTTTTTGACTTTAAAATCATTCTCACCACCGCTGCTAGATTATTGTGCATCATTAATTTCCCACTTCTTTGATTAAAATTATAAAAAATGGACATACATGGATGTAATTATTAAAAAAATTTGGTATAATAATTACAATATTATTTCTAAAAAAAATATTCGTGAAAGTAATTGAAATTAATTAAAATGTTTTACTAGAAATTAAGCTTAATAAGGGACTAAACATTAATCTTGAAGACCAATGTACTAAATTAATGTCCAAATGACAATTCCTACTAATAATTATACCACATCACTTCTAGTTCAAATTTTATCATTTACAATGATATTAATAATGTACTTTTCATATATAAAAAGTCATATATGGAAAAAGGCAAAAATGGAATTTCATTAACTTTAAAATTTATGAAATGATGAGTTTTGTAAAAAATCATATTTTAGGATATTCATATAATTTTGATTGATTAAGGGGATATATCTATAATAATAAATAATAAATAATGATTATAGATTATTTAATTACATAAAATAATTATGAGATGTCAATATAGTGATTATTAATTATTTATTAACTAAAATAAATGATATTATAAATATGAAAAGTGATGTATATTGATAAAAAAATTAAATAATTTTTATATAGATTAATTTAAATTTATTCATAGATATAGACATTATTGATTCTAATTCAAATATTGTGTTGATATTTAAAAATTAAAATTAATTAAATAATGTCAAATTTGACATTGATGTTATATTACAATAAATTATATTTTACTAAATGATTTAAATTTAATGAAATCAAATTATATTCTGAACAGAGATTTGTTCGTGTTACTAAATATTATTTGTGGAATATTTATGGAATAACTATATTTTATAATTAACAAATAAATCAATGTATTTTAATATCATTTTTAACTCGGTTCTGGTTAATGTAATGTGTTAGCGCATCAAATGCACTTGTTTAAACATTAATTTCAACAAGAATGGGTTTTTAATTTAAAAATTAGATATCAAATTAATAATTTATAAGACTAGTACTTTATAAAAAGACTCAATTTTTTTAATGGTTAAATTACATAGATAGGAAAACTAGGTGCATTAATAATAACCTAAATGATAAAATTTGAAAATTGTAGATTTTATGTATCCAAATTATTAAAATACACATATATTTGTGTGTTGATGGTTATGATCAACATTTATTCCACATTAATACATTATGTTAACATTTTGGAGGGACATTAGGTATATTATACCTCTTATTAAAAAAAAAATTTGTATTTACATGAGCGACACTCCCCCACCACTATATAAAGGAAACCACTATAACCCTTACTCACACCTCTCATTAAAATATGTCAAGACCATGATTGGACCAAATAGATCCTCCGTAAATAATATATTCATAGAATCCTACCCATTGGAATAAATAAATCCTTTTAATCCCATTGTGGAAAATTAAAAGGAGTTATCAGATTAAGAGGCACATTATTCCTTAATCTCATTAGTTTAATATCCATTCTACACCCACAGAAATCACCATATTCCATCATTGTATAAAATAATTGTTATACAAAACATACTAGGTTCATTTTATTCTACCTATTAGGCCTATAATTAAACACAATTCCATTTAATGGGTAAAAACATATTGATTACATGTACGAAGAACTAATACATTAAAATACGGTAGTAGACATTATACATCTAACACCTATAGTGCTGGAAATTATGATTGAATAACTCTTTATTTATGATATGAATTATATTTAGTATTGCAATATTCTTATTTAATTTTTATTCATGATATAAATTTATTCTTTCCATCATGTGAAAATACAATAATTTCATTTCAAGAAGTGTGGACTACCACCCCCAAAGTGATATGACTTTTTCATGGCATACATAGATTTTATAAAGAAGGGTTTTACATAACAAATAAAACATATATGACATATATATAATTAAATAATTATAATATATAAATATATAAATTATTTTCATTCATTTTATATGTCAATGAAATGTAAGTAGCTTTCATTCATACGTACGACCTACTATCTCTATGAACGACGAACTTCATTAATTATCTCTAAATATTATTATTTATTACCAAAATATATGCACATAATATATATATATATATGAATATTAGGTATTTTATATAAATTAAATTAATTATTAAATTACTATCTAATAAATTGTAATAATGATTATCAAGTCAAAAAATATACTTCAGAAAACATGGATATTGACAGCTGAAATAGAGAGAATTATGAATGAGAGTTAACAAACGAGTAACAGAATATTATAATGACTTAATATATGATATTTTTAAAAAATTTATTATTATGATATATGTTATTAACTTATATGAAAACAATATACCATAGGATAATGACTAAATAACAAAAAAGGAAGGTTAAGGTAAAGGATTTCTGCTCATTTTAAATTATATTGATACATATTTATTATTACGAACCTAGTCTCTTTTATATTGTTTATATACTTCCTTAAACATGTTATATAGTAAATATCCATATTATCAGCATATTATATGTTTTAATAATTATTATTACATCATGGGGATTATGATTCAATTTTTTTAATGATGTGTGAAACACTTTGGAATGATTGATATTTCTCTCCCACAATGTTATTTTAGTTATATTTCAATGGTATTTAAAAACATCACATTCAAAAAAAACATATTGATGCTTATAAACATTGGGTAATTTTTTTTAAATACATATTATTTATCCAATAAGGATATTTTTTTCTAACCCATGTTTTTTATTAATTTAATATATTATTTGATATATGAGGAAAGGTATGGACTTGTTATACTTAGGTTGTGGACCATCTAACGTAATCCATATGGGTTGGGGATTGGTTAATAAAATCCTTGTGGTACATAAAAAGATTAATGTGTCAAAATAGATTGATAAATTATATTTTTTTAACAGATAATCTATAAAATATTATGAAAGGTCATGACATGACAAGTTCCTTATACATAGGGGAGATGTTTTCATGTAATAAATAATTTCCCAAATATTGAATCAGTCATTGATTATCCATTACTATTAAAATCAACATTTCTCTAGATTTAATTCATTATGAGTTAAATATTATTAACTATGAAAAATTTTCCTAACCGGACACATTAATTATTCCTTATCTAATTGTGTAAAAGGAATTTGTGATCAGTTATTAACCTTTCCATAAATATAGATTTATTATTTCATATAATTTATTTTCCCTTATATATCATCTAAAATCACCCTTATTATGTTTCATTCGAAATGTTTTGTTGACGATAACTTAGAATAAACATTCAAACATTCAGTTTAATTCAGTTTATTATGTAGAATGTTTTAATTTTTTTTTTGAAATTTATATTGGGGACCATTTATGTAATTTAGAAATAAAGGATTTCAAAATTTGTTGGTCCTTCAAGATTTTATTCCTTGTAATAATTCCAATGTAATAAAATAATGCAATGTCACTACACTTATGGGATAGGGGTGTACAAAGTAATCAAATAAGTATAAGTACCCTCACATGTTCTCATCTTACGTTGAAAAATAATATTTATAGTGCATAATTTTATATCGTGGGATGAATTAAACAACCTAGAATTATATCAATTTCAACTCCCTTATTTTAATAATCCCATATAGTTTAAATAAGCCTAAATCAATTTGAGAACACAATAAAAACATTATAATTTATGAATGAATGAAATAAAAAGTATTTTTATAGTATGAGGAAGTAATACAGATGTAATAATAACCTGGTCTATGGAATTGTAAAGAGACATTTAAGAATAGATATCTAGATAATAGAATATTAACCTCACCCATGAATGTATAAATAAATTTTATACATTTTATGAATTAAAATATGATATAATAATATCATATTATATTTAAATAAATGTTTTAAAAATTATAAATTAAGTGTTGTTCTTCCAATAAAAAATAAATTATTATTTAAAATTTTATAATTAATGTAATAATAAAAAATAAATTTATTTCTTAATTTTTTTCAAGAAAGAATATTTTTTCTCATTATGTTTAGAATTTAATTTTATTATACCTTAATTAATATTTCAAAGTGTCACAAGATCAACTACAATTTTGAAATCAATATTTTTTGAAAAATGATTATTATAATTAAAAATTTATGATCCAAAACATAGAAATTTAGTTTCATAAAATGATATTTATTTTTTAATTCTACATATCAAAAAATGAATAGTGTGAATTTTTTGGATTTTTCTTTAATAGTTTACTTTTGTGTGACTAGTTAAATACCCAAATTTGGTGTAGGTAACATTAAATTTAAATTCACTTTTTCATGAGCCACGGATGATGTAAGAAACATATATTCAAATAATATTTCATTATTTAATATATTTAGTGATAATTATAAAACTATTCATTCTTATCAACCAAAATAATAACCCAATGAATAAAATATTCATGAAACACTTCTCTCCTCTCCTCTAAATACTACACATCACCACCTCTTCTCCCAAAAACTAAAAAGATTTATATCCAAACAAATTTATGCCCAAATACCCTTACAAATACCATATCACATGTCCATTAGCCTTTTTAATTAATAAAATACTGATCCCAATTTGACATAGTATTTTCTCAAGGAGGATGTTTTTAAAGGTAAAACCCTATTTAATTTTTTTCATTTATTTTCAATTTCTATTGATTTCCTACAATATATTTATACCATTATAAAAGTGTAATGATAAATATAGTATATTATATATAATGTAAATATTTTATGCTAACGGAATAATCCATCATCTAACCACTTCTACAATCTAATATATTCTAAAAATAAAAACATCATCTCTGAGGGCTTAATTTATCACTATAAATGATTTTATGTTTTTAGTTTTTTTTTAAAACATCAAGTCTAGTCATAAACTTGTATGATGGATGAATATTATTTTTAATGTGTTTATAGGCCTTTTTATGTTCTAGAATTAACATATATACTTAATATTAAAAATTAAAACGAAACTAGTTCGTAATGAATAATAACCGCAAAATTAATCTAAATGATTCGCATTTAAATTTCATCTAATTAATCATCCTCAAATATGAATAAATAATATATAATTCAATTAAATATTATATAAGTTCACTAATAACATATAATTTCTATTCGAGATAATTATCCCTATATTACATTATCTTCTATATATGTATACAAGTGAACCATTCAGGAAAATCATGAAATTGAACACTCCCATTCAATAAAATAGAACACTATAACTCAAAACAATGTCCTCAAATATACTTAATAAAATTATAATTAATAAAATTAATATAAAATTGGATTCTGAAATATTACTTAATTAATATTATTTGATTATCCTAGATTTTAATGTAATGAATGCATTCTAATACAAGGTAAGAGGATTCTCAAAGCCGACTCATTTTTTTGCATTTTTCCTCTTTCATGCAAAAAATTCAGGGTAGATATTCAACATATACATTCCAAATTTAATTTAATTTTTTTATCCTATTAAAATCTATATATACATCTTTCGAATCATATATTATGACTGATACAATGATTTTCCAAAATAACTATTCCTTACAAAACACATTTTGATTTCTCCTAGGATTTATTCCCCTTCACTGAAGTGTGGTGATCCATAAACAATATATGATTATCTCTTTATAATTATTTAATCCAATGTTAATTCATGAATATATTATTTATTAAATTAATCCCAATCTATTTAATTGATTATTTTAGGCCCATGATTTTTATAAGTTCTTCGCATCATGCATGATTATGTAAATTATATGTTATGATGGGTGCACCGAATATTATATATTGATTCAATGCATTGGGGAATGTGAAATATATCTTTAGATAATCTGAAATATTCATGAACATAATTATATATTTATTTACATAGTTAATAATATGATTATTCCCAAACGTAATGCGTGAAAATTATGCAATATTTTTTCAAAACTATGTGTGGTATTTTACAACTAGGATATGATGTTTAATATTGATACATTTCCATGTTACAAACTTTTATATAATGTTTCCTATAAAAATTAAAATGATGATCATATTATAATGTTATAATGATGATGATTATTGTCACCAATGTTCAATTGTTTCATTTTTTATCTATACTCTTTATAAGTTTTTTCTCACCAATTTAATTGATATATATCCTCATGTGATAACGTATAACAAGGTATAATTGTGGTCAATTAATAATGTACATAAAAATAAATAAAATAATGTGTCAATTTAATTATGTTAATGTTATGTATGGTTATAATTTATCCATTAATTTAAACCATTGTGTCTTTGTTCTATAACACTATTAATGTTTTTATCATGAAAATGATATAATAGTAATTTAAGATAAATTAGCATCTCAATATAATACTTTTTATCTTCTTAAACTCCAAATTATATTTTTCATTGATGTATTGGAATTAAACCTCAAATTTAGTAATGTATTATATGCTTTTATTCAAAATTATAGAACTACTATCAAAATAAAACCATTATATTAATATATTTTCAATTTTCAGGATACCTAGAAGTGTTTTTATAATTTTTTAGAGACTCTTAATTACCACATTGAAATAAATCATTATCATATAGGTGTTCTCAGATCATGTACAATGTATTGAAATTTTAGAATTATTAGAATCTAATGGATGTATTAATTCTCTGACAATTGGTTATATATGATTAATATTTAAATTAAAGATTATTTATATATTTCAATAATATATAGATATTTATTGATCTGATCTTATTTTGGTGGATTTATCATATAACAATTATTTTCTTAAGTTAAATACATTTCATCATATCTTCACAATGTGATACATAATATACATATTGATATGATAAGGAATTTGATGTATGAGTAGAAGATTATTAACAATCTCATTGTCTTCTTATAAATTTGAAAAATTCTTCTTTTATTTCTGAACAATTTTCTCTTCCTTTATTCTCAAAAACATTATATGAGATGATATGTATATTTTGAATCTTTTTTCAATTTTTAAATTTCTTCTAGATAAATATTATTACAGGCTTCATCAACATAGACATGATTATTTAAAATAATATTTTTACATATTACCTTACCAATGGACACAATATTAACATCAACATTAACTAACAAATAATAATTTACATGATTTGATATCCGAAAAATATAAAATGGAAAAAATGATATAGGAAATTATTTTTCCCCCAGAACATTACTAGTTGAATTAATTTCATTATAATTCTATTCAATATCTAAATAAGAATTCTCATTTTACTTAGGAAAACCATTATTATCAAATACTCATTATGATTCACAACTTCTTTCTTCATACCTTCATCCTAAATCAAATTAAAAAAATACTTGCATCATTATATCGAGTTCCACTTCATTATTCATGAATGATGATGGATCTCATTCAGCCTTCACTGTAGTTTTCCTCATGGTCTCGCTGAAATCATCACCTGGAATAGTTTTACTCTTCCTTCCATGAGCGTTGGATGATTTACCCAAATAGTAACCATAAATCCTCATCGAATGATGATTCTACTTAAGTGAATTAACATAAATAGTGGTGTATGACTTTATAGATTTATCTATAAAAATCACCAAACAAAGGAAACATACAAGCATCCTTTACACTATCATCTAACCAACAAAGTAATTAAATTTTTTATGATAATAAAATAAATAATATTGATAAAACAAACCCCCTTTAAGTGAAAAATAGTTGTGAAAAACAACATATGAATAAAAATATTACCAACTTTGATAATATCTAGATAGCCACTATATATCTCAATATAATATACACCATTTTAATCATTTCAAAAATGAAACGAATATATAAATTATAGGTATTATAGACCATTAATGTTTCCATTTAATCTTTCCTTGTTATTACAAAATATTAAAACACCATTAAACTATCCATGGGTCGAATACATGCTAGGATAATTTTCCTAGAATCAAATATAATGAGAACTATGTTTTACATGTTAATATTTTTGTAAATTACAAAATATTCATGAAGTTTGGTAATAAGAGATGATTAACCTTATATTCATATATCCACCTACATTAAAATCCACTTAACATTCAAGTAACATGTCTATTATGAATTATAAATGAAATTTTCTTTATGTTATTTATTTTGTTAAAATATGAGGATATAAAAAAAATATCTCATTATTCCCCGAAAGTGTAATGAAAAATATCATTTGTATAAACCTATATAATCCTATCATTAAAATTTAATAATTGTTTTTATGTTAATTATAACATTTAAACCAACATTGATCTCCCAAACATTTATTCATAACATCCACATTTGTGAGATCATTTGAATAATACATATTTATTAATCATTCAAACATTAAAAAAAATTACAAATCATCGAATCAACAGTTATGTAGAAAAAAATTGTAAAGAGTTTATCTATGAATATTAATTTATAGGACGAATAACATACCTTATCATCATATATATTGTAATGGAGTGAGTGATATGGATCTAATAGCTATAAATCTAGTAGTTGTGATTAGAACATGAAATATGATGATTAAAATAATTAACAATGAAATAAATTTTGAACTCACATAATTTTGTAATATTTTTATATTATTTTTCGTTTTATAACTATTATTTTATTTGGTTGATATAATAATATATATAGTACTACTATAATATTATAAATATTATGAAAAGTGTAACTCATAGATGATTATCATTCTAATGAACTGAAATAATTCTTCAGAATGTTTTTATGGTCAATTGAAATACAATATAAAATAATAATAGTTTAAATTAAAAAATATTCTTGAAAACATTTTAGGAAAAAATCATTGTGATGAACTTATAATGTTTTATAAAAAATATATATCCAGTAATTCTACACAATATATATGATAAAAAAATATGAAAATAAAATTAATGGAAAAAATTCCCTCCCACATTCATAGTGTTTGTCCCTATATAGATATATATATAACAAGAAATCGATTAATTGTCATTTTATGTTATTTATTAGAATATTATTTGTAATGTATTCAAATTTAACATAATTTTAGGTCTATGGATTAAATTTATTCTTATTAATCATTTTTTCTCATAAGGTATAATATAAAATATCTTCTTTTTTGTGATCATATAGTAAATCGTTTATTGTATCAATGTAAAAATATTTTTAGTGATTTTATAGGTTATTAAATAAATATATGGAAATTTTTTTATAAAAATAGATTTTTATTTTACTTAATCTCTATAAAAATGACTATGTGTGTGTTTCATCCGAAAAAACATTAGAAAAAACACCCAAATCCATATTATTACGACTTATTAGTGGAATATCCTTCCAAATGATATATCTTACCTGAATATAAAATTAATTCTTCTTAAAAATTATATTTTCACGATGATCTTTTTAAATAAATTTATAAATAAAAATTTATCACTTCAAAATACATGTTAACATAATATTATTTCCAAAAATGTTAAAATAATCCATGATCTAAAGTGTATTTAATGTAATAAAAATTTAATATTTACATATTTGAGATTAAATTCATTTGTATTTACATGATATATTAAAAAGAAGAATATATACAAAATAAAATATATCAAACATTTATAGTATAAACTAAACTACAAATTGATCCTTAGTTCCATCATTTATATTGATGTAATTTCATTACGATCAAATTATTGAAATTGTATATTAATAAATCTGAAAAAAAAATATTATTTAAAAATCCTATGTACAAGTTTTGAGATAAAAATGTTCCACATAATTTTTAATCAATTAAAACCAATGGAAAACATTATTTCTCTAATAATTTTCAACTAATATTCATATATATTAATATCCATAATAAAATATAAGGGTATTTTTTAGCTGATAAAAATATACATAAAAATAAAATGGAACAATGATGTTTTCCATAAATAAAATTATTGACAAAAGGAGTTGGATGAGTATATCATTTAAAAAATTAATTTCAATGAAAAATCTTGTGATTCTACCTTATAAATATCATGGTGAATATCTAAGTCCATAATGGTTTAGAGTACATTTAAAATGTGATCCAAATATATATCATTTTCAAAATTATTTCGTTATTCTATACAAACTTCCTCATGTACATAACTATGAATGAAACCCAAAAACAGATCATATTATAATAGGGTATGTTTTAAATATGTTTCCATTTTTTGATTAATGTAGATTTATTCATATATTTATAATATAAAAATGGATTCACTATAATCTATTATATATTATTTATTAAAAACAGTATAAATCATCAATTTACTAATTCCTATAACAAATCAATTTTGGTCACATTTATCATCAAATAACCATTTTATAGAAATCACTTTTAGATCATATAGATATTATTTTGATGTCTAAACATTGACACTTTTTTATTAATTATGTCAATCATTCACTGTCCATATCTAATCTCTTGAGCCTAAAACCTCATAATATATTTTATATTCAAACTGATATATGAATTTACAATGTTCAGATTCTTTTCATAAAGAAATTTCTGTCATGGATGGTATATCATCATCACCAATGATATTTTCAATAGGAAAAATAAAAAATATAACATTATTAATTGGGTTTATAGAAAATTTTTATTAAATAGTTTGTTGAATCTATTCTAGAGGTATAAAATCAAATAATTTTTCCATTTTTATAATTATATATGAAGAATTAGGAAACATTGGTTGAAATCTATTTTGAAAATACTATCAAAAGATATTTTTCAAATTTTTTTAATAATAAATGTAAAATTTTATTTTAATTTAACTTTACCTACTTATTCAACACTGTTTATAAATTTTTTAGAAGCATGATACTCCATACCATAATAATAATAGTGATAAAAATCCCTTCATTATATATTTGACAAAATTTATGTATATTATACATAGTATTTAGAATAAATGATTTACAAAAAAATAATCGGAGGTAATACTGTTTTGAATTTATTCTTAATCACAACTCATAATTTTTTTTTTGAAATGAATTTTGTAAATTTTCTATTATTGTATACTGTGAAATACTAATACAATCATTAAAAAAAATTCAATAGATTACTCACTCAACTTGGTTATAATAATATTCTAAAGATTTATTTTTCTTCCATTGACTACACCATTCTATTGATGTATTGTATAGGTAGGGAATGTTTTTTGAAAAGACTTTCATACTATAAAAGATTCAAAATCAATGTTTTGAATATCCCCAAAATGATACCAATGAATATTAACCAATGGTTTTTTTTACCCAATTCATAAATGTGATATACTGTTTCAAAAATAAGATATTATGAATTATTCGAATGGAAATATACCAACAGTTATCTAGTATAGCCATCAAAAACACATATAATTAGAAATTTCCACCAATAATAAAGGTTTTTATAAATAAATCCATCTGAAATAACTATAAATCTTCATATGTTGATACCTCAATAGAATATTTTATGATTGAATGATGTTGTTAAAATATTGATAATCTTTAAAAATATTAGAATAATTTAACCGAATATATTATAGATCACAAAAAATTTCTTTTACTAGAAATATTATCTAATGTTCCAACATTAAAAAGTTTTGAAATTTTATTCCATATCCATTATTAATTTTCTAATTCACATAGTAATATTATTTATTTTATTCTATGTTGGACTCAAATTATTGAGTAATAATTTTCATTTCTATCAAATGAAAGAATAAATTTAACTTTATAACATTGAAATATAAATTTATCATTGTAAATGATCATAATATATCCTTCAGTATATAACTGGATTATTCTAATGATAACATTTTTATGTATGAAAACATATAAATAAATAAAAATTAAAGAATCATTAAGAATTTTAGTATAAACGATACAAAAGATTTCACATCTAGAATTGACTCTAAAAAATCATTTCCAACATTAATCCTTACTATTTTATGGATTTAAATTTTATAACATGTCATATGATTGGAGGAAATTTTATACATGTATAATATTTTTTTTATTGAATCATATAACTTATCCCTAAAATAAAAAAATTATGATTTTGATACCTTTACATTAATGGTTCTGGAATTGTTAGTAAATGTATATTTTGTAATCAAAATACTATAAACATTTATATATAAAATATCATATAATTATTATCAAATATATTCAATATGAAATAAAAAAATATTTAATATTTGTTAATGGACTATTATTTTATAAATTTCTACCTCTATAAAAGTTTTTTGAAAAGGGGGAACACTTAGGAACATATTAGTAAGATAGAAACTCCAATTTTTGTAAAGTAATACCTATAAAATATTTATTTCCATGTAGTCTCATGAATTTATTATGATTATAAAATGTTTTTAACCAATAATTAAAATTCTAGAAATGATTTTTTACTCTGTAAAAATTTAAAATATAGTTTCAAAGATATATTCAAATTATCAATAGTAATTAGAATATAATTACTATTTTAATCTCACATTTATGTAATATTATAAATATTCAATGTAGGTTTATAATTTCAAGAATTTGTTTACCATGTTTATAATTATAAAATTCCAAGTATTTCATGCTTTATAATTATTATTTTTCTCTATATGTAATACATATTGTCATTTTTTAAAAACTAGGTGTATTATCATCATCATAATATATAACACCATTTTAATATTTTGGATTTTTGAAACCATATTTATCATCATATTCTGGATAATTATAATTTAATATAATATTATTAAGATAGTTGGATAATTGGCATTCTATGTATCATTGGGTTTCTTTGGTATTCTCATATTGGGGCCCATAACCTTATGATCATACTTAAGATCATCATATGTAATTTATGAACTAGTATTACCACCAAAATAACTCAATGTATAAAAATATTTCGAAATATTATTTCCATTGTTCTTATATATTGTTTATAAGATTTGATCCTTGTTTTATTTAACCATGGATAATCTGTCATAATATGTCTAGGGTTTTTACGAACAAAAAAATTATTATCATATGATTCTTTATTATCACCTATATTATTATGAAGTTTCATTTAAATTTAATGAGTGTAATTCATTCCATCAATAAAACTCATCATCATACATAACTATTCCCAATAACACACAATTTATTTTGATGAATAAAATTATGTTTCTTCAATAAAATTTTATTAAACATAAATTATCATGATATATCCTCAGAGGACAGAAAATTATTATATTTATATATATAAGGAAAAGAAAAAGTATTTTTATTCATTTCCTTAAATGATAATTTTTTTACCCAACTATCATAGTAAATGAGAGTTCTGATCTCATCATCAATGATTTTCTTAGATAGATCTTTTATTATCAATAATTTCATTCTTAAATCTGTATTCCATTGAAATAATTTCAATCATGTGATAAGCTCGCAATTTCGATTCATAAATTAATTATAATTTTTTCATTGTAGTCATCAAACAATGATGTATTTGAGTAAATTATAAAATTGTTGAAAATAAAACAATTCATAATATTCTAAAAACATAACTATACTTGATTCCAAAACACTTAATTTTATAATTGAGTAATATAATATTTATTCAATATTTTATTAGACACATCATAATAATAAAATATAATATAAATTATCATTATCATGGAACACAAAAATTTATTTCTAACATTATAGTTCGTCTGATATTATGAATTTTCTTCTCTATAATATATGAAACATCCTTATATCGATTATAATTACTTTTAGTCCTCATAGAAATATTTTACACTGTATTTTTTATTACAATATTTTTGGTTATATCTCTATTGTATTTGAAATCATTAACCACAATTATTGATGATCATCAATTATTAATATTTTCAAGGGTCCCAAATAAACGTTCTATTATTAACCATAATATCTTTTTCTACAAAAACGCCTACAATTAAAAAATTATATTTGTAGATTCCTCAAGAGATTCAAAATAAAAGATCATAACTGTATACAAATATACTAAAAGGGTGTGGTGAATTATTTTTTTATAAAATATTTATCAAAAATATTCCCAACACCCTTAAGAATGTCTATCTATACAATAATTATTCTGATAGACATTATAACATGTGAAATAAATCTTTTTAACAACATAATATTAAATTTTTTATAAACATATTATAAATTTGTAATAACTTAAAAAATATGTATAATAATGAACAAAAAATTTTAATTCAAGGGGAAAATGTACAGAAACATTCCATGGATATTTCTTCACATTAACCAATTTTTGATAAGAATTTCTCTCAATAAAACATTCGAATTGACAACATAACATGTAAAAAGGTCATTCTTACAAATCTTGGAGTTAGTTGATTTGGATGATTTTAAAATATAACCTTTAATTTACATGGGATAACTTCATCATAGTTATTATAAAACCATTGACTCTCTTTCTATGGGATACCTCCATCCACTGCATTATAAAAAAAATTACAACAGCAATATTATGGTATTTATAATTAAAACCTAATAGGTGATTCTATATGTGGAATCTCCGATGATTACAAAAATAATTTCTCTTTGTAATAAGATGTTACAATGCATCATCCAAAAAATAGATTGTTTGTCTCCTGATTTTTTTCTTTGAGGTTATTTTCTTATATAAAGATGATATTCTACGACTAAAATCTATATTTTATGATATTAACTGTAACTAAACTAGAAAAAGTATTTATTATTTTAATTGGTTTAAATTGTCATAATTACATATGACATTATATATGCATTTCTCATTTTCATTGGTTCAAATTTTGTATCTTATAAAAATGAACAACATCATTTGGTGTACTTTGTAATCATCATTTGGTAGGATTAATTAATTTGTATTCTATAGAATTGTTTCCCATTAGTTAGTAATGTATTCATGGAGTAGTTTTTATGATCATAGTCATTGAACTATATATAATGTAATTAATAAAAATTCATTATGATTGACATTTTATATTTCCATCACATATACATTGTATATTTCAATCCATTATACTTAGTGAATACCTATAAGAAAAAATAGTTTCATTTTCACATTTAAACTAAATACATTTATAAAAACTATATAAAATGTCTAATATATATTTGAAAACATATCAGAATATATGGATTATATATTTATTTTCAGAAGTCTGTAAAGAAATTTATCCTAATAATCCACAAAACACCAGTTTAAATTTTTCTCGATCAAGATTTTGTGGCTCAAATAACATGAGTTCTCCCTAGATGGAATATGGAATATGGTAGTTGAACACCCTCAATATGCATTATGTGTATTTGATAGTACCAATAGTCTTCATGTATTATATATTGATATTTTTAGCTTTGAAATGTGGTTTTAATAACTAATATTTATTTTGATATTACTTGAGTCCTTGGGTGTTTCCCATGATTATTTGTTTTCACTAGAGATTATTTAAGGAATACAATTACATTCATGGATTTTATCCCCATAATCATGATTAGAAATATGGAACCATTACCTGAATAGTTAATTTTTTTTCTAATTATACACCATTGATTCGTTTTTTATTATTATGTATATAAAATTCTTCATTTTTGGATTTATGGCTTTTAAAAAATGATATGTTTGGTTTGAAGAGTGTTTTATTTAGATATAAAATTATTATGTCCTTAAAAAATTTCATATAAATGGTTTTTAAAAAATAAATAAAGTGTATTAGTTTTGACAATTATTTTAACAACCTCTTTGTTTTGATGGATTAAATGGATTCATTGATGTTATTTTTGGATTTTGAAATAATATTGTTTGTATTGATAAACCAACTATAAATTAAAACCATTTCAACATGGTTTAGTAAAATAAGTAAAAAACTTGGGGATTTTATTCTATTATAATATCTATTATTAATTTCTTTTGAAATATATTACAATTAGAATTTATTTATTTTATAATCAATGTAACTTCAAAGACAATTAGTTTAAATAATTCTAGGAATATTTGGATCACACATTATATGTACAATATTATGTCTACGTCTGAATAAAACGATTATTTTTTCATTTACGTTTCATGTATTAATTATTAAAATATTATTGAGGACTATTAAGGGTATCACGTTCCATTCCTTGTTTGAATCTCCAGTACTATTTATATTATTTATCCTACCATTGTTTGGATTATTTTTTATTAACACATTTCATATACTACATTAACACCACTATAACTATTTATATATGTACTATTCTTTTCCTATGAATATTTTTTTCCAATCTATATTATATTTTTTTTTGATTTCTATGTTTTATTAAATATAAAGTGATGTTATATTTGAAACAGTATTTTTTTAGTTTTTAAATGGGAAGAAAGGGAATTATTTTTTATCACAAATTTTAAAAAACATAATTTTATGTTTTCGATTATTCATTAATGGAACATTGAAATTATTTTTAAATATTGAAAATAATTATTTAGGTTATATGATAGTCATTTTATTTTTAAAGGATTTACCTTAGTCTTGGAAAATAATAAATAATGTGTGAAATTCTATTTCATTATGATTAAAAATATGAAAAACTACTTACATATATTATGATCAACATAGAATTTATGTAATTTTTTATGAAAGGAACTATATACACTCAATGGTGAATTTCTACTAGGAATGAATGGATTACACTATTCATGTACACTTGTGTCTGTGTGTGTCAGTGAAGATTATGTTAACTCTCGTGTGCCTTAATTTTTATCCCATTTTTGAATGTTTTATTCCATAGTGGGAAATTGTGGGATACAGTGAGTGATTGTGCCACATGTGGATGTTTATATTGGTTATATTTATGTTCAATATTATTTATAGACATTGTATTATCTAGTTTAGAATAATGTATATTCTGATTTACATGTATGGATGTCCAATATATTGGTAGGTCATCTCATATTCATGATAGATTTCATGTTAAGATTATATTACTATATGAGGGTGAAACAATTTTCATTATCTATTCCTTGATTCATAGGGATTGGATCTATGTCATTGGGGGTTAGAACACCATTCATACATAATGGAGATCCATGTAATGTGAGATTTAAGGTATTCCAAGGCCCATTCATCAAAAAATATTTAATATCCTGGTTTTTAATGTCCTCGGTTTTTATAATTATTTATTATTATTAGAGTGTGTCCTGGTAAAAAGTAATTTATAATATTCATTAGACCATTAGTGTTATATCAAATTTAGGTGACTAATCTCCACCTTTCATGATGAAACATGTGTTATTTGTTAGTGGTATGGATTTAAATTTTTAATTTATTACTATTGTTGTATTAATGTCAACTATAATATCATTTTGATAACAAATAGAATTGTCAGTCATTAATTTTTGGTTTATCTTCGGTTTTAATATGATAATCGAAATATAATTAGTTTAGTGATGTTTTATTTCATGGTCTAACAAACAATGTTGTGATTGAGTGCCTTTTCAAGAAAATTTGAGAAAATGATTACTTGATTGGTATATATACATAAAAAATGTTGTTAATTCATGAATATTTTTATATCTTTTTTTGTACTAATATTTTTACCTCTTCATTAATGGAATTAATTGAATGATTGTAGTAATGAAAATGTTACCAATATTGGTCTAATGGATTGTTTCCATGAGTGGAATTATTATTTTTTGAATAATGTGATGTTACATTAAATATGTGGTTTCAATTAGACTAATTTTGATTATTAAATGTAGATTTTATGAAAATTAATTATTTACAGGATGTCATCATACATGTTTGAAAAATAAATTATGTTCTCCTTTAATTCTATTAAATGTTGTTTATTCATTATGAAATAACCGGATCATATTGGGTTTATAGACATATTTTTTGTTTTATTTGAAACTTATTTAGCTATCTTGGGGTGTGTTTTCATAAATTTACAATATAAAAAATGGAATTGAGAAAATTTGTTAATATTTCCTAAAAATTAAATATTCTTTTAAAAAACCTATATCATTTAAAATCATAAGAATGACATTAATTTTTCTAATATAATATTGTTTTTCAAAATATTATTTTTGTGTCATGTTTGGTTAATGACCAATGATGGGTGTTTAAACAAGGGATTGTTTTTAAATTGTTTTAATTTGTGAAGAATTTCCAAATTGAATGTGGATTTATAAAATTAATTATTTTTAACAATGTTTTTTTAACATGTAATGAAAAATAATGATATAGGGTTTCCTATTGTTTTATAAATATGATTAAAGGAGTGGATATTTGATTTTTTTTTGTAATGATATAGTATCATTTAAATGTATTTTTAAGAATATATTTTTATATTTTTATTCCAAAAAAATATTGAAATGTTTGATGTTTTTTACAATTTCATATTTATGAATTCATATTTTTTTAATTGATTTATAATGTGGTTATTTAATATTATTCAGAAAACATAACTTGGATGAGATCATGACAAATTTCATTTAATTGTAATCCTTAATGAATTATTTATATTAAATATTGGATGAATATATTATATAACTTATTTTTTTCAATTCTATTATATATTGAATACATAAATAGAGTGGTGGGTGTTTTTTCTCCTCTAGGGGGTGTGGTGGTACTTCTAGGAATTACATAATGATTTTTTTGTTGTTATGTTTTATTTGGGATCCTTATATAGTATGATAGAGGGAATATAATAGTGTATCTTGGTTTGATAGTGGAATTAATTATATCTAATATTTTTGGACTTTATAGTCTTCCAATTATTAGAGGATATCTAATAAATGTTATGGTTTTTGGTGATGATCTGTTTTCCGATTCATATTCCATTAGGTGAGTGAAGTAGGGGTCATGTGGTGAACATTGACATTTTTATTCATTGGTTCAATTATGGTTACTCATCCACGAGATGTTCTAATATTCTAATGTTCATTAATATGTTGTTTATTCACTATAAAACTAAATTTTTTTGGATTACTTTTGGTTTTATTGATTCCATGATGTTTTCTATGAGTGTTTTAAATATATAAAACCTTGGGTATATTCATAAATAATAGCAATTTGGATTGTTACTAGTTAGACCATGAATTAAAATAGGTTTAGATTTATTCCACAATGATCATAATAAAACTGTTTTATATGAAAATGGAATGGATATTCCTTCTGGTGCATTTTCATGTATTGATGATTGATCATTTTTTTATTATGGAGCCATTGTTTTGTTTAAATAATTATTATATAATTTTCATATGTCATTGATTATATTATCTTATCAAATAATAATTTTATATTTCATAGTATGGTGTATAAATTATATGATTTTTTATTCATGAAGGGAAGATATTTGTGATTGTTGCAATTTTTTTGTTATGTTGAGTGAGTTTTATAATAGAGGGTTTTCTAATGATTCCCTCCCCCCTCAGAGAGGTTGTATATTTATTATCCAATATATTTTTAAGTGATATTATTTAGATACATATTTTAGTTCATTATTTGTAAATTTTTATTTTATGTTGTAGTTATCTATATTTTTTATGAATTTTTTATTTTTATTAAAAAGTTATATTTTTTTAATTTTACCAAACCGTCTTCGAGACCTCCATTCTATGAATTCATTCTTATATATTTTTTTAGTCAACCATGAGGGTCTTCTTACCATAATATTTTACATTTTAAGAAACATATATGTATATAGAAAGTGGTATGTTTCATAGAATTGGGACGCACATTTATCCTTGATGATGGTTTAACTCATATGATATTATTTTAATATATTTTTTCTTTTATTTTCTAAAATTTTAATACTTTATGACTTTTAATATAGTTTATTGTTTCCATACAGTTTTGGAAATTGTGGGGAAACCCATTCATTTTTATAATGTTTTTTACAATGGGAATTATCATTATTGGTTTAGTGTAAAAAAAATTAACAGTTCATTCGGTAACATTGAGGCTCATTTTATACATAAGAGTTAGTCAAATTATTGAATTGTTATTTTTGGTATACAGGTCGATAAACATTGAAAATGACACATACGCAGGTGATCTCTCTATAGTGTCTCTCACAAGGATTATTCCTATTATTTTTACTATATAGAATAACCTTGTGGCCCAACCAATTTAATAATATTTATAATTAATAGATGATCCAATGCCCATATTTATTCATTTGGACTTTATACATCTCCCCTATTCTTAATCTATAATTGGGAATACTTTGGGATCTCTAGCTCTCTCTTCTCCATGAATCCAAGACTTACTAAATCATTTTATGAATATTTTTGGGTAATATAACTTTATCCTCATCATCAATTCCCAGTTCACCCTTTATCCCCAGATATCCTTATCCCATGACCATCACACATTATGATGGTCAGGTTTTAGATATTATAGTTCATATAATAATATCTATTTGGATGTTTAGGTTTTTCAAAATATATTTTCATGCATGATTCAGACTTCCCAATCAAAGGAGAGGTGTATCTACCAAATTTAACATAAATAACATAGTTGCTTATATTTTTTATGTTTAATTAAATTCCACGAGATTATATGGTGATTATAAATGTGATAGGTGTTTATTATTGAATTATATGTTTATTCATATTCAATAAAGGATAACATATCAATTTACTTAAAAAATAAATTGGCTATTTAAAAAGGTCTGTTTTCTTATATTTTTTATTTTATGGAAATGTTTGTTGTTAACAAAATTGATTCAAAAATGTTTGGTGTTTTAGTTTTTTTTAATTATTTAAATACATAAAAGTAGTGATATGTTTATAAAAATGTATTTTGAAAATTAGGTTCATTTCCAAATTAATTTATATTGAAATATTCCATGATTAGTTTTAATGGTTTCATTAAAAAATGTTTTGAACGGTATAAAATGGATTATGAACCCAAGAATAATTTAGATGTAATGATTGGATATTAGAAAAAGTCCATTAAAAATATTATGCATGTCCCCTAATAAGATATTTTTTCTATATGATGATTGATGTATATTGATATCAAATAAAGATATTTTAATTTATTTCATTTTTCATGGTATTGAAATCGTGGTTGATATGTAAATGTTTTTCAGAGGTAAGATTAAAATTTTTATTAATTTTATTAGTGAAACTTTCATCTATTTGATCTTTCACCTATATTGATTAATGTCATGGTATACAAAGGATGTTATTATATGTTCTAAACTAGTGAACCCAAAATGTATATTTTTTGTTGGTTACAGGTTTTGGGTGATGGAATGATAGGGATGTTATGATGGATTTTTATATATGGTAGATATTCTCTCATGGTAGATATTCTCTCATGGAAATTATTATGTGACTTGTATAGTCTAATTTGACTATCACTATTAAATATATATTCATTTTTTGGAAACCTAGGGTTTATATCACTATGTGTAGGTTTATTTTATTAAATTCATATGGATTGTACCATGATTCTTAGACTATATAGATGTTTATTTATGATATCTCATTCCATGACTCGTATGAATCCCAAAATCCCTAGTTGTAAAAATCATTCCATTTTATTGGAATATTTTATATTATACCCTTCACTAATATTATTTTAATGATCACAAACACTTTTTAGTGATCTATCAATACCATTAAATGAATTTTAATCATTTTATTTTAGTATATTATTATTTAGTATACTGGTCAATAGTAGAGTCCATGAAGGAATTTTTGGCTGATTTTTTAGTCCCTCAGTGGGTAGAAAAACCGAATTAATGGACCACTATCATCCAATTAGCTTGAGTACATACCTGATGTAACATTCTAATTACCTGACCAAAATCTTATTACTATATGAAAATTTACTATATTATAGAGAACCTCCAACTCACTAATGAATCCTAAATAATCCATGATATCTCTATGTATCTTACTAGACACCACATTGAGTTTATCTTCCAACTAGTAGAGTTTTACTAAAAAGTAACTATTTTATGTGGCCCCTTCTAGAATTATTGAATATAATGTAAATATTCAACTACCAACTACTCCAAGGACACCAAGGGGCCTTTGGAGGCTATATATACACCTAAAATAAGTATTAGAAACATCCCTTTAATAAAATATTCTATACTGATTACATTTTCCAAAACATTTTTCTCTTTATATTCATCACAATTAAAAATCAAATTCCACCCTATGTTTTAGTCTCATTATCTATTTTTTCACTTTTATCATGTTGAGATAATTTATATTACACTATAAGGGTTTTATGTTTATAAACAAATTCCTATTCATTTTTAAGGGTTCTCACTACCACAAATGTAATAGATTTTTAGAGTAATAAAATAAAAATTGAAAAATAAGTCTGTCTTCAGGATTCAAACAATATCAACATAAAATTAAGTGTTATATTTTATTTTTTCTTAAACATTGAAAAAATGTGTCATATTTATTTTCGTTTATCTTAAATACTAATAATGTTTAGTCATTAGTAAAACTATGTGAATATGATTTGGGGTGGATACAGATGCACCCATATTGAGTATTGGTTGAACTCAATTATCATTTTAATTTTTAATTTATTTTATTATATTATTATTATTCACTAATTATATATATATATATTAATAATATGATTTTATAAATTCTATAAATCAACTCATCTTCCCCACCTTCTATATTACTTCGACCAATGGATTATTTTCTTTTTTCATTTACTCTATTTATGCATTAGTTCCTCAATATGAATAAACACTAATTTTGTTTATAACATAATTTTTTTTGTAAATTTTCATTCAGTGTTTTTTTGTTTAAATATAATATATTGGTTTCTGTAAAATTATTAAATCAAATGGTTTTGAAAAATACTAATTAATGGAATTGGTTTTGTTCTAAATGTAAAAATAATCAATTTGTTATATTATAGGGTTTAAAATTTATGATTTTTAATAATGTTTAGACATTAAATGTATATTTTAGGCCGCATTATACACTCTTATTTTCCAATAGATTTAATACTATTTGGGTAAGGAATGAATAAAGTTATTTATATAAATTTTTTTCTCTTATAATGTGAGAACTATTTGTCTAAATTATATTGTACCAATAATATGTGGAATGTATATTTATTAGAACTTAATATATTCATAATTTAAATCACATTGGGAATATTTGGTTCAGAAAACACATATACACTTGTGTTTATGTGTGTGAATTTGTGTGTTAATCTGTAATGTTTTCTCTCACATACATAATATTCAATACAATTTTTGGATGCTTAATGGTGTTTTAATGTGATTCAATATGATATGTTATGCGTACAAGGGTCATATGGAGATTCTTATAGAATCTTTCTTATTTATATTTATGTTTTGGATGATTTATCTACCAATTAGACCCATTTCGTTTTATTCTCTCTACACATTATGTTATATCTATTTGGTAATTGCATTTGTTCATAAATTTTTATTTGTTATTAATAAATGTCTAATTTCAGTATTTGATATATAGATTCTCAATAGTTTTTCTATTGTTTTATATTATGGTCCATGTGTGAAATAATACCAAAGTGATCATTCCATGATAGTGAAATACTATTTTCCATCCCTTAGGTTTTTATAATTCCCCTTAGGTCTCATAGTGGGTCTATTCTGGTGTGTCGAGTTACCCAAGGCCATTTCATTAAAATTCATGGCCCTCTTATGTTCTTTATGTTCGTGTGTTCTAACTGTAACATCCCAGATAAATGAAGAATAAGATATTTTCATATTTATTAGTATTTGTGAATTAAATATTAATTTTACTTTAAAAGGGATGTTATGTTTGATAGCGTACTCGATACGCGACAACATGTTTCTTTGAAATCTAACGTTGCACACTAATAATATAATATTATTATTTTAAATGGAAGATAACTCCTAGCCATTTTATAGGTGGGAATGAACGAAACTAACTAAAATATGATTATACATTGTTGGTAAATGTATTTACATTATCCAATAAAATGTTAGAGGCTTAAAATATGAATGAATATAATTTTAAGAATAATATAGATTAAATGGCCGATTTAATGGCCAACCCTTTTTAAATATAGATTTGGTTACTTTAATACATTATATATGACCAAATAAAATCCTTCTTTATAATGGTGACATCAAAATTTACTTTGTGTAAATTTTTGAAATTTTTCTGCTGAAGTTCAATTTTAAATTAATAGTGAAAAAATTGTATTTTAATTCAAAACTATATTGTAATATAATTTATTTATATGGATATATTATCTTTTTAATTGGTTTTAGTGTTTAATTAGAATATATTTTTACCATTTAATCCAATATTGGTCATTGGAATTTATTTCACTTTGAAATTGGACATAAAAAAGTATCAATCTTTGGATAGTTATTGTTTCTTATAAACACGCAATTTGTATTGAAAACGAGAATTAATATTAAATTAATTAATGATAATTCTATTTTTTAAATTTTAAAAAATAGACATAATTTTTGAATTCAGAATATCAAATAATGATTATGCTGAATTGTTGGTATTTTTCTGAAAAACTTCAATTTTTGATGAATAGTTAAGCCACTTAATAGTAGTTAAAATAAATATTTTTTCATTTAAATGAAATTTTACCACTTTTTTGAATTGAATTTACAAAATCATACATAAATGGTGATTATTAGATTGAGAAATTTTGTTTAAGAAGATGAAAATAATTTTTTGGTGAATCGTAACTTTTGACTTGTATTTACTATGGTTAAAGGTAAATAGAGTAATTCTAGTTAAAAAATTATTATAATAATATAAATTACATTAAAACTTGTCCATACCTTATTAGTTGAGACATTAACCACCATGGACATATTTGGGTCTATTTTTACACCCCATTGAGCCACATGGGAGTGATAATGACAATTTAGATTAATTAACTTATTGTAAAGGCAAAAATGAGAAAAGAATATATCTTTTAGTAAATAAATTTTTACAAGAGTATATATAAATAATCATTTGAACTATAAATATTTTTTGGAAATATATAAATATTTATTACATCATGATATTATTTTTATAATTTGTAAAAATAATATATATTTAATTATTTATGACACAGTAATGAAGCAGTATTTACCTCCTTAATAAATGATTTAAATAAATAATATTATAATGATAAAATATTTTACAAATACTGTCCAATTTTTATTGGATGATTTTATTTAGACGATGAGTAATTATATATTTTACTATAATTATTTTTTGTCCTTTTGAAACCGAAAATATATTTATAATAAAATAATGTTTTCACACATTCCTAAAGAGCCCATCCTTTCCCTTATAAAAGCAGACCACTTCTAACTAATTCCAGACACCTCTCAACCCATTTAGCTCGTCCAAACTCGGCCCAATTAATCTCACAACATCCATTTCCTCCTCCTAGAAGCCATACCTTATGAAAAAGTCACATAAAAATGTCCTTTTGGTACAAACCGAAGGATGTTAACCAAATTAAAGGTAACATTTTCTAATAAATTCTTTTGCTTAATTTTAATATTCCAACCCCTAAACTCTTTTTATTCCTTTATTTTGTAACAATAACAGAATAATAAATATACTAGGATGTTGTTATTGGATTTATTCTATCTAAACTTACACACACCTCCATCTAATGAGTGATGAACATAATGTTTCTGTGGATGGAAAACTAACGCCTCATGAAATGATGATTGTTCAATTACCTGTTACTGCCTCTAATGGTGGCCATTATGATGACACCGTATTTATATATGATATATATTCTTCTTATTATTCCCGTATTCTTCTCTACTTCCCTATTATATCACGCCTTTATGGTTTCTATAGTGGGTAAATATGACAATCTCATTTGAGGAAGTGCGGATTACCGCCCCCTCCAAGTGACGTGACTCGTTAATGCCTTATGTGGGATGTATAAAGGATAGAGTTTGTGATATTTTATAAGATATTATACTTTAATTATAATACACCAATGTATCATTATTTTTTAATTCCATTAAAATAAGAAATAAAAATGAAAGTAGCGTTGATGTGTACGCATGGCTTACCATTTCCATGAACGGTGCATTTAATTTCATACCTCCAAATGTTTTGTACTATAATAAATACCTGTATATACTGGATATATATGATAAATATGATATCTAAATGGTGAATTAAATTATGGATATAATGTACTATTGACCACATGGACAACTAATAAATATAAGATGATCATTTTTGACTCAAGTACTAAATATCGACAAAATGGAGGTTATTAACATAAATGATTACATAATGTTTATCACATGGTAATTACTGATATAAAATGAAAAATAAACTTGAAAAAGGTTATTAAGAAAGTATAAATTAACTTTAGTTTATTATTATGTATATTAACGAACAAATCGGTCATGTCGGACATGAGGTAAAGGACTTCGTCTCAATCTCCTTTCATTGAGGCATATTTTGTTTTACTATACGATTTCATTTTATATAATGTATAAAAACCTATGAATTTTCATTTCATTCAAAGGGATTCTTTTTATATGAATAATTTTACTAAATGAAAAAAAGGAATGTCTTTTACATAAGCGGTGACAACGACCTTTCTGCCGTAGTGACTATTATTTGATCTTTGTCTTCTTTAACAAGCAAGAATGATTCTAAAAGGAAAAAAATACCAAATAATCAATTTAAGTATTTTGGTATTGAAAATGACTTTGATAATGGGTTTATTATTTCAATATATTGAAATGATATTATGTTATTACAATGTGGAAATGTTATCTTTCCTTTAAGATTATGTTATGTGTTGTGATCATGTAATGGATCTTGAGAATTATTTACGTATATGGGTGGCTCTATGATAAACCTAGGGCGGGTGAGCCCGAGATAGCTCCCTAATGCATCGGGTAATGTGATAGAGGTAAATGTGAATGTTTCTCCTAAGATATTTAGGGAATATACATTGATGGGTATTCGAAAGTAACTCGCTATGTAGCTATGATATCTACAATGTAAGTATGATATCGATGGAAGAAGTTAACCTTATGATTTACGATTTCTATGTGTCATTAATATATCTTATGATTTCATGAGGTAAGTAAAAGAGTTCATGTTTTTTATGTATTTATGAACAAATGTTTTCATTCATTGTTTTATAACCCTTACTGAGTCTTTTATGCCCATCCCATGTTTTGAAATGTTTTCCCAGGACTTAAAGATGAATAGGGTCAAGGATGGGATCATAGAAAAGTTGTGCTATCTTTAACATGGAACTAAACCTGACTCACTTTTTTTCAAGAGTTCAGGTTTTTTAAAAAAAGGAAACTATGTAGAAGTGTCTACTTTGTAATCTTTTGAGATGTAATTGCTATGTCCTAATTCAATAAAACACTAAACCTGAAAAAATCCTCAATGATAATTATTCATTTAGTTTAATATTATGTATGTTTTAAGGCCAGGTCCTTATAGTTGGATTCAGAGGTCTATTTAGATAACATTAGTAGTTAGGGTATTGTTAAAATTATAATATATAATGTAATTTATGTTAATATTAATATCATATAGAATTTAAAGATTACCATGTGGCTTTGCCTAAGATGTTTCTTTGTTCAGATTGGTTTTCCACAGAGGAAACAAGACATCTATGTTGGGATGACATTAGGGGGAAGACAACCGTCCAAATTAGAAAATTGAGATGGTCGTAATCAGAACTGAACAATTTGTTTTAGTGATGGGACAATTGACTGAGGATATAAATTGTGGTGGCATCCATGTACGAGATCATCCAGATCAATCACAAAGGAACTTGTCAGTAGTGTCACATTTCAAGTGGTAACATCCCCCATCATTTAGAGGATCATCTAACCATGTGCTAGCTGAATGATGGATTAAATCACTAGAGAATATTTTTGATGTCATGGGTTGTTCAGAACATCAAAAGGTTAGTCTGGTTGTTTACCATTTTGAAGGAGAAGCCGGTCAGTGGTAGTCGATGGGGAAAAATATCAGGGATAGTGAGGATATTGATGCTCTCAATTGGGATGAATTTAAAGTTTTGTTTCTTGAAAAAAAATTTCCTAAGGTGGTTCATCTTAGGATGGAAAAATAATTCTTATAACTAAGTTCAGAGGATGACCCCGTGGATTCTTATAAAGAAAAATTCACTCGACCGGCAAGGTATGATCCAAATTTCATACTAGATCTTTATAGTAAAATCAACCATTTTTACTTAGGATTAATGAAAAATAATCAAAGGGAATTAGCTTCTCCTGAGATTAAAAGTTATGAAAAACATGTTGGTTCTATGAAGAAGGTGTAAATGGATTTTGTTGATGATCAATTATTCAATGAAAAAACAACAGAATAAGATGTCGATGTTGAAGGCGAAAGGGAATAACTCTTCAAATAAGTCTTACGGAAAGAAACTTAAGTTTACAGTTTGTGAAAATTGTTGTAAAAAACATGCTGGGGAATGTCTTTTGAATTCTGGTAAGTGCTTCTGATGTGTTAAAATGGGACATATGGGTCATAATTGCACTGAAAATGATTAGGGTAATGATAGGATGAAATCTGAAATACAGTCTGTAAAATGTTTTATGTGCAAAGAAGTCGGTCATTATAAAAATGACTGTCCATCAAGAAACTCAACCGAAGGAAATCAGCCAAACTACAAGAAGAAAAAGTTGGTGAACTCCTTTGTAACTACGTTAGTAGATGTTGGAAATCAAATGAAGTAGTATCAGGTAAACAGTTTGTTTGATCATATTATGCCAATCTATTATGTGATTTAGGGTCTACACACTCTTTCATTTCTGAGAAGATTTCTATTAAATTGGTAATTCCATCTCATGATATGAATACAGATCCTATGGTAAATATTCCTGGAGGAAATGTTGAGACAAAAAATCATACATAATAACCTTCATGTCCTTGTGTGCAGAAAATATTTACCTTCAAACCTTATTTTTGTTCCTTGTAGATTTTGATGTTATATTGGGAAAGGATTGTATTTTTTTATCATGGTAAGATTGACTGCATAGCTAAATATGTTTTTTAGAATGATTTTCAGTTTTTGTACAAAAATTGACCCTTACTTTTGATAACATATCAGGAAGCAGAGAAACTAGAAAAATATGGAAATGAATGTTACCTTAAAAATATTTTTGAAAACAAAGTAACTGCTCAAATTAATGATGTGCCAATGGTAAATGAGTACCTTGATGTTTTTCCTGATGAGTTTCCATATATTATACCTAATCGGGAAGTTTAATTTACCATTGAATTAGTTCCTGGTGCTAATCTAATTTCAAAACCCCCTTATCGTATGGCTCATATTGAAATTTTAGAGTTAATGAAGCAATTGTATGAGTTATTAGATAAAGGTTTCATTCACCCTATCACATCACCATTGGGTTCCCCTGTCATGTTTTTTAAAAAAAGATGGTTCAATGAGACTTTGAATTGATTATAGAGCATTGAATAACATCACTATTAAGAATAAGTATCTTTTCCCTCATATTGATGATTTGTTTGATCAGCACCAAGGGGCTCAGTATTTTTCGATGATTGACTTGAGATTGTGGTACCACCAATTGAAAGTAACAGATGTAGATATTCCGAAGATCGTGTTTCATTATAGATATGGCCATTATGAATTTATAGTTATGCATTTTGGGTTAACCAATGCATCTGCTGTATTCATAGATCTTATGAATAGAATTTTCAGTGAGTTCTTGGATAATTTTGTGGTTCTGTTCATTGATAATATTCATGTATATTCAAAAAGTATAGTTGAACATGAAATTCATTTAATGGTTGTATTGAAAACATTAAATGAAAAGAAACATTATGGTAAATTCAGAAAGTGCGAGTTTTGGTTACACAAAATTTCTTTTCTTGGTCACATTGATTCAAAAAATGGCATATCTTTTGATCCTACTAAATCAAAAGTTATTGATGAATGGCCAAGCCCCACAAATATAACCGAGATCTATAGTTTTCTTGGTTTGGTAAGTTATTACTGGAGGTCTGTTGTATAGACCCAAAGCTTGATGTACAATGACATTACAATACTTTTGCGGAATACTTAATACATAACAAAAATAGACACCAAAGAACTGTAATAGTTTAGTGTCGTTGGAAACTTGGAACATAATCTTCTAATCGTGGTGAAAGATCTTCAACATATCACATAATGATCTTCCATTTTATTTACCTAAAACCGTTCATTATATCTTGGGGAAAATGAAAACATAAAAACATTGATCTCAATTGCTCAGTAAGGGAAATCATAGAGAACAGAAAACAATCCATAAACATTTGAATGCAATAACATGAACATAAAATCAAAACATCATAATCGTGAGTAAAGACATAAATATTGGAAGTACGTAAGGAATATATCATAAAGTAACATCAATCATGATAAAATATCATGGGAATAAAACATATAATTGTGGAAAACCATTAAGAACATGATATTATTTCCATAGTATCCAAGGCAATCCTGCCAAGACCATCTTAGTGAACAAAGTCCCTTTCTGAATAGAGTTTACTCCTCATTCCAGTCCTGTATCACTGAATCGGATTAACATACCATTCTAGACATGTGTATATCATGAGATATAAATCATTACCCAATGCATCGGAGTGGAGATATATGTAACACCCATCTCATAATGAAATCATTCTTTCGTGTGCCACAAAATCATAAATCCTACATCATAGCATAACCCATGTAATATAATGAGATTCTAATGCATCATGCCATCATAACAAAATCCATTTAAAAAAATGGATATTATTTCATCATAAGAAAAATAAAACCTTGTAAATAATGGTTACATAATACTTGAAACATAAACATATTAAATAATGTCATCTTAGATGGAAAATAGTTTTGATAAAATACTTGAAATGAATTTTTGAGGAAAATATCTTTTATTTTTCAAAATCATTTTCATTTCCCAAAAATCCAAAAAAAATTACAAGAAAAGGATTTTTTCGAAAATATTCATGAAATATTGTAGGTTAGTCTTCATGAAAATTAGGATTTATGAAACTATAAAAATCTGTTCATGCCGTATAAGTTAAAAAATCATTCTCCTCGTACTTTTCGCGGAAAAGTCAAAAAGTTCCACTTGTGGTTAAAAAATTAAGATTCCTTTCATAACAAGTGGTAAATTTCAAAAATGCATAAAAAGGACTTTAAACATACATGAAACCATTTTTATAAAATAGGGACATGAAAGATAAATATAACTCCAATAAATACTGATGAATAAATAATCTCGGATAAAAACGAGATTGGAAAAGTTATCCCTTACCTTAGTTCAGATATGCTTCGTACGTATCTGAAAATCATGTATAATGAATTAAATAAATTCATTGACTTATTAAAGTATCATATTAATTGTTATACTATCTTATATGGTTCACTTTTGACTTTATATTACACTTTCATTTGTAAATTCCATGTTAAAGCAGCGTTTTGGGTAAAATCATTTTATTTATCGTACGTGTTTGAACATGTTGTTATTGATATATTTATTACTTATATCATGGTTTATTTACTTCAAGAATGTAAATAATGAATATTATAACATATATATTCTTTATATATATATATAATATAGATAAATGGAATTAAATACACCGTTCAAGGAGACGGTAGGCCGTACATACGCATGAACGCTGTTTTCCTTTCCTTGTTAACTTGAATGAAAATAAGTAGATTTCATATATATATATATATATAGATAAATAAAGTATCATTATTATGTCATATATTTCATGATTACTTATTATATATACTTTATAATCATTCTTAAATTGTTAACATGGGAAATGAATCTCATTGTGTCGTGGAGACTGTAATTCGTACATATGCACGAGCGATGATATTGTTCTCATCTTTATTGAATGAAATTGGAGTGGATTATATAATATCTTAGAATCAGTATGATGTTTTAATAATCATATAACATTTTTATTTACACCATTATACCCATCCAAGTTAGGTGGTGGTGGGAAAACTGATTACACAACAGCCTAGAGACGGTATTCCGTACATATGCATGCGCGGTGATTTCATTTTCCGTAGGATGGATAGATGGTGAAATAGGCTTGTTTAATATTTATAATAATATATCAGTATATTATTGATGCTAATGTTACTAATTTATAGTGAAACATCTAATGATGAAGAAGTAGAAGAAGAAAGAAACTTGTGAGAATAGGAAGAAATGATTACCTCTTCTTCGACGCACCTCCTTTATGCTTCATCTTAAGGAACATGAAATTGTCTTTTTAGAAGACCAGAACCTCTAGAATGTTTCTAGGGAAGTGAAGGAGAGAAATGGGTAGGGGTTGGAAGATCAAAAAAGAAGAAAATGGTGTGTAGATAAGAGGGAATGGGTGCCCTTTTTATAATAGAGGAGAGGGGCACCTTAGGAAAAACGTAAAATATTATTTTATAATAAAGACCTATTCGGTTTTTAATAGCTCCAAATTGATTTAGTTCGATGATATGATAGTAATGGGTCGAATTCATCTCAACCAATAGGTTTTATACGAGTTTAGGTTAATATTTTATCCTTATCATTTAGATATAACTCTAAGTTAAATAATTTAACTTTTACCGTGTATTTTTTTTTCTTACACTATATGGTTAATAAACATACTCTATCAATCCAATAGAACCCCAAGTGGTTCATTGTTAATATATATATCCTTATATAAGTTATTTGGCCGAAACATAAATTTTTAGGAATAAAATAACAATGAGTAATATAATATTTGTTTTTAAAAAATATTTTATGTCGATTTTGACACTATTTGGTACATGATTTTTGTGAAAATCATAACAGAATGATTAGTTCAAAAAAATATAATTAAATCAATAATAACATTTCATATTAACCAATTAAATTTGTGACTTTCATAAAATGTCTAAAATTACATATATTTGTGTATTTATGACATCAATTATGTTAATATTTCTTTAATAAGGTAATTACAGCATTAACATTGTGTCATAAATAAATTAAATTATATAATGTCTAAAAATTATAAATAAAATACCATTATGTAGGAAATATATTTATATTTCTAATTAATATTTATATTCGAATTTAACTTATGTATAACCTGATATTAAAGATGTTTTAGTTATTAAACATTGATTTTAACTATTTTAAAAATTCATAAAATAAAATAATAATAAGTGTCCTAATCTAATCCATGTGGACCTAAAGGGTAATATTTGATTCATAAGATTGTTTTTGGTTAAATTACACATATCAAATAGAATTATGTCATGTGTTGGTGTAATAAAAATATCATTTTTACCGTTAATTAACCTATTTACATTTTACCGTGGTAAATAAAAGTAAAAAGTTATCATTCACCAAAAATTATTTTTATCTTATTGAACCACATTTTTCTCCTTGATATTAACTTTGTCTCTCGGATTTTCAAAATTAAACTCACAGAAGCGGTAAAATTATGGTTTATGTAAATTTTCAAATTCTCTTAGAAGGTGGGTAAAAGGCGGTGAAAAGTTAAATAAAATTTTTATATATCTAAAATAATTATAAAATGACTCAAATAAATTACATTGAACATATATATATTATATGTATCAATTTTGACCTAAAATAAATTTAAGTAAAAAATAAATAATTATTTAAATAAAAAGTCGGTTTTTAAATAGTAACCCAGTGTTTTCACTATTCATCAAAAATTGAATGTTTTCAGAACAATTCCAAAAATTCAACCTTGGCTAATTTTGATATTATGAATCCAAAAATGAAGTCCATTTTGAAAGATAAAATTTATAATATTTCAAAAAGTTGGTATTACAATTCATAACAGCTAGTTCATAATAATATTATAATAATATCTCATTTAATGAAACTTGGTATTGCGTACTACACATGCTATCGAGGAAGGTCTGGATTGTGTGTAATGTAATACAATTCACGTATGTTTGTAGTGAAAGCTCTGTTTGGTGTTTCTTATAACATAATCAAAACATTTTTCATTTATACATTAAAGAAATCTATACTTAATGTTGTGCAGAATAATTTCCACAAAACGAACTTGAAATTGTGTATAACACAAGCCAAGAATAGTGTTTCATATACTGGAAGCTAATACGATGTTGCGTATAGTAAAATATCATTTTTTTGTTGTGTATAATAGAAGACATCAATGAAATTAAATGTAATATAACTCATAAAATCTCGTGGTGTTACATTCTACCCCCCTTAAACTGAATTTCACCCTCGAAATTCATCGAGGTTATAAATGGTTTATTAATTCCGAGTTTCTTTCATGGAAACCCACATCATAAAAAATAATACTAAAACATACTTTTAAAAATGAATGTTATAAGAAAAACTGATACCCAAAATAACTCATCACATGTGTTCCCACATAGGAGATCATAGGTGAAAATATGGACATTGAAGATAAATCTAACTGTCATGTTCTGATGGAGAGTGGTAGAGAACAGATCTATGAAAAATCCAAGAGTCACAAATCCATAATATTTTGATGATCTAAGGCACCATCTGATTCCTCAGATATGTGGGCACTAGGACAACATTTTTGGTTTTCAAGATCATTTCCCTAATATTGAATTTTTTTGAATTAAAATAAATACTTACATGATTTTGGTACAATCTCACTGTTGTTTGTGCCATGAACAATTTCCACTTCACCACTTAAAGAAATGATGTTGAATTTTTCTTCCATGAAGTGTTAGTAGATCATGCGATATAATGATAGGTCATTCCTTCTGTCTCGAACATATGGTTAGCAAAAGTTTTATACATAAGTCCATCTATGGTGAGACTAATCGTATATGGTTCCTAAAATGGAATTATTCTTCGTATATCATACCACATAATAAATTGAAACTAATTTATACTAACCAGGGACTTCCTGCAGGCCAATGGTAGGCGATAAAGGCCTGTCACCCTTCAGTTGTGGGTTCAATTCCCACAACCTTGTCTGACGCGACAGGTTGTCGCCCGTCTTGTTGGTTGTCCCTTTTTCTAAAACTACATTTGTATAACATTCAATAATATCAAAAAAAGTTCTAGCCTTAAACAATACTATCTTATGTATAACATAATGCATTCCAATCTTTAGGCTTATCCAAAATACATCGGTCCAAGCTCATAGTATAAATAAAACGATTACTTGAAAGTTAATATAATAAGAACGTGAATACCATCATTTATCCCCCATATATCATACGATATCTCTTGGTGGTCACATTCAAGACTTGTGAATACCTTAATCAAGAACTCTCTTGAAAAATAAATTATCATAGAACCATAGTGAAAACATGAATGACTTCAAAAGGTAACTCTTTCCACATACCAAAATACCAAAAATTCTATATACTCAAACCATGATATCACTTTGTCCTTATATTAGTTAGGAGCTCATTAATACTATCAAACATTTAATTATCTCCTTATCCCTTGTTTATGCACATATCATCTACCTTCCAAAAATATATTAATAACCTTTCATGGTTACTGGTATGATTCAACATATAATTTCAAATAACATAAGAAAAACAATACTGTAACAGTCCTTATATGTGTCTTTATTCCATGGTACCATTACTTATACAACATAACTCTTGATAAACACAAATTATTCCACTACCTTCATAAACCATTGACCATGATTCAACACTTCATTCATCTCATATATCATTTTTAGTCTCCTCATAATCATCCACATAAATAATACCCATATGACCATGCTGATTCTCTTCATGAGATTTTCCCTTAGGGAATTAGTTTGCATAATGCCCATACATTTCACACATAAAACAATTAACCATAGTTGATGTCATAGAAATACAATTATACTTGTATATGGTGTTATCTGAACCTTTTCCTTTACAATTACTGGCTTTTGTCCTTCTTTTCCACACCCAAAGATTTTTCTAGTTCCTTTGAAACATTCTCCCTGATTCCTCTTCCCACATTATTTACATAAGGGTAATTTAACTTTCATTCCTCTATGATCATGAAACTCTAACTTTCTCTTATTAGCTAAGTTGGTAAACTTACCAAAGTTGAGATAATTGATCACATTATTAGATTTCTGATTAGGAATAATAACAATATGTGGACTTCCAGATCCAATATCATTTGGTTTCTCATGAAGAATATCATTCCATTGTCCATCATATCCTTCATTATCGTGAATCATCCTATTTCCAACAATTTTTTAAAACCCAAAAAGAATATTGTGAGAGTCAAAAATCATAATCAAGGGGGAGTACCTTCAATATCTAACATATTAGGATTAATTCTAATATCGTTACCGTAATTTTAAGACTATAACCTATACGTATACTTATCCTTAGGGACATCCCGAGACATACCTTAAAATATCTATAAGGATTTCAATAATGTTTTCGCATCCTAGTTTCCAAAGGTTAACTAAACCTTTCCTATGATACCAACTGTATATACCCAAATCTTGATGTACATTGAAATTACATTACTTTTTCATAATACTTAATACATAACAAAAACATACACCAAAAGACCATAATAGTTTAGTGTCTTTGGAAACTTTGAACATAATATTCTAATCGTGGTGAATTATCTTCAACATCTCCCATAAAGATCTTCCACTTTTTTACCAAAAACGTTTCTTTATATCCTGGGGAAAAACATAAAAAGGGTGAGCTCAAATGCTCAGTACGTGAAAGCATAGAGAACATAAAATAATCCATAAACATTTGAATTCAAAAATGTGAACATAACATCTAAACATCATAATCTTGATAAAAGACATAAATCTTGGAAGTATGTAAGGCATATATCATAAATGAACATCAATAATGATAAAATATAATGGTAATAAAACGTGTAATTGTGGAAAACCATTATGCACATGATAATATTTCCATTGTATCCAAGGAAATCCTGCCATGACCATATTAGTGGAGAAAGTTCCTTTCTGAATCGAGTTCACTCCACATTCTAGTCCTCTATCACTGAACCGAATTAACTTACTGTTCCACCCATAACTATCGCATGAGATATAAATCATTACCCAATGAATTTGAGGGAGATATAGGTCCCACCCATCTCATAATAAAATCATTATTTCGTGTGCCACAAATTCATAAATCATACATCATAACATAACCCATATAATAGAATGGGATTCTTAAACATCATGTCATCATAACAAAATCCATATAAAAAAAAATAGATATCATTTAATCATAAGAAAAATTAAACCATGTAAATAATTGAGACGTTATACTCAAACCATAAACATATTAAATAATTTCATTTTAGATGGAAAATAGTGTTGATAAAACACATGAATTGAATTCTTGAGGAATATATCCTTTCTATTTCAAAAACATATTCTTTTCTCAAAATTCCATTAAATATTAAAACAAAATGCTTTTTTTGAAAGTAGTCATGAACTCTTTTAGAGTAATCTTCATGAAAATTAGGCTTTATGAAACCCTAAAAATCTGTTTATACCGTATATGTTAAAAAAACATTCTCCTCATACTTTTGTCGGAAAAGTCAAAAATTTCCTCGTGTGGTAAAAAAGTAAGATTCTTTTCATAACATGTGGTAAATTTAAAAATTGGGTAAAAAGGACTTTAAAAATACATGAAACCATTTTTATAAAATAGGGACATGATTGATAAATATAACCCCATAAATACTTATGAATAAACAATCTCGGATAAAAACAAGATTGGAAAAGTTATCCCTTACATTAGGTCTGATAAGATTAGTACGTTTCTAAACCTCATGTATATGGATTTGAATAATGTCATTGACTTATTACAAAATCATATTCATTGTTATGTATCATATATGGTTCACTTATGACTTTATATTACCCTTTCTTTTGCAAATTTAATGTTAAAGAAGCGTTTTGGGTAAAATCGTTTATTTATCGTACGTGTTTGAGCTTGTTGTTCTGGATATTATTATTACTTATATCATTATTTACATAGTTCCAGAATGTAAATCATGAATTATATAACATATATATTCAATATATATATATAATATATAGATTAATGAAATGAAATACACTGTTCATGGAGATGGTAGAACGTACGTATGCATGAACGTTGTTTTCCTTTCCTTGTTGACTTGAATGAAAGTTTGTAGATGTCCTATATATATATATACATAAATCCAGTAGCATTATTATGTCATTTATTTCATGATTACTTATTATATATACTTTATAATCATTCTTGAATTGTTAACATGGAAAATGAATCTCATCGTGTCATGGAGACGGTAATCCGTACGTACGCATGAGCGATGATATTGTTACCATATTTATTGAATTGAATTGGAGTGGATTATATAATATCTTATAATCAGTATGTTGTTTTAATAGTCATATATATTTATTATTTACACTATTATACCGATCCAATTAAGGTGGTGGTGGAAAAACTAATTACACTACGGCGTGGAGATGGTATTCTGTATGTACGCACGCGTGGTGATTTCGTTTTCCGTAAGATGTATAGAAGGTGAAATTGGGTTGTTTTATATTTATAATTATATATCAGTATGTTAGTGATACTTATGTTATTAATTTATAGTGAAACAACTAAATATGAAAATGTAGAAGAAGAAAGAAACTTGAGAGAATCGGAAGGAATGATTACCTCGTCTCCGACAAATCTACTTTATTCTTCCTCTAAAGGAAGTAGAGATGGTCTTTTGAGAAGAACAAAACCTCCAAAATGTTTCTAGGTAACTGTAGAATAGAAATGGTCAGGGGTTTTCGAGCTTCAAGGCTCAAATGGGTGTGAAGAGAAGAGAAATGGGGTGCCCTTTTTATAAGGGAGGAGAGGGGCACCTTAGGAAAAACTTAAAATATTATTATATAATAAAGTCATATTCGGTTTTTTATAGCTCCGAATTGATTTATTTCGAAGATAAGGTGGTTATGGGTCCAACCCCTCTCAACCAATAGGTTTTAGACAAGATTAGGTTACTATTTTATCCTTATCATTTAGATTTAACTCTAAGTTAAATAATTTACCTTTTACCGTTTATTTTTGTTTTCTTACACTATATGGTTAATAAAATTACTATAACAAGCCAAAATAACCCAAAGTTGTTCATTATAAATACATATATCCTTAATTAAGAAATATGGCCGAACATTACATATTTTGGAATAAAATAACAATTAATAATATAATATTTGTTTTCAAAACAATTTTATGTCAATTTTGACACTATTTTCTACATGATTTTGTGAAAATCTTTATAGCATGATTAGTTCGAAAAAATAAAATTAAATCAATAATAACATTTCATATTAACCTATAATATTAGTGAAATTCATAAATGGTAAAAATTACATTTATTTGGGTATTTCAAACATCAATTATGTTAAGATTTCATTTATAAGGTAATTAATGCATCATCATTGTGTCATAAATAAATTAAATTATTTAATTTCTAAAAATTATAAATAAAGAAAAAATTTGTAATAAATATTTTTATATTTCTAATGAATATTTATAATAGAATTTATCTTATGTATAACCCCATATTAAAAATGTTATAGTTATTAAAGATTGATTTTAACTATTTTAACTATTCATTCAATAAAATAATAATAAGTGTCCTAATCGAATGCAAGTGGACCTAAATGGTAGTATTTTATTCCTAAGGTTTTTTATGGTCTAATTAAACTTATCTAATAGAATTAGGACATGTGTTAGGGTAATAATAATATCATTTTTACCATTAATTATCCTATTTACATTTTACCGTGGTAAATAAAAGTAAAAACTACTATTCAAGAAAAATTATTTCTATATTATTAAACCACATTTTACAACTTGATATTACCCGTGTCTCTCAGATTTTCAAAATTCCACTCACAGAAGCGGTAAAATTATGTTTTCTGTAAATTTTCAAATTCTCCTAGGAGGTGGGTAAAAGACGGTGAAAAGTTAAATAAATTTTTTATATATCTAAAATTATTATAAAATGAATCAAATGAATTACATTAAACTAATATAGGTATTATGTATTGATTTTTACCAAAAATAAATTTAAATAAAAATAAATAATTATTTAAATAAAAAGTCGTTTTTTAAATAGTAACCCAGTGTTTTCACTATTTATCAAAAATTGAATGTTTTCAGAAAAATACCAAAAATTCACCCTAGGATAATTTCGATATTAAAAATCCAAAAATAAAGTCCATTTTGAACGAAAAAATTTATAAAATATCAAAAAATGGCTATTACTTTTCATAACTGATAGTTCATAATAATATTATAATAATATCTCGTTTTGTGAAACCTGGCATTGCATACTACACACACTATCGAGGAAGGAATTGATTTCGTGTAATGCAAGACACGTTAGGGATGCGTGTAGTGAAAGCTCTGTTTAGTGTTGCGTATAATATATTCAAAACATTTTTCATTTATACATTAAACAAAATCTATACTTAATTTTGTGTAGAATAATTTCCACCAAACAAACTTGAAATTGTGTATAACACGATCCAAGAATAGTGTTGCATATACTAGAAGCTAATATGGTGTTGTGTATAGTACACACTAATATTGGTTTAGTGTATAATAGAAAAATCATAGAAATTAAAAGTAATATATCTCATAAATTCTCGGGGTGTTACATTTGTTGATAATTTTTCATAGTTAACTAGTCTGATGACTATGTTAACTAGAAAATGTGTTAAGTTCATTTGGATAGAAGAATGTGATGATTGTTTTCAGGAACAGAAAAAAAGATTGGTGAATGCTCTAGTTTTGGCACTGCCATCCAGAAAAGGTGAGTTTGTTTTCTACAGTGATTCTTCATGTAAAGGACTTGGATGTTTCCTTATACAGAATGATCAGGTAATTTCATATGCTTCACGTCAGTTGAAACCTCATGAATTAAATTACCCTACACATGATTTGGAATTTGAAGATGTTGTTTTTTCATTAAAAATTTGAAGGCATCATTTTTATGGAGTAAAATTTGAAATATATACTGACCACAAAAGTTTAAAGTATATATTCACTCAGAAATAATTGAACATGAGACAGAAGTGATGGCTGGAATTAATCAAGGATTATGATTGAACGATCCATTAACATCCGGGAAAAGAAAATAGAGTGGTTGATTCATTCAGTTGAAAATGTAATGCTTCATTAGCCATGTTACGTTTGGAACCAGATCCTATGGTTTTTTATTTGATGAAATTTGGCATAGATGTTTTTGGTGCATGAATTCTTCTGTTTTGATTCAGGTGTCACTGAGATCATATCTATCTAACAGAATAAAGAAGGCGCAGAAAGAAGACAGTGAGTTGTAAAAAAAGATAGGGTTGGCTTAGAAGGGTAAGTTGACTGATTTTAACGATGATAATGATTGTGTTTTGAGATTTGGGAAGAGGTTAAGTGTGCCTTGTGATTCATAGTTGAAGAAAGATTTGTTAAGTGATGCTCATTGTTATCTATTTTCAATTCATCAAGGAGGTATGACGATGTATAAAGATATTCGAGATTATTATTGATGGGATGGAATGAAATGAGATATTTCTGATTTTACAGTGAAGTGTTTGATATTTCATCAGGTTAAAGAAGAGGGTCAGTTACCGAAAGGCTTGCTTCAGTCTTTACTAGTGCCCGAGTGGAAATAGAAAATATATCCATGGACTTCGTTGTGGGATTACCAATGACATCTCGAGGTAATAATGGAATATGGGTTATAGTTGATCGATTGACTAAATCTGCTCATTTCCTTCCTATTCGAGGTACTTTGTCCCTACATCAACTTGATCGGTTGTATTTTAAAGAGATATTCAGGTTGCATGGAGTTCGCCTCTCCATTGAATCTGATCATGATTTCGGGTTTAATTAAAACTTTTGGAAAGGCCGTCAGATGTCATTGATTACTTTTCATGACCCCCTCCCACCAAATATGCCCCTTCTGAGCTGGGAATGGTGAAAGGGAGATAATGACCCACCGAGTGTCGCCTCTAGTAGGCCCCAGAGTGCCGACTAGCACCAAGGTTACGAGTTTTCACAAATATTGGAGGTATTACCCTTTTATTAATTTTGTTTGGGAAATATGACGAGTCAAACACCAAAAGGAAAAGGATCAAATAAATGAAAAATGAACCCAAACCAATCCCACATTCATGTTTAAAAAATTCTGAAACAATGTACAAGTACACGAAAACTCAAAGTGCAATACCAAAAGAAACAAGAGTACAACAACTGCAACAACTCCAACTGTCCCGACTAGTAGGGTCCCTCACAGACCTGGTAGCCCTCCTAGAAACATGAAAGTAAATGTAAGGTGATCATACATATATAATAATTTGGGAAAACAAAAGCTCTCATGCAGAGGTGGGGATACATCGTAATGTCTCTTGAGAAAAACAGAAGAAACCAAAACCTAGTAAGTAATTATATCCACCCAACCTCACCAGCCACACTAACCAAAAAGACAATAATCAAATAGTAGTATATAAGAACAAGAGTATTGGGTACCCCACTCCATGTCCCTCCACTAGCTAGCTACTCTTCCTAATAGCGAACGTCCTGCCACTACCACACTCTTCTCGCCTGAACACACCTGGGCCTCACAAACCACATATCTCGCCCACACACACCTGGTCCTCACAAACCACATATCCTGCCCGCACACACCTCGACCTCAAAAACCAGATATCTCACCCGCACACACCTGGGCCTCACAAACCACATATCCTACCTCCACACACCTAGACCTCACAAACACATATCACATCCCCGCCCGAACACACCTGGGCCTCACCCCAAACATTCTTGGGAACAGTAAACCAGCCACATATCACATCCCCTCCCGAACACACCTGGGCCTCACCATAAAGAATCTTGGGAATATTAAACCTGTCTGAAGAGTCTTGGGCTAAAATCACATCAATCAAAACATACCCAAAGAGTCCTGGGTGTAAGGTCACCACAAGCCATCACAGCCTATGGAAGAAAGAGCAGGAATGAGCTAGTAACTAAGGGGAAAGCACCGTCTCCCATAAAATGGGAGTGTTTGTCACTAAGTGGTCAACATGGGTGGGGTGCGACAAAACACAATGATTCAGATACATATAATTATACCAATCAGACAACACAACCTATGTCTTCTAAACAGAGAACCTGAGCATGTGCCTCGGCACTGCAACTACGAATCATGCATACAACAAACAAACCCAACCCCATTGAGGTTTTCATGTATCAATAGTATTTTTTTTATTAGTTCCTTAACAACTAGGAAATTATCAAACCAGATCAAGCATTTCGTAGAAGAAAACCCTGTTAACCACAAATCATGTTAGATAGAACACAAGCATCACAAAACCAACCTTTTTATCATCAATCAAACCCCATCGATTGTTCCCGTGTTTAATAAATTTTCATTACCCATAATTAATTTATCAAGTTTCAACATTATTTTAATATCACAACTCCTTACTGCAGCCCAGCTACCAGTATAACCACATCTCCACAACCATTTCACAAAACAAGGATCATGCCACATCATTTCCCCCTTTAATAACATTTATTGTAGCCCTGCTTCCCACCCTATTCATAATAACACAAGATTCACCCCCCCCCTCCATCGCACAACACGTAACCAAACCAACACCCACATGTTCATTATTCCATTTTGCTCAACCGGGGTGATCACACAAGGGTTCCAAATATTCCTCTAATCAGCAAACTTTATGTTATTAACCAATCTCCATATTCAACAAAGATTCCATAAAATAGTCTAGAAAGATAGGCAATCATTTAGTTGTGCATGAAAAGGCCCCCAACGACTGTGATTTTTAGTGGGCATAAGCCTATTCAATTCACAACATAATAAAAGGATAAACAACGATAAACATAACAACATCCCCAACCCCGTTCTTTAAGCCATTTATTATCTTTATTTAAACTAGTTCAACAATATCTTGTGAAATCAAGAGGACAACAATCCCGCATGATGAACAAATTAGAGAGATGAAGGTAAAATCCATTCCTCATTGGTTTTTGAAGGAACCCACAACGCTCAAGGAACGCTCAAGGAACCCGAGTCGATTCTCCGAAACCCCGCCTTAGATCTCTCCACCTAGCAAGATCAAGACAAAGACTGATCATATTCGACATCCTCGCACATAGATCTACCCATAACGTGTGTATATCTATGAAACCGATGTAAGAAGAGGAGTATATCTAACAAGATCTATGAATCCAAAAAGAACAATCACATACCTTGAGAAATCAACTTCTAGTTGCGAAGAAAATCCTCCAGATCACCTCTAAAACGCTTGGGAGAGGTTCTTCTACCTCCAAGGAAGGGTAATCCCGAGTTATGGCCGCTTAGGGGCTTAAACAAACCATTTATTGGTAAAAGATTACAGATCCACAATTTTAGAATCTGACATTAAGTGCCTTCATGGATAGTCCATAGGGTTTAGCAAACCGGGCGCTAACCGTGCGTTACCTTCTGCCTCACCAAACACTCCTCGCACATTTAGTCTGCATGGTTAGCCAAACCATGCGCTAACCGTGCATTAGCCACTCCCTCAAAAAACAACCTTGAATGGTTTGGCCGCATGTTTTGACAAACTGTGCGCCTCCCGTGTGAAGGCTACTGCCTCCAACACAAACCTCGCACAGCTTGGCCGCACGGTTTGAAAAACCATGCGCCTCCTATGCGAAGGCCATTACCCCTTTAATTTTTTTATAGGTCCACCCAAATGCACCCTCAAGTCACCTTGATTTCCCAAAACACCTCTAGCCCACATTTTCACAAAGGAATGGACTGAAGTGGTCTGGGTCATTACATCAAATGAATCTCAAAATATTCTCATCTTCGAGAATTAAAACCCCACCCAAAAAAAATGGAATGGTAAAAACAACCACCCCGCAAGATACCTCTCAGGGATCTCTTCATAACAGTAATCCAACCAACAACCCTAATCATATGTGATAGTAATTACTTCTCTTATGTCGAGATATTATCCGCTTTAGGCGGCACTGACTCACCTGCACGGGTTTAATCGCATCCACATTAATGTTTCTCGATTAAGAATTAGATCATCCCACTTCCATATATTAAGTTTTTTCCAACATACACTGCCCCCAACACCATACAACCAACACATTTCCCAAACACATGGCCGCTTTAGGTGGCACTGACTCACCCGCACAGGTTCAATCGCAACTGCATTGATGTGTCTCGATTAAGGATCATGTTTTTCTCATTCCCCACACATCCGGACAAATTACACACTTCCAGATTACAAGTATACAAAAATATCTCATGACCGACAAGCCAATCATTCCATATAACAATGGTACATAGTATAATATCAAAACAAATCTAAGAAGAACAAAGCAAAACAAAAGTCAAAACAACGTCGGGTACTGACCGTGCATCTGAGCCTCCTTTTCCCAAGTTCTCTCCTCGAGGCTGTCATGCCTCCACAACACTCGAACCAAAGATATGGTTCATCCACGAAGCACCTTCTCTTTACGATCCTTGATTCTAACTGGTATTTCTTCGATGTCTGTGTCATCTCCCATGTCTAGCTCTCCCTAGTTGATAATGTGAGAGTCATCGTGTATGTACTGAAAAAGCTAGGAGACGTGGAAGATGTCATGAACCTTCTCCAACTGAGGTGGCATGGCCAGCTGATATGTCACATCGCCGACTCACCTCAGCACATTGAAAGGTCTGATGTACCTAGGGGAGAGCTTACTCCCCTTCCCAAACCACCACTACCCCCGTCGATGGGAAAACATCAAGAACACATGATCTCCCACCTCAAACTCCAAGGGCCTCCTCCAGTGATCAGCATAATACTTCTTTCGGTCTTGATCTACTTTCATCCTCTCACACACAAGATGAACATTCTCAGTGGTGCTTTGTACTACCTTTGGCCCAAGAGCACCTGTCCCACCAACCTCTGACCAGAAAATGGGTGAATGGCATGGTCTTCCATACAAATCCTCAAATGGTTCCATGTCAATAGTAGAGTGGAAACTGTTGTTGTAGGAAAACTCAACTAAAGTCAAGTGTCACACCCATGATCCTCCGAAATCCAGAACGCATGTTCCCAACATGTCCTCCAAGGTCTGGATAGTCCACTCAATCTTCCCATCGGTCTTGGGGTGGAATGCAGTTCTATGGTGTAGCTAGGTGCCCAAAGCATGTTGTAACCACCTCTAGACTCGTGAGGTAAACTGAGTATCCCAATATGAGATGATAGTTTTAGAACTCCATGGAAACACACCACCTCGTCTACGTACCTCTATGCTAAGTTACTCACTATGCTCGACTCCTTAATTTCTATGAAGTGAGCTGATTTTGTTAGTTGATCCACCACTACCTAGATTGCATCATAACCACCCTGAGATTTGGGTAGTACTGTGACAAATTCCATTGAGATGCCATCCCATTTCCACTCGGGGACATCTAAGGGATGTAACAAACCACTGGGGAAACGATGTTCAGCCTTTACTTACTGACATACTAGGAACATAGACATAAAATCGTCCACTGTCCGTTTCACCCTGGGCTACCAAAACTGTTCCCTTAGGCCTCGGTACATTTTTGAAACTCTCATATATACCGCCAAGGCTATGCTATGGATTTCATGGAGATTTCCCTCATGCATCGCCTCTGGAACAAGCAAACTTCCATGAAAAATCATCTAATGTTGGTTGTACTATGACAATCCTTCTAGGGCATTTCTCGGATCGATACGATCCCACATTAGTTCCGCCTCAGATTCTCCCCACCGAGACTCTTCCACCTTCTGCAACAAGGAGTATTGCACCGTCATCTGAAACAAACATCCTCCAACACCCTCTACCCTTGCATCCAAGTGCAAGTCATCCAACTCTCCTGTTGCATTCCAAGAATTGGCGGATTCCTGAACCCCTTCCTTATGCGACTTCCTTCTCAAGACATCAGACACAACGTTGCCCTTACCTTCAGTGTAAGAGATCTCGATGTCATTGTCTTAGAGAAACTCAACCAAACTCTACTTCCATAAGTTTTGGTCATGCTGGGAGATGATATAACGTATGCTCTTATGATCTGATAAGACCACAAAGTTATCCCCAAAGAGGTAATGTCACCACAACTTCAGAGCGAACACTAATACTACAATCTCTATGTAAGGGGTGTCATAGTTACGCTCATGAGGGCGCAACTTCCTAGACCCATAACATATCATGCCCTTCTTCTGCCTCAGTACGCACCCAAAACCAAGGCCAGAAGCATCACAATACACCTCATACAAAATATGTTCCTCTAGAAACCTGAGTACTTGAGCACTAACCAAAATCTCATTCAGGAAGTCGAAATCTTTCTGGAACTACTCTCTCCATAGGAAGACCTAGTTCTTCCTAGTCATAGATGTCAATGGGGAAGCAACTCGAGAGAATTACGAAACAAACCTCTGATAATAACCTACCAACCCCATGAAACTACAAACTTATGCCATGCTCCTGGGTTCCTCCCAAGAAAAAACTTACTCTACCTTCGACGGGTCCACTAACACTCCATGCTAAGACACCATGTACCCAAGGAAGTGAACTTCTTACATCAAGAACATACACTTCAACAATTTCCCATAATGCTGGTGGCATCGATGGACTTCCAAGAGTGCCCTAAGATGCCCAACGTTCTCCTCATCTGATCTTTAGTGTATTTGGATGTCATCGATAAACACAACGACGAACCATTCCAGAAACTCTTATAAGACAAGGTTAATAAGTCCCATGAACAGAGTTAGTGCATTCGTAACTCTAAAAGGCATCACAACAAACTCGATGTGCCCATACCTGCACCTGAAATCCGTATTCAAGATATCATTGTCCTTTACACCCAGCTGGGGATATCTTGATCATTGATCAATATTAGAAATCCAACCTGCTCCACTCAGCAGGTCTTAGAGATCATCTATCCTTGGATGGGGGTAACATTTCTTGACTGTTACCTAATTAAACGTTTGGTAGTCTATGCATAGCCTGAGCCCACTATCTGATTTCTTCACAAGAAAAACTAGAGCACCCCATGGCGACATGCTGGGTCAAATAAAATCCTTCTCCATCAGATTATCAATTTGAATCCACAACTCCTGCAACTCCAAAGGTGCCATCTGATAAGGGGCCATCGAAATCGAATGGGCACCATGTTGTATGTCTATCCTGAACTCAACGTCATGTCGGGGGGGGGGGGGGGGTCGAGTAACAAACTCCTCAAGAAAAACATAGAGGAAAATTCCAACAAACTCTGGAATATCCATCATCTCGGTATCAGATGACCCAACTGATAACCCACCTAACAAGGAAAGTGGAGGCTTCACATGCTGGCATCCCACCTGATAGCTCCTCTCGCCAACAAAAGCTACACAATTCCCATCCACGTCGGAGAAAACAAATCTTCTTCGGATGTAGTGGATAATAGAACTAACAGAAAACAACCATTTGATGCCTATGATGACATCGTAGGGATGGATATGTAGTAAAAGAAGATCCCCACTAGATCGATGAGGTCCCAACGCCAGCCCACATCCCTGACAAACACAAGATACTCTGGTCTGACCTCCAACTGGTGTACTCAGTACCAGGGGTATGGAAATTATCTCTACATCTAGACCCAAATAATGTGCTAGATCGGGTGAAACAAAGGAGTGTGAAGCTCCCGAATTGAAAAAAGAAGAAACAAGAGTACTGAAAAAACAAATCGTTCCTCACATCACCTCTGGTACTGCCGGAGCTGCCAACTCAACTGCGCACAACATTCCACCTCCAGCTCCTCTGCCTCTCTGATGTCGACCACCACCCCAACCACACCCTGGTCGAGGTCCCTGAGCATAACCCTGAGGTCAGCCTCCTCATGAAAATTATGCCTGTAGAGGAGGAGGGTCATGATGCTGCTAGAAGGGCCTCGGTAGCAACTGGTGCTGCTGAGGTGGGCGTTGAACCTGCCCAGCTCCACCGTACAGAGCATGGGTCGAGAATCGACTCTGAATGTGCCAAGAAACTCTGCAAGAGAAACACTTCGGCCCTAGGCTCGTGAAAAAGGGATGAGGACCCAAAGATCTGAACCGGTACTGCTGGGGCCTACTCCCCACTGGCATGAATTTGGAAGGTCCTATCACAGGAGACCTGCTGCTGAATGCCTTCCCTTTCGACGAACCCGGCTAGATACCCTCTCGTGGTGCACCTCCCTACGAGTGAATCCTCTCTAAAACCTCTGCCTTCTTCTGTTCTTCCAAGTACATCAGAAGGGTGAACGGGGAGAAAGAATACTAGCGAGAAGGATGAAGCGCCTCCTCCTAACGTCTCGCCCAAGACTCCTCATATAGAAAGAGATCAGAATCAAATAATAGGAGACCCTTGAACATCATCCCCAATTATCGTACATACATACTCTCCTGGTGGAGGGAGAGAAACTCTTGCTGCTTCTCTACCTTGATAATGGAGGGAAATAATTCCTCTAGGAACTCCTTCTCAAAGCCATCCCACAGAATCTATACCTCTGACCTCTCCCCGAGGTAGCGCATCCACCACTGACAGGCCACACCTCTCAGCTGACTGACTGCTAGGGGAACCCAGTACACCCTTGGAGCACTGATCAAATAAAAAGATATCCCTATCTCCTCATGAAACACATCCATCTACATATCTAAATTACTACCCTCCGACATCTTGAGTGTTTGTCGCTAGAATGAACATAGAGTCTTCTACCACTGATCGTATTCCGCCTCTAGGTCAACCCTCAACTGATCGACCACCTGAATCTGCTGGGCCTTGACTGTCTGAGTCACCTAGGGATGACGTCCAGGTGCAATAGTTGTACGGTGAACAATGATCACCTAATACCATGTAGTAAGGAAATTTCTCAAGGTCTCATTTTATCACTTTATTTCAATTTCTTTCCCACAACACCCAAATCAAGTAAAACACAAACATTATGATTCATGTACCTTCCCTAGGGGCTCTACCCTGCAATAAATGTAGTCTCACTTGGTCGTTCAGTAGGCTTATAGTCCTTGCATCAGATCACAGGGGGGCATAAAATCCTGTGTCCTAGCTTGTCTTCCCTGGCCTATGTCATGCACCAAGATCACCTAACACAGTTTCCCTACCATCCCACACAATCCTCACTATGCCTAACTCTAGACTCCATCCTATATGTCAAACATCACCTCTGATACCATTCTGTCACGACCTCCTCCCACCAAAGAAGCCCATTCTGAGCTGGCAATGGTGAAAGGGAGATAATGACCCCCCGATTCCCGCCTCAAGTAGGCCTCAGAGTGGCGACTAGTATAAAGGGAATGAGTTTTCACCAATATTGGAGGCATTACCCTTTTATTAATTTAGGGAAATAGGATGATTAAAACACCATAAGGAAAAGGAACAAATAAATTAAAAATAAACCCAATGCAATCCCACATGCATGTTTAAACAATTTTGAAACAAAGTACAAGTACAAGAAATCTAAAAGTGCAATACCATATGAAACAAGAGTACAAAAACTGTAACAACTTCAACGGTCCCGACTAGTACGATCCCGTATAGCCCTGGTATTCCTCCTGGAAACCTGAAAGTAAACATAGTGTGAGCATACACGTATACTCAGTAAGGAAACCTAAAGCTCTCATGCATAGGTGGGGAGAAATCCTAATTTATCGTGAGAACAACAGAAGAAACCAAAACCTATCAAGGGATTCTATCCATCCAACCGCACCATCCACACTCACCTAAAACACAAAACATCAAATAGTAGTATATAAGAACAAGAGTATTGTGTACCCAGCACCATTTTCCCCCACTAACTAGCTGCTCTTCCTAATGGCGAATGTCCTAATGCTACCACACACTTCCCACCCACACACACATGGGCCTTAAAAACCACATATCACATCCCCACCTGAACACACCTGGGCCTCATCCCGAAGATTCTTGGAAACAGTAAACCTGCCACATATCACATCCCCACCCAAACACAGCTGTGTATCATTCCGAAGATTATTTGGAACAGTAAACCATCCTAAAGAGACTTGGGCTAAAATCACACCAATCAAAACCTACCTGAAGAGTCTAGGGTGTAAGGTCGCCTCAAGCCATCACATCCTATGGATGAAGGAGTAGGAATGAGATAGAAACTAAGGATAAAACACCATATCCCCTAAAATGTGAGTGTTCGACAATAAGTGCTCAACATGGCTGCAGTGAGATAAAACACAGAGATACAGATACATATAAGTATACCAAACACATAGGCCAACCTATGGATTCTAAACAGATAACCAGGGCACATTCAACGACACTTCTACAATGATGCATACATACAACAAACAAACCCAATCCCATTTATTTTTTCATGTTTCAACAATATTAGTTTATTAGTTCCTTAACTAATGGCAATTATCAAACCAGATCAAGTTTTTCGTAGAACAAAACCCTTCCCACAACAAATCAAGTTAGAAAGAACACAAGCAACACAAAACCAACCAATTTATCATCAATCAATCCCCATTGGTTGTTACCATGTTTAATTCATTAGTGTTCCCCATAGTTCCTTAATCATCTTTCCAATGTATTTTATTATCACAACTCATTACCGCAACCCTGTTGCCACTATAACCATATCTCCACAACCGTATCACAAAACAAGGATCGTGCAACAACATTTCAACCATTAATAACATTTAATGTATCCCCACTGCCCACCCTATTCACAATAACCTAGGATTCACCACCCCCCCATCACACACCACGTAACCAAAAAAACACCCAGATGTTCATTATTCCATTTTGTTCAACCTGGGTGATCACACAAGGGTTCCATATATTCATTTAATCATCCAACTTTACATGATTAACCAAAATCCATATTCCACATTGTTTCCGTAAAATATTCTAGAAAGATTGGGCACCATTTAATTGTGCAAGAAAATTCCCCAAAGAGCTTGATTTTCAGTAGGCATAATCCTATTCAATTCACAACATAACAAAAAGATAAACAACGCTAAAAATAAAAACATCCCCATCCCCGTTATTTATTCTAGTTATTATCTTCATTTAAACTAGTTCAACATTTACTCGTGAATGCCAGATGACACCTATCCCACATGATGCAGAAATTAGAGAGACGAAGGTAAAATCCCTACCTCAAATGTTTTTGACGGAAACCACAACGGTCATGGAACCCTCAAGGAAGCCGGTTCAATTCTTTGAAACCCCGCCATAGATATCTCCTCCTACCTAGACAAAGACCAAGACTCATCATATTCGACATCCACACAATTAGATTTACCCATAACGGGCATAGATCTAAGAAACCCTTGGAAGAGGAGGAGTAGATCTAAGATGATCTTAGAATCCAATAAGAACGATCACATACCTTGAGAATCCGGCTTCGATTTGCAGAGAGAAGCCTCCGGATCCCCTCCAAAACACTTGGGAGAGGTTTTTCTACCTCCAAGGAAGGGTCATCATCAGTTATGGCCTCTTAAGGGCATAAAAGAACCATTTAGAGGAAGAAGAGTTCAAATCCACAATTTTAGGATCTGATATTAAGTGCCTTCACAGTTAGTCCGAATGTTTTAGCAAATCTTGTGCTAACCGTGCGCTAGCTTCTGCCTCAGAAAACACTTCTCATAGGGTTAGTACCCACAGTTAGCCAAAACGTGTGCTAATCGTGTGTTATTCACTGCCTCCAACACCATCCTTGCACAGTTTGGCCACACGGTTTGACAAACCGTGCGCCTCCCGTGCGAAGGATACTTCCTCCAACAGCAACCTTGCACGGTTTGGCCGCACGGTTTGACAAACCGTGCACCTCCGTGCGAAGGCCATTACCTATTTAGTTTTCCTTAAAGGTCCACCCAAACTCACCCCCAAGTCACCTTGATTTTCTGAAACACCTCTAGCCCCACATTTTCACAGTTGAATGGACCAGAGATGTCCAGGCCATTATAGTACTGTTTAAATTTTAGAACATCTTTTTATCCTCAATCAGATGGGAAATCAGAATAAACAATTCAGACATTAGAGGAAATGATACATGCTTTCTCAATGGATTATCAGAGAAGCTAGGAAGAACATCATTATTTTGTTGAATTTTCTTAAAATAACAGTTTTCATTCTAATATACAAATGGCTCCATTTGAGGCATTATAAGGAAATCATTGTCGAACACCAAATTGTTATGATGATGTTTGTGAAAGAAAGCTGATGAGACCAGAATTGGTAGAAGAGATGGTAGAGAAAGCTCATTTGATCCAGAAGCACATGAGAACAGATGAGAGTAGACAAAAAAGTTATGCAGATAACTGGAGGAAGGATCTTTCTTTGGAGTTAGGTGATCATTTACTTCTCAATGATTCTCAATGGAAAAGTGTGATGCGTTTTGGTAAGAATGGAAAGTTGAGTCCATGGTTCATTGGACCATATCAAATTATATAGAAAGTTGGATCAGTTGCGTATAGAGTGGCTTTACCTATATTTTTCTCCCAGGTAAACAATTTCTTTCTTGTTTCGATGTTGAGAAAGTATATGCCAGATCCATCTCATGTTTTGAGCTCAGAGGTAGTTCAGTTGGAAGATAATCTCTCTTATGAAGAACAACCCATCCAGATTCTTGAACGTAGAGAGCATGTGTTTCGGAATTAGTTAATTCACCAGGTAATGGTTTTGTGGAAACCCATATGGTTGAAGAGACAATGTGGGAATATTAAATTGCTATGAGGGATAAATACCCCCACTTATTTGGATAAGGGAATAAAAATTGTGAGGCCACAATTTCCAAAAGGGGGGAAGGATGTAACATCCCACATAAATGTATAATAAGATATTTTCATATGTATTAATATTTTTGAATTAAATATTAATTTTACTTTAAAAGGGATGTTATGTTTGATAGCGTACCAGATACGCTATAACAAGTTTCCTGGAAATCTTATGGAGCACACTAATAATATAACAATATTATTTTAAATGGAAGTTAACTCCTAGACTTTTTATTGGTGGGAATGAAAAAAACTAACTAAAAAAATTATTATGCCTGATTGCTAAATGTATTTACATTATCCAATAAGATGTTAGAGGATTAAATGTGAATGAATCAAATTTTAAGTATAATTTACATTAAAAGGATGATTTAATGGTGAACCCTATTAAAATATAATTTTGGTTACATTAGTACATTCTATTTGACCAAATTAAATCCTTCTTTTTAATGGGGACATCAAAATCTACTTTGTGTAAAGTTTTGGAATTTTTCCGATAAAGATCAGTTTTTAATGAATAGTGAAAATATTGTATTTTAATTAAAATATATGTTTTAATCTAATTTGTTTATATGGATATATTATCTTTTTAATTGGTTTTAGAGTGTAATTAGAATATATTTTCACAATTTAATCTAATTTTTTCATTGGAATAAATTTCACTTTGAAATTGTACATAAACAAGTATCAATCTTCTGATAGTTATTGTTTCTTTAAAACATGTGATTTGTTTTGACAACAGAAATTAATTTTAAATTAATTAATGAAACATCTATTTTTTCAATTTGTTAAAATAGACATCATTTTTTTAATTCTGAATATCATATAATGCTTTAGCTTAATTATTTGTATTTTTTCTGAAAAATATCAATTTTTTATGAATAGTGAAACCACTTTGTAGAAGATAAAAAACGGACATTTTCCTTTAAATGAAATTTTACCCCTTAGGTGAATTGAATTTACAAAATAATACATACATGGATGTTATTATTTTGAAAAATGTTGTTAAATAAGATGAATTACTTTTTGATGAATAGTAACTTTTGACTTTTGTTTACCGCGGTTAAAGTTAACTAGTATAATTCAAGGTAAAAAGATTATTATAATAATTAAAAATTACCATAACACTTGTCCATAACTTATTGGTTGAGTCATCAATGAAAATGGTCTAATTTGGGTCGATTTTGGGACCCCATGGAGCCCCTTGGGAGTGATAATGACAATTTAGATTAATTAACTTAAAGTAAAGGAAAAAAGAAAAAAGAAAATATCTTTTAGTAATTCAATTTTTACAAGGGGTAATATAAATTATTTTTTTGACTATAAATATTATTTAAAAGAAAAATATATTTCCTTCATCTCTGGAATTTTTTTATAAATTTTATACATAATAAAAACTAAATTATTTATGACACAAAAATGATGCAGTATTTACCTCATTAATAAATGATTTAAATAAATAAAATTATAATGTTTAAAATATTATCCAAAAACTGTAAAATTCCTATTGGATGATTTTATTTCCACCATGAGTCTAATTATCTTCGACTATAATGATTTTTGGAACTTACAAAATCGATGATATGTTTATAATAAATTAATGTTTTCACACTTTCCTAAAGAGCCCCTCCTCTCCCTTATAAAAGGAGACCACTTCAAACCAATTCCACACACCACTCTAGACTTTTGGCTGGTCCTAACTCTGCCAAATTAAGCTCCCAACATACCTCTCTTCCACCTATATGCCTTAACATAGGAATTAGTCACTTAATAAATCCCTTTTGGGTCAAACCAAAGGAAGTTACCCAAATTAAAGGAAACAGTTTCTCATAATTTCTTTTTGTTTCATTTTATTTCTCCAACCCATAAACACTTTTAATTCAGTAATTTTGTAACAAAAAAATTAAACTAAATATAATAAGATGTAGTTATAGGAAATATTATAACTACACTTACACACACCTCCATATAATTTTGGATGAACATAATGATTCTGTGGATGGAAAACTAACTCCTCACTAAACAATGATTGTTCAATTACCTCTTACGGCCTCCCATGGTGGCCATAAGGATGGAACTTTATTTATAGATGATATATATAATTTTTATGATTCCCTTATTCTTATGTACATACCATTTATATCACGCCTTTTGGGTTTCAATAGTAGGTAAATACGATAATCTCATTTGAGGAAGTGCAGACTACCACCCCCTCAATGTGACGTGACTCGTTAATGCCTTCTATGAGATGTATAAAGGATATAGTTAATGATATTAAATATTATATTACACTATAATTATAATATATATATGTATCATTATGTTTTAATTCCATTAAAATTATAAATATAAATGAAAGTAGCGTTCATGCGTACGTACAACTTACCGTCTCCATGAAATGTGAATTTCATTTCTTAGGTCCAAATGTTATCTACTGTTATAAATACATGTATATACTAGATATGTATGATATATATGATATCTAATTGATGAATTCTATTATTTATATAATCAACTATTCCCCAGATGGACAACTAGTAAATATAAGGTGTTCATTTTTTTCTCAACTAACAAATATCGACAAAATGGACGTAATTAAAATACATGATTACATAATGTTTATAACATAGTAATAATTGATATAAAAGGAATAATAAACTTGAAAAAGGTTCTTATCCTAGTAGAAATTAACTATAGTTTATTATTCTGGATATTAAAGAACGAACGGGTCAAGTCGGACATGATGTAAGGGAATTTGTCTCAATCTCCTTTAATTGAGGCATATTTTGTTATAATACACAATTTCCTTTTTTACACATTTTAAAAACATTTTACTTTTCATTTATTTCAATGTGAATCTTTTTATATGAAGTGTTTTACTCAATAAAAAAAAGGAATGTTTTTTTACATAAGAAGTGACAATGACCCTTCCGCCACCGTGAGTTTGATTTGATCTTTGGCTTCCTTAACAAGAAGGAATGTTTTTAAAAGGAAAAATAAAAAAAATACTCTTTTTAAGTATTTTAGTATTGAAAATGATATAGAGAATGGATTTATTATTTCAATATCCAGAAATTATATTTATTTATTACAATGTGGAAATGTTATCTTTCTTTTATTCTTATGTTATGTGTTATGATCATGTTATGGTTATTGGGCATTATTAACGTATCCAGGTGGTTCCACGATAAACATTGGTCGAGTGAGCCCAAGATATCTCTCCAATGGATTGGGTAACGTGAAGGAGTTAAACATGAATGTTTCTCCCAATAGATTTAGGGAATATACTGTGATGGGTATTCCAATGTAACTCCTTCTGTAGCTGTGATAACTACAATGTAAGTATGATATGGATTCCACATGTTACCTTTCTGATTTATGATTTTTATGTGTCATTCATAAATCTTCTGATTTCATGAGGTAATTAATTGAATGCATGTTTTTTTATGTATTTATGAAAAAAAAATTAATTCATTTTTTTATAACCCTTACTGAGCCTTTCATGCTCATCCCAGGTTTTGGAATGTTTTCCCCGAACATAAAGATGAATAGGGGCAAGGAAGGGATAAAAGAAAATATGTGTTGTCTTTAACATGGAACTATACATTACTCTTTTTTTTCAATATTTCACGTTTTGTAAATAAAGAAAATGTGTAGAAGTGTTTACTTTGTAATATTTTGAGATGTAAATGTTATGTCCAAATTCTCTAAAAATCTAAACCTGAAATGATCCTCAATGTGATTTATTCATTTATTTAAATATTATGTAAGGTTTAAGGTCGTGTCCTTATACTAATATTCTACAATAAAGAGACATCTTGATTTAATCATATTTTACAGTCATACTATTGATTCCACTATAACAACATGAGTATTTTAGAACATACAAAAATATATTAGAAATTGTAGTCGGTATTTTAGTATAAGTAGTAATGTATCCATACTATTCAAATGGTGTTCCCTTTTTCCAGAAGTTGAGGGGCCCTAAAATCATAATAGATTGGGCCTTATGGTATAATAAAATAAATGGTTTGTCAATGGCTTGCTTTAAACCATGGAGGGAGGTGTGGTCTATCCTTATCAGAACATGTTTGTGTGAGTTTTTTCCATTTCATGTCTCATCTAAGACCATTTATATATAATAAATCATTTTGAGGAAACCACTTCCATATGAAGAAAATTCATGAGAAATTGAGAATATATTGAAATTAATCTCTTGCATTAATGGATTATAATAATATAATCACAAACACATTTCTTGGGTATTTTCCGATATGATGTTATTATATGAATCATGAAAACATATGTCTCAAGGAATCAGATCTTTACATCCTAAACAAGGAATAAATAAAATGTAGTAATGGGATTCCCCGTATTGCAATTTCATTGTCATCAAAACATCATTTTCTCAATTGTAGGTGAATAAATTTAGATTCATATAGAAATAATTTGATATAAGTATTCTAAAGGAAATATTTATGTTGTTTTTATTGTAATAAGAGTGGATAAGGAGAATTATGTTACATGGTTTTCTAATATATAAATTACTATGGGGGATGTATAAAACCCTAATACAGTTATTATTAATTTATTTTCATATACCATTATAGAAAAAATTTCTTAAAATTTAATATTAAATGTTACATATGTTTTTCGTTGAAAAAATTGGTGTACATGATATAGGGATCAATAAACATACAATAATTGTTTGTATTTCTACATAGTCAACTGACATGACAACTTTAATTGTTGAAAAAAACATAACATTGAACAAAAGAAAGGGTATGCACCTCAAAATAGTTCCCTAATATATAACATTGGGAATGTTGATATATCTAATACTTTACAATAGATAATGAATTAATTTTGGTATAGATTTGAAACTATATTTTTGAAAGATCATAATAATCACACAAAAAATTCCATTGATAACACTGATATCGAAATTAATCCTACCTTAGCTAAACATACAGAAGAAGGGGATCAAACAATGAATGAAATAAATAATTGTCAACATAAAACCATTAAACATAGATATTATAATTTTAATTAAATCATTTATTGATCATTAATATAGGATATTGTGGATAATTCAAAATTTCCTTTGGATGCTGAGCATGAACAAGGCCAAATTTTGGTATACAAAAAACTAGTTTATGTTCCTCAAAAATAAGATTGTGTGTTCCGATCTCCAAAAAGTTTACTATGTATTAATTAAAAATTCATATATAGACATAATAATAATTAATACATTTTTACAGCAATATATTTGATATATTTTTCATCAAGTATGATTAAACATGCAGTGTGTCCCCCACCTATTAATTAGGTAAAGTATAGTCCAAAAGAACACAAAAATACTAATATAAATAGTAGATGATAATGCTCTATCTGAAAAATCAAATAAACATAATGTTATAAAATTTTCATGTTCCTAAGAATATACCCACCATCATATCCTCTTGAAACATCACTGACTCCCATAATCCATTGTTGATTGGAATAATTAAACCAGTAATGATGAAGTAAATCTTTAAGACCATAAACTATGATTATCTAGGATACTCATTGCTATTACACAACTATTATGACTGTTTAGGGAAACTGTTTGAGAGATTAAATGTGAAGGTGTATATTTTTTTTGTACATATCATATTTCAATAGGTTTTATATAAATTATCTTGAATCATAGTGTCATTTTCTTCTCAATTATCTATTCCAGCACATTATAAATATGTAAATGGGAATTATAGAATTATATGGATAATATATGTAATAATTTAAATCAGAAATAGATATTGACTAGGTATTTAAAAACTATTCTAAGTACTATCATTACTATTTTTTATAACATTAATAGAATAGACTATAAGAATTTGTTTCATGAAGTGACATTTGTGACCTTATTTAATTCATTATTTTTGGAGAAGAATTTACTTGGGGTAAATAAATAGTTAATCATAAGATGAAACATAAACATGGTAATATTAATCTTCACAATAATGTTAATAGTCCATTTATCAATTTCTTCTAGTTTTAAACATCCTTGATTAACCCCTAATAATAATACTCTCATTGTTTAAGATGATGTAAATTATAATTGGTTATCCCCTTTATATTTTAAAATAAATAATATGGGGAATACTATCACTCAATGAATTTAAATAGTCACTAATTTATGGGAAACAATGTGGAATGATTATTCTATTATGATCCATACTATGAAATATTAAAATACAGAATCAATTTCATGATACTAGATCATATCATCATTTCAAAATTAGATGGTGACATTATGTTAGATGAATATGGTCTATCTTGTTCCCAAATTTAAAACTAATTCAAAATTTTCTCATCACTCAAGGATTTGAAACTACTTTTCTCGAATGATAGCTGTATGAAACACAATTATATGTTTATCAAGAATCATTACAATTTCAAATATCTCCATGATGGTTATAGAAAATCTAGTTTATTTTTATTTCTTCACAAAGAGATATATGTTATCAATTAAATCTATTATATTTGAAGTGGTAATTTTTTTTTAAAATCATAATTATTTATTTTAAATATAATAATTAGCTACATTGAAATATTATATAGTTATTAAAGGGAATAATGTTTTACCTCATCTAATTGATAGTATAAAAATGTTGAATATTATTATAATTAAATCGTAAAAAAAGTACCATTAGTGGGTGAAATTAACTATTCTATTTTTAACTAAATATATATTTTATATAGGTGTATAAAAATAATTTCATCATTTTGGCCTCAATTCCAAATGTTATTGATTCTAATTTCATTTATGAATTCCATGAAAAAAATACTGTAACTGATATAATGTGTGACACCCACCTAAAAATATCAACTATTTTAGTTTTTCCCATGGAATATAAACGCTCGTCCAATGATCAAGTTGAAACCAAGTACTTATGTAGTCTTAATCCATACAATTGTGAGATTATTCATTCAAATCAAAGTCAAAAAAATATTTTATATAACCGATGAATTCAAATTTTTCACATCATATTGTTCATATATTAATCAACACAAGGATGTATTAAAATATTCCATGGATAATCATGTAAAAAATTCTCATTAAAATATATCATTAATAATAATCTAGGTTGATTTCAGCAACAATATATAAAAAAAATTGAATACACACACTAGAGATTCATTGATTCATATTCCTAACACTCCCATTCATAATAAGATCATTTATCCATCCCAACATGATCCATTTAATGTCTTGTGGTAAACCTATAAGGATACATATGGTCTACATTCACACTAGTGATCCCATACTGGGTTGAAATAAAACATATTTTTAGGGTCCCACCAAGATCACCTAGTATAAATAGTTATATTCATGTAGGAATGAATAGATATAAACATGTCACAATTTTTTGTTGGTATTCATGTTCTTATAAGAACACCCTAAATCCATACACAATGAGTTAAGAAGTTCAAACAAGGACACCAAGGAACTTTAATATATTGTAGCAATCAATCTCCCTCATGATTTTCAACTGTAAATAAAATATTTAAGTATATAATCATTTTACTTGAGTGGATATATGATTCTTTGAATAGATATAATTTTTTTTGAAATGACGAACTGATTAAAAAATCTTTTCTATTATGGGATAAAAATTTTGACAGCAAGAATAATTTTATGAATCATTTTTGTATCATTTTTGAATTATTTTTTGGTGAATGAAATATTGTTGTGATAACATTTATGTAATTAGAAGGATATAATAAGTTATTTTAAGAGATAGAAAATTTGGTAACTTGTGTTTGGATTTCTACGAGTAGCATCAACTATATGGTGCAAGGGAGTGACATGTATGTGCCTAACGTATATTGTATGATCTGTTATTAAAACGCCGCCATGTAGTCAATGCATCCCACTATCCAATTGATATCACCTAGGAAGAGATTTCATGCTCATTGATTCCAATATCCTTGCCAGTGGATCATACTAGTTATTTTTTCCTATTCAAATTGAATGTCAAAAGAGTTATTGTTAATGTAAACCAGATCTCTTACTAGGAATTGTATGACACATTATGAAGAACATTGATTCCACAATTTTCCCATAACTTTTGTAGGATATAAATAAACGATCATAGAGTCTTGGGGAATTAAATTATATAAAAGGTGGATAGAAGAGATAAAATTATGTTCTAGTGAATAAATATCCATTATTTTCAAATACCCATCAATAGGAAATTTTAATTAAAAAATCTCTTTGGGAATCTCATTCCATTACCTCTGAAACCATCATATAAGAATATTATATCAATCTCAAGATTGAATTTATCATCTTGTAATTGATTTTCATCAAGAAAATGTATCTCTTATGAACCACATTTCTATCAATAATGTTTATAACAACAAAATGTGGGATGGGTTATGACATTTGGTAAAGTGAATGAGTTCAATTTCATATTAATAAAAAAAATTAAACGGTTCTTGGTTTCATGACCTTCATTATAATGAATAGTGAAGTAACATAATAATCTCATCATTTTGGATGAGAATTTGGGGCTCACATTGATCTATTCCAAAAAACCATTATCAAATATATCCCTCCAAACCTATACCTACATTATTGAATAATAATTTTACTAGACTGGAAAATCACATTATTTTGATATCCCAGACTCCACTATTCTGACTCACTTATATAAAATTGAAATTATTATTTATATCTCATATTTAATTTATTTGAGTATCATATCATTCATAATAATGGTAATTGATAATTAAAAACTAATACTAATAAAAATATCACATTAATTTATTTTAAATTCACAAATTGAATTCTAATATTCCATTATATTTACTAAATATTTTATTTCATCTTCTTATACAAACACTACATCATTATTTATAATAATTTTTTTAATAATTTTTTTTTTATTTTTTTGATTATTCACCTCCCATGTTTTCCAATCATACTGTAAACATGAGTTGGTATAATTTGGTGTATTTGTGTTTTCTGAAAAATATAATTTCCAATAAAATTAAATAAAATTTTTATAATAGATTTTCATTTTGTTTTATGTTAAAATATTTCTTTTTTGTAAATGTTAATCAATTTCAATGAACACTTTATTTTTAAAGCAATATTTTTCAAACCATCAGGTTTCTTCTGATGGAAAATTGTAAGGGCTTACACAATATATTGATTTCAAAAACTATAGTTATTAGAAGAATATTTTGGCATCTGTTAATATATATATTAGAGATCATATATGTAATTTTTTTATACCATGTTATATTATTACTAGTGAAAAAGAAGAAAATAGACACCATATGATATTTATTATTTAGAATTTGATTGTAATGTAATTCAAGTACTACATCATGAATTAAAACGAATTGAATTAAATCATGTTTATATATGTAAAATGACTGATAAAATCTAGAAAAGTTTAAATTTAACACATGATTAGGTTAAAAAAGGTATTTACACTAGACTTTATAAGTATAGAAATGATTTTTTAAATTTTAGTTTCAATCATAAAAAATACATTTCAATGATGTTTATGAATTTTAATGAAATTTGAAATGATAAAAAGTCTCTTTCTGGATATTTGTGAACAATATCAAAAATTTAGATGATTATCTGGGTATTTCATAGATCCTGGGTTCTGGTGGTAATGTATATATAAGAAGAGAATGATGTTAGGAAAGGGATGTTTAAGAGATCATCATATATCTAATGATATATGAAATCAAAAATGATTTATAATGTTAGAAAAAATATTTTTATTTTACATAATACAATTTTTTTGAAATGTTATTTATTATGTTTATTCATCTGATACTAAATATGAAGAAGAACAATGGTTAAAATATTTATATAAGTGTGTGGAATATAATAATTCAACCGATAATTCCAGGAAGGAAAACAAAGACTGACCATTACTGACTTGTAAAAAATGAAATAGGATAGGAAATATTATTATGGAATATGCCATTAATATAATAAATATTAAATAATATAATGGATATATGAATTTTATTAATGTTTTTTACTAGAGTTACAGACATTACTCTCATGACTGAACCTACTCAAGAAAATTATTGGATAAATTCTCTTAGAAAATCTCGAGATAGGTTACGCGGTTAGTACTCATGTTTTATATTCTTCCTATCACAATTCTTATCATTCCTCCAATTACCATCATTCCTAATAGTCTTCATTATCATATAGTTACTAATAAAAAATTCATATATTTTATTAATAACATATTTTAAAATACAATAAAATCCATTATATATAAAAAATGGTCTTAATTTAAATGATCAAACATATAACTAAAATGATCCGGATTCTAATTAATATAATGTTTATTTTTACAAAATTCATTGAACAAAACATTTTGAATTTAGAATTGTGAATAATAGTGAATAAACATACTATTATATATTTCTCCCTTGGTGATAAATTAATAGATATGATTTTGAGCTATAAATTGTATATTAAATGTATCTCTGGAATTGGTTTGTAAAAACAAATTTATTTCCAAAAATAATTATTTTTAGTACAGTCCATAAGAAAAAATTTAAATTGTTGTAGTAATTTTTTTAATCTTATTTCCATTTTTGATTGAAAGTATTGAATATTTTAATGAATAAAATTTAGTGCTATTTTATCCATGGATAAAACTATAAATTTTTTTTCAAAATATGTATGGATACCTTATTATACTGTGTCTAACATTATGAAAACCATATTTTTTTTACCTAAATGACCTCACATTTGATATCATGCTAGTATATTCAACATGATATTTAATGAAATATCATTAGGTTTATTTTTAATGATATGGGCGATCAATCAAGAAGGATATAGTTTCAAATCAATGTTTATTGCCTCTAAATGTTTTATACAACAGCAGTCTAGAAATAACTATCAATGATTTTACATTATTATATTGAAATTATTTATTTATTTTTTCTCAGAGTCTCTCATATATTGAATATTTCATTTCCCCTTTTGATTCACTAGTTGAGTGGATCTCCATTTTTTAATCCTAAAATTATTAACTAATATAATATTAATATAGTGGAATTTTTCTTGGTATCAATGATTCATCTTAACTATCATATATATACATCCATATATGTTTATTATGATATTTTGAAATAAATAAAATAATATCTGAATTTTTTACATTCAATTGTTTATTAAAAAATTAGATAAGATTGTTTTTTCAATTTAATTATTTTTTATTAAATTTCTCTAACTTCTGATTTTTTTGGAATAATCAATCACCTATTCATTAACATAAGCATTCCAATTTTATCTTATTCTATTATTGAAATTCAATTTTAAAATTTATTTCATAAATGTTTCCCCTAATTATCATTTCTAAAATTATGGGATTTATTTAAAATAATTTTTTAAAAATAATATTTTGTATACCGTTACACAAATAATTTTCATCATGACAATCAGAATGGGGTGGAATGTTATTTATTATCAGTTATATTGGTTTAAATTTGTGGTTATAAGGGAAAAAATTGTTTTATTATCGAGGATAAATTTTTTAATTTTTTCTAATATGGAGAATGAGATTATTTTAATCATGACACGTTGATACATGTTTACTTCATGATAATATTGAATCTATTTTTTAAAATATCTTGAATTACATTGAATATATCAAAAATAATTTTTTATTTGATTCACTCCATATTCAATTGATATATTTATATATGCATTAAATTTTTGTTATCATTTAAGATAGGGAGATTGTGGTAACTCTTCCCTCATATGTTTACATGATCCTAAAAAATCATATATGTTTCTAATATTTTAATTTTATTGAATTACAGTTATAGTTTTTACTTATCATGTTGTCAAATTGATGAGATAAATGTTGTATATTATCAACTGGAGAAGGAAAATAATGAAATATTTACCAAATTGAAGAATCATAGTTTGATATTTTTTAATTTTTTAATGTGAATGATATCCCAGAAAAATAATGGAGGATCTAATAATGGATTTGATTAATTGTAAAGGAGCTTAAATGATCTTTAAAGTGTTATAAGAAGCACCATGGATGCACTACAGGAAACATGGTAGCTTTTTCATCATTTAAAAAGTAGATTTAATATTGAAACACTACCAACCATATGTGAAATCTTGGAAAAATATTCATTCTTTGAGTCATCAACAAACCATCTTGTGCTGCATAACAAGTTTTGGTAATCGAACAACACATCAAAAATTGTTATTTTTAGAAGACCTAATATATTATAATTTTTTTGATGACTCGTAATTAATGTATTAAAATTATATAAATTCCTACCTCTTTGGATTATATATATTATATACCATTTAGTCTTGGAAAATAAAAATCTATTTAATGAAGGATTGATCAAGTTAAAATGATTTCTAATGAAAAAAATATCCATCACCCTCAAAGTAAAATCAATATACAATTTCAATTCTCTATAATATATGATCATGTATATCTATTTCTACTTTATAACTCTTCTAATACAGTTCTACCAATATTGATACTTATGGTATATCATTAGTTATAGATTTTTGTAAATAAAATCTACACCACTCCCCACAATTTATAAAATGGATTATCACTATCATAGTGTGGGGGTGATCACATTTATGAAATTGTGGGAGTTTTATTTCATGTTAATTATTGTAAAACCCAGATGTGATTTCTTTATTGAACACTAATAAATTCAATGAAGAAATAAAAAAAACCACTCCACATGATGGAATGAGATATAGGGGAAGACATTGAGATTTTTCCAAACTTAATTATCATATTTCTCACCCCTTTATGATTTTTCATTTCTTAATATTTTATCATTATAAAATAACATCAAATAATACATATACACCAAACTGATATAAACATATTTAAATAACATTTTAATTACGATTTTTTACTTTACATTAGAATTATCTTGATCTCATATATTTAATAATTTCATTTATTTGTAATTAATCTACCACATTCATCATAATAAAAAATTAATTATTGAGTTCATTGATCAATTGTAATTTTTTTTCACAATATCAGTATTTAATATTCAATTTATGCTGCATATACTCGCTATATCTTTTTTATATCATAATTTTTTAATTTCTATTAGAATAATTAATTTCATTATTCTTAATTCATTTCACCCCCCAAACATCATAAAATCATATTATGAAAAATTCAATATCCCTATTTTGGCTCCATGTGGGAGTCCACTCATCACCTCATTCCATTATTGACATAAATTATCACATACCCAATGAATTTGAGTAGGGAATAATCTAGTTCTGTATTTATACCTAAATTGTTAGGATAGTTTTTTATTACCGTGATCATGAATCATGTTCTCACACAAGTTATCCCCACATGAAATACTAAATCTATATCATCACACAAATGTTTGGACTGTTCCATATAATGAATAATCGAATTCATGACCAATTTCACCCAAGTATGTTCAGTTTTCTATTCCATGAACATCACACATAAAAATCCCATATAAATCCTAACATCTAAATCTTCTAATATTTTATTACGACCAAATCACTCTTGGTTGAACCATCATAAATAATCCAACCATTTCACTCATGGATGACTCACCCTTCGCACATAATCCCATCATCATCTAATAGTTTTCTCTCGCTCACCATCTCACACATAGTGAGGAAATGCCACAAGACCCTCCCCCCTTCAAAATCTTTCACTAAAACTGAGAGAAAACATTCACATGTATGAGTAAATATATCTCATAGAACATTATCATCATTATCTATTTATTTATAAATAATATATTGGGTAGGATATAAATGAACATACACCTCTAGGGAAAGTGTAGAAATAGTCACAAGTATAAGGAGGTCTAATGTAATATAAACCATGATAATACCCTCTTATGATATCCAAACTATTCGATTTCAAGAGGATCTCATTCGAGACGTAGTAAATATTGGTGTTGGTCTCAGCCAAGGAGGCAAGGTAGTCCTCTCCATTGTTTCCTTCACGCCATGTGTGATTCTCTTTGATATTATTATTGGAAAACATACACAAGAACATTCAAATGGATTAGGTTATTTTCCCATGGATGGAACCAACACCCTTAAGAGAATTATGAAGAATTAGGGAGTATGTTTCCACATCAGAGAGAAGGATATTAGCATATTGGTAATGAGTGAGGCTAGTAAGAGCGGCCATGGAATCTATCTGGAGAGATGAACAACTGCACATATAATCATAGAAGGCCACAATGACCACAAAATTGTTGTCCCGAACAACCCCACATCCATGAATGGTTCATAGGCATCAGAAACCATATGTAGTATGTTTAAGACCACATGTAGACGGAATCCATCGCACCTAGATGGTTCTTTGTACATTACTCAGTATATGAGAGACTATGGAATATATAATCATGACCTACAATATAGGAGCCTCTTGTCATTCCTCAAAAATCATGACCATATTTAGAAAAAAGTTCATAATACCCAAAATGAAGGATATACCAGAGGAATGTAATCCCCCAAATATTATCTCATTCATGAAATTTCCAATGAAACCAGTGGGATGAGTGGAACACCAGCAAGCGGTATGAATTATCCATGCCAGAGACTCCTGATCCACTGAAAAAAATCTCCGAGATTGAATCCTTGGATAGAGATGAAGTCGAGAATGTAGTAAAAGGAAAAAAAATCATCCAGACCTCTCGTACCCAAGAACATTCAAAGAATATGTGAGCCACCATCTCTTATCGTATATTCCAACAACAACAGCACCTAGAGGCCTAGATGATGATGCAACATTTGATATTGTAATCCAATAGAAGTTAATTGTTTCTAATCTATCAGAGAAAGATTTAAATCTTAATTGTTATCCTCTTTCACCACAGGGTATCATCCCAGCCATTTGAAGACGATTGTGTTGCTGAGAGTCACCAAATGTCCCAGGAAGAGAAATTGCCTGATCAGGATAGATTGAACACACAATTATCTGCCTATTCGGTGAAAACAATGAGATCAAACAATTCATTTTGGTCCATATCATCCACAAATGAAATGAAGGACGTATGCATGGAATTTTCCTTTAATGTAATATCTGGATCATCAAACACTGGAATGGAAATGGAAACCCCATTACAGTTCTTGTTCCAAAATGATATGGTACCATTACACATAATCTAGAGGGTAAAGGAATGAATGAATGGAATGAGAGAGAGAGGTTCCTGGACCAAAAGGGGGTTACACAACATACGTCCCAAGACAATTCCTCATGAAATCATCCTTCCATGGATTTCACTTAAATAGAACCTTTCTCTAGGAAATCACCGGCAGATTTATATTTCATGCAATAGATAATATCACCAAGGATCCTAAAATTGACACCACCCTGATGGATAGGACAAGACATTTTTTCACATGAGGCCCAGTTACCTTTTCCCTCCTATATAGTGTCGCAAATAAAGATAACTGTGATCCCATCAGTCATTGAAATAACACCCTTTTCACATAAACTGACGAATGTTCCTGATCATGGGTGGCTAACATGATGATATTCATCAAATCAATCCATACCCCAAAGGTATGAAAGTGGTTCTTCCAGTTGAGCACATGATCCATAATTCTACTCACCATGTGGTCAATGCTCGAATCTGGTGCATGCCAGCAGAAATAAGAGGACCCATGATGTCCATTGTAAAATGACCTCTTTGCATGCCAAATGAATATAAAAAATATAAGGTGTTCCCCAGAGGTCACTTCATTGCAATAAAAATCATTCTCTTAGAAGTATTGAAAATTTGGCCACTACAATGGTTGTAGGTAGCCAAAGCATCAGTGAAACTTATAGTCGATCTCTTGTTGGCATTCATGAGCACCATGGTGTCTTCCTCAAACATAAGGTGAGTAATATAATGAGAGATCAACCTCATGCAGTAGGAAATTATCTCGAAATTCGACACACACCTGTTGTTTTGAAAACTCAATATATCATGGGCAAGGATGAAGACGCTCGGGGACACGGGGTCCACCTATCTTAGGCGGCATGAGGGCTTAAAACATACATGCATTTTACCAATGAAAAATACCTCAATCCATGAGGAACTAAAACACATAAAGAAAAAATATATAGAATTGGGAGAGAACCCCCACCTTTCAAGACCATTTGGATGAAGCTCCACATAAGATGATCACAATCCTTGTTCATATAATATTAATTGACATGATGGATCCCTGAGTTTTGTTATCTTGGTCTTTGAAGAGATCTTGGTCTAGGGGGGCTGCACCTTGGTAACACCAACCCTTCACGAATCCGTTTTTTTCAGGGACACCGCTCCTCGATGTGGAGTCACAATATTAAAGTTGCTAATACTACCCTGAATTTAGTAAGGCATGTTTCACAAACTCACAGGTCCGATGTGGAGGAGGGATGAAGGGTTCTTGATCATGGGAATGAGAACAAGAGTGGTAGTAGAGAGAACCCAAGGAGGCCTCCCTACCCTAAAAAAATACTGAATTCCCACAGTGACCTCATGCCTAATCAGATCCCATGAACCACTATAGAAAGTGCCTGAGAACCCATAGAGGCCATGTGCTCTGTCAGGATAAATGTTGAGTATAGGGGCATTAATCTCAGCCTCACCATGGATGGCACATAACATATCATTTATGTGGGATGATACAACGTTAAGAATAACTTCTATGATTTCCTAATTACTCCTTGGATAGACAATATGAATATGCGATTTAGGACCTATTAGATGATCAGAAAAGAAGGTATGAGTACAAACCCCACAACATCCCAGTATTCCAAGGAGGTTCCATCATCAATCATAAGTAAGGCATTCGAATTATGATTCTGTTCCGTGATGCATGCATGACCAAAGGGAGTGTTTTTTTAAACCTCTCAAAACCATATAGTTATAGATTATTCCCATAAAGCTCATTGCGGCCCAGTAATTAAATCAGAGAGGGCATCCTTGATCACAACTAACTCTTCAATAGCACAGTCATCCCAATCCACATATAGGGTAGTTTCAAGTCTATTAACGTCATTAATAAGCTCCTCATGATCCTTGACATTGTGGGAGAGTGTTGGACCTTACCCAGATCTCCCTCTTCATTCATCTTATTTTATCATGAAATTTTATCCACGGATGACCCTGGTGAGGACTTTCCAAGACCATACTGAATGGATGATGAAAACAAGGCAACAAGATTTAGTGTTGATAATATATGAACATGGAATGATTATCCTATCAGGAAGAATGGGAGACTAGATGTGGGGAATTTTCCTAAATACCATGAGCTACATGATCAAACACGGCCTCATAAAACATGTAGTTTGATTCAATGTTGGGAAAGAAACGATCATTGCGGCTATAGGATTGTCGGTTTCCCAATTGGTTATTACACCATGTGAAGCAGTCCCCTGAAAATCCCATGACTATAAGTCCTTTTCCATCCATAAACTAGGAAAATTCCATGCTTCCCTTCCTTGTAAAATGACACCAACATTTCCTCTCTTCCGGACTCACAACAATGTTAAATTCACCCTTGATGACCCATGTATGCTTTGTATGATCAAATTAATGGAGACAACTAAATAGAGATTCCCTATTTTTCCTATCACAAATCACATTGATAAATGACATGAAGATGAACCGGTTCCCCTGAGACACCCATGTGGTTTTATTGGTCATCATATTAAACAATAATAACACAAAATTTCTTGTGAAAAAAACCTGATATGACTATTGGAGGGATCGACATCCATGAAGAAAATCATACTAGGTGTTTGAGAAAAACCATTGATTATAATAGGGATCATCTTATGCTAAAAAATCGAAACAATTGTAATTTTATGGTTTCTAACCTGGGAGGTGTTGATGTGGGACTTCAAAATGACAACAAGGCCACTGGAATTCCAAATGCAGAAACGTAACATTAAAATGACAGTGCCCTTGTAGTGGACCCAAGGTTCATGACCTTGTTGATGTGAGAGGAAGGACACTCCCTAAATTTCCTTAATTTGTATCTTACACATATCCTAGAATTCTCATGAATCCCCAAAGGAGAAGTAGGAGAAGGAGTGAATGCTCAATAATACATTCTCCTCTAGCCCCTGACCGACCTACGAGGAAGCGAGTGGCATTATCACTTTCACAAGTATAGAGAACGAAGAAACAATGGTGTTTAGTAGAATGAGGACCCTCATTTTAGGAACTAGTGGGAAAGGCATAATGTTGGTGGCGCACCATGGATACAAGATACCCTTTAACATCCATCTGGAAGGGAATATCGAATAAAAGATGTCTCATTAAAAGAGAGGTAACCAAAGATGCCATCCACCCCATCATGGCCTCAATAACATCATCCATCTAATACCTATGGTAAAAGGAGGTTACGAGGCCGAGAAGATGAGATAGGGGTTGAAGCGACACATGGTCTGAGCCTCGGGTAGAGCAATCCACTGCCAGCTCCATAACTCAATCCTCCCTCGCACAGGTGGTGAGGGGAAGATCATACACCCAAGTATCGTCAAGGGTAATAGGTGGAGGGTCCTTGTCATCAGCCAAGTCCAATAGTGGGGATACCATAGAAGCAACTTTGTTTTCCTCAAGAGGATTCTGGTGGTGACCACTCTAATGAGTCTTTCGTCAAACCTGCAAAAAGTGACCCTATAGAAAACAGTTGGAGCAGTACCATGGGAGAACCAGGTAGAGAATGGACTGGTCCTAGAAGAAGTATCCCTCCACGCACAGAGAAATCATCTCATGATGAGGAGAAAAAGAATCCACTTCCAGACAAATACAGTCCATTGATAAATCTTCAAACTGGTGGGATCAATCTCCGAGAAATAATATACATCGTGGTTGTCGCCAATAAACATGAGAAATCACTCATTATGAAATAGAAAGGGGGGGGGGAAGGGGGAGAGCTATAGATGGTTGTGTGGGAACACTCCTTACCTTTGTGAAATTCCAATGACCACTGAGACAGATTAATGTCCCATCGACCCCATGAATGGGGGTCCTTGCACCCAGAAAAAATGAAATCCTTATTTGAGTTGAGGAATATGCATAAAGTTTTCGGATGCACTATGGAAATGCAGATTGTAGCATTCAGTCCCCTGGAAAGAACATAGCAAACTATTTCATTAAATATTGTCGTATTCCTCACCTAGAACAATATATAATAGCACAACTTCTCTAACAAATTAGGCATCCCATTTTTTTATCCACAAAATTTCTTTATCTACTCATTGATATTATCTAACATATATCCCCCATCGGTGACATCACAACCTATTGGCTCATCCTGACATATCGCATTGGAAAAAGTCCAAAATTTATCAAAAACAAGTCATTAATTTTAGTCCCAGTACCAAGGGAACATCCCGATCTATAGCGTCAAAATCCCAATTCAAATCCTAGTTTAATGTTCTTAAGGAAACCCATTAACCTGCACTGAGTATGATCTCTCATGTTCATAATGATGACTCTATACCTATATATAAAAGGAAATACCCCTTTATCAAGTCTCATGATATCCATATGTACTCATTACACTCAATGTACTCAATGAATCTCTATACACGGTTAGGAGTGTGTCCATTACCATGCAAGAGATGAATGATGATCACACCCTTCCAACTATTCGAAAACATCCCTATCCTACCAAGAAGTCATAATCATCCATCCATGGATTCCATAATCTAACATCACATCCAAAAAAACTCTTATACATCTATCATTATCTATCTTAACTCCTTTGTACCGAAGAGATTAAGTAATTGTTTGATCCTAATTTTCCTTGGTTCTAAATATCACTTATCCCGAGCATAAGAGGTGAAACATAACCACAAATGTTCTTATAAACCATTCATGATCCCTATCCACACTATAAAAACATATGATAAATGTATGAAGGATAAAAATCAGGTTTAACCATGTGAATATACTTTTATTAATGGGACCACCAACCTCTAATGCAGAGTGACCATAGTGGAAAAACTCTATAATGTCTCATTTATGCCCTCCCATACACCGTATTTGTTCGTATCACCAATCGAGAACCAATTTCCATACATTCACTTCCAGTAACTAATTATAATTTTTTTTAATTAAAATTTTAAATTAAAACATAGTTTTATAATCATAGAAAAACTAATCGAGCATGACACCTATACTAATAACTTGACTAACCATCTGTAGATAGTCTATGGAAATGGATTAATATGAATGAAAAAATTTAAAAATGGCATGTAGTCTCCTTTTAGAGGCATCCTAGAGAAAACCTACAATAAATCCTTATCATGCATGTACAATTTCATTACATTGTACTAAAATCATCATTAAACCCGAACCTAAAAGTGGACCAAAATTAGTAGTATACAATGGGAAATTATAAAAAGGCGTAAAAAAACAATGCTACATTTTATAATCCTAAAAAGTAATTAGGAATTACCCCCTCTAAAAGGGGATCTAAATACAAATATAGGAGGTATGGATCGACTAAAACTGGTGTATCATACAAAGATTTTACGTATAATGTAATATTAATTAAATTATAATAAATAGATTGTATAAAAATTAATATTAACGATGTAATGATTTGATAAAATAATTTATGATACTAATAAATTTTTTATAATCAAAATATTTTTGATTCATAAAATATTACTTTCCACGAAATAGTATTTTAATTAAATAAAATTTTAATATTTCCATATATTCATAATCATTAAATACATATATTTTTATAAATAAATTGAAAATATATTTTATGTTTAATTTTGTAAAAAAAAATTATGATTCTTTATTAAAAATTAAATTTATATGATTTTTCAAAGTTTAAATAATATTTCTAAAAAATATATCTGTTTTTTAAATGACTATAAAATCTGTTTTTAAATATTTAATATATTAAAGAAAATAATTTATGAATATTTTTCAGAAATATGTAATTAATAATATTTATAAAAAACATATTTTTATATGCAATAATTTTCTAATATAAGTATATATAATTTTGAAATAAAAATTCTATATGTGTAAAATAATGACAACAAGTACATTATATTATTTTTAAAACATTTATTGTATAAAAATATAATTGTTAAGAAATTAGTAATAGGAACAATTATTTTAGTTTTCTATGAATATGATTTATGATACGATTTTTTTTCAGTATATTTTTATGTTTCAATAAAAAAGTTATATAAACATTTTAAATGTTAAATGTTTGTTTAATTATATTTTTCATCTCTTATTTTTAATAGATAATCATTAGAAAACAGTATATAAATTTAATGTAATTTTATTAAAATTTAAATATATAATTACTCTAGTTATTATAATTTTTTTCAATTTACTATTTTTCTAAAAAAATATATATTTTATTTAATGTTAAATAAATTAATATAATATTATTTGTGCACTAATATACTACAAAATAAATATATTTTAAAAAGAAACATAGTATAAAATATTTTCCAACTTTTAATACATCCAAGACATCCTAAAAATATGTGGGATCCATTTGGGGTAAATAATTTGGGATAAAATCATCTGGTCAGCTACATCTATGAAGGATAAGTCACTAGGTAGGTGCACTACATCTTCTAGTTCCCAAACAAAGCATGTTGGGTGTCCAGTGCAACTATGCGAGTGGGCATGAGTATGTGAGGGTGCTGAGTATGAACATGTCTGTGAGCGGACCCCCAATCAATTGCCAATATTTTGATAGAAATTTTTTATTTATTACACTTACCTATACATAATGAATGATAGATGTTGGATGTAGTTCTTATGATTCTCTTCACCCACATTAAAAGAGTAGTCTATATTATAGCTGTTCGGTCAATGTGATATTGTTATTATAATTCATTCTATTTTTTCATTAAGAATAATTTGATTGTGTGAACCCTCTATTAGTTTTATATTTAACTCTCTTGACTATATTCATTCCCTACTACAATCATGGCCCAGATCAATGTTGAAATATAAAAAATCAGCGTCGTCGTTGTCTCCAAAACCAGTTTGAAAGAATGGTATAATATATAATTAGAAGATTCATGAAAATGAAAACATGGAAACAGATCATGAATGAAATAAATAATTTAATATATTAATATATGACTGCTTAAATTATTTAATTCAGACCATATATATCCTTTGAAACATATATGATTTTTTTTCTTTCATATATAGTGGAAATAATATAGCTATATAAATTAATTTCAAATCTAACACTATTATGAGAGAAAACAATGAATTATAAACACAAACACACACACACACGATATATCTCTCTAACTCTCTCCATATCTCTCACACACACACACAGATACATATATATATATATATATATTTCTATCAAAATATCTCATTTATTAATCTGCTAGAATTAGAATTCACTTGTTATTATCTTCTCATTCAATCATGTGATGTTACTGTATATGGTGAGGATAAGAGTAAATTATATATATATAGACTTATTTATAACAACATACATAAATGTTATATACTCTTCACATATATATATATATATCTCTCTGTAAGTCACTTATATGAATGCCTTATTCAAAATTCCCTTTGGACATTTCCCCCATAACAAATCCCTCTCCACTGAATCCAAACATTTATTTATATTATCTTCTCACAATAATAGAAGATAATACCACTTTTAGGATCCATATATAAATTAAATTCTTTAAGGATAATGGATTGTTTTTTTTTCACTATAGTATTTATGTAAAGGATATTATCAAATTTTTAGTAGTTTTTATATTAATTTAAAATTAATTATATGGTGGGGAGATAGATTACAAATCACTTATTTATGTAATATAAACATATTATATTATTAAATCACATTTCATAACTATTATTTAATGTATAAATGTTCTTATTTTTGGAAACTTTCATTAATGATTTTAATTTATGGTTTTTAAAATAAATCTCATTTAAAGGAGAAAATATTTTATGATAATGCTTTGGTTTTTTTCAAACCCCTTTTTATAAGGTAATATATTTATAAAATCCATTTTTTCGGATATCAAATAAATATTATTTCTAACAAAACCATCATTCTTTTTTAAAAAATGATAAACCATAGCAATTTTGTAGAAAAAAATAATTAAGAAGGAATTGTTTTCAAATCCATTTTACTACATGTTAATTTTATATATTTTTCATAAAAAAATTATTTTAATTTAAAGGTGTGAAAATAATGAATATATTTATGAAATATTATTTAATTTTATTCATGTCATTTGTGATCGCATGTATAACTTTAAAAAATTTCACTTCATGAATTTTCATGCATGTATTCTCAAGACGATACATATGTTTAATTATATATTCGTAGGAATGTTTTGTATATAATTGTTAATTAATTAAGGATTTCATCCAATTTCAAAGGTATTTTCAGAAATAATTTACCAATAATGAGTATGGGAGAGATAATTATTTGGATCTATGAAAATAATATATATAGTTATGAAACGTTTTTAATGTATTATAAATGATAAATGAATTCTACAATGTTTTTTTTCCTTTATAATAAAAGATGGAACATGGGTATCGATTGAGTTAATGGGTAATGGAGTAATACCATAGACTCTAGGGAAAATTTTGATAATAGTGATACTACATGTGGCCTCATGGTTTTTGTAAGGATTTACAATTACCATTTTCATCCATGAATGATATTTTTTAAAAAAGTCAAATGAAATATCATGTCATATTTTTTTATGTTGAAATTATATGTGGTTTCAAAATTATAATTATTTAAAAAAAATTAAATAACATTTATTATCATTATTATTTTTAAACCCTTTATACATATTTTAGAAAAATATTTATCAATATTATATTATTTGATATAATGTTAATTCTTTTAAATATATTTTTTATTATATTAATGAAAAATATTTTTCATTGTTTTTAAAACAACTTTCAATGAAATATAATTGTCATCCATCATTTTTTAATAATTCTTACTGGCTCAGTAGATGTTTTAAACGTGTTTGGTTAAATTCAAGAAATTAGCAGAGGTGAATCCCAATAGAAATTTTAATTTTTAAATATATAAATTCCAATATATTTTAAAGATTTTAAAAACCCTCTAAATCCAATATTTTAAAAAATTCTTGGGGATATAATGACTTTATATTTTTCAGATAATTGTTTTTTTAATAAATATAATATATTTTTTCACGCGATCCAAAATATGGGTCTTAGTATGTTATAATTAGTATAAGAGGAACAATTTATAAAACATTTATGATTATGAATTTTAATTGGAAAATAATTTAGGAGTTAGAGGTTTTCATTTGAGTTAAATTTTTATTATGTTTTGATGTTTTTGGTAATTATGTTACCCTAATAATTATAAAATTTTTCTATATTCTATTTTTTTAAATCCAACATATATAAGTTTAGAAATTTTATTTTAAATTATGAAATAATATCAAGGGATCAATTGATTTATGCAGACAAATTTAACATCCAAGGAATATAAATATATTTTTATTTTAATTACAGTTTAAAGAATAGATTTTTTATAATTTAAAATAATATAATGAATTATCTAATGTAATCTGTTATGAAACAAATTAATTTTCAATATAAAAAATATGTTTTTCATTATTAATATTATTTTCAAAATATATACTTATTATTAAGGAATATTTTAAAATTTCTATATATTAATATTCTTTAAATATATTTATATTTTATAATAAATTTATAATATTTATATTATGTTTTAATAAAATATAAATCATTACATTAATATACATTATTATTAAAATTTATATTTTTAATACTATTTAGGTCATATATAATTTTGTAATTTCTATACAATTTTTTTAAAAATATTTAATAAATTATAAATAATAATAAAATTTATTTTTTAAAAAATAATATTTAATACTATTTTTCTTACAATTTACTTCTGAAATTATTAATAAATTTTATTTTGATTTAAAAATTTTAATTTTATTCCATTATGATCAAATTTAATTAATTTTATTTTTAAGTCAACAATTATATAAATTTTTTTATTAATTATTTAAAAGATCAATTATTTTTGTTTTCAAAATATTTGATTATTGAATCTATATATTTTGATTAAATTTTTATTTTTCAATTATATAATATATATGTGCATTTTATATTTAAAATTCTAGTTTTCATTAACTTACCATGCTTTATTTATAATGATTAAACATAAACAACTATGAAAAAAATAATTTTTTTTATTTTTCCAATAATAAAATACAATTAATATATTGATAAGAATATGTTTTAAATTTTAAGGTAAGAAGACATTTTATAAGTTCTTTTCAATGAATAGAATTAGAAAAAATATATTCTACCATAATATGTTAAGAAATAAAAAAAATTTCAAATTAGCATATTATAAAAAAAATTGATATTAGAATCAGTCAATGAAACCACAAACTACATATGGGACCTGATGGGTCATACTCATTGGAGTTCATAATTTGGCTAGCAATATTTTCATATGATATGTCACTGGGTATCTTTGTAGAACCTGCTAGTTCATAAACAACATGCATTGGGTTCCCAATGCAACCATGCAAGTCCGAATGACAACATGACTGTTTGTGTGTGAGTGTGTCTAGGAGCTGGTCATCATATTCTTTGTTGAGATGACCTATAAAACACCACATTTTAATTTTATTTACTTTTCAAAAATTTCATCATCAAAAAGTATAAATACTTCCATTCATGATAATGAAGTATTTCAAATAATTTACATCATCATCACTAAAATTGGTATAAATGAATTATAAAATTTTAAATATGAAATTTATCGAAAAATACTACATGAATCATGATGAAATCAAACCTAAATAAATTAATAAATATAACTAAATGTAATAATGGAATTCCAACTAGTGATCTCCAATAGTACATTCTCGAATCATCAGACCTACTTATTTGGTGGGAACGATATAAGAATATATATCATTTCTCAATCTGTTTCATTGATAAGTAGAAATGATGAGTTATATATATATATATATATTCTATGTCAAAATATATCATATCCAAACCCTTTGGAAATCGAGTTCTATGGTAATTAACAATCGAGATCTCCCTCTAAGATGGGTAGTATTTTTAAACATCGACACTAAGTTTATCTAATATATATATACACACATAAATATACATTAATATTTTTTTAATGGTATATATATATATATTTATATTTATATACAGTTTGGTAAATTTCCTATATAAAGACATTCTTTTTCTTTTAATTGGGATAAACCCCCATGGCCAAACCCACTCTTTCTCCCTCTCATCAATCATATTTAAATTTTTCCGACACACTAAAATAGGATATTTACACAACCAAGATAAATGTTATACTAGATGTGTTTATGACAAGGTTGTATTTTATTTTCTTACACATATTAATATAATGGATGTTTTAATTTTTTAGTAATAATTTAATTCTATCAGTACCCATTCAATATAATGGAATTATAATTTTAAAAATACTTTTATATAAGGGAATATTATTATTTTCAAAACTTCAATTTTTTTTAAAATGATTTCATTTATAAATGATTTTAATTTGGGAATTTTTTTTAAATATTTTAATTCATTTTTTCAATACAATTTCTAATTTAAATAAATATATATATAATTATCAAGTTCTTATTTAAATGTAAAACTAATTGGTATGGGAATAGGTCTTCAAATAATTTATTTTATGATATCAAAGAATAGTTATGTTTGAAAAATCCCCTAATTTATGTTTTGAAAAAATATATTACATTTAAATTTTCAACTAAAATTCAACTAAGGGGAATTGTTTTCAAACGTATTTTATGAAGTGTTTATTTTCAGAACATTTCTTACAAATTATCATTGATATTTATGGGATTCAAAATATACAATTGATAAAAGAAATATTATTTTATATTATTTATTTCATTAATTATTATATTTATAGAGATAAAATATATTTATAAATGACATTCCATGCATTTATTCTCAAGAAAATTTATAATAAAAATTATTCCATTATAAGAATAATTTTCAAAGCATTGTATTGTAATTATTTATTCTCCCGGTTTCCATGGTGTTTCCATAAATGTATTTTTTCAATAGTGTATAAGAGTGAATTTTTTTTTTGTATTTTTAAAATTAGTATATTTAGTTTTGAATTATTTTTTGGGATTATAAATTATAATGATAAATTGAATATAAAATTATTAACTTTAAATAAAATTTTTCCCTTCAGTATCAATTGAGTTATTAATGAATGTGGTTATTACAAAACCTCAAGGGGTTGTTGTCCTAATGGTAACTTTTTTAGTGGCCATATGGATTTCATAATTACTTTCATGTTTCATATTAATCTATAAATTTTATAATTAAAAAAAGTGAGGGAAAAATACAATTTTTATTTCAGTGATATTTTATTTTTAGTTTAAATTAGTTTTAAAAATGATATGTACTTTCAATTTTATGGAATCATATTTCAAAGGAATATTTTGTATAATTCAATATTTATTTTTTGGGGAAAAATTTATCAAATTTTTTTTAGTTGATATAATATAAAATTCTTTCAAAATTAATTTTTATTCTTCCAAATAAAATTATTTTTCACTAGTTATAAAACCCCATAATTGTTAGATTTATGCTCAACCTAAATTTTATAATGATATTCAATGGATCAGTAGTACATTGAATGTTTTTTATTTCATCTAAGGATATAGCGTGATATAATCCAAATAGATGTTTAACTATTAATTTATTTTCACTCTGATATATTTTAAGGATTTTCCCAATCATCTAAAACATAGTTCAACAAATATATTATGGTTTCTATTAGACAATATTTTTTTGAGTTATTTTCAAAAAATAGCATTTTTCACAGATCATAATATGTAAGTCTCAAGATGTTGCAATTAGTATCATTAGAATGGTAAAAAAATATTTGAGATTAAAAAGTTTTTATTCCCTAGAAATTTAAGAGACATATTTTTTATAATTGAGATTTTATGTATATAAGTGACCCCTAAGGGTATATAGTTTTTAGGAAACCGTGATTCTGAAATTTGGATGATTGAAATTAATCAATTACTTGATTTTTTATGATGGAATTTAGAGGGATCAATTCCATTAAATAGATGATAATGTGACATCTAATTAATTTATTTAAATTATTTTTTATTTATATTTATTATGTAGATTGGTTTATAATTTATAACTAACAATGGATTGATTGATTATTACATTTCATCAAAATATGTCATATCCGATTAAAAAAATTTATTTTTTAACAAAAAAATATTTAAATTATAAAATATTATATTCCATGAAATAGTATTTTTATTAGCTAATATTTTAATATTTCAAAATATAATTATATTATTTAATTTAATGTATTTTATTAAATCATAATAAAATATTATTTCAGATTATAATATTTAAAAAACTTGAATCTTTATTTAAATGTTTCATTTTAATAATGCTTATAGTATTAAAACAAATTTTATCTTTATATAAAATTTATAAATTATTAAAAAAATTTCTTTTTAAAATATTTAGAAATTTATAGAACAAAATTAATAATGATGTATCATTAAAAATTATTTAATATGATTATAAAAATATTTATTAAGAAAATGATCTTGTAGTTAAATGTACTGGTCCTTGATACCATGGAATGGTTCACTATTCCTGATGTGTCACATGGACTCAACTATATCTCCCTAAACTCTAGAGGCTACTAACTACTAATGACGGGCTGTCTGTATGAGTGGGGAGAATGTTCCCTCTTTTCCAAAATTTAGATGAATTGAATTTCCATAATAGGGAGAGAGCATAAACAGTAAATCATAAATATCACAAGTAAAATAGTGAAACACTTATAATATTGAAAACCCAAAAATGGAATGTCCTATGAAAATTGATGATAAAATTCATAAGTCACTATGAAAGAAGAAAAAATATTAAAAGGTGGATTAAAAATATTGAAAAAAATTTTAATAAAGAAAAAAAATCATCATAGTAGCCTCACTGGCCTTATCACGGTTCTTGGATCCCCTTATCCGGATTAGAAAATCCACAATTTGTTTTAGGGGACAATAACTTATCAATAATAGTATTCATATAAACTTTGTTGGTCCCCAAAATTGGCCCAAATAGTGTGTGAGACTAAATCCAAGATGGAACCACAAAAGGTATTTTTCAACGAATCATACAACAGATATAATTGAGAGTGTGCAATAAGAAAACTAGTAATAAAGGGAGTAATAAAAATTAAACATCATATAATCTAGTTTCTCATTATATCACCAATACGTTTAGTCTATTTCTGTAAAAATTAAGTCTCTGATTTATAATTTTGGCATGTATTATTTATAACATTCTCATTTAACGTGTAGTTTGTTTAATCATAATGTATCAGAACTGGGAATAACAGACATAATTCCACTTTATAACATGTTATGATGGATTCCTAAATATTACATCCTGAAAGAGTATATTAGGTGAACATTCAAAAAATTTCATTATCTTAGAAAACTCACAATACAATTCATTTCATTCATTATTCATTCATTAATATAAGTCCTTCCTTGGAATTTCAAAGATGTAATCTAGTTATCACTCAAGGAATAAAATAAACAAACACCCTACATGACAATCACTGGAGAAACCCTAAAGAACCCATGTATCGCTCTAGGTGTGTTATTACATCCTCGATATTTGAGTCTCTAATTGGTGGTCCACTACTAGAGCCAAAGTATCACCCATTGATATATAATAACATTCCCAATGAGACTATCCATTTAATTCATATATGAATACATGTATCATTCAACATATAAATCACACCATAGAGTCCGTCATTGGTTGTTCGTTATAGAGTGCAGGTAATACTCTATCATAATATTAGTTCAAGAATAAATAATCTATCTATGGAATTCTAATGTGAATCCATTTATCACATGAATTATTTATGAATTTTATCATTTTAAATCATTATTCCAATTCATTTGACATGTAGAGGTTTTATATGAATAATATATAATTCAAACTCACCTCAAATGTGTCCAAAATATAGACCAAAATTAAAATTCATTCCTTCCAATTATGAACATTGGATTAACATTATAATCAGATTCACAATCATAAATAAACCTTTTCATAGAATTGTATTTATTCATCATACATGGTTATTATAATAAATTCTAAATTAATGCTTTATCAAAAAGTTTCCTAATAATAAAATGTTATAAGTCATTCCACTCAATTAATCTCATGGATATTTTTAATGGAACCTAAATAAAATTAAAAAAAAATTAATTCATGGTATAAATAACAAATAATTCACATCAAAAATTCAATAACATTACCAATGAATTTTATATCGCACAATACATATCCTTCTTTCTATATAAATAACACGAGAAAAATACTAGAAAGAAATTCAAGCGTCAATAAACTAATACAATGAAAAGGACATGGTCATGGTCATCCATCCCTTCCTATTAACCAATTCAATTTAAATTTTTATCAAAATTCATTTTTAATATTAATACAGAATTCTGAAACCATTTTAAAAACATTTTATTATCGAATATTTTACATCCCATGACATTGGGTAAAATGGAACCCTCAAGGGGTGTCCAAAGCACAACACATCATGATGAAAATTTAATTAAACAACACACCCAAAGGGGAGGTTCTAATTTCATGGTATTTATCCTATAATCCAATAATAACATGCCACCCTAATCACATAGTCCATTCTTAGTGATTCCTTGATGACATCTCAATTTTGGGAGATGCTTGGAAATCAGATGCATGGAATAAAGGAATATATAATAACATCAACATTATTAAGAGGAATGAGACTACAAAGCTTTCATCTAATGTCAATATCTCATCTATTATCATCTATTGATTTAGATAATATCGAGATAAATTTGATGAACATATGAAGAACCTAACAATAAGGAAAATTATATTTCACTCAAACAGTGCAATCGATATCAATGATTATAGAATTACTAAAAAGGAATCATGTTATTACTATCCCTGATCCAATGAGATAATCTAAATGTGATTTAGATATTGGATTTATACATACATAAATTCTAAGAATTGATTTTGTGTATATATTCAAAGGGCCATGTATGTTTTGTAGAGGTGAAATAATGAAACCAATGTTTAAAAACATTATGGGAGAAATGATCTTTTTACCCAAAAGTATCTTGTTTTCATAGTTTAGGGACACATTCATTTACACTATGGGCCAGCGGTGCACCATTAGCTGTAGGATAAGGGGAACCACATAGATACCTTACACTGTTTGACTATCCATGTTTTAATAGTTTAAATACCCACTATCAAATTTTCAGACTTTTAAAAATGACCATGTGTCCCAACTCACATGTTTTTTTCTAAAACAATGGGTCCTATTCATGTCCTCTACCTCTACATTTAATGGTTTGTTAAACCATTTATCCTAGCTCACATACATTACTCTAATAGTGTATCCTTCAATATTTACCAAAAAAAATAAGCTCTAGGCTCTGAACCATTCCAAAAAACCCCCATACACTTCTATGACTCATGTGCGAATTCATATTTTTCAATAAATAAACATTTAAAATAATAAATGGTGATAAAAATGAATCAATCCTCAAAGAAAAATTATCTTCAATCAATCATCCCCCTTAAAGAAATTTGTCACTTAATTTTCCTTCTAATGGTGGTGGAACATTATCTATGAAAAACTATGTCCACTCTGATCATACATTGGCCTCTCAATCCAAGCCCCCATCCTACACTCTGTTATGAATCCATAACTCCAATACTATAGAATATGACTACCCTTAGATAACATTTGTAATATAATACACAAAACCAATATGATACTTCTCAAAGGAATCATCAAACTATTACTCAACCTCCTCTAGCTAAAATTAGGATACTGGTTTAAATAATTGTGTCTTAGCATAAAATCATAGAAGGCATTATGCATGGCATGATAACTCTAAGGTAACTATAACTGATAGGATACCAGTTTGACTCTACCCAGAATTGAGAAAGTCACATTATATCACGGTGAAATCCTTTCATATCTCATGATCCAATAGCATCGCAGCCTCAAATAATGTCATTGGAAATCAGAATCCCCAAATTCTAAATATAGAGTATATCTGAAGAAATCGACTTATGATTTCTGGTGAGATTATATAATATCCATCTACTTATGAATCATCTAACCCTACTTTATTGTCTCTAGAAATTGACATGGTCCAAACATAGCTACCTATCCCACATCATAACCGACACATTGGTGATTAACACGGGTATAAGATATATTATCTAATGGAGTCATCCTAATAGATACCTGAAATATATTATTGTAGGAGAATTAAAACAGTTGTATATGGATCTCCCAAGATCCCTAAAAATATGAGACACATGATTGGATCAAGTACTCAAGCACTTGAATCATGCACTTAGACTGTCCTTATGTTTGGGGGTGGTATTTTATGCTCAAAAGCGAATATGTACACAATACCTTTTGTATCACATGAAATAATTGGGTAGTATCCTGAAATACCTATCTAAAACAATAGAATGTCAAGCCCTGTGTGTTAGTTATATCCCATAGATATAGAATAATCAATCCTCTTGAACACTTAAAATTTCTTTTATTTGAAATAAATTCTAAAATAACATGATCTGGTTATCTACATCCCATACAAAATCATTACATTCAGTTTACATCCGAAAAACTTTAAAAAATACATTGTGATGTCATTCGATTTACACTTAGGATTGGGTAGCGGGTGTAAATTTCCAACTAGTCACTGGAGATCCACCTTCACCAGCAGATAGGTGGAACACCTCATTAAAAACCGGCTACATTTATTTTTTTACATTTCCAACAATATAGATTATGTAAATCTTGATACATCGTGGTGATGCCTGGATTCCCATCCCAAATCTATGTGTGAAAATCCCATATCATCTCCTCAAAAATTTCTGTGGAGTTCCGAACATGAAAATGAACACATATAATTTCATCCCCACCATCATTTGAACCAAGAAGAGGGTCCTTTTCTTCCAGATTCTCTTATAGGGCAAGGACCTTGGAATCCAATAGATGCATTATCCTTACATGACCCCTAATTGTAGAGGGTATAACTATTGATTCAATAATTGTTTTCCACTAAATTTTTGGAACCATCAAGTACATCTCATATAATTCCATTTATAACAAGTCTATTTAACATCCTATATTTGAGCCTTCTTTCCTAGTAAATCAAATATGAAATTTCATTTATATAGAATGTAGACAAGATCAAAGTCAATTAACTGAAGGTACTCAACCCACCATTGTTTCCACAAATTCAAATCATGTAGTTTAAATATTTATTTGTGTATTTTTTAGTTCATGTACATCACAAAATTCTATCCAAGAAAGTAAGGTCTCAAACATTGCAATTCTTGAACAAAATAAGGTGACAAAAGATTGTGCACCATGTAATTAATCTCATGTGGACTTAAAGGATTAGACCTATATGACATGACTCTATCTCCCTACATAAGAACAACTCATATCCCAATACACAATGAATAAATGTAAACCATGTAACTCATGAACATATCTGAAAAATGCCATCATCATAAATGAATTCAATCTCCCATTCTTCTTGTTAATTTACATATCATTGGAATCTAACCTTACGAACTTCACAACATTCTTATTAAATCCCAGTAGTGGTTCATCAAAACGTCAGAAGTCCTATATGAATCATTTATAGTTTCCATACATTTGTAAGATACTGTATAATAGAAATATGTTATTTGGATTATCCAAGGAATCTATTTCTCTTACCTTCTATTGGTCTATAGATACTCCTGTCTCTGAGAAGATCTAAAAATGAAGTGAATCTCATACATCCTGATGTGGCACATTGTGAGATTATCATATAACCGATGCACGCTCAATTTATTCAATATTATCTTATTTTTTGGCAATGTCATTTTGATTGTGATAATACACCTATATTTCCTCAATAAAAATCACAAATAATGAATCCAGATATGAATGGAACAATCAGTTCATCTGTTCCATTAAAATTACAGACATGTTCATGATACATAACATCCAAATTTAATAATTGTATATTCCATATCTACTTCTAAATGATTTGTGATGTATGTATAATGGTTTAAAAATCACTATATGAGAATTTAATATCATATAATTCATTGAGAAGACCCAATCACCTTGTAGTTTGTCGAAGTGATCATCTATCCACAAATTAAGATTCTGGTTCATAACCATTATATGGTTTTATTTCATGTAATCCAAACATTGTATACGATACCATCCTTTTCAAAAAATTACTAGAAAACACCATAGAGATGTACTAGTTCAAATAAAACCCTTTACCTATAAATCCATTATCTTCCTCTTGAACTCTTCGATCTATGTCGTATTTATCCTATAATAAGGAATGCATATAGGTTCAAAACTTGTAATTAGATATATAAAAGACTCTTACTCTCTGAGTCATGGTAGTCCCAAAGACTCTTCTATAATGAAATTCCTAAAATGATTAACTACTTGGGGGATATCATCCATATATTTTCACTGATCTTAAAAATATAAAATAGAAATGTAGGTTTTCTTCCAACATATTCCATGATTCCCTAGTCCAACATGGCTATCTTAAACATCGCATTCACCTAAGTGAATGAAATCACCACACTCTAGAGATTTAATGGTAAGCCTTTGAAAATAACAATCAATGATAGGATGAAAGTAATCCAATGGATCCATACAAAGAATGAAATAAAACTAGTCATCTCAAGGACATAGATGTCCCAAACAAGTAAACACCAAAAGATCTCAAGATTAATGCCTTGTAACGATGCATCCCATCATTCAAATTCCCAATAGAGTGTCATGCATCAGAACAACATCAATGAACTGAAAACTAAGACCAATGGTCTCCCCAATAGGAACTGATAAAATTTTATTTTAATCTCCTATATAAAAAAGAGTATTATCAAAAGTACATGTTACTATAATAGTAGATTTTTTAATGGATGATCTAGGATATTTCTATTGATGGGTCTATTTCACTTTGTATACCTTTCCTGAACTAAAACCCGGTGATGCAGCCAGGATACCCAATGCATATCCATAATAGAGTCTCATAAAAATTGGTGTCGGGCTACAACAAAAATGATTACCACCTCAGCCTAATTGGATTACGTTAATATAGATCCCATCATGATTACAAGAATATTTCAATGGTCATGATCGAGTAGTGGATGTTGACTCAATATTTTTGGATTTTCGAGAAAACTTTCTTCACAAGAATTTTATACTTCCCATCTTTTCAAAAGATTATCACCTATCCAGGTCCCTCAAAAACATTCTTTCCTGATATCCACAACCCTCATCACTCATAGAGGCACACCTGGTTATGAGAGTGTGATATTTGGTTACTGGTATCACTATGTGCATACTCCAGATGATGTTTCCCAATACTGACCAATATACTACCAGACATAGAAATAAAACCTCCATGTCTTTCAACTCAAAAATCTCTCAGGTTATTCTATGTGAAATATTATGTAGTTACTATTAAATAAATTATAATCATCCAAAAAACATTCACCTAAAATCATATGGCCTACCTAATACCATTCTCCAATAACCATAGCATTTATGGGCATTTTCTCACAATGTATTTAATTTTCATTGATGACATTCATTACATAACATAAAATATTCATTTCACATGGAAAAAAATTTTCTTGTGCTACACGCTTCCCCCAAATAGCATCCATTACATGAAACACCAACTTAGTACGAAATATCATTTTATTGTTATAATTATTTAAATGACATTGTTATAACCTAGATTTTAAAAATATTAATTTTTAATTAAATATCTAAATTTCAAATATTTTTATTAATGACATTAATAATAGAATATATTGATGATGATAAATATAATTTTGTTTATTGTAATTATATTATTAGAAAAAATATTTTCACAAATAAACAACTTTTCATGACTTTATGTAAAAAACAATAGAATTACTTTTATACACTTATAAATTTTTGAATTTTATAAAATAAAATTCATTTTTTAATTTATATTTTTTATATTATGTTATGGTGAATTTTTGGGATACATCAGAAAAAAATCATTTTTTGACAAATAATGATTAATACGGAATATTGATTCCAAACTAATTTTTCATATAATTTAGTTATAAGGCTATTTTCAAATTTAAATTAGTTTAAAAGATTTATTAGATAAGATTTTTATAACATAATAATATTTACATCATTATAATCAATTTTGATTTGATATTGGGTATAAAAACTAAGAAATATTTTGGATGTTTTTAATTTAAAAACTCATATTATTATCTCATTAGTGAAATTAAATTTAAATTAATTTCTGGAAATTATCTTATTATAATTGGTAAAAATATATTACATATTTGGTATCAATGTAATTTTTTCCCCTTATTATGAAAATTTAGTTTTTTTATGAAAACTATTAGTGAATGTAATTAAAATTAACTACAACAATTAATGTAATATTATGCCTCACAAGGGAATAAACATTAAACATTAGGGACCAAATGACCTATCCAAAAATAAATAAATTATTTTCCGGACATTATTGATCCATGAACCTTCCATTACAGAGTTTGGTGGGTTTTGTATAAATTCTATTAGGTAAAGACATGGGTATACTTAACTTGTTTTAAAAAATTCCATGTTTTTCGTTTCCCTAACCTATAATTGGCTTAAAAGACTCCCTCTTCGTCAAATCTGTCAAAAACACAGGTTTTTGAATGACCATCCCGATTCACTTAACAAAATCTCACCCTTTTTTCTTAAATCCTCCTTTTTTTAATAAATTTTCCAAGGAATCCCTTTTGTGTAATCCGAAAGGACTTACATGATTAAGAGGAAACACTATCCCACAAACTCATTTCTTTTATTTTCTCTATCCACTACCACAAATCCTCTTATTACAATATTGAACAAATATACAAGTATCCTAAATATAATAGTTTGTTTTTATGAAAAGGGTTTTACCTACACTTACAGACACCTTCATCTAATGTATAACAAACATATTGTTTATGTATAGGACAAACAACCACCTCAAAAAACAATAAACATTATTTTTTCATTACTTGATCCCATGGATGGAATTATGGAAAATATATATTTAAAAATAAAATATTATATATTAATAATTTATTTATTATTCTATATTTATAATAGAGCACATATATTTATACTTTCTTTTATATGTTAATACAATAATTTCATTTGAGGATGTGTGTACTACCACCATCACAAAATGATGTGAACTAAAATTTTAAATATAAAATTATAATTCTAAATTTATTTAATTATAAAAATAAATATAAATATATGTCAACTTATTTCATTCATTAAAAATGACAATAAAAAGTGATGAACATTCATGAGTACGTAAGTCTTACCGTGACTATGAATGATGTATTCCATTTCATAATTATATATTTTATAGATTATTATTATAAAAATATACTAAATATACATGAAGTTTATATGATGGTGTAATTTCGTAAAATCATTATAAATTTATAAATACAAAATATTAAACAAAATGAACCACATGCCTCGAACAATGCAAATATTACTCGAAGGGAAATCTAACCAAGTATTGTTAAGAAGTTTATAATATAAGGTCATATTGAAACATATATTTTACAATATATAATAATATTACTATATAAATGATTTATGATGAACATAATTTTATTATATCTAAATATTGTATAATTATGAAGTGATTCATGACACATGGTAAGATAATATCACCTCATTTTATATTTCAGTGAGGTAAATTCGTCATTTTGTGATAACATTTTTGGTGTGGTGTACATAATAAACAAGGATGTATTATATTAATATTATAATACAATCTATTTTTATTTCAATACAAAATTTATGATCATTCTTTATGGAGATTATGTTTTTATAGTAACCAAATTATTAAGGTCTTTTTCTCCAAATTTTACTTATTTGAGACACATGTCATGTTATACACCTATATTTGTATATGAAGTTTTTGTAATGTCATTGATTTGATATATTATTACAATCATTACATTCATGATATTTAAATATCAATTTAATTTAATTTTCGTACCTAGAGATTATGAATACAAGTTACAAAGAAGAATGAGTTTATTGAAACAATCACATCATTTATCCAGATTGTATATTATTATGCTTACATTAATAAAATATTATAATACACATCTACAGAAAAGTAATTATTTTCCATATAATATAATTATTCAAGATAAAAACATGTATTAGTATCATTTTCACACTTTTTTACTTAAGACAATTAAGAAACATGTTTTAAGAAAAATGGTATTATATTTCTCTCTTCAATCAGAAACAAGTTTTATATCATAAACAATGTTTTCTAAAATATTTTATAAAATTCTTTTAAATGATCATTGAAGATAATTTTAAATGAAATATTAATTTAGAAAATAATTTTCTATTTTAAAATTTTTCATTTATAATTTTTCAATATTATTTTTAATGAATATTGTTTTACGAAATGTTATATGTTATATACAATTACTATGGTGTTTGTTTTGATGAAATGATGTCTACCAAACCTGTTTCTCTTTCATGGTATATATTCATTGGAAACCCAATTCATTTCATGGGATATTCATTTGATAAAATTATTATAAAAACTAAATATTTTTCTATAGATTATGATATGAATAAATATTTATGAGGCCCATTTTGTATCAAGGATTATGATATGTTTTTTATGATTTGGTGGAACATGTATGTGTGCTATTATTTTTAGATGTGTAGTACCTATATATAAATTAAATTTATTGGTTAAATATTTATATATCAGAATATAGAATACTATGTTCTTGAATGTTAACATTAACAAATTATATGGTCATGTGAGTGAACAATGATACCAATATCGCATGAGAAATGAAGTCATGTTACTCAAATGGCAAGTGGTGTGAACCTTGACTACCAAGATAGAATGAAGAGTGAACCCATAATACATATATTCCCTTGGTAGTAATTCCTTGACTACTATGTAAATTATATTATATGCTTATGGGTTTTCCAAATTTCAATGTTTTAATAATATATTACTCTTTATTGGATTATACACATTATATTATTATGATTAATGTATTATGAACTAGCATACGTAATGTTGTGATTCATGTATTTGATCCTTTATTGGTAAGGTATGATCTTATATTTTCATGATCATGTTCTCATACCCTTAGTAGAATGATTATTATTATATGTCCCCCTTTTTATACAATTATAATCCTTTGAGCTCACCCAATTTTATATTTACATCAACATGTTATGAAGATATGTTTTCTGTTTGATGTTTCTAAGAATGGGGATAGTGAAGATGATAATATTTAGAAATAATTTTTCTGTATTATTATATAGTTTTTATGATTCCATGTTTCAATTTGTACTAGACTAGTACGATCATTGGGAATCTATTTTCATTTTGTTTTCTCTATTCCCTAAATGTAATTTAATTATAATGTATGTAAATAGTGTAGAACTTTTTTTGGTATCATAGATATTATGTAGCTATGTTTTGGGTTCTTGTATGAGAAAAATAGTGGGATAAAATAGGACATGATTAATAGTAATGATAAGGATAAAGATATATATAGGATTATGTCATGAAATTTTTGTAATGGGAAGAGTTAGTGGTTTCCTTTTTATACATCTCTGTATGGATACTAAAAGTGGATATGTCTCTCACATAGATGTACCTAGATATAAAAACATTGATTGGATTTCTTGGGCAAGACATGGGTTATTCAGGTGTACAATAGTGGTCCATTATACATACCATAATTAAAAATCCTAGAGGATATTCTTTGGGAATTTACAAAATCATCATGAACCGTCATGAAGGATTAAAATAAATGTTGGTTATGAATAACATATGATATACTGAATGTGTCATATATTATGTATGGTTTTATAATTTAATCATAATATGAGTGAATTTTAATGATAATAGTTTTACCCAATATGATAATTGTTTCTTACTCAATGATATATGTTTTATTATACGATTGGAACTCATAAGAAACATGATATAAGGGTGATTGAGATGGACAATTAAACGATTCTCCTCTAAAAATGAACTCTATCAAAGATGGAATAAAAATATATTTTCTATGATAACAAAAAAATTTCATGTTATTGATCATGGTTTAAATCTAAATTAGATATGGTGGGAAATAATTATGTTTATTCATTCATGTATAAACACCATAATTTTTGAAATGGGACTTTTAAGCCCATTGTCGATGAAAAATGGATCAATACCATTGACAATATAATTTACATCCTTCAGAGATCAAAAAATTAGAATGTTATTATAGATATTTATCATTTTAATGGAGAATGTGACTAGTTGTCATCTCTAATTAATAATACTAGGAAATAAAATGAAATTGAATCCATGGGTCAGGATGAGTTGAAGAACATATTTTTCTATAATTACAATCCTCAGACATTTCCACCATAATGGAAAAGAATGTACTTCAGTTTAATAAAATGTATGATGAATCTATCATTACCCATGAGGATAATTTCACTAGACATGTAGTAAATTCTTCTTGATTTATCATCCAACAGTAATGTAAAGATGATTGGTTTATCAGTGGAATAAAACAATGTTTCATAAGGGCTTTGATAATAATACACATTAGTAGATATGAAGTTATTGAACTTTGTGAAATAAAATATGATATGGGGGTTAGAATCCCATATAAATCTCATGGGTTTTACATTAAATGATATATGAAAATTAAATAAAAATAAAAAAACCATGAATGTAAGAAAACCTACATTCCTTAATGATCTAAATGTGTGAGGAACCTTGGAGGAAATTGAAATAGTGGGTATAATAAATGTTTTATGTGTGGAAGGGAGGGAAATCAAGATTTTATTTCCAATTTGATGGGAAGATGTTAGAAACAATTTTGAATGTAGGGAAATATGTGAAAAATGGACCTCTCACAATTTAGTGTTGTATGTGTATAGAGAATGGGTATTATGATAATTACTACCCAAACCCAAGGGATGGTGATGGTGAAAAATGTCTGAATCCTCATAATCCAATGGGCAAGGTAAAATAATATAAAATCACTATTTTTGTGGAGGGTGGTGATAATGAATTTTTTAATTGTATACATACCATCGATCATAGAACTGGTTATGTCTTATTTGATTCCAGATCTATCCACTCGTTCATATCTAAAGAATTTTTTGCGGGTGTAATGATTACACCAATATTATTAGATGTGGAATTAGTTGTTGAAATCAATATTTTATGATAATTTCCTCACAATTATATAAATTATCTCTGGTTGGATTTTGTGGGAATGTTATTTTTTTAAATCTTCTCATTCATTCTTTGGTTTAATTTGATTTCATTATTTGCAGGGATTAGATTTCACTACCTAGAGAATGAATATTTTTTCATGTAAGGGAAGTTAAATTTGATATTTGAAAACCTCCTATGATCAATTATCATTGTTATTATAATCATTATCTTAAAATGGATATTACATCCAATGTATGGTTATGAATTCATACTCAGAAGAGTTTTTTATAACAAATAGTTTGGGAGAAAAGAGAGATCAATAATATGCATGTTGTTCTGGAATTTTTGGATGTTTTGGATAAAAAGTATTATATCCTTCCTGAAAATGATTTATTGATTTATCAATAGAATTATACCTGGTTCCATATAAATTTCAAAGTCTCTATATAGAATGACCATGATTGAGTTTCATGAATTAGAGAAAAAACTCCATGAAAACCATGATAATGGATTCATTTGGCCAAGTTTGTCTCCATAGGTCGAACCTATTCTATTTGTGAAAAAAAATATGGATCAATGAAATTGTACAATGATTATTGTATAGTTGAACAATATAACTACCAAGAAGAAGATTCCACTTCCCTGTATTTATGTCTTTTTTACCAAATACGTGACGATCAATATTTTTCAATGATTGAACATTGTTTTGGATATCAACAATTTAGGGACATGAAGGACGATATACCCATTATGGAATTAATTATAGTGTATGGACACTATGAATATTGATTCCTTTTGGTATTAATAATTCCCCTATAATCAACAAGGATATTATAAATAATGTCTTTAAATATCACCTCAACCTGTTTTTGGTTATCATTTTATATGATATTATTATCAATTTAACGATGTTGTAAGAGAATGAATATCACATGATAATTTTACTAAAGATCCTAGGGAATGAAAAAGTATTTGAAAATTTTAAAAAATGTGAATTTTCGTTGCAAAAGTTACATTTTATGGTCAAATAATTTGAAAAGATAGTTTTGAAATTGATCCATCTTAGATAGAGTCTATTGTTTGTGGGCCTAGACCATTTATTGTGTGTAGGATTAATTGATTTCATTTTATAACTTGATATTATCATTGGTTTGTGGTGAATGTCTAATTTCTATCTAATTGTCATTCCATGTGAACTCTGTAGGGTTCCAAGTTCCTCTAGATATATTAATGTGGGTAAACTTTAAAGGATATGAATAGATAGATGGTCATCACATATATAATAAAATTGACTTCTAGTGTATATGGGTTTGTAATCCATTGTGGTGCATCCAAAAAGGGGTTGGGACATTTTATTTTACATAATAACATGGTCATTGCATATTCCATGAGACAATTTTTGATTCATGAGAAAAATTACCTAACACAATATTTGGAGCATGGATAGGTAATTATTGAATTATAGAGATAACGGACTTATCTTATGTAGAATATTGTAATATATATACACATCATAAATTTTTTGAATATATATTCAGACAGAAGTAGTTGAAAATGTTCTAGATAAATTGGTTGTATATTATAACAGAATATGATTACTAAATATATCACCACCGAGGGAAAGTGAACAAGGTGGTCGATCCATTGAGTAGAATGGATGGTTATACCTTATCCATGATGAGTATTAAAATAGATTCTTCATGTATATATTTTAAATAAAAATATCTATAAATAATAAAATAGGGGGAAATATTATGTTTTTCTATTTTATTTTCAACCCCCTATTCAGTTTACTATTATGGATCCATAGAAGGAATATTTAGAGATGAAAATGAATGATTGAAATTTTCATGAGTTTAACCTTGATCATAGTGAAATGATATGGTCTATGAACCATTTATGTGTTCGTACGGTAATAGAATTGATAGAGGCTCTATTATATGAACTTCATAGTTATTCTTTATATATTCCTCTTGGATATACAATGATATATTGTTATTTTAAATAATAATTATTGTGGGATGGTATGAATAGAGATATCGAAGTGTTTTTATATTAGTACATGGTATGCTAGTTAGTTAATAAAGAAATAAAATAGACTAAAGGGTTGTGGCACCCATTACCCATACTGTAATGGAAATGGGAGAACATCGCTATGGATTATGTCATTCGACAACCCAAAACCTCTAATGGGTTTATTTCTATATGGGTGATATTTTATCTCCATAAAAAGTTATCATCCTTCATTGGTATCAAAAATAATTCACTCTAGATCATTTTTTGAAAATATATATTAATAAAGTTGAATTGTATCTAGGAGTTCCACATTAAGTAATATCTAATAAGTATATGAGGATTAATTATAAGATCTATTGAAGTCATCTTGTAGAAAATGATATTGGATTTCCTTTTAGTACTAAATATAATCCATTGATATATGTCCAGTCTAAATGAATTATTCAAACCCTATAAGATATATTGAGATCTTTTTCTCATGATTTTAAAGGTGGATACGATCAAAAACATTATCAAGAAGAGTTTTCTTACAAGATTTCACTCAATCTTTTATATGGCACCATAGGAACCCTTCAATGTTAATAAATGTATAGATATAACATTCTAGGATGATGTTGGATAAATAAATCATTTATGACCTCTGATTTCTATAAAATGGAAGAGAATGTTAGAGAAATTCAGTAGTATTTCATGGTAGCTGAAATCCAGTTGAAATGTTATGTTAATTACTTTTTCTTAATCTAAAATTTTATGTTATTGAAATGGTGTTTATACTAATCACACCCCAAAAAGAGCTTATGATAATCAGGAAGAAATGTACATAAAGAAGCTGGTATATCAGTCCCTTTGAGATTATTGATCATGATGGATGGTAGCCAATCACTTGGAACTACCTTAAAAAATATCTCAAGTCCATCATGTGTTCCATGTATCTCTCATGAGTATTAATATACCAAACCATTCACATGTATTGTACTATAATGTTATATGAATATAGTATGATCATTATAACGAGGATCAACCTATTGAAATTCTAGATCGTACAGAGAAAGATATATGAAACAAAAGCACTCAACTTGTTTATCTTTTGTGTGGAAATCTCCAATTAGAGAATCGACATGGGAACTTGAGAATATGATGAATCAGATATATCCTCATTTTTAGAAATAGATTAAATAATATCAATGTAGAACTTAATTTAAGGGTTGTAGAATATAACACCTAGTGTTTTTATATACCGTTTTTCTCAAATGTTTTAATTTTATTTGATTTCTAATTTTGATTTTTCTTGACACTGACATGTATTTTAATATAAACAACACCTACCTGGTGTACATTACATGCAACACTAGGTTTCTAAGAGTAATAACTTAAATGATTTAATTATTTAAATGAGATAGTTGTAAAATAGATATTAAAATTATAAATATGAATATTAAAAAGAAAATATAAAATATTTTTATAATAACTTTATATAAATATAAATTTTTGATAATTAAAAATATAATTTTTTTAATTGTCATCAGATGTTTTTTAATACCTTTTTTTTCAAATAAACGCCATTTCACATCCATATATGAAAAACAATAAAATTAATTTCAGACACATTTGGAAATTTAATTTGTTAAAATAAACTTTAATTTTTTTTATCTAAATAATCTAGTGTTGATTTTTTGGATATTTTTTTGAAACATAATTTTTGGATGAATAGTGAAAAAATATAATTGTAATTCAGAAGTCCCTTTTCATATAATATTATTTTGGGAATAGATTAATTTTTAAATTTTATTCGATGGTTAACTATATTATATTTTTTTAAAGTAATCAAATTTAGGTAATCTGAATAAATTTCACATTTGATGTTATTATAAAATATTAACAACAATTTGAATGTTTTTACATAAAAAAATCTGTTGTATCATCCTTTTAGTGGGATTAAATTTAAATAAATTTCCAATACATATGTGATTTTAATTTTGTAAAATGGATTACATATATTAATGAAACATAGATTATAATTAATAATAATACTACTTAGTTATTGTGATGAAATATTAGAGAAAGTAATTAAAATTAAAATGAATGATTACGGTAAAATAAAACCAAACTTGGGAATAAAAATTATTTTTAATGTTCCAAATGACCTAGATAATTTTCCAAAATAACATTTTTTCCCATTATTAACATATTATTTTGCATTATTAATATTTCTAGGATTTGGATGTATTTTTTTGGGTAAAAAGTCGGTAAACCTAACTTATTTTTAAAAAATTCCAAGGGAGTCATTTCCCGGACCAATAAAATTCCACCACATCTCCATCTTGTTCACATATCTCATGAAAATATATATCTTTCAAACTATACTCAATCTACATATAAAATTTCATAACATATTCCATGAAGACTAACTTTGTGAATAAATTATTCAAATGAATATCTATAGAGAAAACCATTATGAGTTACCCAATTAACGGAAAACACAATCCCTCAAACATTGTCATTTTATTTTAATTACCCACACCATCATCAAATAATATTCTATTATTAAATTAAAAAAACATTATCCTAAATATAGTATTAATTTTTTATGATAACGGTTGTACCTTCAAATACACACACCTCCATCTAAAGGGTGATGAACATACTATATATTTGTATGGGGAACTACAACCTAACAATATTATGATTGTTAGTTTTTAATTTAGTACCTCTTATAGTAGGAATTATTAAAGAATAATTTTTTTATATAAAATATATGTGATATTTATAATATTTATAATCATAAACAATTTTATCATCTATATACATACTATTTTTTTCAATACAAATAATTTATTTGAGGAAGTGTGGACTACTTCCCCTTCAAAGCATTGTGATTCATTCACACACTACATGGAAAGGATTACAGATGTGTTTAGTGAATTTTTATGATATATATAACATTATAATTCATCTTTGTGGATATTATCTACATATATATTCTTATGTGTCATTTTTTTCTTTCATTCAAAAAGTCAATAAAAACGGAAATAGTCTTCTTGTGTACAAATGAAATACGGCCTCTAGGAATAATCTATTACCTTTTAATCACATATATTATATCTATTTTTATAAAACAATTATGATGAATATGTATTATTTTTTTATCATGTATTACTTTATTTAAATATTGATATATATATATTGACCAAAGATATAACAAATTAAGACACATGTAAATAATAAAGCGAATATTACCGAAAGTGAAACAATAACATATGATTATCAACAAGTATACAATATATTGAAATAATCAAACCATATATTGTGTTATATAAAATAATATTATTCTGTAGAAAATTTATATTTTAATTAAATTTATTATATAAGAAACATGTATTAGTACGAAGAAAATCAAGAACCAAGGTAAGGGTTATTCATTTCACATTGTATTTTCATGAGCTAAAGTCCTTATTCACTACTTGAGTAATTTATATGGTGTATATACATCCATTGAATGTATATTATGATTAATATTCATAAATTTATGGGTATTTAAATATCCAAATAATTAACTTTATATCATAGTGATTATGTTTTAAAAGTTACTAAATCAGTAATGTCATTTTATCTCAATTTTCCTTCTTTGAGACAAAATCCATTGTATGCCCTTAAATTTTTATAGGAGGTTTATATAATGTATTTGAAATGATATAACAATAATATAGTTCCATTAATGATAATTTCAAATTTACTTATTTTCAATTTATTAAATGGAGAGTATGATTCCATGTCATCATATGGTATGATTTTATAGAAACAGCCTCATCTTTTAACATGATTTTTTATGAGTAAACATCCATTGATTAAATATTATGATAAATATATACATAATTTATGTGTTTCTATATAATATTTTTATTGAATATTTTTTTTTTAATTATGTATTTTACTATGTGGTACATAACACCATTAAGATATTGTTTTGTAGAAAACTCTGACCGTACATTTCTCTTCAACAGGAAATATATTTTATTTCAAAATCCATGTCTCAAAAATAGTTTTCTAAATTTTTTTCAGATTATTAATGAAAAAAATTCACTAGTTATTTTTATGTATTTTTTTCTAGTTTTCATATCTTCCTTAATAAGGATTATATATTTTTTAAAATGAGAAGGCTTTGCAAATATATTTTATCTCTTAATAAGTGTTTTTAAATTAAAATATATATATCTTCCAGAAGAATTGATTTTATAATAACTGTCATAATTATTTACCATATAATTTTACATATATGTGTGTTAATCCTTCATACATGGGAAATTATTCATTGTTTCCATTCATATTCATTCCATGAATGGTGTATGTGTTAATGGAATGATGATTATGAATATCATTTCCCTCTAATGGGATATATGATTTTAAAACATTTTTCTTTTCATAGGTCATTATTTTGATGAAATTATTGATAGACATATATCGTTTTACACATGTTATAATATGAATTCATTTTTATGATACTGATTTTATTTCAATGGTTATGATATTAGTGTTTATGCTTTTTGGCACATCTATGTATAATTTTATTTTTAGAAGGGTGAGACATAAATTTCCCTCCAATTATTTAGTTAAAAAGTTATATCTCATGAGATTGAATATGATTCCATTTAGAGTGGACATTGATTACAAAGATGGCCATGGGAGTGAACCATGACTACCAATTTAGTATTAGGATTGAAATCATGATACTAATATGAATATGAGAGTGGACCATGACTACCATGATTGTATTCAGTGTGTACTCATGCTACTAAGATGGAATTAGAAGTAATTCCATCACTACTATAGAAATCATAAAATATTATTATGGGTTTTCCACAATTCCATATTTTATTCCAATTTAAAAAATCAATATATATTTTTATTTCCTTATGATTCATGTCTTATTAAATACGTATATATATATTACATGCTTCATGTATATGTTATTTGATATGTAGGGTATGATATTCTATATTTGTGATCACGTTCCCAGACCCTTATGCTCATGAATATGCTAATATATCTCCATTGCTTACCCTTAATGAATATTTGATCTAACCCTTTCTTATATTTCCTTCCTCGAGATGTGAATATATGAATTTTATTGATGTGTCTATGAAGGGTGGTAGTAAAGAAGAAAATAATGTGAGATATTATAGCTTATTTATGCACCCGTGTTTATGATTCCATGATTTGTAGATGAACTATACTATTAGAGTCTTTGTGCATCTATTTATATAAGTTTTTTTGTGTTCTATTATTGTTATATAATGATAATGTATGAAAGTATAGAGTCACAATGGAATAGGAGAGAAGAACTAGAGCATAAAAAAATGGGACAGGTAATCCATAACTGATAGAACGCCCTACTCTAGATGAATGAAACACTAGTATTTATTAGCCCTCAAAATCATTGGATATAAATAATCATATAAGTAGATATAAAAATACCTCCAAGAAATATCTTTATTAAAATCACTTTGAGTGACAACATCCCACCATCTCATGGTTGAATCACGCAACATATACTTGCAATCTTGACACTCACTTTCGGTGGAGTATATTGGAGATATGTGATTCACAAGGATTGTAGACTTGAGTCCATAGACTGAGGTCCTCCATCCCCAAAAAACATATGTTGATGATGCAAATAGAGCTCCCACATCAACTATCATATATTGGAGGAATTCCAATGTTCTCTCTAAACAATATTCATAAAGCGCAAGAACCCTTCATGATACTATTCCTCATTACATGTATGGTAAAATTAATGTTTCCATAGATGGAACTGTTGGAAGATCCTCTATTTAACAATGGTCCACTAAATCCATATTGAGATTGAATCCACTCTCATGGCATAAGAATAAGGGACGTTATGGTGGAATACCTTTACAAAGGCCAATCACATGCATATGTTCAGGATTTATTTGGGATTAAAATCTCTAAATTGAGGAAACAGTTGGAGGATCGGTAAAAGATTTCTTATATAACAACTCACCCCTCTTCCTACTCCATGATCCAAGTATCATTGTTTAAAAGATCAATTATATATATATATATATATATACGTCTATGTGAATCTACTGATAGCCCACAACTAATGTTAGGTATGATCGTTTTGTTTTCTATATTCAATTATAGGTTTCATTTCAGTCTATATACATTTTACATTTCATTTTCAACTATGTTTATATATTCATTACAATTGTAATTCCTTCCCAATTAACATTTATCACAATTCATTTCGATTGTTGATCCTTTAGTCCACCATAGTCTTATCCCCGAGGGGTTATAATATTCAAGCACCAGAGTATGGAATCCAACTAATTCATACCGTATATCATTTCAAAAATACATATCACAATAGCTGGTATAGATATTACAAAACAAATCACAACAACAAGGGTCATGTAATGAATTCCAAATAGTATAAAATAATGCATTCAATGAGAAATATAGAAAATTCATACATGATGCATGATATGTGAATCCCTCATCATACTAGTTTATAATGAATCTGAACAGAAATTCATATCAATAATATCCTCACAACACAATTTTTTCACCCAACGGTCGAATAATAACATTTGTAATATCCTAAATCTAGAAAAAATCAATTTAATTTGAGGGAAAATGGATTTTCCTACTACATAGAAAATATAGACATTTGAACAACTCAATGGAACATATGTATTCCTTCGTATCCCTTTATATTGAATCGAAATACAAAATAAAAATTGAAAATAAGAATACAATACCAAATTGTAACGTCTCATTCCCATATTCCCCAAAAAGATTCCCTAGAACAAATGTGTCAATTGGCCTCCTCTGCAACACTCCGAATTCTATAGGCTTTCAAAATGAAGTGAGGGTATAAGTGTGTCAGTTTGGAGACTATTCCCTCGTAATTATAATATAAAAAAATTGAATTTGAGTAAATTATTATTAGAGGTAGTAGTAAATCATTCAGATAATATAGTAAATAACAGATTTTAGATAATATAAACAATCTAGAAGACATATCATATTCAATGTGATGATACATGTCATATCTTTATATTAAAGTAGTAAAAACATGTAAAAAAGTAAGTTATAAAAAAATACCAGAAAATAAAAAATGATCATATATTATCATATTAGAATCTGTAGCCTTATCATTGTCACATTAACCTTGTATCCTATGTATAAAATGAAGTAACTGTAGTAGGTCGCTATCCCCTATCATCAACTATAATAATATAGTCAGTTTGAGACCCAAAAAGTGTCCCAAACAAGGTGTGGGACTAAATCCTAGTATTAAATCACCAAATGTAAATTCCCATTAGTCAATTAATATATATAACATGTTATTTGAAATTATTAAATTAGAATTCATGGAAGTACACAGAAGTAAACATCCTATAATAAAGGGTCACATTTTATAACCAATTCATTTAATCAGTTTCATTAAAATGATATTTCTATGATTTAACTATCATATAGGTTTAATTTGTAACATGCTCATTTAAATGGTATATTATTCAATCACGTTGTCATAGAAACTATTATAAAGTCCCGTTTTAATTGTAAAAAAATGATCCCATGTTTTCCAAAACAGGACATCTTGAATGTTTAATTCAATATAGAATCCAAAATTCTTCTTTGGAATTATAATACGTGTTATTAAATTCATTTCAATCATTATTATATCATGAACCTAAGACTATAATTGTAATTCATATGTTGGAATACATATATCACTCTGGCATGTAATATAATCCAACACCCTAAAATCCCATCAACAAAAAACCTCTCATGAACTCATGTATCATTCTTGTAGTGGTATAATATACAAACCATTTTATTACATACTTACTGGTACACTATAGGATCCCACGTATCACCCATGGCTATATAATAAAATGTTGATTCAATCAAAGTAATTATCATATTAATTCATTAATTAGTCGGCCTATAAATCAATCCATAGATTCTATACATCGAATTCCTCTAGGTAATTCAAGTATCATTAAGGAATAATCAATCTTTAGAACAAACGAGCACATCCAAAAAATTGAAATTTCTATCTTTGTATCACTAAAGTCATATAATTATTTAATCAATTCATAAAATTAATAAGATTCATTATTAAAATTAATGGTCAATACCAATAACATCTCATTCAAACTTGACTTAATGGTGTCATAAGTAATTCCTAACATAGACGTCTTTCCTTCTAATTACACAAATCAGATAATTTTTATAATAATATCCTCAAGATTAAATAAAACGTTTTCTAAAATTTTATTTATTCATCTCATATGTGATTAAAAATACATGTTTATTTCATTTTCAATGAGAAATTTCCATAATGAGTTCTATGTATAGATTTATTTTTTCTAAAGCAGTAACATAAAAATTTTCAATATAAAAAACATCACATTCGTAACAATCTATTTCATGAAATGAACATCACTTAACTCACATGGTAAAATCAATAATGATTTAAATTCATGATAGATTAATCATCACATATCATGTTTCCATGTATATCACGTTGGAAGAACACTTAAAACACATTAAGTACAATCAATCCATTTCCTAGACAAGTCCATGTTCATGACCATCCATCCATTTCTATTAACCAATTCAATTTCAATAGTAATAACATATTGATTAACATATTAATTGAAAATTATTGAATCATTATTATCACAATAGTCAATTCTATTTTAGACATTCTAGGACATGGGGTAAAATGGAACACCTCAGTGGGACAAATCAGAAGCAATCAAAATGGCCATTTAATTAAACTATAGATGAAAATAGGTGGTTCAGGATAAATGTTGTCTAACCTATAATCAAACATTAAAAGCCTACTTATTCATATAGGCCATTCCTAGAGATTTGGGGATTCATATTCAATTTAATTTGACACATAGAAGGTGGTTGCACGAAACTATGACTTATATAATCAGCTAGAATTTATTTTAATGGAACAAGACCACCTACCATAGGTTCATAATCAATATTTTGTCTAGTATAATAACATTATTCAGCTCATATCTGGTGAAAATTGATGAACGGATGAAGAACCTAGTAATTTGTAAAAATACATTTCAACCAAATAGTGAAACTAATATCTTGAAGAATGGAAAATGGATAAATAAGTATCAGGTTTTTACAATTACAAATCCAATGATACTAACCACAATTGAAATAGAGATCAGGCATAGAAGCTAACCCAATTACATGAATAGGCTATAAGGTGAGATTAAAATGGAAATGGATTTTATACCTAAAAAATAATTATGGTTAGGTTTAAAATATATTTAATAGAGAAATGTTCATTTTGCCAAAATATATTTGGTTTTCATAGTTTCGGTGCACGGTTAGTCCAATAATAAACAAACCATGCATGGTTACATATAAGAGAATGGGTGCCACATGGAAACCTCGCATAGTATGTATAAAAAAATAGAAACTATTAAAAAATAAATTGTCCAATTGGAAGACCTAGTAACATGGACATGTGGACCAACTCACAATATTTTTTCTGAAACCATGTATCCAATTAGGACTTGATACTTCTTCCTCACAAGCCTTGTTTATCCATGATTCCTACCCTATATGATTTACTATTAATGTGAGTCAGTCCATTTTCACTCCAAAATCACAGGTTATAGGATCTAAACTAGACCTGGACAACCCCAAAACCACCATGAATCCCAATGGAATTCACATTATTCCACATAAAAACATGTAAACTGAGAAATGATGAAAAATGTTATGTACCTCCCATAAGAACTAACATCAATCAAGATGTAATATAATTTAATTTGAGTTTTTAATAAAATTATTAAATAAGTATAAGTTTTATTATATATAGTTAATATTCTTTTCTAAAAATATAATTTTTTTAATAAAATAAATATTCTTATTAATTATTAAGAATAAATTTTATTTTCATTTTTAAAACATATAATTTTTAATACAATCTATTTAGAGAATATTTTAAATTTTAAAATAAATAATAGTAATATGTGTTTTATATGTAAAATAATATTTTTATTATATTTCCGTCCCCTTTTTATAATTTTTAACCATTATCATACATGGTATTATTTAATTGTTATTTTATTTTAAAAACATATAAAATAATTCTTGTTATTAAAATTAATCTTAAAAAATTATTTTAATAAAAAAACTATAATTAATTTTATATTAAAGATTCCATGAAAATATTATTACTTTACTAACATACAATATATGTAAAATAATTATAAAAAAGACCTTGTATATAAAATATTCCAAATATTAAGTGAATAATGCAACACTCATTCATATGTAGGACCGTTATTATTAACCACATGGAATAGAATTTACATGAGAGCCGCATGAAGACAAGATATGTCTATGTGTAGACACAGGTCTACTGATGGTTTGTGAAAAAAATTGAAATCGGTACATGATGAAACTGTGAAGGATGGAATGGATTTTTGTGGGATGTGTATGTGAGTGTCTTTAAGAGCCAACCTCAGTTACATGGATGAGATAATTTATCAATAAATTCCAAAACAAATGAATGTTTGATGTGGGACATGGTTCTTGGGTTAATATGAAACCACATTAAAATTCATGTTTATATATTATCCATTGAAACAATGTGATCTCGAATTCTAATTCATTTGATCATCATTTTCATCCTCGATCTGTCCGAATGAACCCTAGACATAATTATTCATTATCTCCTTCCACTATCTTCTTCCTTGACTACAAGAATGGACCATTTTATTTATGAAATTTAACATATATGCATTATCTATATCACCAAAACTAGTTTAAATGAATTATAAACTAAATAAATTTTAACTTCACGAAGAAGTACATAAAAAATAATCCAAACAGAAATACATATATATATGTATTAATAAAATAAAATAAAGGATCTCTAATAGTACATACTAGAGTCTTCAGGAGGCTGTCTATGGTGAAGACAATATAAATATATTTATCAACTATCAATCTATGTTCATGATAAGATATAATGATGAGTTATATATATATATATTATCTATCAATATCACATATCTAATCCCTCTAGAAATATAATTCCTTTTTTATTAACAATCGATATCTCCTTCGATATTGGTTAGTGGTTTTAAATAGTGAGGATAAGTGTAAGTAGTACAAATAGACCCACATAAACGTACTTGAATATTGTTATAATAATATATATTTATATTTATTGTAAAATCACATATATAAATTCCTTCTTATTAATTGTCTAAGGATAGATCCTCCAAAACCAAGACATCTATTTCACCCTCTCCCCACATGTATTTCCCCCTTCCCGTACACCGAATGTTGATAATACCACATCCCTGATCCAACATGAGAAATAAATCTTTATGGTATGAGGAGTATCATATTTTCAAACATATATTAATGCAAGGTAAATTAATTATTTTTCTGAAAAAACATATATTCATTTAAAAACATTCATATGTAAGTTATTATATTTTAGATGATATATTTATGTATAAAATATTTCTAGTATTCACAATTACTATTTTTTAAGACAAAATTTTTTATATATTATTTTCTTATTTTAGGTATTTTTTTAAGGTTTTAATCTATGGTTTTCAAAACCATTTCCCAGGTACGTGAAACAATATTTTCGTATCATGTTTCTATATTTATTTCATCAACTAGATATTATAGAATTGTTTTATGAAACATATTTTTTTTATTACAATGGAATATAATTTTTTTAAAAACCCATGTTTTAATTTTATTTCAAAACTATATTTTAGTGGTATATTTTAAAAATCACTTATTTTTTAAAAAACTATTTCAATACATTTTTAATAAGAGATTATTTTACAAATTTTCATTACAAAATAACATGTAAATTTTAGTGTTTTTAAATTTCAATTATATAGATAAAATATTTTTTTGATTGTTTAAAGTTATTCAAGATCATACTTATCCCTATACATATTATTTATTCATTAAATTTAATGCATGTATTCTCATGAAGAAGTTAATGATACATTATTCTACTATATGATTTATTCTCAATGTATAGTTAATAAATAATAGATTTCACCTTATGTCCATTCCCTTCGTTTTTGCTATAACGAATGAGTGATAATATTATTATCATCCCTAAAAATATTATATATGTTTTTTAATTTATAAAATTTAATATAAATTATAATATTGGGCCTAGTAAAAAATAAATTTTCTAGGAATAAATTTCATTGAATATTATCGAATCGGTTGACGAGGAATGAGATAATCCAATATCCTCACTATATCATTGTTCTAAAACAGATGCATGTAGTTGCATCATGGATGAAATATGGTATTCCAGGTATAATGTTTATCAAAAATTGTGATTAGTTTCAAAAAAAATTAAATGAAATTTCCAAATCATATTTCAATAGTATTTGATTTTAAACTCATAAAATATTTTCATAAATATATATTTTTTAAATTATATGTACTATATTTTCAATGAATATTTTTTAAAATAATTGATTTATATTTTATAACATTATTTATCAATTTTGTTTTATAAAAAGTGAACTTTTTTCAAAATATTATTATAGTATTTAATTAAAAATTAATTTTCACTAGTTTATAACCCTTGTTGGGAAATTTTATTATCATTGTATATTTTAAAATGACGTTCACATACACATCAGAATATCAAAATATTTTTAAATTGATTTATGTAGTTAGTGTGATTGAATAAAAAAATATGTATTACTTTTAAATAATGTAAACTTGAAAAAAAAATTTGGTTATTCATAATCACTAAAAACAAAGTACAGATTATATCCTTAGTTATGTGATGGAATTTATATTTTTCAATTAATTTTTGTAAAAACATAAATCATGTTTTTTAAATAATATTGAATGTCCATTTATGAGGATGTTACAAATATCTTATACCAATGACCACGAAACATTAATTGTGAGTCATGTTTACAAAGAAAATATAGAGATTCATCTACTATATAAATATACAACAATGAGAAATATGTGGACATAATTAAGTGTTCCAAAATATCAATTCCCTATAAAAATAAAATATCCTTACCTGGTCCATGGTTGACATCATTAAATTATAAACGTTTTCTGAATATTCCATTAGCTAACAGCCTTCTTGGGGTGTACAATAGTTCATAGTGTGAATGGCCTTATGTAAACATCATTCAGGCTGTTAATGATCCATTCAAATCATTAATAAAATAAAATCATATAATTCTACAAGCCCACACTAAAAATAAATCTCCAATAACCACCTATGAACATTTGAAACACAACATAACCTATTTCGAACTAAAAAAACATCTATTGATATTGTGTCAGATTGAAAAAAATTACATCATGTCCAAATGTAATCTACATGTAACACCCCAGTTAAATAAAGAACATGGAATTTTTATATTTATACCTATTTGTTAATAAAATGTTAATATTAATTTAACGGGAACAATATTCTTGATGTCTTACCCAATACGCAACAACGAGTTCCTTTGAAATCATACATTCCACAGTAATAATAAAATAATTTTATTTTAAATGGTAGTTAACACCTAGCCATTGTAATGACAGGAATGAACAGAACTAACTACAAAATGATTATATATGTTTGTAAAATATTTTTACTTTTTACAATAAATGTTATAGGATTAAAAATGTGAATGAATCCAATTTTAAGCGTAAACATTCTAATATTCTTTAAAAGGCTGATTAACTACCTTTTGATGGGGAACCTCTTTTAAATCCACTTTTTGACAATTTTATGTGTTTTATTTGACAAAATAAAATTCTTCTTTAGAATCAGGAAATCAAAATTTACTTCGTGAATTTTTTTGTTATTAGTCCGATATAGATCATTTTTTTAATGAACAGTGACAAATGATGTATTTTAATTCAAAACCTATTTTTAATCTAATTTAATTATATGAATAGATTATCTTTATAATTGGTTTTAATGTGAAATTAGAATATATTTTTACCATTTAATCCAATGGGGGTCATTAGAATTAATATCACTTTGAGATTGGACATAAACAAGTGTTAATCTTTTGATTGATATTGTTTCTTAAAAACATGCAATTTGATTTGACAGTGGAACTTTATTATAAAATTAATTAATGAAACTTTATTATTATTAATTTGGTAAAAAAAGAAAAAAAAATTTAATTCAGAATACCAAATATATCATAGGGTACATTTTTTGTATTTTTATGAAAAACCTTAATTTTTGAAGAATAGTGAAACCACAAAGTGATAGTTACAAAAACTGATTTTTTGTTTAAATGGAACTTTACCACTTATGTGATTTGAATTTCAAAAATACTATATAAATGATTTTAATTATTAATTAAAATTCGGTTCAATGGGATGAAAATAATTTTGATGAGATTTAACTTTTAAGGTTTATTAATCGCGATTAAAGGTAATTACTGTGATTTAAGGTAAAAATGATATTATAATAAAATGAAAATATATTGACACTTGTCTTAACCCAATTGGATGAGTCATGGCCGAACAAGAAAACCCATGGGTCGATTTTTGGGACCCCATGGAGCCACTTGGGTAAGAAAATGTAATTTATGCCTTTTATTTAAAGTAAAAGTAAAAATGACACAAACTTGTATTGTTTTACTAAAACAATTATTACATGGGGTTATACATGTAATATTTTTGACTATAAATATTAATTGGAAATATAAAAAGTTTTCCTACATCATTGTAATTTTTTATAATTTTTAGACATTAAATAAATGAAATTATTTATGACATCATGATGATGCAGCGATTACCTCGTTATTTAACGATTTAAATAAAATGAAAAGATAATGTTAAATCTAAGACCTACACATGTCAAAAAACTATCGGATGGGTGGATTTCGAACTCTTTCACCTTAACCTCAGAATACATCAATGTTTGACCTTTAAAATCCGAAACGCATTTGAAAATAAAGTAACATTTTATACCTTTCCAAGAGTGCCCCCCTCTCCTCTTATAAAAAGCCACCACCTCTACCACCTTACCCACACCTCTCAAGCCTTTGGCTCGGTCAAGATATGATATTTTGTCTCTTCACATCCCTCTACCCATCCTAGAATCCTTACCATAAGCATTAAGCTCTTCAAGAAACCCTTTTGGTTCAAACCAAAAGGAGTTACCCGATTTTAAGGTAATGTCTTCACTTGTTTTCTTTTGTTTTATTTTTCTTCTCCAACACCCTAAACTCGTTTTATTCATTTATTTTGTAACAAATCCAGTATCTTAAATATAATAGGATGTTTTTATAAGATGTATTCATGCTACACTTACACACACCTGCATCTAATGGTTAAAGAACATACTATTTCTGTGGATGGTGACTTTCTGCCTCATGAAACGATGAATGTTCAATATTATTTTAACACCTAAAAGGTGTCCATTATGATGTCACTGTATTTTATATATGATATATATGGTATTTATGTTTACTATATTATTATGTATTTTATATTTAAAACATACCTTTATTATTTTCATGTTGTGAAAATGCGATAATTTCATATGAGGAAGTGTGGACTACCTCCCCCTCAATTGATGTGATGCGTTGATGCAATACATGGCATGAATAATGAATGAAAATAATGAACATATGTGACCTATATAACATATATATTATACTGGAATTATAATATATATATATATATATCTGATTTATTTTTAATTCCATTAATATGTCAAAACAAATGAAAGTAGCGTTCAAGCGTATGTACAACCTACCGTCTCCATGATCTATGATTTTCATTTTTATGTCCAAATTTTATGGAATAGTATAAAATGAATATGTAATGGATATATATGATATTTTAATCATTAATACTATTCTGGATATTATTTACTTAAAAATACATGGGCAATCATTTTCAAACAATTTCATTTTTGACTCATGTTCCAAACATCGACAAAAACGTCTAATATGAACTAACATTATCAAATAGTTATGGTAACATTATAATATGTGATATGAACTGAATAATAATCTTGAAAGGTGGTAATTAGGAAATTATAAATTTACCAATGTTAATTATTCAGGAATATAAAGAAACAAACAAGACAAGTCAGACTTGAGGTAAGGGATCCTACCCCACTCTTTCTTTTTAAGTACACTCTTTTATGTCATTCCTTTTAAGATAATATTTCTTATGATTCAGATGTTATTTTATATTAATATTACTGTAATTTTTATGTTCATATGATGAGAGAACCTATTTTCTCTAAACAATCCATTTTGGAAATTTTAAGTGGCGCCGTTAGGTTCCCGAATTTTCGTAAGAGATCCAACCTCTCTTTTCTTTTTAAGTACTCTACTTTATGTCACTTATTTTAAGCTCATATTTAATATGTTGGGGGTTGTTATTTTATATTACTATTCCTTTATATTTTATGTTAATATTATTAGTGACCTTATTTGATCTCATCGATCCGTTTTTGGATGTTTTAAGTGGCCCTGTTAGGCTGCCGAGTTTTCATAAGGGATTTTTCATCTCACTTTTATTCCCGTGAGATTTATTCTACATATTCCACCATTTCCATTGACTTGTGTATGTACTGCCCATTATTATAATATTTGTGTAATATAATTTCATTTATGTGTATTTACATCTTCATTGTATGACCCTTCTTCAATGGGGTGTATGTTTTGAATGTTACCCAAATCGGTAAGGGGACCGTTCACCCTCCTCGTCTTTAAAAATACTTCTTTTGTTATGTCTTTAAAATTACATCTTATTAAGTTGGGATATGTTCTCATATATGCTTATTTCTTTTAATTTAATGTAAAAGTTAATATATACCCTTTTTATCTCTCATTAACTCATTTTATGAATTTTGAAGTGACGCCGTTAGGCTGTCGAATTTTTGCAAGGGACTTTCTTATCCCAGTTTTGATTCTTTGGGGTAAACTTGTAATCCTTGAATATGTCGTTCTATGAATATGTGTGAATGACCTATGATTTTTTTACACTTAATATCCACTTATATTTGGTGAATTATTTTTTCACACATAAGTATGTAATTTATTTATCCTTAATCCAAGGATATCGTCTTTGTAAGGGACTTCGTCTCAATCTCCTTTCACTGAGACATATCATGTTTTATACACAACATTCTTTTATATGGTGTATAAACCCATTTTACTTTTATGTTTATTCAAAAAGAATCTTTTTTATAAAAAGTGTTTTCTAAACGACAAAATGGAATGTTTTTTTTGTCGTACGTATGTGGCGACAACGACTTCTCCTCCACAGTGACCATTATTTGAGTTTCAGCTTCCTCTACAAGCCATATCTTTTTTTTGAATGAAAAATAAATACCATGTTTTACTTTTCTTTTATTCTGGTGTTGAGAATGGTTTTCATAATATTTTTATATCAATGTTTTGTATTGATATCTTGTGATTGAAAAGTAGAAATGTTATGTTTCCTTTATGCATGTTTTATGTGATACGATTGTGTTATGGTTCTTGGGAAATTGTTATGAAGACGGGTGGTTATGTGATAAACTACGGGCGGGTGAGCCTGATATAACTCTCCAATGCATTGGGTAAGTCGAAGGAGTTAGACGTTAAGGTTTCTCTAAAGAGATTTAGGGAATATCCTGTGATGGGTATTAAAAACGTAACCATGAGGGTTACTCCCTACATAAGAATGTTGTGAATGCCTCAAGTTAGCTTTATATCGTACGATTTCTATGATTTATTCATGATTTGATGAGGTATATTAAAATTATTATGTTTTATGAGTAAATTATGATTTCAAATATGGACCAACATTCTCATTTTGTACATTTATATCCCTTTCTGAGGTTTTTATGCTCATCCCATGTTATTTTGAAATTTTTTTCACCGGTCAAGGGAAAGGTACATGATGTGATGATAGTGTCAAGGAAGTGTCAAGAAAGAATCTATGTTTTATTTTAAATATGATTCTGATGATGGAAAAAATGAGTTCTATCTTTTATGTAACCACATTGTTTAAAGGTGGAGTGTAATGCATGTTTTATGATCTAATTCTCTAAAACTCTAAACCTGAAAAGATCCTCAACGTGTAATCTTTTCGTAACTCAAGATTAAGTAAGGTTTAAGGCTGGGGCCTTATAGTTGGTATCAAAGGTCAGTTTATACAACTTTAGGGATTATGAGTTTTTGTTAGACACATGGTTAGTCCCTATATCTATTATTTTAGTTAAATCATTGTTTTATAACTTTTTTCAGGTAAAGTAATGTCAGTTACAAATGGAAGGAGGAGGATCTCAAATGACATTCTTATCTCTTCCTGATGACATACTTGCAATAATTATTGAAAAGTCATCTTCGGATGATTGTCAAACTTTTTCTAGCAAACAAATATCTTTCAAGAAGTTGTTTGAGATATCAAACACCTCCACTATACCTCGTTATCATTGTGGATCATGGGTTGTATTTAGACAAATACTATTTTCACAATATTCCCATTTTTTCAAGAATGGTTAATATTTTCAAGGTATTTTCAAATATTTTACCTTATCACAAGAATTTGAATCATGTTATGATTTTAAAAATGGTGCTGAGGAAGGAGACCCTTGCACAACCTATTTATATTTTCTTTTAAAATACAGTCTCTCAGCACATACTTATGGTATTTTAAGAGGACCAATAATAGAAATTTTCAACACAAATTATGTCCGACTATTTTATAGAAATCATGTTTTATTAGATGTTTTGGAATTATATTCCATACATGATTATTTTCCAAAACTGTTTTTCTGTGAACACCCATATGACCCATGTTGTACAAGGTGTATTTAGATGGGGGAATCAAATGACTTTTAAGGATCTCTAAATCATTGTTGTAATGCATGGTACTTCTACTTACGTGAACAAGATGACGATGAAACCGAGTGGATTCCATGAACAAGGTATACTTTTATTCATTTTGGGAATCATTTTATTTTATGGTGGTGAAATAATACTTCAAGAATTAAGATGTTGAGATCATAATTAATTTGGATGAAAATGATAGTTATAATGAAATATTGAGGTTAAAACATGTTTGGGATATTTTTGGAGTTTTATAAAAATGACAACACGTAGACCATGTGACAACCTGTTGCATCAGACAAAGATACGGGAATCAAACCCACAACCAAAGTGCGATAGTTATTTATCGCCTACCAGAGGACTACAAGAAGTCCATAGTTAGTTTGACTAATTCTTTTTAGTTAGATGATTTTATTAATTAATATTAAGTTGATTTTGGGTTATCTATGGAAATTATTAACCTATCATGGAGGATATGTGATTAGGTTAATTACATTTCAATATGAGACTTTTAGAGAAACAGATTTTATTTAGAGATAAGTGTTAATTTATACATAGGAAGACTATGTGACTAAATCCTTCAAATATTTGTGTTTCGATCATAGTTTGGTTTAATTTAAAGAATTTTATGGAAAAATTGTTTATCTAATGGTCCTCATTGTACTTTGGGTTTTGTTGGATAAATATTGGAGATTAAGAATATATTTTTTTTTATAAAGGGTTGTCCTTTTCTGGTTTATATGATCTTGTTCTAACCATTTTGGTTTTGGTAAGGGTCTAAAGAAATGGAAAATATATAGTTCTATTTTGTGGATTAGGTGATTCTCAAGAAGTTGATTATAGTACTCTTAATGCGAACAAGTCTTCCTAAATACTCGTCTTTTAGAGAAAGTATGAGTTTGTGTAAAAAATATAGTAAAAGTTGAAAGTCAACATGACAAGTAAGTATGTTTCCTTAAGATCAAAAATAAATTCCTCAATGAAATTTAACTTAAAACAAAAATGTTGTCTGTTATCTTTTCCAACTGGGGAATCGAATACAGTTTAACCCACCACAAGTTTGTGATTTTCTTGTGGTTAACTTTCTCCTAAACATGTTACCTATCACTCTACCTCAGAACATGACCCTTTCCTTTTTCTTCCATATCCATGTTTTTCATACATGGAATCCTAGTATGGGTTAATTCGGGTGACTTCTGGACTTCCCTTTCTTTCTTTTAAACCGATTGTTTTACCGACTCTTGTTCTGATGTGGGACTTTCAATTATGTTTCCATGACCAATTTTAAAATTGCGAGGACACAATTCACAAAAGGGGGAAGGATGTAATATCCCAAGTAAATAAAGAATATGACATTTTTATATTTATCCCTATTTTCGAATAAAATGTAACTATTAATTTATAGGGAACGCTATGCTCTATGGCTTACCCAATACACAACAATGAGTTCCTTTGAAATCTTACGTTGCACTCTAAAAATAAAATAATTTTCTTTTAAATGGTTGTTAACACCTAGCCATTATAAAGAAGGGAATGAACAGAACAATATATAAAATGATTATATATGTTTGTCAAATGTTTTTACTTGTTACAATAAATGTTAGAGGATTAAAAATGCGAAAGAATCCAATTTTACGCGTAAACATTCTAATATTTTTTAAAAGGTCGATTAAACGCCTATTGATGGAGAACCTCTTTTAAATACACTTTATGACATTTATATGTGTTATATTTGACAAAATAAAATTCTTCTTTATAATTGGGACATCAAAATTTACTTTTTGTAAATTTTTAGTATTTGTCTGCTAAAGTTCATTTTTTTATTGAATAGTGAAAAATGCTGTATTTCAATTCAAAACCACTTTTTAATCTAATTTATTTATATGATTAGATTATCTATTTAATTGGTTTTAATGTGAAATTATAATATATTATTACCATTTAATCCATTGGTGGTCATTGGAATTAAGATCACATTGATATTGGACCTAAACGAGTGTCAATCTTTTGGTAGATATTATTTCTTAAAAACACGCTATTTGATTTGACGATGGAATTTAATTATAAAATTAATTTATGAAATATCTATGTTATGAATTTGGTAAAAATGAAATCATTTTTTAATTCAGAATATCGAATTTATCTTAGGGTGAATTTTTTGATTTTTCTGAAAAACCTTAATTTTTGATGAATATTGAAACCACAAAGTGGTAGTTACAAAAACTGATTTTTTCATATAAATGGAACATTACCACTTCTGTGATTTTAATTTAAAAAATACGGTATAAAATATTTTCATTATTAAGTAAAATGTGGTTCAATGGGATGAAAATAATTTTTATGAAAACTAACTTTTATGTTTTAATAATCGTGATTAAATGTAATTCGTGTGATTTAAGGTAAACATGATATTATAATAAAATAAAAATATCTTAAAACTTGTCCTAACCCTTTTGGATGAGTCATGGCCGAACAAGAGAACCCATGGGTCGATTTTTGGGACTCGATGGAGCCACATGGGAAAGATAATGACATTTATGCCTTTTATTTAAAGTAAAACTAAAAATGACACAAACATGTATTGATTTACTAAAAAAAATTTACCATGGATATTTACAAGTCATATTTTTGACTATAAATAGTAATTTGAAAGATAAAAATATTTCCTACATCATAGTATTTTTTCTAATTTTTAGACATTAAATAAATTAAATTATTTATGACATCATGATGATGCAGCGATTATCTCATTATTTAACGATTTAAATAAAATGAAAAGATAATGTAAAATATAAGACCTAAACATGTAAAAAACCTATTGGATGGGTGTATTTATAACTCTTATCACCTTATCCTCGAAATACATAAATTTGGGACCTTTAAAATCTGATACTCATTCAAAAATAAAGTAACATTTTATACCTTTCCAAGAGTGCCCCTCCTCTCCTCTTATAAAAGGCTTCCACCTCTACCTCTTTACCCACGTCTCTCAAGCCTTTGGCTCGGCCAAGCTCTGATCATTTTGTCTCTCCACATCCCTCTCCTCATCCTAGAAGCCTTACCTTTGGCAGGAAGCTCTTCAATGAAACCCTTTTGGTTCAAACCATAGGGAGTTACCCAATTTTAAGGTAATGTCTTCACTTGTGTTCTTTTGTTTTGTTTTTCTTCTCTAACCACCTAAACTCTTTTTGTTCTTTTATTTTTTAACAAATCCAGTATATTAAATATACTATAATGTTTTTATAAGATTTATTCGAGCTAAACTTAAACACACCTTCATATAATGGTTAAGGAACATACTGTTTCTCTGGATGGTGAATTTCTCCCTCATGAAACGATGATTGTTCAATATTCGTTTAACAACTTTAAAGGTGACCCTTATGATGTCAATGTATTTTATATATGAAATATATGATATCTATGTTGACTATATTCTACTGTATTTTATATATAAAACATACCATTATTCTTTTCATGTTGTGAAAATGCGATAATTTCATATGAGGAAGTGTGGACTACCGCCACCTTAGGTGATGTGACTCGTACATGAAATACATGGAATGTATAAAGAATGAAAATAATGAACATATATGACTTATATAACATATATATTATAATTTAATTATAATATATATATATATATAATTTATTTTTAATTCAATTAATATGTAAAGAAAATCAAACTCGTGTTCATACGTACGTACGACCTACCGTCTCCATGAACAGTGCTTTTCATTTTTTAACTCCAAATGTTATGGAATAGTATAATTTGAATATGTACTGGATAAATATGATATTTTAATCATTAATACTATTCTGGAAATTATTTACTTATAACTACATGGGAAATCATTTTCAAACAAGTTCATTTTTGTCTCATGTACCAAACATTGACAAAAACATCTGATATGAACTAACATTATTAAAAAATTGTTATAACATTATAATATGTGATATGAACTGAATAATAATCATTAAAGGAAGTAATTAGGATATTATAAATTGACCAAATTTTATTATTCCGGAATATCAAGAAATGAACAAGACAAGTCATACTTGAGGTAAGGGATCCTACACCTCTCTTTCTTTTTAAGTACACTCTTTTATTTCATTAATTTTAACCTAATATTTCTTATGATTGGGATGTTATTTTATATTAACATTACTGTAAATTTTATGTTCATATGTTTAGAGACCATATATTCTCTCATCAATCCATTTTGGAAGTTTTAAGTGGCGCCGTTAGGCTGTCGAATTTTCTCAAGAGATCCAACCTCTCTCTTTCTTTTTAAGTATTTTATTTTATGTAACATCTTTTAAGATCCTCTTTGATATGTTGGGGGGATATTCTTTTATTTTCCTATTTCTTTAAATTTTATTTTAATATTATGATACACCCTATTTGATCTCATCAATCCATTTTTGGAAGTTTTATGTGGTGCCGTTAGGCTGCTGAGTTTTCGTAAGAGATTTTTCATCTCACTTTTATTCCTGTGAGATTTATGCTACATTTGACACCATTTTCATTGAGTGTTGTATTTAATTACCATTATTATACTATATTCTTAATATAATTTAATTTATTGGTATTTAAATCTTCATTGTATGACCCCTCTTCAATGGGGTGTACGTTTTGAAAGATACCCAAATCGGTAAGGGGACCTTTCACCCTCTTCTTCTTTAAAAAGACTTATTTTGTTATGTCTTTTAAATTAAATCATATTTTGTTGGGATAAGTTCTCATATATCCTTATATATGTAAATGTAATGTACAAGTGATTATATAACCTTTTTATATCTCATCAACTCAATTTATGAATTTTGAAGTGACATCGTTAGGCTGTCAAATTTTTGCAAAGGAACTTCTAAACCCAGTTTTGATTCTTTGGGATAAACATGTACTCCATGAATATGTCATTCAAGGAATATTTGTGAATTAACTATGGTTGTTTTACACAGAATATCCACTTATATTTGCTTAATTCGTTTGTCACACATAATTATGTAATTTATTTATCCTTAATCCAAGGATACCGTCTTTGTAAGGGACTTCGTCTCAATCTCCTTTCATTGAGGCATATTATGTTTTGTACACAAATTTATTTTATATGATGTATAAACCCCTTTGAAATTTATGTTTATTAAAAAGGAATCTTTTTTATACAAAGCTTTTACTAGACAACAAAAGGGAATGTTTTTTTCGTACGTATGCATCGACAACGACTTCTCCGCCGTCATGACCATTATTTGAGTTTCGGCATCCTCTAAAATCCATAACAATTTTTGAATTAAAAATAAATACCGTGTTTTATTTTCTTTTATTCTGGTGTTGAAAATTTGTTTTATAATGTTTCTATATCAATGTTTTGTATTGATATCTTGTTATTGAAAAGTGGAAATGTTATGTTTTCTTTACGCATGTTTTATGTGATACGATTCTGTTATGGTTCTTGGGCATTGTTATGAAGACGGGTGGTTCTGTGTTAAACTAATAGCGGGTGAGCCCTATATAGCTCTCCAATTCATTGGGTAATGCAAAGGAGTTAAACGTTAAGGTTTCTCTGAAGATATTTAGGGAATATATTGTGATGGGTATTCTAAACGTAATCATGAGGGTTACTCCCAACGTAAGTATGTTGTGAATGCCTCAAGTTACCTTTATGTCTTATGATTTCTATGATTTATTCATGATTTGATGAGGTATGGTAAAATGCATATGTTTTACGATTAATTAATGATTTTATACATGGACTAATGTTATCATTTCGTACTTTTATATCCCTTGCTGAGCTTTTTATGCCCATCCCAGGTTTTTTTAAATGTTTTTCACAGGCCAAGGGAAAGGTACATGGTGTGATGATAGTTTCAATGAAGTGTCAAGAATGAATCTATGCATTATTTCAAATATGTTTTTCGATGATGCAAAAAATGAGTACTATCTTTTATGTAACCACTTTGTTTAAATGTGGAGTGTAATGCATGTTTTCTGATCTAATTCTCTAAAACTCTAAACCTGAAAAGATACTCAACGTGTAATCTTGTAATAAATTAAGATTAATTAAGGTTTATGGCCAATGCCTTATACTAAAATTGATATTAACATCATAAATAATTAAATTAACATAATTAAATATATTCCCAAAACATTATTAATTATTATTATATTTTCTAATTTCTATTATATTAATTTTATTTCTTTTTATCGTTACACATATGATAATTACTCTGGGATATTAAATTACATTATTAATAACACCTTCATTTTATTTACTATGTATAAAGATGTTATAAAATAACTTCAACAAATATATAATATTAGACGACTACATTGTTTTATTAATCAATTAGAAGAATACATATATAGTTTCATTGAATATCATAACAATAGACCTAAATTAAATAAGGTAACTTGATTATTATATTTAATGTTATTAATGTTACTATGGTTTATTTATTAATAAACCATATTCAATTGCCAATTTTATCCATACATATTAATTATGATATTAAAAAATCATATTATCTAATTAAATAAACTTTTTTAACAATCCATTTTTGTGTGGTGATGGAATACTGAACATGTCATTCATGGAAGAAATAGTCATCACACATAGATGATGAGATTTTATTTTATGTCAATGAATTTGAAGGATGTTATAAAATTGAAATACCATTAATATAATAAAACATTGAAATATTTAAATTGTAGTTGTTATCATAAAATCATGGAAAGAGGGGACTTGAGAGTTTTATAGGAAGAGATGATCAAAAAAATGTATTAAGGGTATTGCAATTATTTGGATGTTCTCGATTGGGAAGCTACTTAATGATTTTAGATCAATATATGGAAATATTGGAGATGATTAATTTAGTGACATTGTTAAAAAGTAATTATATATTATGAAAATGTTCATTAATAAAGGGGGAAAATATAACATTGAAACTTCCTCCACATTCCAATATCATAGATTCTGTTCATATATTCTATCAACATACACAACATTTAAATCATTTTATACTTTTTAATAAATCATATGGTTACTCAAATTTCACCCTCAGTAAATAATTTTAACACCAAAAAATAAAATAATTTTTTTTAAAAAAATTATTATGATGACTTAAAATATTGAAATAATTTTATAAATTAAAACTATACTGTGTTATAGAACTTCATTTTTTAGTAGCACACATAACATGTAAAAACACATTGATAGTATAATTTCATTAAATATATAAAAATTATGTGTAATATAATATTATAGTTGTCTATTTCTATTAAATAAATAAATTTATTAAATAAAAAATAAAATTTTCATGGATTATAAATAAATTCAATTTTTTTTATCAAAATAAGGTTTAGTAAAATGAAAATCCCAAATTCAATTTTTATATAGGACTTAAAATATTTTATTTTTATTCAAGGATAAACCTGGGTTTTATAAATTTGAAACTACATATTAGATATTAATAACATAATTCATTAAAAATATAAATTTTTTATAAAATTATATGCCTTTTTTATATAAGAATAATTTAATAAAAGTATCATTTTGGGAAAAATATTAATTTTCTCTATTAATAAAAAAATTAATTATTTCAAAAAAATTACTTATTCTAATATCATTATAATTAATTCAAAAATGAGGCTCAATTTGGTAAAATTAAATTTTGGAATATTGCGGTTATTTTATTTAATATTATTATCAATAAGGTCTCTATACAATGTGATTTGGGTGCTAGTCTTGGTTATGTTTTTCACCTTTTTTCATTAGGCTATTGGGTATTATATTTTCCCCCACATAAATAATAATATACTAGAAAATGGGATATATATTATCTATTGAATAAATTTTGATATTCCTTTCTAATAGAATCTTCAGCCTCTTATGTTTCCTTATCATGATTTTGATTTCTTCAAAGGAAATTCAGAAATCTAGTTTCATGATATTACAGAACATTTAATTCTTTTTTAAAACAATGGATCAAATGTTGTTTATAATACAAGTAAAGATCCTACTCTATTCCATCATATGAGATAATTTATGTTTAATATGGAATTTATTTCCTCAATACTGAAATATTAAAGTCATCATATACATTAAAAAGGATGGGACGTATAGTCATCCTATAATATAAAAACTAATAAATAATAGTATTTTAAAAGTCCCAATGCACCAAACGATTAATTCCCCCTTCTAATTACATTTTAACAATCCCATCCATGGTGAATCTTTAATTAATATGTGATCCCTAGATGAAATTCCATGTTTTTATTTTAACATCCTTCATATATCTTTTTTCTACACAAGTAAACATTAGAAATACACTGAATAAAACATAATTTAATAGTCATATCCTTCAAATGATCTAGTAAAACAATATTTATTTTTCCATATTTTTCCCAATAGGTAGAGAAAAACACTAATTCTCAAAAAATACATTATATAATTTCATCTATAGTATCAATTAGATGTTATTATTTAATAAAAATTCAACCAAATATATATACTTATCTAATATACAATGAATTTGGAGGGATAATCTTCTAATTATATAACATTTTATTTTTAGAAATATTTAGAGACCTATTTGTTATTATATTATATAACTATTTTCAAAAAACAATTAAATTTTTATTGTATTAACTATACACTTAAGGACGACTTATGAGTTTCTTATGTTTAGCCTATAAATTATACAGAATTTATAGTTGCTACAGGGGTCCAATTAATTGCATAATTCTATGTAATAAATCATAAATACTATATAAGTGTAATTGTACATTTTTTAAGGATTTGGTAAACTTTCCATATGTTTTGTAAAGGATATTATAGTGATGTGTATGTTAAATCCCGTGAATATCTGTGTTGTGTAATGGCTAGCACAAATTCTCAAAAAAAATTCAATGATATCATATTTGTGTACCAACTCACATATGGGAATCACATAATCATACTAACTCACATTATAGTAATCCCCTTTTTGTATTGGTTGTGTATGGGTAAATAACATACTATGTGTAGGTACCCATGATTTCCAAAGGGTTACATAAGGTTAACATGGCTATAATATATGGGTTATGTATGTTGTGTAAGGGTAGTCCGTCATTTTCAAGGGATTTTTATGTGTAAACTAGAACCCTTACACATCAACTATTATCTTTTAAATTTTAAAAACATCTATCCATTATGAAATAAATTTTTTTGAGAAATATAAATAAAAAGGATTTTATCATATCCTCCTCCAGAATGACTTATAATTCCTTTTCAACACATTTAAATATTAATAATTAGGGAAATATATTCATTGACTCATTTATAGGCTGTAACTCCTATTATATATGATTTTAAACATAAATTATTAATGATATCATTAAAACAATAAAATTGAATACTTATTTTAATTAGGTTTTATTAATTCTAAAAATTCAAACACTAAATGAATATTTAAAATAATTTATCTCATATTTCATACATTTTTATGGTAATATAGTGTGTATTTTGGGGTGTATAACAACAATATAATCATTAAAATTGTGTATTCAATTATTTTATTTAATCATGGGGTTTGGTAATTCCCTTAATATTGTTTCAGATCACTCATTAGCTGTTCCAAAATTTTATATTCTAGGTTGGTGATTTTAGAAAGAGAACTATATCAATTAAAACCATTATTAAATATTTATATTAAATTTGTTTTTAGATTGATTACAAAATCTTGATTTCACATGCATAAAACTGATTTTAAATGACATTTTTTGTGTGATGAAAACCCCTGATAGTGTATTTTGATATATAAATATTGATTTATAGAAATTCAATTTTAATTTAAATGGTTATTTTAAGAATGAATTAGATGATTTGAAAAGACATAAATAATATTAGTGTTTGAAACGCGAAAATTAAAATAAAAGGCTGTTTTTTATAGAAAAAATTTAATTTTGGATATTAATATGTCGGAATAAAATTGTGAAATACAATACTTTCACAATAGTTTTGAAAATATTATGTTAATTTTTTATAAAAGATTGATAGAAATTAAAACTGATTTGATTTTTATTATTTGAAAAAATATATAAGCATAATTATAATTTTTAAATGAATGAACATGATAATACATTTCATTTTATTTAAGTGAGTTTTTGGAAATATGATTATTGAAATTGGGAATTTTAATTATGATTACTGGATTAAATTTAATATAATTATTGTACAAATGTTCAATTATTAGCTAATTGAAATAACATGAGATCCTATATTGTTAGTTGGTTAATTTGAAAAAAGAAATCAATTAATCGGTCTCCTATGTAAAATAAATAAGTGGAAAAATATAACTAAGTCATGTTTAACATATTTATCCATGATTGGGTGTTGAATGTTTCAAACCAGAAAACATGATCCATTAGGATATATGTACACATTTATACCTTATTTATTTACTATGTAGTGTGTGGATCAAATATCCAATGAAAATTGAACCTTAGGATGTAAAACTATTGTTTATTATAATGAATTTTTTTCTACATCCATTGTTATTAAATTTTTTATTAATGTATTTTATGATAGAAATTATTATCCATCCAATTTTTTTTATAAAATATTAATTAATGTATTTTTTAAAATGTAGTTTACAACAATTAGATTTATAGAAATGGACTTTTGAATCTTTTTCCATTATAATAAATTGAAATGTTCCTTCAATCATTTTTTGATGTGAATAGTGAAAATATTTCCTTGATATGTTTTATTTAATACATAGAATAAATTCTTTATTTTTTATTGATTTTATATAAAATGATTTGTGAAACACTCCTATTATTCTTATCTCACACCACTATTGAACTATTTATTGTTTATATCCAATATGTCCTTAATGTAGGTACTCACAATCCCATAATCAATCCTTGTGGATCCGTAATTTTTTGAACGAGAGTAGGTGATTTTGGTCATGGATGGTCCTCTAGAATCTCCCTGATGTGGGCATTAATTGTTTTTTCATTCATCGTTTTTTATCTTATCATTGTAACATAATATTGTTGTTTTATTTTTTTATCTAATTATGTTTTTATATTTTATATATACTTTTCTATATTTTTTACGGGTGAAATCATTCCCAAAAGTTGTTTATGGATTCCTTGGAAATAATTTCTAGTCAAAGGGGATTTGGAATTCTATTTGGGTCATTGTTGAATCATCTTGGAATAATGTTTATATTGAAAAAATGTTGGTTCACAAAAAATTGTATCACATTGGATACTTCATTAAAATAAAATATCATTCCATAAAATCAAATACGTTTTGTTCGATTAGTTAGCTTAGAATGAATATCAAGAAAATTTTGGTACAAAATAGTCAATTCATTAGTTGAATCTTAAGAACTATGTATTCATATCGAGACATGTGTTACCTATAAAAGTGGTTACATTAGTCATTCTATTGAGTTATTGCATTCCTAATGATATGTTATATTTTTATTTCTGATGATATTATCATGGATTTTGGAAATATCATTTACTTTTTATATTTTAATATAGTGAATAACAATGCTTAACTGTACCTTCATTGTTTGGTAAACTATGATGAATCTAGTTTATTAACATAGAATTCAATCTATGATCTATTGTAAGGATGGTTCATGGATTTCCATCCCACTCAATTAATTCATACATAGTTTTACTATAACTATATCTTCAAATCCTAAACATTAGATTCAAGAATAACTTCACTAATTCATGGTACCCTTATATTGTAATATTTTAGGAAATACACTATCATTGCATTTTATTTAAAGATATATTTTTTTAATTTAATCCATTTTGTTATAATTTTCAATTATATACGAATAAAAAATTGTACTAAATAATATTTAATATGAGTTCATTATAAATAGATTAAAATTACCAAAAGGATGGTATTTACGGAAGGAATTGATTAGAAAAAAAAATTCATTGACGCTTGAATGGTGTTATAATGGAATTATTCATGAAATAATTTCTCATATAACGGATTTATGCTGAAAATTACTTTTTTATTGTAATAACTATATAATGTTTTTTGAAATAATAGACTAATTTCAAGGATTTATAATATTAATTATTGAATTGTTGATGAAATATTATCTATATTTTAGATTTTAAAGAAAAGTTTAATGTTTAATAAATGGTATATCTTTTTCAATTAAAAATGATTCTTTATTAAATTTTGATTATGTCCCTTTGAAAATATTATTTTTATATTTTGTGACATGATTTATTTTATAACTGAGTTGATGATCATATGTTTTCTTGTTTCTAGAAATGTCTCCCAACGTGTAGTGGTATAAATATGAAATGTATGTTCATTAGTCCAGTATTGGATGTGATTCTTCATATTTTATAATCATAATGTCTCTTTGTGACAACCCTTCTCAGACACCGAACCATATGATAGAGTCAGGTCCTTTCTGGTATTTGTACCAAACCATTGTCAACATGGTTAATCATCCACCATATTATTATAATAATAGTGTATTTATTAACGAAGTGAAGTGAATTAATGATATTTAAGAGATATTTGATTCGCTCATGAGTCTAAATTGTCTATAGGTCAATTCTATCGAAAAAGTTTTTGAGGGAACTAGCAATTTGTTATGAGAATTTTTCATTCCAATATGTGTCAAAAAAATATTTTATTGGGAATTATTCACGTTTGCCTTAATTTTTTGGATGTATCCTAAGGAATTAAGGAAGGAGTTATTCTATGAGTTCTTGTCATTTAGTGTATATGAGATTTCAATTTTCAAATATTCAATGAAATTAAAATGATTTGTCATAATCTCACAATATTTATAATTTTTCTATTAGATTTCTATATTTTAATAATTTTCTTCAACTATAACATAGAGCCCCCATTCCAATAGTATTTTTAACATCTTATCCATTAGTTCTTGAACAGACCTTAAAGATGTTCTTAAAAATATTCATGAAGTAGTTAATTACCATCAAATAGTTGGATTATGATATAATGTTCCACATTATGGATCATGGATGTTGATTTAGAAGTTAAACTTATCCTTATATAATATGATCATTTTCACATGCATCCAATTTGGACAACCTAATCATTCTATGATTTTTTAGAACTCTATGAGATTTTATTTACTGTGTGTTCACTTGGATAACCATAAGATGTTATATATGATGGCCAACCCTTAGTGGATGTTTTATTTTGGAATCATTAAATAATAACTACGGGGTATTATATTCTCCAGGAAAATAACGATAACTCTAGTGGAATCCAAATGAATCTTCTAACAAAATAGAGGAGCAATTTGAGGGAGTAATTGTTGATTTAACTAATTGATTCCAATGTCAATAAAATATGAGTTTTCCTTATTTTATGATGTCAGTATTTATATATTTTTTGGCATTGATATCTCTTATGGATTTATTTAGATAATTTAAGATGATCTCTCATCGATCTTTGTTTTTTACCATGATGATGGTCTAATATTCTTTAGATCTATGTTAATTTTTGTAGTTGATGAAAACCTTTAAAAAGATTTTCTATATTGTTTAATGGTTTTATACTTTTACATTTGTTTCATGGGAATTGATTGGAATCAAAAATTTAGAACATCATATTGTTTTAGGTTGTTTTTTTTGAAATCTTTCACTTATATTCAATCCATGGGTGTCTTCCTATGGTTGGTGTTGAATACCATTTAGTTGCTTATGATAATTCTAATCATATTGTTTTCTTTTTTTATGTTATCGAATTGCGGTATGATGGAATATGAAATGAGTATATTGCCTTGTATTTTCCATGTATTTTTCATTTAGTGCCATTTCATGTTATAATTATATATAACACAGAAGTTTACTCAGAAAACTAGGATGATTAGGATTCTTGATGGATCATGAACCCATTGTTGATTGAGAATTATTTGAGGATTTCATTAATGGGTGAGGATGGATGTTTAAAATCATAGGTTACCATCAATTTGAATGTTATTGTATAAATCCTAGTAATATCCTTACAATTTATAGGATGTTTTATTATGAATATATCATTTGAGTATCATATCGTTTGGAAATCCTTGATATTATTTGGATTTTCACACATTGATGATTCCTTTTGTTGATATTTTATGTTTTATTGTGTCATGTGGTTGAAGTATTTTAATTTTTTTAAATTTATGTTTTTTGGTTATTTTCTTCTTCATGTTCCATAATATTGTTTAATACTTAAATATTGAGGAGATATATTCTGGCTCTCATATTCTTTCTAATTTTTTATCCACTCTTAGTATGGTTTTTTTGATATACATTTTAATCATTTTGATTCTTAATAATTGATACATTAGAAATTATTGTATAATATTCCCTTTGGGTTGATCTATAGAGTTCATTTTGGTGGGTATTTTTCTGTTTCATAAAACATCATCCACATAAGTTGATTTTCATAGTTCTATGAGACATTATTCATTTATATTTATTGGATTTGATAATTTCATCAATAGAATGAATTTTTTTTTATAATTGTAACATAAAATTATATTATAATGAAGAAATTCTCATGTTGTTTATTTTAATAGGTTTTTTGTGAAAAAAACATTTTTATGTTATCATTTCCCTTATAAAATACTTATGAGTTGTGTAATGGTACCTTTTGATTTATGATGAATAATTGAAGGTAAAATAATTAATTATTAGTCATTTAATGGTCCAATACAAATTATATATAAAAAATAAGGGTGAAAAATAGGTACAAAATGGTAGGAAATATTTTCCTAGGCTATATAAGGGTAATCATGGTGCTACGTTATGGCATACACTTGGTTATATGTGTTGAATATAGTTCAACCTATGTTTTCCTTTATTGAATTAGGGTATCGATTATTGGTACCAACTATTGTATGGTTATCATATAAGGACTCAAAATACTATTAGGTAATCCCCAAATGGTAAATCCCTTAGGTATATGTTTTATATAAGGTTTCACATTGTGTTGTGTAAAGGTACCCAGGCTTTTCCAAGGGTTATCTATGGGTCACATAATTGCTTTGTAAGAGTGTAGTGAGTTTCATAGACGTGGTACCTAAATTTTATAGAATGGGTAATGGTAACCTATTGACCTTACACAATACTAGAAAATTATGTTAGTGTTATACTATGTTGACCTTATGCAGCACTCTTTTTTTGATAAAAATTTAAAAACTCAATTTTTCATTTCTTCTATAGATGAAAAAACTCTAACTTATTTTTTGAAATTATAATTGTTTGGAATTATTTAAAATATAATATATATCCAATTTAAATATTTTATGTTTTATTTGACAATATTTTCATCATGATGCATTCAACATTTCATTAAAATTTAAAATTAAATAATTATTTTAATGTTGGGTTTTCAATTATGAAAATATAGACATCCAATGTATTTTTGAAATACCTAAATCCTTATTTAATTGATACTTATTTTCCAATTTAGTGGATTTTTTGATATCTATGTGCCATGTGATTATCCAAATGGTATTTAATATTTATTTTTTATAATGAGGTTTGTATGTAGTCCAACTATATTTTTGGATCCCTCATTATGTGTATTGAAATGTTATTTTTGAGGTATATAATTTCATAATGTAATATCCATCAATATAATCCATTTATTATTATTAATTACATTTTAATATTTACATTTATTTTAAATGATTCTGTTGTGAATAAAAAAATGATTTTTTAATAGCATGGTGTGTGTGATGAAAACCTATGAATGTGGCTTCTGAAAACTAAATATTCATTTTTACTGATATTCATGATTTAAAATATAGATTTGAAGCCTCTTTTCTTGAAATAAAATAGAATGAAATAATTTTTAAACTGAATTGGTATTATTTACAAAAAAATATAGTAATTTTCCTAACAAAAACTATTTTATATTGGGTTTTTAAATGAAAGGAATAGAATTTTGTAACAAAACCATTTTTTAATGGATTTAAAAATATGAGGTGTATATTCTAGAAAAAATTGTTTAAAATGTAATTTTATATAATGTAATAATTTATGTAATATTATATAAGGAAATATATTTAATGAAAAATAATTTATAAATTCATAATCTTGATGAAAATAAATTATTTTATTTTGATGTTGGAATGGAATTTTGAACATTGAAGTTATGATTTTAAAATTTCCATGATGAATTTAGATAAATAAAAATAATTTTCCCTGAATTTATTGATTAAAACAATTAATGAAAATTTCATCGTTTCTAGTTAGTGTGATATTGGGTCTCTAGTTTTAGATATTTTTACACATTATAAATGGATTGATGATGTCAAATATTCTGAAATTAATATTAGAATAATTTTCCCCAACGAGGTGAAGACTGATTCTATCCCTATAGTCTGAGCCTTAGGATTGGGTATATACATTATTCAATGAATAATTTAAATAGTAGTCGGTGGTACCTTGATCTAGTATCTAATAAACCACACTTCATATGAAAAAGGTTGGTCATTTTTATTTAGTGTTTTCATGTATTTGATATGAATTTTTTTATCATACATGTTTATATAGAAATTATTGTTTAATCAAAAAATGACAGATATTTTTATTATATGCCTATTTGAAAAAAAATTAAACCTCTTGGACTTGATGAAATATAGTATTAAACATGGTCAGCTATTTTAAATTAAAATTATTCATAGACCATATATTGATGTGAGTTATGAAAATATTTTCATGCAATGTTTTATATAAAATTATGAATCAATTATTTCATTATTATAGATTTATTATGAAATGATAATTGAAATTCAAATATGATTTATAGCTCATGATTTTCTTCTATCACATGACATTTTAATCTATTATATTATTTTACTACATACTTAGGTGAACTTCATCTTATAATGTTGTTTCATGCTTTTTAGGTTGAGGGAATGTCACATTGGACATGGTTGGTGGGTATGAATCATGAGGATATGGGTTTTAGTAGTTTTTTAATGCTAACATTTTTTATATATACTTCTTGTATCCTATAATTCTGGTTTTTTAGTTATCAAAATATTATTTTGTCATTTATTTTGAAATTTAATCTTAATTTTTAGGAGAAATCGTTCGAAGTGGTTGTTCCTTGATTCTTATGTGTTGGTCGCTAGCATGTGGGGGTGAGGAACTCACACTGTGTTAGTGGAGAATCACCTCGAAAAAATGTTTAGAGGGTAGATTAGGTCTTTTGGTAACACTGAATTTCTTCTAATTTTATGATGGAAATTTTTTCCAACAAATTATTTTTGCGTTGATTGTGGGTGATTCCATTTATCCCAGTGTAGAGATCCATACAATGGCTTCATAATTTTTTAAGTTATCTAAGGATTGTGATTATGTTTTGTCGACATAGGTTGCTTGGAAATCATTGAAATTTCATTTATATATAGATTGTCATGGTGATCAATGGGTATTCCATCTATTATCACTAGTAAATTAGTAGATATTGTAATATGGACAATTATGACCCATAAAAAAATGTTCTTCCCTATTGTCTTGGGAGTCTAAAGAAAAATACCACTATAATATTGCCCCACTTACATGTTGGTATATGAAGTCAATGGACTGATCACATGGTAAGTTTCATTTCATCATTTTTATGTATTAATGATTAAAATCTACACACATGGACTACAATTACACACTACCTAACATCTCAATTGATTCATTATCTTAATTCCATAAATATTTTTCCACCAAGGTTTATAGGGAAATTTGAGCACTATGATTCATCTAGTTGTCCCCTTTTCAAATATGAAATGAATGGAACACATATTCTATAATGAAACATCCATACATGATCACTATTAATGATTTCTATCATTTTTTAAAATATTTACTACTTTCACCATCATATGTATTTTCTTTTCATGGAACATTGAATTCTCAATCATTTCAAATATGGATATTTTATAAATTTATCAGAATATGAATGATAGATCCCCTTAACTAAACATAACTAAATAAATATATAATACATATCTATATATAGGATCCTTATTACTCCTCTCATGGTCATAACATCATAATCATCCAAACCAATGAATGTACCACCATCTTTGTATTCATTCGGTTGTAGTGTATTATGAAATCATAGTACATGAGTAGTTACAACCAACATATATGCCTCATTATGGGATAATTCTAAGAGATAATATTATTTAGGATCTTATCATCCAAATATATATCAAATATCACACCATATATTATTGTATTCATATATTAAAAGTAATTAATATAGCTTAAATTTTTTGAACATGGTTTGGATAGTTCTATTACTGGATTTTAAATATCCTTGATTCATAGGAAACAACACAATCATTCTACATATCCAAATTACATTATACCTTCATTAACAGATCAATGATTATTAAAATTCCTTCTCTACATTATGCTAGAGTTATAAATGATTCACTAACCATTCACCTATTCATATAGAAGAAATATTCTTAAAATTATCATGATAATGTGTTGTGACAAATTTATTTTTTTAACACAGTATATAGGTAGGAAATCTAGGTTTATTTATGATAGAATGATTTAATTCGACATGATAACCCTCTGATATTTTAGATACAGTTATATTTATCGATGTATGAATTTTTTGACTACCTTATTCATTAATGTGTCAATAGATATTTCAACATTTGATAAGTTAAATAAAATAAAAAAACTCACTGTAAAAAAATTTACAATTACTCTATTTATCATATAATTCATCATTTATAAGGGTTTCTATATTTTTCCAACATTACACTAATAGTCATCAAATATCTTTGAGTATATTTGTATACGGTCAATGAATATGACCATAAATTCATTAGGAAATAATTTGACTACTATATTCATTATATATAGAAATACATAATTATAATTACTTAATCTAAAATGAATTACCATAAACTCATAATGTCCATACCCTGTTAGTAATGTCATCACTGTAATGTAATTATTCATCACCATTTTTAGATGATATCAAGCATGAATATTTAGATATTAAATTTATATGTATCCTTGCTAATGATTAGCTAATTATTCAATGTTTTATAAAGGATACTTATTCATTGTAAAAAGGTAATTAGTCTTAAAAGAATTAATAAATAGTGTCATAATCCAAAAATTAATTTTCATGAACAAAATAAGAGATCCCATGTGAGAAAAACTATTTCATATTAATCCAATTAAAATATCTCTTATATTTGTTTCACCAACACTTGCAACTACACTAGTCTCATTCTATATAGAGTTTTAGACATAGGCCATGAATCAATATTGGGATTAAATGGTAACATAGTATCCTTATCTAGTGGATGAAAATGATATTTTTCTTGTAAAAAATCAATTAAATCATTTCCTATGGGTATATATTATATTCATAATATATATTTGGTATATATATATTAGTACTAATTTTTAATATTCCTAGAATATAATTTAAGAATATTATTGGGGGAGGATCTAGACAAGATTCAGTTGAGGATTTTTCCCCACTAAAAAAGTGATACCACCAAAAGATTTTGAATCACGATTAAATTTCCTTTGGAATAAATATATTTAGTACAATTTAAATTTATAGTAATATGAATTATCATATGGAATTACACAATAGGTATAATAAATTTTTTTCAAATTGGTTAGGTATTTTAAATATAATTTTAATATTTTATATTTATTTATTGTAATTAGTATTCCACTAGATTTAATAATTTTTAAATACATTAATAGATCAATATGAAAAATATTTGATTTTTTAGAAAACATGGAATGTATAAAAGAGTTTAATGATATAGAATTAAATAATACATTATCTGACATTTATGATTTGATTAATTTTCTAGACACCAGATAATTAGGAAATTTGATTTCAAATGCGGTAATTAAATAAGATTTTCCTTGCTCTGTGAAAATTTATTAGGAAAATTACCATGAAGATTGAGGAATTAGTCTACATAAGGTTCATTCTAATGAACGTGTAACCGTTAAACATCAATAGATTCCACCCTTTCATTACATTAACAAGATTCAAAGAAAATTTATTTACCCTTGTAATAAATTCATTTTACCATCACATAATCCCCATGGAGTTTCATGATTTCAATTATATATAGATACTCCACAACATTCCCTAAAAACCTTGTAAACATTTCCTTATACACAAAAAAACATTCCTCCATCTTTTGTATAGGATTATTGAACCTAAATTCTCTTTATGATATTTTCCAATGAGTAATTTATTTTTTATTGAACCCCACCATAAAATATATTCATTCCATTATCTGTATCTAATATTCCATTATATTATTCTGAATTACTATTAACTATTATTTAACATCCCCCCTTTAGAAAAACTACCCTGATGAATTTTTCATTCTTTCAATACTTACCAAATAGAGATGATCATTTCAAGGGGAATGATCTACTATTTAGTTACCAATTGATAATTAGTTCTACTAAATGATCATATTTTTTATCAGAGATTTTTGTCCAATATAGTTACACCATACAGTTGTGCAATACTATTCTTTAATAATGTGAGATTAGTTTTCATATTTGAGGTAAAAATCACCCATATGGATGTGATCTTATTTTTTATTACTCTAGATTAATTCAAATACTTTGGGATAATGCGTATTCATTGAATAAAATTATTAATATGGTTATGAGTCCTCTCAATAGTCTTAAAATTAATAAAAATTCATACAAATTTTTAGATCATGATATTCATTTTTAAAATAATATTCTTATTTTGTTTTATAATGGGTCTATATAAAATCTTGAGTATTTGTTTTAGTAATGGTTTTATCCAACAATTTTCTTCTATATATAGTCCCATAGGGGACTATTAAATATTCTCTGTTGCCATCTATAACATCATAGTCTACAAAAGCATAAGCCCAATTGTTATATTACATTATTTTTACTAATAACAATCGTTCCCACAAGATCAAATAGATTAATAGTATTTCATGACCATACACATACATAAATTACATTTCAGAATAGAATAATTATAATGAACACATTTTAGGAAAAATTATAATCTCATAGAAAATATCCTATAAAATTACACATAGTTATCCTCCTGGTTGTATGGGTAAACGTAGTCATATAAGGGTGAAATCCGATTCATATTATAGCGTAGAATACATCAGAATCTCTCTTAACATAAATATAGAATAAGTGATATGGAAATAAAAATGAAGTAGTAATAGAAAAAAACAATAATTCATTGCATGTAAACACAATGATTATAATTATTGAAAAATTTTATAAAAATAATCATTTATCTCAGACTAATGGAATGCATAGATGAGGAAAACAAAACATGATCTCGAGGGCTTATTAGAAGAGGCTATACTAATAGATAAAGAGGTATACACGAAAAGATTATATTTTTTTATAATGAGATATATCAATGTATTACGGGGATTTATTATTCTAGTATCCACCTATCACATGATTAACTCATATTTATTCACCAAAATACTAAATAAGACCATTATGACGGTTCCCTACGGAAGTAATGAATTATATTAAAATTTTTATCTATATAAATAAGAGTATTGAATAAACTACATATCCATTCAACATAATAGTGAGCTTCTATAGATGAACATACCTTTATCTACATAGAAAATGTGGGGTTTTGATAATGTGATGGGACAAAACATTAATATATAAATATTGTGGAAATGGTACATTCAATATGCTTAGATTAACATGGAAGATAGTAAATGGGTGTAATTGTTTTCGTTTTATGAATAATAAGATATGGTGGGGAAATTCCTTCATTATGGACAATAACTAGAATGTAAATAATTCAATGCATATCCCTTATAAGTGTCTAGATAGGTGTGTATTCATAGGCACACTCGTTATGTATTATATTGGTACATCAGTTAATTCTCAACACACATTATCAATGGAGATTATAAATTGGTGAATCTATTCCAATGACTAATAAACATATTAGTATCAGCAAATGGATTATATTATATGAATCTGCACATACTATTAATTTACCATTACATATGATGGTTTTACTTCCATTAAAAAATTAGTTTTACAATAGGTTTTGTAACATTATAATCAAATAAATGGGAGGGTGGGGTAATTATATAATCCTTAAATGAAACTAAAATAAATTATTAATTAGATAAAATATATTCCATGTTAATTTATTCCCCAAAAAATACATAGTTGGTAAATATTATATGAGTCTCAATGATTAAAAAGTTGTTATGAAAACCCCCATTTTAGAATTGGGTGTATATTACATAAAAATGTGTTGAAATATAGGGACTCATATTTATCCTCAAATAATCTAAATTATATTTTATTTTCTAATATAAATTTTTTAATAGGATGTATATACAACAAATAAATTAAAAGTTTAGCATACTAGAAAACATGTCTTGATGAGAGAAATTTGAGATGAATAGCCTTTGATCATGTCCAAATGTTTTCTTCACTTACACATATCATATTTATTATTTATATTTAGTTAATTAAATATATACACAATAAATTTAATAGTCAATAAATATTTTTCTAGTATCTATTTATTATCCATTCAATATTATATTTAATATAATTTATTCTTAAATCTGTTGCATATGGCTATTATATTATTTTCATTTTATCATTTTTAGGTTGTTGACTATGGTGAATGATGTTGTAAAAAAACATCATAATCTCAATAAATTTATGTTTTTATGTGATTTAATAATATAAATATATTAATACTTTTATATTTTCAAATTTTACCCCACATATTGACCCAAATTAAGAAATTTCCATGACATGTCTATTTGTGGTGATTACAGTTAATCTGAACCTTTCCTATTTAAAAAAAATATATAATTTACAATATTAGTTTTCAGTATTTTTAAAGTTATTATATATATAAAATTAAGTAATCATGTAAAATTTTTTATCATTAAAATTAATAGTGGATAAAAAAATTATCACATGCTTCATTGAAGTGGTAGTCCACACACATGAATGATGTAGATTTCATTATCTTCAATGATTGTGGATATAGGTACAAAATTTATATTCCATTTACATTATAACACTTATTAATAATAAAAAAGTTTTATATATCCTAACATCATGGCTATTATGTACTTTATTGGCGTATAATTATAAATGAACTAAAAATTGTTGGGTTAAAAATAGTTGCTCTCCCTTGGTGGTTATCCATTAGGTAATTACAAGAGGCTATATAGATTGGTCTTTTGGTGAGACCAATGATTAAAATTAAGGGGGAGGTTATTAATTATAGAATAGATAATTTTTTTTGGTTGATTAAAATCCATCTAAGTGTTGTATAAATTTGGATGAGGTGAGAAACATAAGATGTAATGATTTGGAAATTTTTGTAAAATCACTTCACATTTCCATGATGACAAACAATAAATCAATTCTATATACACACAAAATAGTTAGTAATTATTTGGGATAATTAATATGTTTGGAACATAGAGATCCAATTTCAAAATCCTTAATCATATATTCTTGTAAACATATACACCCTTTGACTTATTTCGCCTATTTTACCCATATAGTGGTAACTCCACTTTCTCCATCAGTAAATAATTTCATTTTACAAAATTAAAATTGAATGCATTTTCTTTTTTTAATATTCTAACATAAAAGAAATAAAATATCATTAAAATAAAATTTATATGATCATTACACATTAATTTTTTAATTATCAAACATGACACATAAAATTATATCACTGAAAAGGATAATTTGAAAATCAAAATATAAATGTGTTATATGATTATAATGTTTTTTTAAATAAACTAATTTATTATATATATAAAAATTATATAGGACTAAAATAAATTCCAAAAATACTATTATAATAATAATTCTTAGTTAAATTAATAGATTAAAAACATTTGATTTATTTAAATTAAAATAAAATTATAAATTAATATGTTTAGAAATATGTTTTCAAAATTAAAAAATATATCATTAAAATGAATAAAACAATTCCATATACAAATTAAATGTTTTTTTAAAATTTATTATGTCCTATTATATACTGATATAGTAATAAAATATATATTTTTGGGAAAACTATATTTTGACTATTCATCTAAAAATCCAATACCTTAGAAAACCTCCAAAAAAATATTAAGAAACTAAAATTACGATGAATTAAAAAATGATCATATTTTTTTTAAATAAATAATTTTCTAATAGTTAGTAATTGTACTTATATATATACTTATGATTTTGAACATTTCATTCCTATCTTTCAGGTAATTCCCATCTCTTTACATGGTTTCCTCTTTAATTGGGTTAGCCTTGGGACTCCATATGATGTAAATTTTTTGGTGACAAGGATATAGTATTTAGTGATATATATCTTTTTTATTTAATTGAGTCTTTTTATAAACATGTAACGGTTTTTTGTAGGTCTCCCTGGTTACAGAGAACATCGCAGTTGATCTAGGTTTTCTTGAATGAATATGTTGTTATTTTATTTCTACCAGTAGATTACATGTTTTGTAACTGGGTTACACATCATGTATATGAATTTTAGATTATTTTCTTGATGATTGAACAAAATGGTGAAAAGTAAATTCCATGCTAACATTAAATTGAATTTAAACATATAAATAAGGTTTTAAATTAATTTTTTATATGTTTGTTTCACCCTATATGAACCTCGTGGATAACAATAAATGTAAAGGGACTACACAATGGGTAATAATAAGAATATTTGGATTTATTGGGCATAACTACTTATTATTATATCATTTTTCGGTATCCCCCTTCCTTCTCGACCAAGAAAAATGTCCAATGATATGGAGAACTTCCACTACTTTTGAATCGATCCATTTAGAGTGGGAACATTAAGATTTTATATAGTGTCTCTATAGCTAGGATAATTCGTATTTTTTTCATTTTCATTGATCATGGTAGCACCATTTTGTTGTGATATTTTATCTGTTGGTAAGTGATGATTATGCTTCTAGTTTCCACATATATCCGTCATGTTATTTTGTTCTAGGGTTGATCATTTATTTGTTGTGGTGTGGATAGTGTGTGTTGTTTAGATATTGTTTTTTCATCCTCTCCACTGACCAATTTTCAGAAATAAATCATTTTAATATTTGTATATTTATTCAAGGGTGTCCATTTTCATTATTGTGGTCATCCTTTTTTAGATCCCCTTGTCATCTTATGTGACAAGTGTTTTGATTTGGGATGAATTGTCGCTTCTATGTGTTGGTGAACATCATTTACATACTTTTTTATAAAAATTTATATTAAGGAAATTGAATTATTGACTGACTGTTTTTGTATTAATTGATATTGGTTTTTGATAAATGTTTAACTTAGCATTGTTTTTTGAAATTGAAATGAGTTTTCAATTCATTTAGAATTGGTTTAATGAAATATTTTTCAAATAATTATACTGATTAAATGTTTCTATGGTTTTTTTGTAAAATAGAACACATTGGATTCATTTGGTACTTATGTGTAATGTTTTGTGTTAGGTTTAACCCACTATTGGTTTGTTAACTCGATGGGTGTTCCTCTACTCACTAATTTTTTTTCTATGGTTCTGTTAAACATTTTTTTAGTCTTTACCTTTTTGGTAGTTTCTATACTATATAAACATGATTCATATTTGTAGTGGATTGATACACATTTTATTTACTATATTAGTAATGTTTCTTCTATCTATCATAACATTGTGTGATCCCTAGCGTGATGTTCATCCTGATTTTAGCATATAATGCTTCAGTTGTTCTTCTATGGATTTGAAATGAAATTTTAAACCTTGCTCTTCATGATATGAATTCATTGTTATATATGATTTATATTGAAACTAATTAACTGTATTTATTTTAAAATGTTTATATGGTGAAAATTAATTTTATTTTCTAAGATTTGAATCAAAAACAAAAACATTACAGATCCTTATCTATTTTCATCAATTATGATAAATAATGATTTATTTTATATTGAATTGTTAGGAACTCCTATTTTAGACAATACTGATATAATTAATTCAAACACTATACACACCTCTGGAAGTGCGTAGACATCATAATGTCTAATGATGTGAGGAAATTCAATGAACTATAGATAGGTTGTATATTTTTTGTTATCTGTGTCAAGGTATATGGATGGTTCAATGGTTGTTTATTGTCCACTCTATCACATGTAGTTGTATTATTTTATGATTTTCAATTACAATTGGACTTTTCAAATCCATATTTTTCCATAATTTGTTTTCTGTATTTTTAACTATATTTTTATTTGTGGAATATTACTATCAAATCTGTTGTTTCACATTATTGTGAATGTGTTTAATCTATTTTGTTGTTTTATGTTGCAAACAATTTATCCCACCATAGTTTTTGAAACTTGGATTTGATTCTCCACCCCATATGAATCGATAACACCAGTTATGTATGTGGAAAATCAGTTTGGGTACCGATTAGAGTCAGTATCTGTGTTAGGTTTGTCGAATTAATAATAGATCATTTTAGTGTTCCTTATTTTATAGTCTATGATATGTGGTTTACCTAATTTTTTAGTGTATCAAGTCTTACATTGTATCCTTATATGAGTCTCATTTATAAAATAAAAACCCTTCAATGAAACCAAATATTCATTTTCCCTCCAAAAAAACATTTCCAACAATGACATGGGTCATTAAGAGAAGGACATCAGACCTATTTATATTTAGGAAAATATAAAAATCATTATCTGTAAAAAATTCAAAATGATTCTTGGGATTAATATAGGTGATTCTGTTTCACCTATACAATTTTTTTTTCAATGTAACTTGTATTCGATGTTATATTGTTTATACCATCACTTTTTATCAATTTATTGAAGAAGAATAAAAAAATTTGAACTGTTCACTGAAGCATGATATACATAATTCCATTGATGTTATATAACTGATCCATATATTATTAACCACAAAAAGTTATGCCTTATCTAATTCATTCATAAAATTAATTAGTTTAATTCTTAAGTGTGTGTTTCTCATTATCTATGGATATACAAGAGGGTTCATTAGGTGTTCTAGAGGTTTTATAAAATAGATGCTCTTTTGGGTATCCTCATTATAGATTTTAATTATTATACAAGTAGATAAATCATTGATCTTGGAAAATATGGGTGGTACATGAAAATAAATGTTATATTATTCATTATTTTAAATTAAAATATCTTTATATATAGAATATATCTTCATCTATGGAGATGACTCTAAAACGACCCTGTAAACTATTAGAGTTGTTTCTAAGAACAATGATGATGTTGTTTGGTAATCAATAATCTAAATTAATAATATTTTTGGAAAAATAATTCTATCATCTAAGATGAATATAATATCAATAATTATTTATGGGAGATATTATCTTTACAATTTGATTTCATATGTGTCCTATTGTTTTTCGGGAAACAAAAAAGATGTTCCTTAGAAAATATAGTCTTTAGTATCATTTCTCTTTTTACTATTTGGAAGTGTAAAATTACATCACAAACTCAATGTATATTCTATTTAAATATATGATCAAATAAATTTTATCATTTTCATTTTATATTAATATATATCCTTATAGACTTATTGAATTTTTTTACAACATGATCAATAGTTAATATTGTCCATTTACACCTATGAATAGAAATATTGTGTTGCATGAAAGGAGTGTACCCAAGCTACTAATATTTTATAATTAAAAATTAAAAATACATTCTAATTTAATGTTTTTTATTAAAAAAAATTTCCTGGAATAGTTTTACATCTAATGATGAAAACATGGAATTTCAAAATGAAAGCTAGTCTCAAAACTAAAAAATGGATATCCCTTCTTTATTTTTTTTTTAAATTTTGGAACATAATAAATTTTATTATTTAAAATATTATGAACTAATATTATTTTAATTTCATCATGTATTATCACCTTAATAATTTGATTATGTTTTGGTTGTATGAATTATTAATTAATATTTTTAATTTCTAGGTATATTTTCAACTACACTGAATAAGGGATTTCAATGGCATTCTCTGTGAGATTTTTATAATATTACCAAATTATTTTTTAATAATAATTTTTAATTATTATTATATTTACATAGAAAAATTTATATGTAAATGAAGAGTGAATTTTTCCCCTAATGATAAAGGGATATATATATATATTTAATCTTTATCATAATATTCACATTCCATGATAGATAGGTAAATTCAAAAATAACATTATTTACCCTTCTATATCTATGAATTAGTGGATTTAATTGAGTCGTTGAGTAATCCTTGGGGACCAAAGAGAAAATTATATCCTACATTATGATTCAATATATTATCTTTGTAAAAAAACTTGTGAAAACATATATCAGAGCATTATTCCTATCCCCTTTGTATGGATGATATTGGGATATTTATTGGAATATTTTCTATCAAGTAATGTCTAGATAATAATTTCAATACCAGCATGATTTTTATCATTATGTATTCATTCACATTGAATATATTTAACCATATTATGGATGTAAGTGATTTTTATATTTTCTATAATTTAATTAATAATATTATCCCTATTAATCAGCACGGCTACATCACCACAAGAATTTATGTAATAATTTGAGAGTTTAATGTATTTACCATGATCTAAATGGTTTTTATCAATTATTATATAAATGGTCTTAATTTTATATGTATATATGGTATAACTAGAATGAGAAGAAACTACATTTTGATAATGTCCATTTGGTTGATTATACTGACTCCATCATGGATATAGGTGAACATTGATGTAATAGAATCAATTATACATGGTACCTATAGCTATGGATATGTCCATAGAGAACACAACAGTTTTTCAAAAGGATGGTTTTACCACAATCTACGAATTAGATCACCATTCATTGTTTTACAATGGGAAATGATATATGTTATAAAATATCCATCCCACATTAGTATGTGTTCTATTTGGGATTAATATAGCTTTAATGTTTTCATGGTGATTCTGAGGATAACATCAAATAATATTCGATAAATGATATTTAAATTCTATTCAGAATGTCTCTAAACTACGAATAACGATCAAATTAATTTGATTCATTTCTATAAAGAGGTTAACTAGGGGGAAGATGCACTATCGACGAAATCCATTTAGGATGTTATATATATGTGATCATTTTCGATTACTAAATTTCATTTATCTTATGAGGTTTCATATATGAAGGGTTAAAATTAATCATAAATCCTAAAATATTAGATATATAGATTTCTACCTTTTCATATTGATTAAAAAATTAATTATAACACTTATTCCATATTCATAAACACTTCATGGTTATTTTTATTATTATTAAAATTCTTATAGTTGTTATTTTTTTGATTTTTATGGTTGTTTTCATCCCACTGCAGAATTATGTTATATATAGAGTAAGAGGGGTGGGTAATTTGGGTAAACTAGTGTTATCAAAATAAAACATTTATCATCTAACTATATCAACCCAACATATATATTGACCTCTAGAACCTAAGTCTAACTCATTATACACAATTCAATTATAAAATCCACTAATGTATTCACATGAATATAATTTTAATAGATGTTATTTTTATAGGATTATTATTTTTATATGTTTTTTTGATTTAATAAATTAAATTGCACATGATGATTTTTAACATGGCCCCATAGCAATAGGATACACTATGGAGCATTCAGTAATGGTGTTTCCTAATAAAATCCTTTTAAGCCACTGATGGATAGTATATTTAGGAAACGATCACTATTATCATATGATGACATCACACAACATGCCTTTTAAATCACTATCACTTAAGGGTCACAAACCTCACATTGGCTAACTTTGTCCTATTAGATGACTTTCTTCTTCATCTTCCATGGAGAAATGCTCTGAAGTTGGATCAAAACTGTATTTAGGAATTTGTAGGTCCCTTCATCCATGTTAGTAGCGTAATAATTATACCTATATTAATGTAGAGAATTTTTGGATCACATTATGCATATAATTCATAAAATGTTTTTAAATTTTAATATTTAATATGTTTATTTCTTATAAAATTAAAATACAACCCCTCGTATACATATTATTAACAAAAAAAATCCATCTTTGATATTGAAAACAATATTAATGGATTCCATGTCATTATTCTTCTATTCATCCCCCATATAGAACTCATCTCTTCCTATTTATGATAAATTCAAAAATATGTTCCAATCTAATTTAACTATACAAGTTTCAATCTCATATTTTGTAATAGTATATCACGATATAAATAAATTTTCAACAAATAATTACATTATGGACAATTCAAATAACCCAAAACTCCTCCAAAATTTCCCTCCAGGATTTCCCTAAATAGAATGAACTATAATTATTTGTGGTAAACTATATTATCCTAGTAGTATGATAAAAAATATTGATTTCATTTAAATTATGTATAATTGGAATATAAATTCATGAACTATGGTGCCTTGATCTAATATAATTAATCGCAATTTATTAAGGATTAGTTATTCTTTCAATAGGAATCAGAGTAATGAACTATTGATTTAGTGTCACTTGTATAAACACACACAACAACATATATTCCTACCAAACACCTAGGAAAAGTCTTTTTATTTCCCTAATATAAATACCATCTACAAACTCTTTAAAAGAACTAATTTCATTACTTTTTGGGCATGTAAAATTATTTTATATAATTTAGACTTCCAAATTCATATTCTGATCAAAACACATTACCCTAGTAACCATCAGATCTATTACGGATCATAACCTATCACAAATGAAGACTCTCATGACAATAAGACAATGAATATTAAAATTTTATTCTCCCTTGACCATGATGTACAGTTTATGTTTGGGTTCTTCAATGTTGTACAATTATCGACCACAATGACAACCCTATGATGTGGAATAAATAACATTCCCATGATCCATTAACCTTGTAATTTTCCATGTTATATAGAATTAAATAACAATTAATAACGTGACATGTCTTATTCATGATTTCACATGTTGTAAATCTTATCCTCTATAATTATCACAATACATTGTGTTAGTGCCCATGCCACTCCTTATCGTTATCAATCATAGTGAATAGAAAATTTTATTAATTTTTTTGGGAAATATAAACACAATGAAAACCCTTACATAAGGTTTTTTTTAATAATCCTCAGATAATATAAAAAGTTATCTTTTTTCATCATTGACTCATATCAACGACCCTTCTTATAAAATATCACTTTTCATTATCAAATCCAACATACTCCATTATATATCCAATAATAAACCCATGCCAATTTATTCAAAACATTAGACAACCATTAATAACATTTCTTCTACACCTTATTGAAAATTATTTTAAAATTTAAAATAAATGTATATTTTTTTTCTATACCATTTGTGTAAAGATGGATATCATCCCCCTTCCTGAATCTGTATCATCATTTTGATCACAAAAATCCTTTTACTAATGTTATGAACTGGAGTCATCAAACATATATTACTAATGATTTATTGGATGGAACTATATAAATGGTCAATCCCCATGTTTTTATCTTACAAGAAGGGATCCTAATGTGTTTAAACTCCCCTATTGTGGTTATACAAGACTTATTCATCCATTTTATATCTAACATTATTATTAATCCACTAGAAAGAACAAAACCTTGATATTATAAATTCCCTATTACTAATTAAAAACAATATGATTCCATGATAGATTCACCTTCCCATGCAATTCGTTGTGTGAATTTACTGAATAAAAAAGGATATAACCTTAAATACTCTATGTTATCCAATATAGAGAGGGTTTTAAGGGAAAAATATTCTTATTGAAAAAAATATGTATATCATTGTTAGTCATGAAAACTAATGAAAAACTGAATACTTATTTATTTTCCCAACTCAGTATATATCAAAGTATCTCTAATAAAAATTCAGAAAAAAATATTGATGTAAAATTAATCATTAACACTGATTGTAATTGTCACAAAACATATTGAATCCATAATACCATTTATTAAAAAATTATAAAATCATCTCACTTGTACACATTATTTTCAATTATTCACCAGCATTAAATTTTTTCCTATTATTCTTATCAAAATATGAATTTTAATAACAACACCCTTGATAAATTAATCACCTAAAATAATAAAAACATGCTCAAATATATGGTTTCACATATTGGAATATATAATTTGTATAGCTTATTTTGGACATCATGATATTTTTCAGATGAAAAAAATACCAAGAGATGTTTTAGATTAAAAATATTAATGTGAATGAGAACATGTTGTTTCAAACTCGATAATATACATTAGTGGAAAAATATGAGTTGTTATTTATCCTTATTGGATTTTTATTTTAGATCTATAAAATGTGAATTCCAAAAAAATTACCTTACGGATCATATTACTCCTTGATTCAACAAAATCTCCTAAATATGTCGAAATAATAAAATATATGGAAAGATGGGAACCACACACCTCATCAATTATTGTAATAAGACTAGTCAATATGGGATGAACCATTACATTTTAACGTTTCCTTTTCATCTTTTTAGATTTAGGTATTGTTAATCAATCATATCATTAACATCATTTTCTTATGAATCAACCACAAATGTATGTTTATTCATTCCTCTTATGGGTTAAATGTCTTCAATTAGTGATATTACATTTATTACAAGTTTAATCCTTTTTTATTTCCATGTCATCCATCAATTATAATTATAAATTGATAAAATACTCTTTAATTTATTTCATTCCTATTATTGTTTTTAAAATTGATAATCCTATTTTTATTTTTCCACCTCTTTAATGTAATAATGTTAAATATTAGGCATATTCATTGTTTGGTTATTATATTTAATTACCAATAAGGATTCTATGTGTTCATTATTCATATGTGAGTATTATTTTTGTTATTTCCTTCATTCAAATAGGTTATTGTTTATATAATTTAATTAAAACATATTCGTTAACATATTTTTTAGGAATTCCCACATTAACCTATCCTTGAAAATATTTCTTCAGATGGATAAATAAATCTATAAATTTAATATAATTTGGTTATATTTTTTCTAATAGTACTCCCTATGACAATTCAGTTAAATTTGTGGTTATATTGATATGAATTATGAGAATGATAGTTGCTCCTTTTATTCAAGCGTAGGAGAAAATTAATTTTTTTATTCCACCAGATTCATAATAAGTTATGTAAAACAATGATTCGAGAATACATCTATATGTTTTCATGCATCCCATAAAAGAATAACGTGTATCATTTAATTCATTGAAAACTTATTCGTCAAATTTTACCTCTTATATATACACTATTTCTTTAATTTCTAGTATCTTCCAGACATTTTCATTACATGGGAATATTGAAATATATATTTTTCACGTACTTTGGGATTGTTCCTATAAATCTAATACTATATTTTCCCATTGACTATTTTCTATGTATCATTAGTAACACTAAATATTAGTTCTTAAATATAATATACATCTTCATAATTTCATCACAATGTTACAAAGGATGAAGTGGTTAATTTAAAAAAAAATCTTGAGTTTATGTTTACACGTGGCATCTATATAGTTGTTTATTACGTATAATTATTCTTCTAATTATTCAGACATCATGTTCCTTGATTGAAATTATTAATTAAATTATTACTTAAATTTATTTCGATTATTTATATCTTCATCCAAACAATTTTTGGGTTTCTCTAGAATATAATTTTCCCTTCAATTATATAATCCTATGACAAAGAGATTTATTATGATATAAATTTTTTGATTTTTGTGTTTTACTCTCCTTAAATACTTTATTCATCTATAAATTCGACATATACATGTTAGCCTTTAGATTGAAATATTAATTCAGGTTGTGACTCTTATATTTTGAATCAAATAATAAGTATTCCTTGATTTTTAATTTTATCATCAACTATACATATTTTTAATAATTATTATATTATATGATGTTTTAAAATTCAATATTACTTTTGTTTAGGACTGATATTTTTCCCACCTCAATTCGTATTGTGTGGATTTGAAATGTTAATATATTTTTATTCATTGATTATAAATTAATAATATATTAATTACTAGTGAAATTCATCTAATATGTGGAATCTATCAATATTTGACATCATTGGGATCACCACATCAATGGTAGTTTCCAGATCAAACATTATACATCTTTATATAACTATTCCTATAATCACTAGAAGAAAATATAATCTCATTATAATATTAAAGTATATCTTCCATTTGTGTTTTTCAATTCTCATTCAATGTAATCCCTCTCTTTTGATATATATATATTAAAAGTGGAATTTTACTTGATTTATGTTCGTTATTTGAGGTCCATATATTTTTCATGGATACCAATGTATTATGAATTTATTAAAAAATAAATCTATAAAAAAATTGTGTTTGGGAAAACTAATCAAATTAAAATAAACTATATACATAAATTATTTTCTGGGTTTGACTATGGATTGTGGTCGTATATACCTTAATTGGGTAGGTGAATCATATTATGCATGACATGACCAATCTAAACACATTTAATCTACCTTGCACTACACTACCTTGATCATGGAAACTTAGTTATGTGGGATACACATTTATCTTCAATAATGAACTATATCTATTAAGATATTAATATGGCTAACATTAGAAATTATGTTATTTATATTTTATTTTATTTTCACAATTTTTGATTTTATCCATAAAATAATTTATCCATGTTGATATTTTACATTGATCAACCTCATTTGAAAAATCAATAAAGCATTAAGTGGTGATGAATTATGAACAAGAATCCATCTATCATAATAATTAATGGTTGTGTTTATTCTATGAAACTTATTTATTTGGATAAAATCCCAAAAAATGATTTTTGACTCACTATTTACCAATGATCATTTGAAAAATGATGGATTGCTATATCTAATTAGATAACTATAGTTCTCCTCCACATTTTCTCAATGATATGGGTTACAATAGCATGTGAGTTTATAAATAATAATATCTCTTACATTTTATCAATTTTTTTGAGTTTTATCATATTATATATTTAGATTTTATGTTGATCACTCTGCACTAATCCTTCATATTATATAGTGAACTCTTTCAGTGTAATTTTGTTCTTGTATCTAAAATAACACTAGATCTCCACTTCCCCTAACAATCACAAACAAATATCCTTCAGCTTTAAAAATTTTAACATCATGAGGGTATTGTAATTGTTTCTTTTTCATTCAATCCATTTTCATTGAACTCCTCTATATCACTCTATCAGTTTTCATATATAAAATGTTATTTCCATGATTAAATATACAAGTGAAAATATCCCATTTTGTAATTGGATATCATGATCCAAATAAATTTTCCAAAAGTCCATATATTATTGGTCATTAAAATCACCAATATATCATTAATTATTTCTATAACCATAGTCTCCCATAAATAACTCATGGCCAACAATCATCACATTTTAGTATCGAATTAAAATTATATTTAGTTCAATTTGTGGAAAACTACAATATGCATTTCATCAATGTTTGGTTCATGGTTTAATATCAAGACACAAAAAATAAGAATAATTTATTGTTATTTCAAGAGTCATTGGGATCAAATATGTTGTATTTTCAATGTCCCCATACAAAGAAACCACCCAAAGAATGTTCTTCGAGAAATTTTGAAATAATAATTGTATTTCTCGAATAACACTAACATCATAATGAAACAAATCATGAAATATTGTCTACGTTTCATTCTATAACAGAATATGATCTTCCACTTTGTTTATTAGAAACACACACACCACAATGACTACAAATATTAACATAGTCACCAATATCATGTTTTGAATGTAGAATATTATGACACTATACCCACTACTATTTTATACTCTATATTACATGGTGTTACAAACAACTTTTAGCTTTAGGACATTTATGTCGTATAATTCTTGACTATGATGGCTCCACTACGACCTGGAATTTTTTAACATTGTTCAATTCACTACTGCATATCTCATGGTCTAGAAAAACAGCAATCATTATATTTAACTGGTTTCTAGGTATATAAATCTTAATCATTTCAATAATTGAATTATTTTACAATTTTCATTCACACCAAATCTATATTTTAGACTCATTCTCCAGCTTCCTTAATGAATGAATTATTATTAGGATACAATATAGGAATCTATTTTTCCCATGATCATCTTTATAGTCCACTATAAGATAATACATCATGAATAAAACATTGGATGAAAAATGGGCCCCCAAAGTTTAATAAAAATTATTTATTTGGACTACCAACTTGATGGATATCACAATTAATCACTCCAGTTGGATTCATTTCGGCTCGACCAATCTAATGATCATTGATGTTATTTTTTAGTCAAATTAGCTTGAAGAATATATTATTATCAACCATGTATTCCATATTACTAGTTAAAGGGTCGATCATTTATACCATTATTTTTGTATTATGATTATGATATGATTAATTGATTTCAATCCTTACTATGAAAATCACTCCATATGATCAAACCCAGTTCCCAACATTAATTTTACATTCATGATGTTATTTTTTCGTTATTTTTATTTTATATATATTTAAATTACATTCAATTTTAGTATCCTCACTAATGATATCTATTATATAAGTAACTGTAAAATAACTTCTATTTTCTACTTAGTTATGATGGCCTCAGAAACCATGATACGGTATTTTATGATTTTGAAGATAATAAATAATAGTACAATTTTTTTAGTTATATAAATTATAAACCTTATTTATTATTTACGATGAACATATACATGAGATTCATCATGGATACATCATTGATTGAATAAATTTAAAACCTCTTCTTGTTGACGTTTCTTTTTTAATTATTGTTAGATTTTTATATCTTATGACACCCCTATGTTTGATATACACTTAACAAATCATCATGAAATAAAAATGACATTTATATTTCTTCAAAACTATATATATGTTAAAAGATTAATTTCTGGATTTATATTATTATATTATTCATTTTTGTTATTACTTACATCCCAAAAAAATTTATTAACATCAAATAAATTATATAGATTCCACCTAATTCCCGTTAAATTAATTTAAATTCAGATGGTTCTTATATGGGATATTCAGGTTTTTCTATGTTATTTTCACGGATCTCAAAATTGTTTACATGATATGATTTGTATGTTGGGTATATTATATACAATTTCGTGTTATTATGATAGCATAAAAATATGATATAAATTATTTCATTTATTAGTTTTAATATGGTTTTAAAATAAATTACAACATATCATGGAATGTCTACATAACATGAAAATAATTTTCAACATTTATAGAAGTGATATATATTATCATCTAATTTGTTTATAGGGATGTAAACATGGATTATGATGCTCTAAATAATATAGATGTGGAGGATCGTGAATCATTATTATCATGTAATATGAGTGGTATCCTTATATACCTTCACCAATATAATGTTTTGTGGTGTGTTTTTACATGAATTTCCAGGAATTCACCTTTATAATACTCCACTTTTATTTTATTCCATATGAATGGGTCATCATGACAACAAACCAGAATCATTATCATTATTAAAATTATTAATGGGTTTATTTACGGTATTGTAGTTATATGGGATATTGATCTATATATAAAAATTATGGGCTTCAACCCTTGATATCTGCATGTAGTGTTTTTTGAACAAAACTAATATGGCACAATAAGAGGGACTATAGGGGAACATAAAAAAATATAAATAGTGGTGAAAATAGTAAATAGAGATTGTATAGTATGGCCTTTGGACTATATATTTTGGCCTTCATACAATGTAACTTGATTCCATTCCTACGGGGATTCAATACATCAACATTTAATCTACGGATGGTTTGATTGGTTATCATAGACCTCTATGGTATTATTATTAAAAATAAAATATTTTTGGATTTAGAAGATATAGTTTTTGAAGGAAACAATTAAATGGGAAAATAATAATTAACAATTTCTAATAGTTAAACTCAATTAATATTTCAATTGATATGAATTGATATATGTTCATGACCTCTATATAATCAATTTTTTGATATGGGATATTGGATTTAAACAAGTGATCCATGAAAAATTTCACATGTGATGGAAAAATAACACATGGAAGGAATATAATATTATTATAGTAAAAGGGATATATCATTTATTATAGGTTGGACAACATTTCTGATAAAATAATTTAATGTGAGAGGTACAATCTCACCACACAACCCAAAAAAGAAAAAATAGGATCATAGAAAAATAAAAATAATTTTATAAATAATGATATAATCAGTAGAAAATTGATGATATGAAAAAGATAATTCATTATTAACAACACAATAATGAAAAAATTTTATTTGAATTGAAAAACATGTTTTATAGGGTTAATGGGTATTGGTCCTCCCCCATGAAATGAAAACCAACCAAACCAATTTATCTTATTATGTATATAATGAAAATTTTTTAACATAAAAAATAATTATTGGTGGAAAAATAAAAAACTTGAATAATTCCAGAAGAGGTATATAATGTTGAAAAACCAATTCCATGAAGAAATATACGAAAAAAAGATTTTAAAATGGAACTAAATTCCATAACACCACACAAAATTAGGTATAAATTCACTTATTATTATTTATTTCCACCTATTAAAATTCATGTCATGAAAATCGTCACAACATTCAACTTTCATAAGATCCACAAGACAAGGTCTCAACACCAGAACAACACTCCAATATCATTGTTGATATGAACTTCCAATAGAGAAAAAAAATAGTCCCTTACATCTTGATCATATCCTTCCCTTATCATGATCTATCTCTATTAGCATCAACTAATCTAATAAATTATTTCAACTATAACAAATAGATAGTGTATTTTATAAACTTATTAAATGAAGAATGAAATTCCTCAGACATACTGAATGGCATTGAGACGCATGTATGATTATGGTGCCTCATAAATTAGTCATTATAACTAATCATGAATTTCTTCAACTATGTTAGGATACAATGGGTACTAAATAAGGTTCTATAGATTTATTTTCCTCATAAGAGTCACTACAAATACTGTATAAGATTTTCATGTCCCGTATATTAGTGTGACCACACATCATTAATGGGAATGAAACACCACCAAAAAAATTAAATTTATCTAATGTAAGGGTATCATAATACTCACATAAGGTTAAAAAATAATCCATATTACTTCAAAAATTACTCTAACATTAATTATACTTAAATAAATAGTTTAACTTCATCAAGATATTATTCATGGAATCAGTAAATAAGAAAACTCAATATATCAATATGTAATATCAAAAAAATTGATATTAACCAACTTTTGACATTACAAAATAATATTGAGAAAACAGATGGTCGGTAATATTTTATATATATTCAAGAATTACCTATCAGCCAATTCAGACATTCCTCCACAACATATGACCCTATGATCAAACATTATTAGTCCAGACTGACCAACAATTTATCATGTGACAAAAAACATGTATTCTCATTAGAATGCATATAATGCTAACAAATTAATAAAAACACAATGAAAATTATGTAATTTAATCAAATCCATTAACCACAACTCATACACTTACATTATATAGTTTCAATATATAATATTTATAACCACCTTAACACATCCCATAATGGGTCCTTGTTATCTATCCTAATCATATAAATCACCAATGAAACTAGAGTAGTACCAAATTATTCAAATATAATTAAACAATAATAAGTATACCTGAAATATAAAAAAATATAATCGTGAAACTGACCCCAATTCACGTTGGATGACAGAATAAGAACATTACTTTAAAAACAACATGTTGACAAGAGAGACATATCAATCTGATCATAATATCTAAAAATACTGGCCCCAACCACACCCTCCAATCAATTTGGGGGGCCCTATAATTCACATCAAAATATATACCTACAAACACAAAAAAAACAAAATAAATAGATACACAAAATATATAAAAAGGGATGTTATAAAGACTCATGTATACCGAACACTGTCAAAATTTAGGTAAACCAAATTATTCTAAGATGTATTGTCATTACATAGATCCCTAAGGAAATAACTCCTAGGTGTCATGATTTTCTAGACTAATAAAACATAGACATCCAAAAATGACTACCATCCCTCTTATATTTTATTCTATATTTATATAGACCCTCTATACAAGGACAATAATTCTTAGTCATGACCCCACATACCTAAAACATTAATCTATTAATTTGAAGATCCCTAGGTTATACAAATAATTTCACATTATCTAATGCTATCATACCCCTACCGTAATTCATATATTCTATAACATGATCGAATGGTGCATCCATGATATTAAGCAACCAGAATCCAGGTCATTAACCAAAATATATTCATCTATATTGGATATTTAAATGTCTATCCCAGTAAAATTATCTATATGATATTTCATAGATGTCACTAGGATCATATTGAAATTATAAAGTTGTAGTTTCATTAACATTCTTTAGTAAAGTTATATGTTCATATAAATTTCCCCAAGGATCAGTTTGATTGCACTTGATGAATAATAATGGAACACTTTTCTAAATACCTTATCACTATGGATCAATAAAAATTATAAATGGTATTTAATTATAATATTAGTGTCAATGTCAGCTAATGAGTTCTATTCCTCTCCTTAAATAATGATATTTCAGATAAGACTCTTATATCCTACAAAAGATTTATCATATAAATTATGTATAAGAATTGAACACATCATAACACTGCCCAAATGAAAAACATTTTATCTATAAATATTATTTACATAAAATATAATCTATTACAAATGATGAATTATCTAACATAACTCAAATACACGATATTGTAAGAGGGATTTACCAGATATCTATTAATCTATGGTGGGTGGTAGTATCACGAAACAAATGGAAAATAATAAACAATAAGATATGAGTTGAAAGAAAATATTTAACGTAATGATATATAATAAACAAAACCATTCTATGAGTTTTATTGTTTTATTTAAAAATATAGTCATGATAAGGGTAAATTTTGGTAATAAAAATAGGAATTATGGTATTAGAAACATTAGGTCCCACTCCCTACCATAAAGCCCACCTAAAACCGATTTACTCTTTAGTGGAAAATGTAAGTAGAAGAATACAAATGATATGTAATTAATGGAAATTAATGAAAATAATTTAATACTAGAAGAATGATATAATGAATCTCAAAATTTACCAAGTTGAAATTCAAGGTTAAAAATTAATAGCAAACTAATTTAAAAAAGATCCCAAGAAAAAAAGTTAAGCCCCCTTTACAAAGGTTTGAAATAAACTATCTATAAAGATTCTATGAAAACAATCATCACATTCCATTTCCACATATTATAGAATCTTTGATACCGACAATAGAATAATACTTCAATGACACTAGTGATAATAATAAAAAACCATGAATAGGCCCTCAATTCTTGATTGCAAGCTCTCTTTCTCATGATATTACACTCAATTTCACCCTCATTATCCTTTGATTCTTTTTAACACAATATATAGAGAGAAATTAGGAACATATCAATTGAATAAATAAATTCCACGGAAAACCCAAAAAAATCTTGACAAAAGGACGACTGATGAGATTTTGGAATAACCTTTTGGAACAAATCACGATAATTGAGTATTCTATAAGTGTCCGGATAGTGTTTTACAATTTTCTGAAGTTCACTAAACATCATAAATTACACCTAATATTATTTATAAGGGTAAAAAATCTCTTGTTTAAGGTAAACCACCATTCAGAAAAAGAGATGGAACACCTTACATAAATGTCTCCAGTCCTCTAATTTGTTATAAAAATTATCATTTAAGTGTAATAATATTCTTATGTAAGGGTAAAATACTATGCTAAAATTATAAAAAAAATTATTTATATTAATAAAAATAATATAAATTATAAAAAGTAAAATAAATTTTTATTTAGGGAATCATAACAAAATAATAATTTAATATTCAAACATTAAAACATGCTGAATTTAATAGCATTGGTCCATGATGTATCATTTGATGAGAAAATGAAACTATCGAAATGAGGTGAATATGACATCTTTTGGATGATGATAAGTACATTTTATTTTATGGTGTATGACCAATAATATTTTGTGATTTTCATAAATCAATACTTCATAGGGGTGAAAATGTGATAATGTCGGGCTTCTATCATTAGATAGACAATGAAGGATAGATTTGTAGGAGTAAGGGAACAATTTGGGAATAAAAGGATTGTATAGTCATTCATATATGGGGTGAAGTTTATGAAAATGTGGAAATTTATAAGATAAATACACATATGTTTATGTTGATTGTTGGAAAGATATTGGTTAATACACGCATGAACAAAAAAAAATGGTTTTACATGGAAAGAGAAGATGCACATTAACAAATTCTTGTGAAATAATTGGAGAGTAGATATAATGGAAGATGAATGGGTTTTGCAAACGGTTGACAAAATCATTTCATGAAAATGTTAATTACAAATATGTCATTCTCGATATTATATAGAATGTATAAATAAACTCAATAAAGCCATTTTGATGTACAATAAGGGAACAATTTCACTCTAAGAAGATAGGATTTTCTATTATAATAATATTTTCATCCATTTGACAAATGATACACGGTATTTAGGGTTTATGAAAAATATTCCATTTTATATAATATATGGACCCAAAGGGCCAAAAAATATTTTTCATTTCTATCAAAATATTGAACCTTATATGGGTTATTAATATTTTTCATTTTTTTTAAAATATGTTGGATATTAAATGTCCAATAATATAGGTCATGAGGTAAATTTTTTTTTCATTTGACAAATATAAAAAATAGGTCATTTACCATAAATTTTGTGAAATAAAGTGGCTTATACATTTTAATTGGGGATGTTTAATAATGATTCAATCGTTATATGGGGTTGTGTCCCTTCAATGATTTTCTAGGATTGTTTGAGTTGTTTTAATTTTTTAATGACCCCCACAAAGATTATTTATTATTAGTGTCAATATTGTTGTAGTAGTAGATGTTTTTATTGTTTTTATGTTATTATTATATGGTTAAATCATATTTTGTGTTGTATGGACCCGGGAAGTAGGAGTGAACCAACCCAACATAAAATATGGTTAAAGGTAAACATAAAAGTAAATACTATAGACAAAATTTAGTTTTGGTGTGTACTATAGAATCCTGGGGTATTTTATTAGAAATTATAATATAAAATTATTTTAATCGGAGGGGAACTATATAAAAAAATACTATTAACCAAAAACTAGCCTCTGGCCTATTACTTTATGGCTATTCCACTATAGTGGTTTTGAGAAATTAACTGTGGGGCCTTCAAGCTATTGAAATTTACTATTGGATACCTACGATGTGGTAAACGCTTTGAGGTGGTGGGGCCTATCCTTATAGGCGTACATGTGTGTGATTAGTTTGTTTTTCATCTAACATATAGGGTCTCAGATTTATTATTATTATTGTACTCATTATTAGTATTATTAATAATAATATTATTATGTTGTAAATTGTGATCATTTTTTGTTTAAAAGGCATTCTTCCATTCGTATGGAGAGGAAAATCATGGATTATTATTTGATTAAACAAACAATGGTTGTTAATATGAATAAAGATTCATCATATATGTCCACTCACGTTTATAAACAATCCATCAACTATTATTTAGATTTGGTTGTGTTATGAATACATAAATTATAGTTATAATGGATATTTATAATAATTTAATGGCACTCATCCTCCAATACGGATATACATGATTGAATTATTGAACAATATCATCTTGTAAAGGTGGAACAGAAATGATTCTATAATAAATAATCATATGAAATGATCATCATAAAAAATATTACTATTTATGGTATACTAATAATCTAGATAAAAAAATTCTTAGTATACATGAATTCCACCATGGCCTGAGTGTCTCAAATATAACATTTATGGTGTGGATCTGGGTCTACCATTTCTAGAATAACGTGGTGTAATTTTTTTAAAAAATATATATTTCTTAATATTTATTTTTCTCCGTCATATTGAATTATTTTCCTTATATCATTTAGTTTCTTTTATTTATTATTGGTAATAATTTTTTATGTTGATCATCAACAAACATGGCTGTATTAAAATAGAATCCATGGTTATTTTTCATATATTTGAAATAAATATCCTCATTTGACCATTTCCTATCATTATGGAATATAGTCATTTCATAAACTCACCGGGGGTGTTCACATCATTATATCACAAATATACATACAACGTAATCACAATGATGAATTCATAACATGTAATTAATTTTTTTATATTTCTATTTTTTTCTAATTTCCTTTCTTATAAATTTATATAACTCATTAAAAATAATATTTATTTTTATTTAAAGTCTCATAATCATCACTTACCATTATATAATCATTCTCTTTTATTTTTAATTTCATGTATATGTCACTTTTATGTCGATGGATGAGCCATTTATGATTATTATTATAAAAATATTAATACTAATAAATTAATTTTATTTTTCTTCTTCTACTACTTTTGTTGTTAAATATACTTATTCTATAATTAAATTTATTATTTCCTATATTAATTGTAATTGAGAACTCATTATTCTCTAATTTTTTGGTGATTAAGGCATTAATTAATTGAAGAACATCATCTGGGACATCAAAACCGTAATTTTTAACAATGGATTTATCACTAGTTTATTAAAACAACATGAAACTACAACAAAAACAAGGGAATCTACCTCACAAAATATTTTTCAAAATCTAAATGTTGTAATATTCAATAAGCTGTATTTATCATCTTTTATAGATTCAATGAAATGACATTTTATAAAGTGAGGTAAAAAATATCATATTATTTGTAATAATGAGATAATTTTAATGAGACGTTTGTATTTGAATATTCAAAATTATTACTTGTTCAATATTATATATGTTTACAAAATGGTGAAATTTTATGATCTAATACATTATATTTTTTATATTTTGTTTTCTAAATATTCAAAATGTATTTTTCTATAGTGATGAATTTTAAATTTTATTGTTCTATTTGACTAATAATTGAGGAATCATGGGAGATCAAGATGGATTTTATTGATGTTTGTAATGATCTATATATAGTAGTATTAACATAATTTTAATCTTGTATCCATAAAAAGGACCCAATTTAGGTATGAGTTCAATTTTAACATGAATTGGATATTCTGGCATCATAATAATATATTTATTATCTTTTTTTATATTGGAATTCCTATTAATAATTAAATGAATACTCTATTTTATGGATTTTTTATATTACATGGTTTATTGAGTAAATATATTTAATCTCAACATTATTCTATTATATGGTTCTTTAGTATGAACATGATGTTAATAATTTTAATTTTATTATTAAATATTTCACAATTTCACTTTTATTTGTAAAAAAATTGGGAATTATAATATGAAATATTGTAATGATACAATCAAATATTTTCCCTCTATTTGGGGATATATTATATGGTGTTGTCATCCATTGATAAAATGATCATCTATGATGGGGAGGAAGATTTTGTAGGAGATGTTTTTGGTTATGTAATTATATAGCAATAAAACATCAATGTAAGGGACATTGGTATCAATTTTGAAATTGGTATGAATTCATAGCCCATTGAAAATCACTTATGTATCAATTTTCAATAGTTCTTTTCTTTATCTATCCCTAAATTAGAAAGGTCATGAGATAAATCATTGACGAAAACACTTCATTAAGGGATTCAATGGTTATGAAGCTATCCATATGAGAGAAAAATGTCTATCATAGATTGGGGGAAAGAATATTTATTTTCCTAATGTAGCATTGTGGATTACTACTATTTTATCTCAAAATGAGAATCTTAATTCATTCAGTCACTACATATATTCCACATAATTCCAATTTTTGGACGATTTTATTATTTAGGAAAAATAATAATCTTTTTTATTATGGATCTTTTATAAAATATTTCAATGGAATTAAATATAAAAATTATATCATTAAAATTAAATATATAATTAATTTATTATGGGATTTCCTAGTCCATCAGGTTTTGTAAATAGGTTAATTCATTATTTAATTCAACATTAAAGTAAAATACTTTAAATACATGTTTTATATTCCCTTCAATGTGAAATATTTTTAGCATTCCTATTAATCCTCTTAGAAAATCACACCTTTTAACACGTGATATAATATAGAGATGAATTTGAGATCTACACAAAGGTGGGATATCATCACACCCATCAAATTCACTCTCACACCCACAAAATAAATTTAATTTTTTAAAAAATTAAAGTCAAATATTTAAGATCACCCAAAAAATCCACTATGGAAAAGACAATGTTTAGTCACTTAGGAAAGTGAAAATATCATGATGGAAATATGGAAGAGAGATTGAATGAAATTTTGTTTGGACTATAATAAGTGATTGAAGAAAATAGATGAAAAATTAAATTTAAAATATTTATATGAATTTAATAATTTGATTAATTGAAAATAAATTGAAAAGAATAAACCCTCATAGTAGAATCCATAAAATTATAAGAAATTGAAAATCATTGGGAACAAAACCTTTTCTATATGACCAAGACTTGTATTTATACACTTTTAAAGAAATCAAATGTTCCATTAATTACATCATAAATTGTTATTTTGTTTTCCAGAGTCATCAAGGGGTCAAAAGGTGGGGCCCGAACATTTAATTTCATCCATACTAACATTTTTGAGCTCTTCCCAAAGAATTTATGTCCTTAAAATGTAACAAATTGTTTAATGTGTTGGGTTTGAACAATTCATGGATTTCTTCACAACTAACTTCTTTTCTTAAAAATCCTTCTAGTTACAGATCATATAAATGAATAACTCAACATATATTTATGTTTTCATTTTCTTTTTTATAGAATCATGATATTTTTTCATTATTCAACCTTTGTATTTTCCATTCAAATGTTCATTATTCTTCTAAAACATCAATACACTCTAAAAAATCTCGTTTCATACCACACTACTTCCTGAAACATTATGAAGTTACTGCACCACAATATATTCAAATGTTATTTTTTCATTTTTACTAAAATTAATATAAATCCACAATAAAAAAAGTAATTTTTATTTCCAACAATAATAATAAATTTAATTGTAATAATAGTGTGTTTTATATGAAAAAATATATTAAAAAATATTACACCATCAATGGGATGAAACCGATCATAAGGTTGAAGATAGTGAAGTAATTTCAATATACCATCATTGAAATTATAAAGATGTGGGAGGATATATTACATGATTATTTACACATAAATGAAATAAAAAATATTTAAGAAGTTGTATTATTGAATCATGAACCAGTAATATGTTCTGGTTAGAGCAGCGGGATATTATATGTTTCAAAAATAGATTTTTTTGAAATAAGGTTGGAAAATATTTTTGTTGTTTATTCATAGGTTTTGTTTAGAGATCAAGGATATTTGACTACAAAGTTGTCCCATGATATTGTCATTATAAATATAGATCATGTTTTAACAGTTACTACTTGCTGCCTGGACCCCTTAGTTGATGGGTTTAATACATAAATATAGTTTATTTTTTTAACAAAAACAGAAAATATAAATAAATACCTTATTGTTTATGAGTGGAATAAAACATTAGGGAAATTTTTTTCAATTATTATGTTTATGAAGTGGATGGGATAGTAAGAGATGCCAAATATTCTACATCCAATAGTTTTTTTAAGTTCCATGGTTAGTCTATAATGAATAGTTGGTCTGGATAATCATTCTTTGAATTAGTTCTATATTCTCTAATGAATATAAGGGTTGAAATTCATTTTTCTAATTCAATTTCATTTTATGAACAACATTAATATAAAAATAAGTCTACTATGTAGTAGGTTATCAATCCATTTGTGGATTATACATGTTTTGTAAGGGACTATGTAGATAAATACTACTCTTTGAAAATGATAAATAATTTGGAGATAACATGATCACCCCCATGGTAAATTAATTTTGGACACATCTGAATATGAAACATATTTCTCATGTTCAGTATTTGTAGAATCCTTTTTATTTCAATTTCATTTTTTAGGCTGAGGGTTTATTTTCCACTTTATTACACATCTTCTAACACAAATATTTAATTACATTAATATATGATATTTTCCCAAAACATTTTTTAATTAATATTAATATTATTAACTCAATTTTATTATTCCATTGATTTTATTATGATCTTATGTTAGTTTATTAATTATAGTATTTTGTGATTATTATCATCATCGACACTATGATCCAAAAAAGTGGAATGCATCCTTATGATACTTATGATACTGATGGATTCATGGTTTTATTATACATATACTTATCCTTAGAGTTCTCACTAATCACTTCTCTTCTTAGTTTCCAATGGATAACTAATCCATGATCTTGTACAAAAAAAATAGTGATTTCAAGTTTTCAAATATCAATATTACATACTAATAGATAAAAATTCATAAAATATCATAAATATACAGTCCAGAATCACTTATTATTAGTGAATTAGGAGACCTGGATAGATAAAAAATTGTCCATAGGGGAACCATACAATCTTCACCTAGATTATTCATAATTTGAACCCTTTATAGTTGCATAGAAAAAAATATCTCTATAACATGGTGAATGGAAACATACTAATATGTGATCAACGATTATATTATAGGGTGAACAAGGGATTTATTAACAAAACATGTTCATAATTGTAGTATAATAGGGTAATAATACATATATTCAATACTATGGGTATCATAAATTTTAAAATCTAGTAATAATATAAAAAATTTTGGTTAATATACATGACTAATAATGGAATCAACGAATATAAAGAATGATAGAATAAAATTTTCATAATACAAATATTTTTGGCATATACATGATCATATAAAATATTATATCAAGGATTCCCAATAATACATTCATCACATGTTTTTGATAGGGGATAAAAACTGATGTACCCATTTTCGGCTTGGGATATCCCTACTTGTATCCAATTTTTCGAATTGGATAACCTCTAATGTACTCATTATTTGGTATGGGACAACCTCTCATATACACTTTGAGTTCATAAATAATTAATCATTACCCAATGCATTGAAGGGAAATACAGGTACATACCATAACATTGTAAAAATCATGAAGAATATTTCTAAGGGATAAAAAAAGTCAATCTTAATGCATCACATAGATATAAATAAGTTTAATAATCATTTCATTGCCTCATTACATCATAACTCATTGAATATAAACTCTTCTAATAATAATTTCTAACCATTTCCATATCATAATCCATGAAAAATAATTGAGTTTCATTAAATTTTTTTCAACAAAATCATAAACTATCCATTGAAACAATAATGATGGTATCATTTGATATTATCCTAGTAAATCCTATGTATCATTTAATGTTGTTATATTATATGAAATATTATTTTAAAATATATATTGGAATATTTCAAAAAAATAACATTTATACATTGATAAAATATAATTAATATTCAAATATATCCAAAATATTTAATAATTTTTTTAAAACAAAACCTCTAATGATTAATTGGATGTTTGATGTCATTTAGTGGTAATAATAATGTTAAATACATACTTTTTTCAATGTGTTAAAACAATTATTCTATTTAAAAATATTATCAATTGTAAAAATTCTATTTATCATATATATATAATAATATTACAATTTAAACATATTATAAATGTAAAAGTGAGTGAAAAATTATTTAAAAACCAATTGAGAGTAGTAAATTTTTTTATTAAACATGTATATAGAAGAAGAAGTATTTTCATCCAATCATATATATATTTTTAATTTCACATTTAAACAATTTTAAACTATTTATACCTAAAGATATGAAAATGAAATGAAAAATTGTAATTTTTAAAAACAAATATATCGGAATATTATTTATGAGTGTCCAGATATATATATTCACGAGTCTCTATAGACATATATCATAATACATCATATTCTTATTTACAAGGATATATATCTGAATAAATATATATTTATACACATATTTTTGTAAATTAATATATAAAAAATTAATTTTATAAGTAAATATTAATACGTATTTTAGTATTAAATAAATTTTGAAATATAGAAACCATATTGAAATAAATATTGATTATCAATTTTATATTAATAAATAATCTCTCTATTCTATTTACTATATAAAATACATTACACAATTATATATATAGATTTGTTATTATATAATTAAAATTAATGAAATAATTTTTAAATTTACATTATTGTTTTTTATAATAAATATTATTTTATAAAATGATTTAAAATTTTGAAAAAATAATATATTTATAAAAGTAGTTTTATAATTGTTAATAAATATTAATTAATTTCTAATATGGGAAATATTATATTTTATAATTACCACACGGACTGATATGTTTTAAAAACATTGTTAACATGTTTTGGGTTCATATAATGTTTTAGAACATCACATTCCATTATTTTAAAATTAATTTCCAAAACATTAGGGTTTTTTATTTTATAAATTATATATTATATTAATAATTAATTGAATATATATTTTCAAATAGATCAACATTATTTTAGTTTTAATGGTTCAATTACTCATGATGGAAACCTAGATACTTTAAAAAAACCAAAATTAATATATTGGTGACTCTTAGAAGTTAAGGAAAAAAATTATTAAATCCACATATTATTGTGTGGTGGAATCTTCCATAGATTATTATTCTCATTTAATGAAATATTTTTCATTTTAGAGGCACATAATGTAATTTATCCCTCTTATTAAAGAATACAATGGGGTATTTACAATAGTGCCACTATCATTCCACTGTAAAAAGGTAAACACTCAACCCCTTAATCACACCTCTCATACCACATTGAATATATGAATCTCTACCTAAATAGATCCATAATATTTCTCCCCATATCCAATAATCCTCATGATTATCATAAATTAATCCAATTAATTCATTTTTTACAATCTCAAATGTGTTACGTTATTAATATGTAACATCCATCATAAATTTCGTTAGCTTTATTTCTATTTTACACACCAAATAAAAATCATAATACATGATTTAAAAAAACTATATCAAAAATATATTAGTATGTATTTCTGATTTTTTAGACATACACATACACACACATCCATCAAATATTTAACAAGCATATTATTTCTTTGTACGGTGAGTTACTGCCTCCCGAAATGATGATTTTTCATTAATTCATTAACAGCTCTCTTAGAGGACCTTACAATTGACACTCTATTAATATATGATATATAATATATTTATAATTTATTTATGTTTCTTTATTTCACATTTATACTGTAACATTATTCTTTTCATCTTATGAAAATATGATAGTATTATTTGAGGAAGTATGGACTATTTCCCTTTCAAATATACATTAATAATTCCTGCCATAAATGGGATGTATAATTGATGAGTTTAATAAATTAATGTTACATAAATTTTATAAATATTATACTAGAATTATTATATTGATATGTATCACTTAATGTTCATTTCATTAATATGTAAATGAAATGGATGTTGCGGTAATGCGTACATACAACCTGTAGTCTCTATGAATAGTGTTATTCATTTCCTATATCCAAATATTATGGATTAATATAAAAAAATATTTAGTTAATATACATTATAATTACTTCATGGATTAAATTATTTAGGTGATGAAATAATGATCTAAATAATAGGACCAAAAATTTACTTTTTAAAAAGTTACTTGAGGATGGTTAGAATTTAAAACCACACTAGGGAAACAATGAAAGAATGTTAACAATAGGTTAATTAAATATTATAACGAATTTATATACGATAATATAATTTTTTTTGGTTAAATTATTTGTGAGTAACATATGTGAAATAATTGTACATTAGTATATATAACTCAAAAAAAATTATGTTTTGTTATGGAATTTGGTCTCACTTTAAATTCCCATTAGACATATATATTGTTATGCAACACATATCTTTTATATGGTGTATATTATACTCTAAATTAATATATCATGAATATATTTATTATCATGATATTATAATTATCATTTATAGTTAATACATCTTGAGAATTATGATTCAAATATTTCAAGGTGGATTGAGACACAATTGAAATAATGTATTTCCTTTCCTCAATAATTTTTAAGTGATATATAAATGGTATTTACATTAATAAACATAAAAAATCCCTATTGTGAATTATAACAATTGGGGAATTATAAAAAAAACTCTTCTATTTTTTCAATATAGATATTTTATGATAAGTAACATTGTATATTAAATAAACCAATTATTTGATATAAGGGGAATGTTATGGACTGGTAAGACAGGGGTTAGGGACTATATAGGATTAGACCAATGGGTTAGGGCCCAGTAATGAAATCCCCTCAAGGAATCAATAATGTCATGATATGAAATATATTGGAATAATTTAATTTTTTTACCAAATATTCTAATTCTTATTTTGAATGTTCTAAACGGTACTAGTTCCACCTACCTAGGAAAAATGGAATCCGATAATTATACATTTCCATCATTTAAACTCATTTATTATTTATCTATAATATTATTCGTCGAAATATATATAGATTTAATTAATTCTCAATATATTGATGTATGAAATGTGTTTCAATTTCATAACTAGGAATATTAATTATTTCATATCTAGTTTGATAAATGGAATGTGTGATAAATTTATAACCATTCTACATTGATTGATTCATTAATTATTCTGTTATTTTTAACTTTATAACGAATTTGATCTCTCACATACTATGTTTATTTCGACATGTTATGAAGAATGAATTATAAAAAAAGCTATGCAATAGATGGAGTTATTTAAAGAGGGTTATGCACAACCCGCTCTAAAATCATTATATATATCAAATATATCTGTATTATGTACAACTCTCCCTAATCATCGAATTTATAGGGGTTTATAGAACCCTTGTAATTTCCTAAATGAGGGGGGGGGGGTGAACCGCCTCAAAAAATTATAATATTATTTTTTAATATCCATTTTGGTTTACATGGGGATCAAAACCCCATATAATATCTTTAATTAGATTGGGTGGAAAACCAACTATATTGTCTTAAAATATAGGGGTCAACCCCCCCCCCCCTCCCCCACTCCAACATTCTTAAATTATTATGTGTCCAAACCACCTATTTTTTTTTAAATTTAAGGTTGTTCAAAACCCCCACTTACGTCTTATAATAGTGGGGGTTCCAAACCCCCCTCAACATTGATAAATTAATGGGGGTCCAAAACCCCTCAAATGACTATAAATTTGAGGGGGTTCAAAACCCCTCTAATTTAAAAGACTAAACGAGGTTGTGAACCCCCATATTTCAAAATGAACATAAACTTAGCTAATATATATACATATAATTAATTAAAACATAACATATGAATGTTTTTTAATATATTTTAAGATCATATTATATAAAATAATTATATGATTGTGTATAATTGTATTAATATGTAGATATAAATATAATTGCATAATATTAGGTAAATTAATATATATTTATCTTATTAATTATATTTCATATAATATTTAAATTTATAATTTAATTTCACAAGCACAATATATAAATATATAAAAAAATTATTATTTAAAAAATATATCATATAGAAATCCACGGTTTCTTTTTTTATAAATTCTTTTATAATAATAATAAATATATTATTATATAATAGGTTGATTCCAATATATTATATATAATCAAAATAATATAAAATTGAATTTTTACAAATATATTCATATTAATTTACAAAATATTATAGAATTATATTAATTGAAATAAAAGTATATATTAATATACCAAATAACAAATATATGTGTTGAGTTACATTATATAGATTTTTTGTATAAATTTTGTTTCATATAATATGGATTATATATATTATAAAATTGTATTTCATATAACATTGATAATATATATCACACATAATAATTATACATAATATAATATAAACTATAATTAATAATAGTTATACAGTATATTAATTATATATAATATTAATATTTAAATTAATTTTATTTTATGTAATAATAATAATAATATAATAATAATATTTAATAATATACAGTTTAAACGAATAAATACATATATTAATATAAACAATAATAAATATATTTATTAAAGACATTATTAAAAAATATATTTAATGACCTTATATAAATATATTTAGTAAATATATATATGTATATACATATTATTAGTATATATATATGTATAATTATATATGTATTTAACTAAATACATAATTTACATAAATATATTATCCAAATGTATTAAATATATTATATGTTTAATATAAATCATAAAATAACTGTATTGTAAATATATGTACAACTTATCATTTTTATATATTAGAAATTAGATTTAATTGGAATAATAATAAGTTATATAATTATTGTTATGACACAAGCAGACAAACACACACATAGAGATATATATATGTACAAAAAATACATATATATGGGTGAAATATATTTAGGTGGTATAAAAATATATAATATTGAATATATATTATTTCACATTAATATAAATATATTAAATAATATATATTTTATTTTATAAATGTAATTAAATATATTATGCTGTTAATATTTATTATATGAAAAAGTAAAATATAAATAAGTAAATCGACATGTAACATTGAAAACAAGATGCATAGGCCAAATTTGTTAGATGGTTCAATTTTAGATGTATTTTTTCAATGTGGTCCTTGGTTCGAATCATACAGCCTACTAGTTCTCTATTTATTGCCACACTCGAGTCGTTGGGGTTGGGATCGGGGGAACCACCAGGTAACTGTGGTCAAGATCCGTTGTACCATAAGGGGGGATGGGATAGTAGGCAGTATCTAGGAGCACTAGTCGAGTGGGTAATGATAAGGAGAAGAGCACTAGGAGACCGTTGAATGTGGAAAGAGAGGGATTGTGGGGAGTTCGTGGAACGACGAACTGGAGGGTAGTGAAAAATTTTAGAATAAAGTGAAATTAAAAAAATGAAATGATTTACGGGTGGTTTTGGCTACCTCCCCTAATCTTATCCCTTATTAAGAGTGTTTTTATCCACTAATAAAGCCTTTCATATATTGGTGGTAACATCTATAACCCCCCAAACACAATATTTTTGGGTGAATTTATGTCAACATTTGAGTGGGTTTAAAACCCCTCAAATTTAACTACACTAAAGTCACTATGACATTAAATGTATTAGCTCAAAACCACCTGTAATGACAGTAGACGTCCACATTAGTGGTGGTTACTCAAAACTGCTGCTAAGGTCTTGAGAAGGGGTTACAATCACTTCTAATGACAAAAATTACTCCTATAAAGTGGATATTTTATTGTAGTGAGATAACATTGTATAATCTTTTAATGATCCATTTTTTCATTTTATTATTTATCAAGATATATTTTCTCTCCAATGTATTGTGGGTATCGTGTATGTAATATGGAATTCCATTAATTCTAAACTGATCAGTCCATAAAAATTTGACTCCATGTAATAATACCGATGTAAATAAATAAATAATTAGCTCTATGATTCTAGGATTGGGGTGTTACAGTTTGTATCAAAATAATTCTTTTAGTAGCATTGGAAACTTCATTTAGAAAATAGTATATTAGAAAACAGAACCCTCATTTAGAATTTATGTATATTAAAAAATGATAATCCTAGAATTTTCGTATGAAATAGATTATGTGGGTATTTCAAGTAATACATTTTTGTTTGGATACTAGAGTTCGACGTGATTATAGCATAGATGAATCTTGGAGTAATAACTCTAACAATATGTTACATGCTCGACTCGGGTGACATGATAAAATAATGTGCCTTACTGTGCACATGGTTTACAATATATGGGGAAACATTTTTTTCACATTTTCTTTGGAATCCAATATGAGTTATTTATAATTACATATTCCCCCAAAGATTCAATTTTTATGATTATGATATTTACTATGCATAATTTCACCAATTTATTTTATGTGTTTCAATAGTTTTATTTTTATAAAATAATGTATGATTTATTTTTTATATTCCATTATTTATAAATGGATAATAAATGAAGGAATTATAACACCACAAATGCATGTGATCCCATGATAATGAAGGATTGTATCATTGATTGTTTAAATCCAATATTTCAAAGGGAAATAATAACCCAAGTATTCTCATTATATAAATAAAACGTATCATGTGATAATGATATCTGTAACGAATTCCCCTTCTCCTAAATCATTTAATTGTGTTTAAATAATAAGAAGATAGTAATGAAAAACATTGATAAAAGGAGAATGTTAAAGAACGATTTTCCAATATGTTACTATTATAGAAGATATAACCATACTAAATGTTTGAATAGAATGGGAGTTTTTTTATAAGTGTTGTTATAAGTTCACCATTCTAATGAAGAAATAGTGAAAAATAAAAACATTAATTTTCAGTGTCACAATTTCAAGGATATGGGATACAATGAAAATCAATATCTCATGCATCAGAGGAATGTACCCCAAAAAATTATAATAGATAATGATCATGTTATTATACCACAACACATGGGAGGAATGATTAATATTATCATTCAATAATTATATAATTTTAATTTTTGATCAGTGAAATAGTGATTGTAGAATATATTATAATTGTTTTACAAAACTTTTTCATTAAGGATTTGAGATCATATGTGAAATAGTAGTATACAATTTTATTCAATAGAAATACAAAATTTTCAGAAAAAAGATTATCGATGGATGGACATACCAAAATATGTTATTTATGATTAGATATTTAGTAAGAAATGATTTATTTGATAAGGTCTAACTACTTTGGATCTAATTAATGACATGTTATCATGTGGTCTATGGAATTATTTATGGAGTTTACAACAATTTTATTTTTAGGGAATATATCCAATAATATGTGTGTTACAAATTAAATTAAGAGGAATGTATATTACAATTTCCCCCTATGTTATCCTACTAGGGAACATATTTATCAGACCATTGTATATTAAATTCTCCATTATAATGAAGATGTGTTATTAACCCTATTTACCAAGTGAGATTTTCAATATAAGTATTTTCAAAATCAACCCCTCAATTACTGAGATCAAGTTTAAATTGCATGGAAACAATTTAAATAAGGTGGGTGAATTTAATCCCTGAATGAATTTAATTTTATTAATTTTAATATAAATTTTATTTTATTTTTGTCTTTATAAAATAAAATTCCATGATAATATTACATTACCAACAATACTACGTTTTGTTGAAAAAAAAATTAATTTTACATCCTTCTAATGACAAACATACATTAAAACAATAAATGTTTTTTTAATAAAAATTTCTCAAAAAAAATATTTTGATTTGGAAGGTCTAAATCATATTAGGGTGATTTTGTTGAATGTTTTGTAATGTTTCATTTTTTGATGAATAGTTAAAATAATGTATTTTAATTAAAAACATGTTCTTAATTTAAATAATTATAAGTGTTAATTTGAATTTTTAATTGGTTATTAAAGTCAAAATATATCAATTATAAATGTAATAATCAAATTAATGTAATTTGGGTCATTTTTATATTCAAATTAGATATAATTAATTATTGATCATTTTATTTTTTTGACATTAAAAACTAACTTTCTCACCACCTCTCCTAGATTATAGTGCATCATTAATTTCCCACTTCTTTGATTAAAATTATCAAAAATGGACACACATGGATGTAATTATTAAAATATTTTTGGTATAATAATTAAAATATTATTTCTAAAAAAATATTCGTGAAAGTAATTGAAATTAATTAAAATGTTTTACTAGAAATTAATCTTAATAAGGGACTAAAAATTAATATTGTAGACCAATGTACTAAATTAATGTCCAAATGACATTTCCAACTGATAATTATACCACATTACTTATAGTTCAAATTTTATCATTTACAATGATATTATTAAATGTACTTTTCATATATAAAAAGTCATGTATGGAAAAAGACAAAAATGGAATTTCATTAACTTTAAAATTTATGAAACAATGAGTTTTGTAAAAAATCATATTTTAGGATATTCATATATTTTTGATTGATTAAGGGGATATATTTATAATAATAAATAATCAATAATTATTATAGATGATTTAATTACATAAAATAATTATGAGATGTCAATATAGTGATTATTAATTATTTATTAACTAAAATAAATGATATTATAAATATGAAAAGTGATGTATATTGATCAAAAATTTTAAATAATTATTTTATAGATTAATTTAAATTGATTCATAGATATAGACATTGTTGATTCTAATTCAAATATTGTGTTGATATTTAAAAGTTAAAATTAATTAAATAATGTCAAATTTGACATTGATGTTATATTACAATAAATTATATTTTACTAAATGATTTAAATTTAACCCCCCAGAAAGTCCGATCCAAGCAAGCTTGGACCACCAAATTTATTAAAAAAATAAAAGTGCAGACAGGAGAAGGAAGAGAGAGAGATTACAATTCAAAACATTCATAGTCACCACCCCCATACTCGATCGTGTCATCAGCATCAGCTGATTCCCATTCTGATTGGGTCTCGTATTGTTTAAGAAGCTTCTTATAGAACTTCCGTTTTTCCATCTTCTCCTTTGATAGCTTCTCAATCTCCTTCTTGGCAGATGCCCTAGTGGTCACGGTCCTCGGAACTGCAGAGTAGTCCTTCCTTGGTTTCCTTGAAACAGGGGCAGATCTGACACCCTCATTGTAAGATCCTCTTTTCTTTTCTCCTCGGACAATATCACTATATGATATCACAGTTGCATCCATACCTCTTCCCTTGGTCTCAACATGAGAGGCACCCCCTTTGCAGATGGTTAGGTCCCCAACTCCAGGAGTGGATTCCTCCGCCCTTCCTTTCTCAGTAGTCTTTGACTTGTCACCATTGCCCGAGACCCTGATTGGTGTGCACACCCTCCCCTGTTCATCTTCAGAAATGTTCCCCCATTTCTCATGTAACTTAGATATCTGAAATTGCTTATGGATTTCATGATGATAATCAACATGTAATTGCACATCACCCTGATTATAGACATCAACCTGGTGAGAGTCAGGGATCAAGTTATCAGAAGTGATAACCTCCTGATCTCTAGAAGGGCCGCTATAAGATCTTTTCGGAGTAGAATCAACAATCAACTCTTTGCCCTTTGAAGGAGTCGACACATCAGGGACTGCCTTCATAGGAGGGTCGCTGTCCTTGATGACATTCTTTGGAGAGGACGATTCCTTCAAAGTATCCTTTTTTTACAGAGATTGGAGGGGTGTCCTCGCATCCCACACTCTTTACAAGAGTTGTTTTTACGACACAACTCCAAATAGTGCCCCACAGTCATGCATTTAGTGCAGAAAAGAGGCATCTTTTCATATTCAACATCAATTTGAATTTGATCAGACAGAATAGAAAGAGTTACCGTATCAATGAGAGTGGATCTGAGATCAACTTCCACCAGAATTCTAGCGAAGTGCCCAAATCTGACATCAGTTGTTTCCTTGTCAAGGCGGATGGGAGTTCCAATTGCCGTTCCAATGTCATGCAGGATCTCTGGATGCCAAAGAACCCAATTAAGACCATGAAGACGCACCCATACCTGAGCGAAGACATTTTTTGCATTCGAGACATTAAAGTCAAGTGACCATTCGTGCAGATGAAGCCATCCTGGTTTTAGAAACATGGAACCAGAACTCCATGCCCTAATCTTGAGATCCGCCGATGGAAACAAACAGTGAAAAAATCCCCGCCCAAGGGAGTCACATTTCCAGCTAGCAAGGCCCCACAACAACGAAATTCTACGGAATAAATCTTCACATTTCCAGGGTTGCACACCTTTAGGAAGAACAATGCGAGCAATCAATGAATTCTCACCCAATGCCAACCTTTCAGCAATCACACAAGGATTCGCCTCAACGTGATCCAAAGATCCCTTTCGGAGAATCCTTCTAAAGCAGGAATTCTCAATCTTTTTCTGATCCGATAAAGAATCCTTCATCACATCAACAAATGAACGTTGACCACATGATGCGGCACCAGAAGGAACCCTCACAGATTCCTAAATCTGACCAATATTGACATCGGAAGCGGCAATCATCAAAACATCCTTTACCTTGGACCTCGAAGAATCCCAAGCAGACTGGTTAAGGGATTTGCCGGGCGGAGGTTTCGCAGCAACATGATTCAACCGGTCCACCCTCGCCGCACCATCCTCCGATCTCAGCAAAGCAGTCTCACAAGAGGAGACCTTCGCGCCACCCGCCGATGCGACATCAGCAGAGGAAGCCTCCAGATTTTTGAAGCTGCTCGGGTCCGCATCCTTCCCAGAAGGCCGTTGCTCGCCGGAGGAGACCACACCACCAACCAACGCAAGCAAATCATCAGAGGAAGCCACTGGTTTTCTGAAATCGGAGCTCGGCGCTTGTTTTCTGAAATCGGAACTCGGTGCAGAGGAAGTACCGCTCGGAGGTGGATCCTTCCCCACCGTTCGCTTGTCGAGGCGATTGAATCCAAGGAAGTGCGGAATCACCATCTAGGTAGAAAACCCTAGCAGACGCCATCCCGCGCCGTCGCTCGGTTCGCCTCCCGTCTCGCCATTTTCCTCCTTCTAAAAAAAATAAATAAATTAGATATAAAATTAACATTAATTTCAACAATGAAGGGTTTTTTAATTTAAAAATTAAATATAAAATTAATAATTTATAAGACCAGTACTTTATAAAAAGTCTCAATTTTTTATAATGGTTAAATTACATAGATAGGAAAACTAGGTGCATTAATAATAACTTAAATGATAAAATTTAAAAATCGTAGATTTTATGTATCCAAATTATTAAAATACACATTAATTTGTGTGTTGATGGTTATGATCAACATTTATTCCACATTAATACATTATGGTAACATTTTGGAGGGACATTAGGTATATTATACCTCTGATTAAAAAAAACATTTTTTTACATGAGCGACACTACCCCTCCCCTATATAAAGGCAACCACTATAACACTTACTCACACCTCTTATTAAAATATGTCAAGACAAAGCTTGGATCAAATAGCTCCTCTGAAAATAAAATATTCATAGAATCCTAAGAAATGGAATAAATAAATCCTTTTAATCCCATTGTGGAAAATTAAAAGGAGTTATCAGATTAAGAGGCACATTATTCCTTAATCTCATTAGTTTAATATCCATTCTTCACCCACAGAAATCATATTATTCCATCGTTGTATAAAACAATTGGTATCCAAAACATACTAGGTTCATTTTATTCTACCTATTAGGCCTATAATTAAACACAATTCAATTTAATGGGTAAAAACATATTGATTACGTGTACGAAGAACTAATACATTAAAATAAAATAGTAGACATTATACATCTAACACCTATAGTGGTGTAAATTATGATTGAAAACTCTTTATTTATGATATATATTATATTTAGTATTACAATATTCTTATTTAATTTTTATTCAGGATATGAATTTATTCTTTCCATTATGTGGAAATACAATAATTTCATTTGAAGAAGTGTGGACTACCAACCCCAAAGTGATATGACTTGTTCATGGAATACATAGATTTTATAAAGAAGTGTTTTACATTACATATAAAACATATATGACATATATATAATTCAATAATTATAATATAAAAATATATAAATTATTTTCATTCATTTTTTAGCTCAATGAAATTTATGTAGCTTTAATTCGTACGTACGACCTACTATCTCTATGAACGACGAACTTCATTAATTATCTCTAAATATTATGATTTATTACCAAAATATATGCACATAATATATATATATATATATGAAAATTAGGTTTTTTATATAAATTAAATTGATGATTAAATTACTATCTAATAAATTGTAATAATGATTATCAAGTCAAAAAAAATACTTTAGAAAACATGGATATTGACAGCTAAAATAGAGAAAATTATGAATGAGAGTTAACAAACGAGTAAGAGAATATTATAATGACTTAATATATGATATTTTTAAAATTTTTATTATTTTGATGTATGTTATTAACTTATATAAAAACAATATATCATAGGATAAAGACTACATAACAAAAAAGGAAGGTTAAGGTAAGGGATTTCTGCTCATTTTAAATTAAATTGATACCTATTTATTATTACGAACCTAGTCTCTTTTATATTGTTTATATACTTCCTTAAACATGTTATATAGTAAATATGCATATTATCATCATATTATATGTTTCATTAAATATTATTACATCATGGGGATTATGATTCAATTTTTTTAATGATGTATGAAACACTTTGGAATGATTGATATTTCCCTCACACAATGTTATTTTAGTTATATTTCAATGGTATTTCAAAACATCACATTAAAAAAACATATTGATTCTTATAAACATTGGGGAATTTTTTTTAAATACATATTATTTATCCAATAAAAATATTTTTTTCTAACCCATGTTTTTTATTAAATAAATATATTATTTGATATATGAGGAAAGGTATGGACTTTTATACTTAGGTTGTGGACCATATAAAGTAAGCCATATGGGTTGGGGATTGGTTAATAAAATCCTTGTGATACATAAAAAGATTAATGAGTCGAAATAGATAGCTAAAATAGATTTTTTAACAGATAATCTATAAAATATTACGAAAGGTCATGACATGACAAGTTCCTTATACATAGGGAAGATTTTTTCAAGTAATAAATAATTTCCCAAATATAGAATCAGTCATTGATTATCCATTACTATTAAAATCAACATTTCTCTAGTTTTAATTCGTTATGAGTTAATTTTTTTTAACTATGAATAATTTTCCTAACATGACACATTAACTATTCCTTATCTAATTGTGTAAAAGGAATTTGTGATAAGTTATTAACCTTTCCATATATATAGATTTATTATTTCATATAATTTATTTTCCCTTATATATCATTTAAAATCACCCTTATTATTTTTCATTCGAAATGTTTTGTTGATGATAACATAGAATAAACATTCAAACATTCAGTTTAATTCAGTTTATTATGTAGAATGTTTTAATTTTTTTTTGAAATTTATATTGGGGACCATTTATGTAATTTAGAAATACAGGAATTCTAAATTGATTGGTCCTTCAAGATTTTATTCCTTGTAATAATTCCAATGTAATAAAATAATGCAATGGCACTACGCTTATGGGATAGGGGTGTACAAAGTAATCAAATAAGTATAAGTCCCTCACATGTGCTCATCTTACGTTAAAAAATAATATTTATAGTGCATAATTTTATATCGTGGGATGAATTAAAAAACCAAGAATTATATCAATTTGAACTCCCTTATTTTAATAATCCCATATAGTTTAAAAAAGCCTAAATAAAATTGAGAACACAATAAAAACATTATAATTTATGAATAAATGAATTAAAATGTATTTTTATATTATGAGGAAGTAATACAGATGTAATAAAAACCTGGTCAATTGAATTGTAAAGAGACATTTAAGAATAGATATCCAGATAATAGAATAGTAACCTCACCCATGAATGTATAAATAAATTTTATGCATTTTATGAATTAAAATATGATATAATAATATCATATTATATTTAAATAAATGTTTTAAAATTAATAAATTAAGTGTTCTTCTTCCAATAAAACATAAATTATTATTTAAAATTTTATAATTAATGTAATAATAAAAAATAATTTTATTTCGTAATTTTTTTCAAAAATGAATATTTTTTCTCATTATGTTTATAATTTAATTTTATTATACCTTAATTAATATTTCAAAGTGTCATAAGATAAATTACAATTTTGAAATCAATATTTTTTGAAAAATGACTATTATAATTAAAAATTTATGATCCAAAACATAGAAATTTAGTTTCATAAAATGATATTTATTTTTCAATTCTACATATCACAAAATGAATATTGTGAATTTTTTGGATTTTTCTCTAATAGTTTACTTTTGTGTGACTAGTTAAATACCCAAATTTGGTGTAGGTAACATTAAATGTAAATTAACTTTTTCATGAGCCACGGATGATGTAAGAAACATATATTAAAATAATATATCATTATTTAATATATTTAGTGATAATTATAAAACTATTCATTCTTGTCAACCAAAATAATAAACCAATGAATAAAATATTCATGAAACACTTCTCTCCTCTCCTCTAAATACTACACATCACCACCTCTTCTCCCAAAAACTAAAAAGCTTTATATCCAAACAAATTTATTCCAAATACCCTTACCAATACCCTATCACATGTACATTATCCTTTTTAATTAATAAAATACTGATCCCAATTTGACATAGTATTTTCTCAAGGAGGATGTTTTTAAAGGTAAAACCCTCTTTAATTTTTTTCATTTATTTTCAATTTCTCTTGATTTCTGATAATATATTTCTACCATTATAAAAGTGTAATGATAAATATATTATATTATATATAATGTAATTATTTTATTCTAACGGAATAATCTATCATCTAACCACTTCTACAATCTAATATATTCTAAAAATAAAAACATCATCTCTGAGGGGTTAATTTATCACCATAAATGATTTTATGTTTTTAGTTTTTTAAAAAAACATCAAGTCTATTCATAAAATAGTATGATGGATGAATATTATTTTTAATGTGTTTATAGGCCTTTTTATGTTCTATAATTAACATATATACTTAATATTAAAAATTAAAATGAAACTAGTTCGTAATGAATAATAACCGCAAAATTAATCTAAATGATTCGCATTTAAATTTCATCTAATTAATCATCCTCAAATATGAATAAATAATATATAATTAAATTAAATATTATATAAGTTCACTAATAACATATAATTTCTATTCGATATAATTATCCCCATATTACATGATCTTCTATATATGTATACAAGTGAACCATTCAGGAAAATATTGAAATTGAACACTCCCATTCAATAAAATAGAACACTATAACTCAAAACAATGTCCTCAAATAGACTTAATAAAATTATAATTAATAAAATTCATATAAAATTGGTTTATGAAATATTAATTAATTAATATTATTTTATTATCCTATATTTTAATGTAATGAATGCATTCTAAGATAAGGTAAGAGGATTCTCAGACCCGAGTCATTTATTTGTGTTTTTCCTCTTTCATGCAAAAAATTCAGGGTAGATATTCAACATATACATCTCAAATTTAATTTAATTTATTTATCCTATTAAATTCTATATATACATCTTTCGAATCATATATTATGACGGATACAATGATTTTCCAAAATAATTATTCCTTACAAAACACATTTTGATTTCTCCTAAGATTTATTCCCCTTCACTGAAGTGTGGTGATCCATAAACAATATATGATTCTCCCTTTATAATTATTTAATCCAATGTTAATTCATGAATATATTATTTATTAAATTAATCAAAATCTATTTAATTGATTATTTTAGGCCCATGATTTTTATAAGTTCTTAGCATCATGCATGATTATGTAAATGATATGTTATGATGGGTTCACCGAATATTATATAGTGTTTCAATGCATTGGGGAATGTGAAATATATCTTTAGATAATCTGAAATATTCATGAACATAATTATAGATTTATTTACATAGTTAATAATATGATTATTCGCAAATGTAATGCGTGAAAATTATGCAATATTTTTTCAAAACTATGTGTGGTATTTGACAACTAGGATATGATGTTTAATATTGATACATTTCCATATTACAAACTTTTATATAATGTTTCCTATAAAAATTAAGATGAAAATCATATTATAATGTTATAATGATGATGATTATTGTCACCAATGTTCAATTGATTCATTTTTTATCTATACTCTTTATAAGTTTTTTCTCACCAATTTAATTGATATATATCCTCATGTGATAACGTATAATAAAGTATAATTGTGGTCAATTAATAATGTACATAAAAATAAATAAAATAATGTTTCAATTTAATTATGTTAATGTTATGTATGGTTATAATTTATCCATTAATTTAAACCATTGTGTCTTGGTTCTATAACACTATTAGTATTTTTATCATGATAATGATATAATAGTAATTTAAGATAAATTAGGGTCTCAATATAATACATTTTATCTTCTTAAACTCCACATTAGATTTTTCATTGATTTATTGGAATTAAACCTCATATTTAGTAATGTATTATATGATTTTATTCAATATTATAGAACTACTATCAAAAGAAAACTATTCTATTAATATATTTGCAATTTTCAGGATACCTAGAGGTGTTTTTATAATTTTGTAGAGACTCTCAAATACCACATTGAAATAAATCATTATCATCTATGTGTTGTCAGATCATGTACAATGTATTGAACTTTTAGAATTATTAGAATCTAATGGATGTATTAATTCTCTGAAAATTGGTTATATATGATTAATATTTAAATTAATGAATATTTATATATTTCAATAATATATAGATATTTATTGATCTGATCTTATTTTGGTGGATTTACCATATAATAATTATTTTATTAAGTTAAATACTTTTTATCATATCTTCACAATGTGATACATAATATATATATTGATATGACAAGGAATTTGATCTATGAGTAGAATATTATTAACAATCTCATGGTCTTCTTATATATTTGAAAAATTATTCTTTTATTTTTGAACAATTTTTTCTTCCTTGATTTTCAAAAACATTATATGAGATGATATGTATATTTTGAATCTTTTTTCAATTTTTAAATTTCTTCTAGATAAATATTATTACAGGCTTCATCAACATAGACATGATTATTTAAAATAATATGTTTACATATTCCCTTACCAATGGACACAAGATTAACATCAACATTAACTAACAAATATTAATTTACATGATTTGATATCCGGAAAATATAAAATGGAAAAACCGATATTGGAAATTATTGTACCCTAGAACATTACTAGTTGAATTAATTTCATTATCATTCTATTCAATATCTAAATAATAATTCTCAGTTTATTTAGGAAAACCATTATTATCAAATACTCATTATGATTCACAACTTTTTTCTTCATACATTCATCCTCAATCAAATTAAAAAATACTTGCATCATTATATCGAGTTCCACTTCATCATTCATGAATGATGATGGATCTCATTCAGCCTTCACTGTAGTTTTCCTCATGGTCTCGCTGAAATCATCACCTGGAATAGTTTTACTCATCCTTCCATGAGCGTTTGATGATTTACCAAAATAGTAACCATAAATCCTCATCGAATAATGATTCTACTTAAGTGAATTAACATAAATAATGGTGTATGACTTTATAGATTTATCTATAAAAATCACCAGTCAAAGGGCACGTACAAGCATCCTTTACACTATCATCTAACCAACAAAGTAATTAAATTTTTTATGATAATAAAATAAATAATATTGATAAAACAAACACCCTTGAAGTGAAAAAAGTTGTTAAAAACAACAGATGAAGAAAAATAATACCAACATTGATAATATCTAGATAGCCACTATATATCTCAATATAATATTCACCATTTTAATCATTTCAAATATGAAACGAATATATAAATTATAGGTATTATAGACCATTAATGTTTCCATTTAATCTTTCCTTGATATTACAAAATATTAAAACACCATGAAACTATCCATGGGACGAATACATGCTATGATAATTTTCATAGAATCAAATATAATGAGAACTGTGTTTTACATGTTAATATTTTTGTAAATTACAAAATATTCATGAAGTTGGGTAATAAGAGATGATTAACCTTATATTCATATATCCACCTACATTAAAATCCACTTAACATTCAAGTAACATGTCTATTAAGAATTATAAATGAAATTTTCTTTATGTTATTTATTTCGTTAAAATATGAGGATATAAAAATATATCTCATTATTCCTCGATAGTGTAATGAAAAATATCATTTGTATAAACATATATAATCCCATAATTAAATTTTAATAATTGTTTTTATGTTAATTATAAAATTTAAACCAACATTGATCTATCAAAAATTTAATCATAACATCCACATTTGTTAGATTATTTAAATAAGACATAATTATTAATCATTCAAACATTAAAAAAATTAAAAATCATTGAATCAACACTGATGTAGAAAAAAATCGTAAAGAGTTTATCTATGAATATTAATTTATAGAACGAATAACATACCTACTCATCATATATATTGTAATGGAGAGAGTGATATGGATCTACTAGCTATAAATCTAGTAGTTGTGATTTGAACATGAAATATGATGATTAAAATAATTAACAATGAAATAAGTTTTGAACTCACTTATTTTTTTAATATTATTAGATTATTTTTCGTTTTATAACTATTATTTTATTTGGTTGATATAATAATATATATAGTACTACTATAATATTATAAATATTACGAAATGTGTAACTTATAGATGATTATCATTCTAATGAACTGAATGAATTCTTAAGAATGTTTTTATGGTCAATTGAAACACAATATAAAATAATAATAGATTATATTAAAAAATAATCTTGAAAACATTTTAGGAAAAAATCATTGTAATGAACTTATAATGTTTTATAAAAAACATATATCTAGTAATTATATACAAAATATATGATAAAAAATAAGAAAATAAAATTAAGGGAAAAAATTCCCTCCCACTTTCATAGAGTGTTTGTCACTATATTGATATATATATAACAAGAAATCGATTAATTGTCATTTTATGTTATTTATTAGAATATTATTTGTAATGTATTCAAATTTAACCTAATTTTAGGTCTTTGGATGAAATTTATTCTTATTAATCATTTGTTCTCATAAGGTATAATATAAAATATCTTCTTTGTGTGTGATCACAGAGTAAATCGTTTATTGTATCTGTGTGAAAATATTTTTAGTGATTTTATAGGTTATTAAATAAATATATGGAAATGTTTTTATAAAAATGGATTTTTATTTTACTTAATCTCTTTAAAAATGACTACGTGTGTGTTTCATCCGAAAAAACATTAGAAAAAACACCCAAATCCATATTATTACACTTTATTAGTGGAATATCCTTCCAAATGATATATCTTACCTGAATATAAATTTAATTCTTCTTAAAAATTACATTTTCATGATGATCTTTTTAAATAAATTTATAAATAAAAATTTATCACTTCAAAATACATGTTAACATAATATTATTTCCAAAAAAGTTAAAATAATCCATGATATAAAGTATATTTAATGTAATAAAAATTTAATATTTATATATTTGAGATTAAATTCATTTGTATTTACATGATATATTAAAAAGAAGAATATATACAAAATAAAATATATCAAACTTTTATAATATAAACTAAACTACAAATTGATCCTTAGTTCCATCATTTATATTGATGTAATTTCATTACGATCAAATTAGTGAAATTATATATTAATAAATCTGAAAAAAAATTATACTATTTAAAAATCCTATGTACATGTTTTGAGATAAAAATGTTCCACATATTTTTTAATCAATTAAAAACAAAAGAAAACATTATTTCTCTAATAATTTTCAACTAATATTCATATATATTAATATCCATAATAAAATATAAAGTGATTTTTTAGCTGATAAAAATATACATAAAAATAAAATGGAACAATGATGTTTTCCATAAATAAATTTATTGACAAAAGGAGTTGGATGAGTATATCATTTAAAAAATTAATTTCAATGAAAAATCTTGTGATTCTACCTTATAAATATCGTGGTGAATATCTAAGTCCATAATGGTTTAGAGTACATTTAAAACGTGATCCAAATATTTATCATTTTCGAAATAATTTCGTTATTCTATACAAACTTCCTCATGTACATAACTATGAATGAAACCCAAAAACAGATCATATTATAATAGGGTAAGTTTTAAATATGTTTCAATTTTTTGATTAATGTAGATTTATTCATACATTTATAATATAAAAATCGATTCACTATAATCTATTATATAATATTTTTTAAAAACAGTATAATTCATTAATTTACTAATTCTTATAACAAATCAATTTTGGTCACATTTATCATCAAAAACCCATTTTATAGAAATCACTTTTAGATAATATAGAAGTTATTCTGATGTCCAAACATTGTCAATTTTTTATTAATTATGTCAATCATTCACTATCCATATCTAATCTCTTGAGCCTAAAACCTCATAATATATTTTATATTCAAACTGCTATATGAATTTACAATGTTCAGATACTTTTCATAAAGAAATTTTTGTCATGGATGGTATATCATCATCACCAATGATATTGTCAATAGGAAAAATAAATAATATAACATTATTAATTGGGTTTATAGAACATTTTTATTAAATAGTTTGTTGAATCTATTCTAGAGGTATAAAATCAAATAATTTTTCCATTGTTATAATTATATATGAAGAATTATGAAACATTGGTTGAAATATATTTGAAAATACTATCAAAAGATATTTTTCAAATTTGTTTAATAATAAATGGAAAACATTATTTTAATTTTACTTTCCCTACTTCTTCAACACTATTTATAAATTTTTTAGAAGCATGATACTCCATACCATAAGAATAATAGTGATAAAAATCCCTTCAATATATATTTGACAAAATTTATGTATATTATACATAGTATTTAGAATAAATGATTTACAAAAAAATAATCAGAGGTAATACTGTTTTGAATTTATTCTTAATCACAACTCATAATAATTTTTTTGAAATGAATTTTGTAAATTTTATATTATTTTATATTGTGAAATACTAATACCATCATGAAAAAAAAATTAATAGATTACTCACTCAACTTGGTTATAGGAATATTTTAAAGATTTATATTTCTTCAATTGACTACACCATTCTATTGACGTATTGTATAGGTAGGGAATGTTTTTTGAAATGACTTTCATACTATAAAAGATTCAAAATCAATGTTTTGAATATCCCCAGAATGATACCAATGAATATTAACCAATGGTTTGTTTTACCCAATTCATAAATGTGACATACTGTTTCAAAAAGAAGATATTATGAATTATTCTAATGGAAATATACCAACAGTTATCTAGTATAGCCATCAAAAACACATATAAATAGTAATTTCCACCAATAATAAAGGTTTTTATAAATAAATCCATGTGAAATAACTATAAATCTTCAGAAGTTGATACCTCAATTGAATATTTTATGATAGAATGATGTTGTTAAAATATTTATAATCTTTAAATATATTAGAATAATTTAACCAAATATATTATAGATCACTAAAAATTTCTTTAACTAGAAATATTATCTAATGTTCCAACATTAAAAAGTTTTGAAATTGTATTTCATATCCATTATTAATTTTCCAATTCACATAGTAATGTTATTTATTTTATTCTATGTTGGACTCAAATTATTGAGTAATAATTTTCATTTCTATCAAATGACAGAATAAATTTAATTATTTAACATTGAAATATAAATTTATCATTGTAAATGATCATAATATATCCTTCAGTACATAACTGGATTATTCTAATGATAACATTTTTATGTATGACAACATATAAATAAATAAAAATTAAAGAATCATTAAGAATTTTAGTATAAACGATACAAAAGATTTCACATCTAGAATTGACTCTAAAATATCATTTCCAACATTAATCCTCACTATATTATGGATTTAAATTTTATAACATGTCATATGATTGGAGGAAATTTTATACATGTATAATATTTTTTTTCTATTGAAGCATACAACATATCCCTAAAATAAAAATATTATGATTTTGATACCTTTACATTAATGGTTCGGGAATTGTTAGTAAATATATATTTTGTATTCAAAATACTATAAACATTTCTATATAAAATATCATATAATTAATATCAAATATATTCAATATGAAATAAAAAAATATTTAATATTTTTTAATGGACTAATATTTTATAAATTTCTACCTCTATAAAAGTTTTTTGAAAAGGGGGAACACTTAGGAACATATTAGTTAGATAGAAACTCCCATTTTTGTAAAGTAATACCTATCAAATATTTATTTCCATGTAGTCTCATGAATTTATAATGATTATCAAATGTTTTCAACCAATTATTTAAATTCTAGAAATGATTTTTTACTCTGTAAAAATTTAAAATATAGTTTCAAAGATATATTCAAATTATCAATAGTAATTAGAATAGAATTAATATTTTAATCTCACATTTAGGTAATATTATAAATATTCAATATAGGTTTATAATTTCTAGAATTTTTTTACCATGTTTATAATTATAAAATTCCAAGTATTTCACTCTTTATAATTATTATTTTTATCTATATGTAATACATATTGTCATTTTTTAAAAACTAGGTGTATTATCATCATCATAATATATAACACCATTTTAATATTTTTGATTTTTGAAACCATATTTATCATCATATTCTGGATAATTATAATTTAATATAATATTATTAAGATAGTTGGATAATTGGCATTTTATGTATCATTGTTTTTCTTTGGTATTCTCGTATTGGGGCCCATAACCTTATGATCATACATAAGATCATCATATGTAATTTATGAACGAGAATTACCACCAAAATAACTCAATGTATAAAAATATTTCGAAATATTATTTCCATTGTTCTTATATATTGTTTATGAGATTTGATCCTTTTTTTATTTAACCATGGATAATCTGTCATAATATGTATAGGGTTTTTATGAACAGAAAAATTATTATCATATGCTTCATTATTATCACCTATATCATTATGAACTTTCATTTAAATTTAATGAGTGTAATTCATTCCATCAATAAAACTCATCATCATAGATAACTATTCCCAATAATACACAATTTAGTTTTATGAATAAAATTATGTTTCTTCCATAACATTTTATTAAACATAAATTATCATGATATATCCTCAGAGGACACAAAATTATTATATTTATATATATAAGGAAAATAAAAAGTATTTTTATTCGTTTCCTTAAATGATAATTTTTTTACCCAACTATCATAGTAAATGAGAGTTCTGATCTCATCATCAATGATTTTCTTAGATATATCTTTTATCATCAATAATTTCATTCTTAAATCTGTATTCCATTGAAAAAATTTCTATCATGTGATAAGCTCACAATTTTGATTCATAAATTAATTATAATTTTTTCACTGTAGTCATGAAACAATGATGTATTTGATTAAATTATAAAATTGTTAAAAATAAAAACAACTGATAATATTCTCAAAACATAACTATAATTGATTCCAAAACACTTCATTTTATAATTGAGTAACATAATATTTCTTCAATATATTATTAGAAATATCATAATAATAAAATATAATATAAATTATCATTATCATGGAACACAAAAATTTATTTCTAACATTATAGTTCGTCTGATATTATGAATTTTCTACTCTATTAATATATGAAACATCCTTATATCGATTATAATTACTTTTAGTCCTCATATAAATATTTTACACTGTATTTTTTATTACAATATTTTTGGTTGTATCTCCCTTGTATTTGAAATCATTAACCACAATTATTGATGATCATCAATTATTAATATTTTCAAGGGTCCCAAATAAACGTTCTATTATTAACCAAAATATTATTTTCTACAAAAATGCCTACAATTAAAAATTTATATTTTTAGATTCCTCATGAGATTCAAAATAAAAGATCATAACAGTATACAGATATACTAAAAGGGTTTGGTGAATTATATTTTTATAAAATATTTATCAAAAAAATTCTCAACACCCTTAAGAATGTCTATCTATAAAATAATTATTCTGATAGACCTTATAACATGTGAAATAAAACTTTTTAACAACATAATTTTAAATTTTTTATAATCATATTATAAATTTGTAATAACTTTAAAAATATGTATAATAATGAACAAAAAATTTTAATTCAAGGAGAAATTGTTCAGAAACCTTCCAAGGATATTTCTTCACATTAACCAATATTTGATAAGAATTTCTCTCAATAAAACATTCGAATTGACCACATAACATGTAAAAAGGTCATTCATACAAATCTTGGAGTCAGTTGATTTGGATGATTTTAAAATATAAACTTTAATTTACATGGGATTACTTCATCATAGTTATTATAAAACCATTGACTCTCTTTCTATGGGATACCTAAATCCACTGCATTATAAAAAAAATTACAACAACAATATTATGGTATTTATAATTAAAACCTAATAGATGATTCTATATGTGGACTCTCCGATGATTACAAAAATAATTTCTCTTTGTAATATGATGTTACAATGCATCATCCAAAAAAAATAGATTGTTTGTCTCCTGAATTTTTTCCTTTGAGGTTATGTTCTTATATAAAGATGATATTCTACGACTAAAATCTATATTTCATGATGTTAACTGTAACTACTCCTGAAAAAGTATTTATTATTTTAATTGGTTTAAATTGTCATAATTACATCTGACATTATATATGAATTTCTCATTTTCATTGGTTCAAATTTTGTATCTTATAAAAATAAAAAACATCATTTGGTGTACTTTGTAAATCATCATTTGGTATGATTAATTAATTTGTATTCTATAGAATTGTTTCCCATTAGTTAGTAATGTATTAATGGAGTAGTTTTTATTATCATAGTCATTGAACTATATATAATGTAATTAATAAAAATTCATTATGATTAACATTTTATATTTCCATCACATATACATTGTATATTTCAATCTATTATACTTAGTGAATACCTATAAGAAAAAATAGTTTCATTTTCACATTTAAAGTAAATACATTTATAAAAACTATATAAAATTTCAAATATATATTTGAAAAATATATTAGAATATATGTATTATATTTTTATTTTCATAAGTGTGCAAAGAAATTTATCCTAATAATCCACAAAACACCAGTTTAAAGTTTTCTCAATCAATATTTTGTGGCTCAAATATCATGAGTTCTCCCTAGATGGAATATGTAATATGGTAGTTGAACACCCTCAAGATGCATTATGTGTATTTGATAGTCCTAATAGTCTTCATGTATTATATATTGATATTTTTATCTTTGAAATGTGGTTTTAATAACTAATATTTTTTTGATATTACTTGAGTCCTTGGGTGTTTCCCATAATTATTTTTTTTCACTAGAGATTATTTAAGGAATAAAATTACATTCATGGATCTTATCCCCATAATCATGATTAGAAATATGGAACCATTACCTGAATAGTTAATTTTTTTCTACTTATACACCATTGATAAGTATTTTATTATCATGTATATAAAATTCTTCATTTTTGGATTTATGGCTTTTCAAAAATGAAATGTTTTGTTTGAAGAGTGTTTTATTTAGATATTAAATTATTATTTCCTTCAAAAATTTCATATAAATTGTTTTTAAAAAATAAATAAAGTGTATTAGTTTTGACCATTATTTTAACAACCTCTTTGTTTTGATGGATTAAAGGGATTCATTGATGTTATTTTGGGATTTTGAAATAATATTTTTTGTATTGATAAACCAACTTTAAATTAAAACCATTTCAACATGGTTTAGTAAAATAAGTAAAAAACTTGGGGATTTTATTCTATTATAATATCTATTATTAATTTCTTTTGAAATATTTTACAATTAGAATTTATTTATTTTATAATCAATGTAACTTCAAATTAAATTAGTTTAAATACTTATAGGAATATTTGGATCACACATTATATGTACAATATTATGTCTACGTCTAAATAAAATGATTATTTTTTCTTTTATGTTTCATGTATTAATTATTAAAATATTATTGAGGACTATTAAGGGTATCACGTTCCATGCCTTGTTTGAATCTCCAGTACTATTTATATTATTTATCCTACCATTGTTTGGATAATTTTTTATTAACTCATTTCATATACTACATTAATACCACTATGACTATTTATATATGTACTATTTTTTTCCTATGAATAATTTTTTCCAATCTATTTTTTTTTTGATTTCAATGTTTTATTAAATATAATGTGATGTTATATTTGAAACAATATTTTTTGTAGTTTTTAAATGGGAAGAAAGGGAATTATTTTTTATCACAAATTTTACAAAACATAATTTTATGGTTTCGATTATTCATTAATGGAAACATTGAAATTATTTTTAAATATTGAAAGTCATTATTTAGGTTATATGATACTCATTTTATTTTTAAAGGATTTACCTTAGTCTTGGAAAATAATGAATAATGTGTGAAATTCTATTTCATAATGATTAAAAATATGAAAAACTACTTACATATATTCTGATCAACATATAATTTATGTAAATTTTTATGAAAGTAACTATATACACTCAATGGTGAATTTCTATTAGGAATGAATGGATTACACTATTCATGTACACTTGTGTCTGTGTGTGTCAGTGACGATTGCGTTAACTCTCGTGTGCCTTAATTTTTATCCCATTTTTGAATGTTTTATTCCATAGTGGGAAATTGTGGGATATAGTGAGTGATTGTGCCACATGTGGATGTTTATGTTGGTCATATTCATGTTCAATATTATTTATAGACATTTTATTATCTAGTTTAGAACAATTTATATTCTGTTTTACATGTATGGATGTCCAATATATTGGTATGTCATCTCATATTCATGATATATTTCATGTTAAGATTATATTACTATATGACGGTGAAACAATTTCCATTATCTATTCCTTGATTCATAGGGATTGGATCTATGTCATTGGGGGTTGGAACACCATTCATACATAATGGAGATCCATGTAATGTGAGATTTAAGGTATTCCAAGGCCCATTCATCAAAAAATATTTAATATCCTGGTTTTTAATGTCCTAGGTTTTTATAATTATTTATTATTATTAGGGTGTGTCCTGGTAAAAAGTAATTTATAATATTCATTAGACCATTAGAGTTATATCCAATTTATGTGACTAATCTCCACATTTCACGATGAAACATGTGTTATTTGTTGGTGGTATGGATTTAAATTTTTAATTTATTACTATTGTTGTATTAATGTCAACTATAATGTCGTTTTGATAACAAGTTGAATTGTCAATGTTTAATTCTTGGTTTATCTGCGGTTTTAATATGATAATAGAAATATATTTAGTTTAGAGATGTTTTATTTCATGGTCTAACAAAAAATGTTGTGATTGAGTGCCTTTTCAAGAAAATTTGATAAAACGTTTACATGATTGGTTTATATATATAACAAATGTTGTTAATTCATGAATATTTTTATAACTTTTTTGTACTAATATTTTTACCACTTCATTAATGGAATTAATTAAATGATTTTAGTCATGAAAATGTAACCAATATTGGTATAATTGATTGTTTCCATGAGTGGAATTATTTTTGTTTGAATAATGTTATGTGACATTAAATATGTGGTTTAAATTAGACTAATATTGATTATTAAATGTAGATTTTATGGAAATTAATTTTTTACAGGATGTAATCATACTTGTTTGAAAAATAAATTATGTTCTCCTTTAATTTTATTAAATGTGGTTGATTCATTATGAAATAACCGGTCTATATTGGGTTTAGAGTCATATTTTTTGTTTTATTTGAAACTTATTTAGCTATCTTGAGGTGTATTTTCATCAATTTACAATATAAAAAATGGAATTGAGTAAATTTGTTAATATTTCCTAAAAATTAAATGTTCTTTTAAAAAAATTATATCATTTAAAATCATAAGAATGACATTAATTTTTCTAATATAATATCGTTTTTAAAAATATTATTTTTGTGTCATGTTTGGTTATTGACCAATGATGGGTGTTTAAACAAGGGGTTGTTTTTAAATTGTTTTAATTTGTGAAGAATTTCCAAATTGAATGTGGATTTATAAAATTAATTATTTTTAACAATGTTTTTTTAACATATAATGAAAAAAAATGATATAGGTATTCATATTGTTTTATGAATAAGATGAAAGGAGTGGATATTTGAATTGTTTTTGTAATGATATAGTATCATTTAGGTTTATTTTTAAGAATATATTTTTTTATTTTTATTCCATAAAAATATTGAAATTTTTGATGTTTTTTAAAATTTCATATTTATGAATTCATATTTTTTAATTGATTTATAATGTGGTTATTTAATATTATTCAGAAAACATAACTCGGATGAGTTAATGACAAATTTCATTTAAATGTAATCCTTAATGAATTATTTATATTAAATATTGGATGAATATATTATATTACTTATTTTTTCAATTCTATTATATATTGAATATATAAATCGAGTGGTGGGTGTTTTTTCTCCTCTAGGGGGTGTGGTGGTACTTCTAGGAATTACACAATGATGTTTTTGTTGTTATGTTTTATTTGGGATCCATATATAATATGATATAGGGAATATAATAGTGTATCTTGGTTTGATAGTGGAATTAATTATATCTAATATTTTTGGACTTTATAGTCTTCCAATTATTAGAGGATATCTAATAAATGTTATGGTTTTTGGTGATGATCTGTTTTTCTATTCTTATTCCATTAGGTGAGTGAAGTAGGGGTCATGTGGTGAACATTGAAATTTTTATTCATTGGTTCAATTATGGTTACTCATCCATGAGACGTTCTAATATTCTAATGTCCATTCATATGTTGTTTATTCACTATAAAACTAAATTTTTGAGGATTACTTTTGGTTTTATTGATTCCATGATGTTTTCTATGAGTGTTTTAAATATATAAAACCTAGGGTATATTCATAAATAATGGAAATTTGGATTGTTACTAGTTAGACAATGAATTCTAATAGGTTTATATTTATTCCACAATGATCATAATAAGACTGTTTTATATGAAAATGGAATGGATATTCCTTCTGGAGCATTTTCATGTATTGATGATTGATCATTTTTTTATTATGGAGCCCTTGTTTTGTTTAAGTTATTATTAAATAATTTTCATATGTCATTGATTATATTATCTAAATCAATAATAATTTTATATTTCTTAGTATTGTGTATAAAGTAAATAATATTTTATTCATGAATGGAAGATAGTTGTGATTGATGCAATTTTTTTTGTTCTGTTGAGTGAGTTTTATAATAGAGGGTTTCCTAGTGATTCTCTCCCCCCTCAGAGAGGTTGTATATTGATTATCCAATATATATTTATTTTAAATTATGTAGATACATATTTTAGGTCATTATTTGTAAATTTTTATTTTATGTTGTCGTTATCTATATTTATTATGAATTTTTTATTTTTAATAAAAAGTTATATTTTTTTTTTAATTTTACCAAGTTGTCTTCGAGACCTCCATTCTATGAATTCATTCTTATAGATTGTTTTAGTCAACCATGAGGGTCTTCTTACCATAATATTTTACATTTTAAGAAACATATATGGATATAGAAAGTGGTATGTTTCAGAGAATTGGGACGCCCATGTATCCTTGATGAAGGTTTAACTCATATGATATTATTTTAATATATTTTTTTTTCCTAAAATTTTAATATTTTATGACATTTAATCTAGTTTATTGTTTTCATACAGTTTGGGAAATTGTGGGGAAACCCATTCATTTTTATAATGTTTTTTACAATGGGAATTATCATTATTGGTTTAGTGTAAAAACAAATTAACAGTTCAGTCGGTAACATTGAGGCTCATTTTATACATAAGAGTTAGTCAAATTATTGAATTGTTATTTTTGGTATCCATGTCGATAAACATTGAAAATGACATATACACAGGTGATCTCTCTATAGTGTCTCTCACAATGATTATTCATATTATTTTTACAATATAGCATAACCTTATGGCCCAACCAATTTAATCATATTTATAATTAATAGATGATCCAATGCCCATATTTATTCCTATGGACTTTATACATCTCACCTATTCTTAATATATACTTGGGAATACTTTGGGATCTCTAACTCTCTCTTCTCCGTGAATCCAAGACTTACTAAATCATTTTATGAATATTTTTGGGTAATATAACTTTATCCTCATCATCAATTCCCAGTTCACCCTTTATCCCCGGATATCCTTATCCCATGATCGTCACACATTATGATGGTCAGGTTTTAGATATTATAGTTCATCTAATAATAACTATTTGGATGTTTAGGTTTTTCAAAATATTTTTTCATGCATGATTCAGACTTTCCAATCAAAGGAGAGGTGTATCTACCAAATTTAACATAAATAACATAATTGCTTATATTTTTTTATGTTTAAATAAATTCGAAGAGATTAAATGGTGTTTATAAATGTGATAGGTGTTTATTATTGAATTATATGTATATTCATATTCAATAAATGATAACATATCAATTTACTTAAAAAATAAATTGGCTATTTAAAAAGGTCTATTTTCTTATATTTTTTATTTGATGGAAATGTTTGTTGTTAACAATATTGTTTCAAAAATGTTTGGTGTTTTAGTTTTTTTTATTTTAATACATAAAATTAGTGATATGTTTATAAAAATGTATTTTGAAAATTAGGTTCATTTCCAAATTCATTTAAATTGATATATTCAATGATTAGTTTTAATGGTTTCATTAAAAAATGTTTTGAACGGTATAAAATGGATTATAAACCCAAGAATAATTTAGATGTAATGATTGGATATTAAAAAAAGTCCATTAAAAATATTGTGCATGTCCCCTAATAAGATATTTTTTCTATATGATGATTGATGTATATTGATATCACATAAAGATATTTTAATTTATTTCATTTTTCATGGGATTGAAATCGTGGTTGATATGTAAATGTTTTTCAGAGGTAAGATTAAATTTCTTTGTAATTTTATTAGTGAACCTTTCATCTATTTGATCTTTCACCTCTATTGATTAATGTCATTGTATACATAGGATGTTATTATATGGTCTAAAGTAGTGAACCTAAAATATATATTTTTTGTTGGTTACAGGTTTTGGGTGATGGAATGATAGGGATGTTATGATGGATTTTTATATATGGTAGATATTCTCTCATGGTAGATATTCTCTCATGGAAATTATTATTTGACTTATATAGTCCAATTTGACTATCACTATTAAATAATATTCATTTTTTGGAAACCTAGGGTTTATATCACTATTTGTAGGTTTATTTTATTAAATTCATATGGATTGTACAATGATTCTTAGACTATATAGATGTTTATTTATGATATCTCATTCCATGACTCGTATGAATCCCAAAATCCCTAGTTATAACAATCATTCCATTTTATTGGAATATTTTATATTATACCCTTCACTAATATTATTTTAATGATCACAAACACTTTTTAGTGATCTATTAATACCATTAAATGAATTTTTAGTCATTTTATTTTAGTATATTATTATGGAGTATACTAGTCAATAGTAGAGTCCATGAAGGGAATTTTGGCTGATTTTTTAGTCCCTCAGTGGTTAGAAAAACCAAATTAATGGTCCACTATCATCCAATTAGCTTGAGTACATACCTGATGTAACATTCTAATTACTTGACCACAATCTTATTACTAGATGAAAATTTACTATATTTTAGATAACCTCAAACTCACTAATGAATCCTCAATAATCCATGATATCTCTATGTATCTCACTAGCCACCACATTGAGTTTATCCGCCAACTAGTAGAGTTTTACTAAAAAGTAACTATTTTATGTGGCCCCTTCTAGAATTATTGCATATAATGTAAATATTCAACTACCAACTACACCAAGTACACCAAGGGGCCTTTTAAGGCTATATATAAACCTACAATAAGTATTAGAAACATCCCGTTAATAAAATATTCTATACTGATTACATTTCCCAAAACATTTTTCTATTTATATTCATCACTATTAAAAATCAAATTCCACCCTCTGTTTTAGTCTCATTATCTATTTTTTCACTTTTATCATGTTGAGATAATTTATATTACACTATAAGGGTATTATGTTTATAAACAAATTCCTATTCATTTTTAAGGGTTCTCACTACAACAAATGTAATAGATTTTTTGAGTAATAAAATAAAAACTGAAAAATAAGTCTGTCTTCAGGATTCAAACAATATCAACATAAAATTAAGTGTTATATTTTATTTTTTTCTTAAACATTGAAAAAATGTGTCATATTTATTTTCATGTATCTTAGATACTATAATGTTTAGTCATTAGTAAAACCATATGACTACAATTTGGGGTGGACACATATGCACCCATATTGAGTATTGGTTGAACTCAATTATCATTTTAATTTTTAATTTATTTTATTCTATTATTATTATTCACTAATTATATATATATATATTAATAATATGATTTTATAAATTCTATAAATCAACTCATCTTCCCAAACTTCAATATTACTTCGACCAATCGATTATTTTCTTTTTTCATTTACTCCGTTTATGCATTAGTTCCTCAATATGAATAAACACTAATTTTGTTTATATCATAATTTTTTTGTAAATTTTCATTCAGTGTTTTTTTAAATATAAAATGTTGTTTTCTGTAAAATTATTAAATCAAATGGTTTTGAAAAATACCAATTAATGGATTTGGTTTTGTTCTAAATGTAAAAATAATCAATTTGTTATATGATAAGGTTTTAAAATTATGATTTTTAATCATGTTTAGATTTTAAATGTATATTTTAGGCCGCATTATACACGCTTATTTTCTAATAGATTTAATACTATTTGGGTAAGGAATGAATAAAGTTATTTATATAAATTTTTTCCTCTTATAATGTGAGAACTATTTGTCTAAATTATATTGAACCAATAATATGTGGAATGTATATTTATTGGAACTTAATATATTTATAATTTAAATCACATAGGGAATATTTGGTTCAGAAAACACATATACACTTGTGTTTATGTGTGTGAATTTTTGTGTTAATCTGTAATGTTTTTTCTCACATACATAATATTCAATACAATTTTTTGATGTTTAATGGTGTTTTAATGTGATTCAATATGATATGTTATGTGTACAAGGGTCATATGGAGATTCTTATAGAATTTTTCTTATTTATATATATGTTTTGGATTATTTATCTACCAATTAGACCCATTTCGTTTTATTCTCTCTACACGTTATGTTATATCTATTTGGTAATTGCATTTATTCATAATTTTTTATTTCTTATTAATAAATGTCTAATTTCAGTATTTGTTATATAGATTCTTAATAGTTTTTCTATTGTTTTATATTAAGGTCCATGTGTGAAATAATACCAAAGAGATCATTCCATGATAGTGAAATACTATTTTCCATCCCTTAGGTTTTTATAATTCCCCTTAGGCCTCATAGTGGGTCTATTCTGGTGTGTCGAGTTACCAAAGGCCATTTCCTTAAAATTCATGTCCCCCTTATGTTCTTTATGTTCGTGTGTTCTAACTGTAACATCTCAGATAAATGAAGAATAAGATATTTTCATATTTATTTTTATTTTTGAATTAAATATTAATTTTACTTTAAAAGGGATGTTATGTTTGATAGCATACCTGATACGCAACAACATGTTTCTTTGAAATCTAACATCGCACAGTAATAATATAATATTATTATTTTAAATGGAAGTTAACTCCAAGACATATTATAGGTGGGAATGAAAAAAAATAACTAAAATATTATTATACATTGTTGGTAAATGTATTTACATTATCCAATAAAATGTTAGAGGCTTAAAATGTGAATGAATATAATTTTAAGAATAATATAGATTAAATGGCCAATTTAATGGAAACCCCTTTTTTAAATATAGTTTTGGTTACTTTAATACATTCTATATGACCAATTAAAATCCTTCTTTATAATGGGGACATCAAAATTTACTTTGTGTAAATTTTTAAAAATTTTCCGCTGAAGTTCAATTTTAAATGAATAGTGAAAAAATGTATTTTAATTCAAAACTATATTGTAATATAGTTTATTTATATGGATATATTATCTTTTTAATTGGTTTTAGTGTTTAATTTGAATATATTTTTACCAATTAATCCAATGTTGGTCATTGGAATTTATTTCACTTTGAAATTGGACATAAACAAGTATCAATCTTTCGATAGTTATTGTTTCTTATAAACACGCAATTTGTATTGACAACAGGAATTAATTTTAAATTAATTAATGAAAATTCTATGTTTTTAATTTGAAAATATAGACATAATTTTTGAATTCCGAATATCAGATAATGATTATGCTGAATTGTTGGTATTTTTCTGAAAAACTTCAATTTTTGATGAATAGTGAAACCACTTAATAGTAGTTAAATTACATATTTTTTCATTTAAATGAAATTATACCACTTCGGTGAATTGAATTTAGAAAATCAGACATACATGGTGGTTATTAGGTTGAAAAATTTGGTTTAAGAAGATGAAAATAATTTTTTGGTGAATCGTAACTTTTGACTTGTATGTACTATGGTTAAAGGTAAATAGGGTAATTCTAGGTAAAAAATTATTATAATAATATAAATTACATTAAAACTTGTCCATACCTTATTAGTTAAGAAATTAACCACCATGGGAATCTTTGGGTCTATTTTTCCACCCCATTGATCCACATGGGAGTGATAATGACAATTTAGATTAATTAACTTAATGTAAAGGCAAAATTGACAAAAGAAAATATCTTTTAGTAAATAAATTTTTACAAGAGGATATATAAATAATCATTTGGACTATAAATATTTCATGGAAATATATAAATATTTCTTACATCATGAGATTATTTGTATAATTTGTAAAAATAATATATATTTAATTATTTATGAAACAGTAATGAAGCAGTATTTACCTCATTAATAAATGATTTAAATAAATAATATTATAATGATAAAATATTTTAAAAATAATGTCCAATTTTTATTGGATGATTTTATTTAGACGATGAGTAATTATATATTTTACTATAATGATTTTTTGTCCTTTTGAAACCGAAAATATCTTTATAATAAAATAATGTTTTCACACATTTCTAAAGAGCCCATCCTTTCCCTTATAAAATCAGACCACTTATAACTAATTCCAGACACCTCTCAACCTATTTGGCTCTTCCAAACTCGGCCCAATTAATCTCCCAACATCCCTTTCCTCCTCATCGAATCCATACCTTATGAAAAAGTCACATAAAAAAGTCCTTTTGGTACAAACCAAAGGATGTTAACCAAATTAAAGGTAACATTTTCTAATAAATTCTTTTGTTTAATTTTAATTTTCCAACCCCTAAACTCTTTTTATTCCTTTATTTTGTAACAATAACAGAATAATAAATATACTACGATGTTGTTATTGGATGTATTCTAACTAAACTTACACACACCTCCATCTAATGAGTGATGAACATAATGTTTCTGTGGAGGAAAACTAACGCCTCACGAAATGATGATTGTTCAATTACCTTTTACCACCTCTAATCGTGGCCATTATGATGACACCAAATTTATATATGATATATATTATTTTTATTATTCCTGTATTCTTCTCTACTTCCCTATTATATCACGCCTTTATGGTTTCTATAGTGGGTAAATATGATAATCTCATTTGAGGAAGTGCGGACTGCCGCCCCCTCCAAGTGACGTGACACGTTAATGCCTTATGTGGGATGTATAAAGGATAGAGTTGGTAATATTTTATAAGATATTATACTTTAATTATAATATACCAATGTATCATTATTTTTTAATTCCATTAAAATAAGAAATAAAAATGAAAGTAGCGTTGATGCGTACGTATGGCTTTCTGTTTCCATGAACGGTGCATTTCATTTCTTACCTCCAAATGTTTTGTACTATAATAAATACATGTATATACTGGATATACATGATAAATATGATATCTAAATGATGAATTAAATTATGTATATAATGTACTATTGACCACATTGACAACTTATAAATATAAGATGATCATTTTTGACTCAAGTACCAAATATCAGCAAAATGGAGGATATTAACATAAATGATTAAATAATGTTTATCACATGGTAATTATTGATATAAAATGAATAATAAACTTGAAAAAGGTTATTAAGAAAGTATAAATTAACTTTAGTTTATTATTCTGTATATTAACGAACAAACGGGTCATGTCGGACATGAGGTAAAGGACTTCGTCTCGATCTCCTTTCTTTGAGGCATATTTTGTTTTACTATACGATTTCCTTTTATATACTGTATAAAAACCTATGAATTTTCATTTTATTCAAAGGGATTCTTTTTATACGAAGCATTTTACTAAATGACAAAAAAGAATGTTTTTTACATAAGCGGTGACAACGACCTTTCTGCCGTAGTGACTATTATTTGGTCATTGTCTTCTTTAACAAGCAAGAATGTTTCTAAAAGGAAAAAAATACCAAATACTCATTTTAAGTATTTTGGTATTGAAAATGAATTTGAGAATGGGTTTATTATTTTAATATATTGAAATTATATTATGTTATTACAATGTGGACATGTTATCTTTCCATTAAGCTTATGTTATGTGTTATGATCATGTAATGGATCATGAGAATTATTTACATATATGGGTGGCTCTATGATAACCATAGGGCGGGTGAGCCTGAGATTGCTCTCTAATGCATCGGGTAATGTGATAGAGGTAAACGTGAATGTTTCTTCTAAGATATTTAGGGAGTATACATTGATGGGTATTCTAAAGTAACTGGTTATGTAGCTATGATAGCTACAATGTAAGTATGATATCGATGGCACAAGTTAACCTTATGATTTATGATTTCTATGTGTCATTAATATATCTTATGATTTCATGAGGTAAGTAAAAAAGTTACTGTTTTGTATGTATTTATGAACAAATGTTTTCATTCATTGTTTTATAACCCTTACTGAGTCTTTTATTCCCATCCCATGTTTTGAAATGATTTCCCATGACTTAAAGATGAATGGGGTCAATGATGGGATCATAGAAAATTTGTGCTATCATTAACATGGAACTAGACCTGACTCACTTTTTTTCATGAGTTCATGTTTTGTAAAAAAAATCTATGTAGAAGTGTCTACCTTGTAATCTTTTGAGATGTAATTTCTATGTCTTAATTCAATAAAACACTAAACCTAAAAAAATCCTCAATGAGAATTAATCATTTAGTTTAATATTATGTATGGTTTAAGGTCAGGTCCTTATAGTTGGTATCAGAGGTCTATTTAGATAACATTAGTAGTTAGGGTATTGTTAAAATTATAATCTATAATGTAATTTATGTTAATATTAATATCGTATAGAATTTAAAGATTACCATGTGGCTTCGCCTAAGATGTTTCTTTGTTCATAATGGTTTTCCACAGAGGAAACAAGACATCTATGTTGGGACGACATTAGGGGGAAGACAACCGTCCAAATTAGAAAATTGAGATGGTCGTAATCGGAACTGAACAACTTGTTTAAGTGATGGGACAATTGACTGAGGATATAAATTATGGTGGCATCCTTGTACGAGATCATCCAGATCAATCACATAGGAACTTGTTAGTAGTGTCACATTTCAAGTGGAAACATCCCCCATCATTTAGAGGATCATCTGACCATGTGCTAGCTGAACGATGTATTAAATCACTAGAGAATATTTTTTATGTCATGGGTTGTTCAGAACATCAAAAGGTTAGTCTGGTCGTTTACCATTTTTAAGGAGAAGACGGTCAGTGGTAGTCGATGGGGGAAAATATTAGGGATAGTGAGTAGATTGATGCTCTCAATTGGGATGAATTTAAAGTTATGTTTCTTGAAAAATATTTTCCTAAGGTGGTTCATCTTAGGATGGAAAAACAATTCTAAGAAATGAGTTAGGAGGATGACCCCGTGGATTCGTATAAAGAAAAATTCACTCGACAGTCAAGGTATGATCCAAATTTCATACTATAACTTTATAGTAAAATCAACCATTTTTATATTGGATTAATGACAAATAATCAAAGGGAATTGGCTTATCCTGAGTTTAAAAGTTATGAAAAACTTGTTGGTTCTGTGAAGAAGGTGGAAATGGAGTTTGCTGATGATCAGTTATTCAATGAAAAACAACAGAATAAGTGGTCGAGGTTGAAGGCGAAAGGGAATAACTCTTCAAAAAAGTATTATGGAATGAGACTTAAGTTTACAGTTTGTGAAAATTGTTGTAAAAAAACATGTTGGGGAATGTCTTTTGAATTCTGGTAAGTGCTTCTGATGTGTTAAAATGGGACATAAGGCTCATAATTGCACTGAAAATGATTAGGGTAATGGTAGGATGAAATCTGAATTACAGTCTGTAAAATGTTTTATGTGAAAAGAAATGGGTCATTATAAATATGATTGTCCATCAACAAACTCAACCGAAGGAAATAAGACAAACTACAAGAAGAAAAGGTTGGTGAAATCCTTTGTAACTACATTAGTAGATGTTTGAAATCAAATAAAGTAGTATCAGGTAAACCGTTTGTTTGATCATATTATGCCAAGTTGTTATGTGATTTAGGGTCTACACACTCTTTCATTTCTGAGAATATTTCTATTAAATTGGTAATTCCATCTCATGATATGAATACAGAACCTACAGTAAATATTCCTGGAGGAAATTTTGAGACAAAAAATAAAACATAAGAACCTTCATGTCCTTTTGTGCAGAAAATATTTACCTTCAAACCTTATTTTTTTTCTCCTGTAGATTTTGATGTTATATTGGGCAAGGATTGTATTTTTTTATCATGGTAAGATTGACTGCATAGCTAAATAGGTTTTTAGAATGATTTTCAGTTTTTTACAAAAATTAACCCTTACATTTGATAACATATCAGGAAGCAGAGAAACTAGTAAAATATGGAAATGAATGTTACCTTGAAAATATTTTTGAAAACAAAGTAACTGCTCAAATTAATGATGTGCTAATGGTAAATGAGTACCTTGATGTTTTTCCTGATGAGTTTCCATGTATTATACCTAATCGGGAAGTTTAATTTACTATTGACTTAGTTCCTGGTGCTAATCTAATTTCAAAACCCCCTTATCGTATGGCTCATATTGAAATTTTAGAGTTAATGAAGCAATTGCATGAGTTATTAGATAAAGGTTTCATTCACCCTATCACATCACCATTGGGTTCCCCTGTCATGTTTGTTAAAAAAAGATGGTTCGATGAGACTTTGAATTGATTATAGAGCATTGAATAACATCACTATTAAGAATAAGTATCTTTTCCCTCATATTGATGATTTGTTTGATCAGCACCAAGGGGCGCAGTATTTTTCGATGATTGACTTGAGATTGGGGTACCACCAATTGAAATTAACAGATGTAAATATTACGAAGATTTTGTTTCATAATAGATATGGCCATTATTAATTTATAGTTATGCATTTTGGGTTAACCAATGCACCTGTTGTATTCATAGATCTTATGAATAGAATTTTCAGTGAGTTCTTGGATAATTTTGTGGTTCTATTCATTAATAATATTCATGTATTTTCAAAAAGTATAGTTGAACATGAAATTCATTTAATGGTTGTATTGAAAACTCTAAAAGAAAAGAAAAATTATGGTAAATTCATAAATTACGAGTTTTGGTTACAAAAAATTTCTTTTCTTGGTCACATTGATTCAAAAAATGGCATATCTTTTGATCCTACAAAATCGAAAGTTATTGAAGAATGGCCAAGCCCCAAAAATATAACCAAGATCTGTAGTTTTCTTGGTTTGGTAGGTTATTACTGGAGGTTTGTTGTATAGACCCAAAGCTTGATGTACAAGGACATTACATTACTTTTTCGGAATACTTAATACATAACAAAAATAGACACCAATGAACTGTAATAGTTTAGTGTCGTTGGAAACTTGGAACATAATCTTCTAATCGTGGTGAAAGATCTTCAACATATCACATAATGATCTTCCATTTTATTTACCTAAAACCTTTATTTATATCCTGGGGAAAATGAAATCATAAAAACAGTGAGCTCAATTGCTTAGTAAGGGAAATCATAGAGAACATAAAACAATCCATAGACATTTGAATGCAATAACATGAACATAAAATCTATACATCATAATCTTGAGTAAAGACATAAATATTGGAAGTACGTAAGGAATATATCATAAAGGAACATCAATCATGATAAAATATCATGGGAATAAAACATGTAATTGTGGAAAACCATTAACCACATGATATGATTTCCATAGTATCCAAGGAAATCCTGCCTAGACCATCTTAATGAACAAAGTCCCTTTCTGAATAGAGTTCACTCCTCATTCCAGTCCTGTATCACTGAATCAGATTAAATTACAATTCTAGACATGTGTATATCATGAGATATAAATCTTTACCCAATGCATCGGAGTGGAGATATATGTCCCACCCATCTCATAATGAAATCATTCTTTCGTGTGCCACAAAATCATAAATCCTACATTATAGCATAACCCATGTAATATAATGAGATTCTTAAACATCATGCCATCATAACAAAATCCATTTAAAAAAATGTATATTATTTCATCATAAGAAAAATAAAACCTTGTAAATAATGGTAACATAATACTTGAAACATAAACATATTAAATAATGTCATCTTAGATGGAATATAGTTTTGATAAAACACTTGAAATGAATTCTTGAGGAATATATCCTTTATTTTTCAAAATCATTTTCATTTCCCAAAAAGCCAAAAAAATTTATAAGAAAAGATTTTTGTCGAAAATATTCATGAAATATTGTAGGGGAGTCTTCATGAAAATTAGGATTTATGAAACTGTAAAAATCTGTTCATGCCGTATAAGTTAAAAAATCATTATCCTCGTACTTTTCGCGGAAAATTCAAAAAGTTCCTCTTGTGGTAAAAAAATTAAGATTCCTTTCCTAGGAAGTGGTCAATTTCAAAAATGCATAAAAAGGACTTTAAACATACATGAAACCATTTTTATAAAATAGGGACATGAACGATAAATATAACTCCAATAAATACTGATGAATAAACAATCTCGGATAAAAACGAGATTGGAAATGTTATCCCTTACCTTAGGTCTGATATTCTTCATACGTATCAGAACATCATTTATAATGAATTAAATAAATACATTGACTTATTACAGAATTATATTAATTGTTATGCTATCTTATATGGTTCACTTTTGACTTTATATTACACTTTCATTTGTAATTTCCATGTTAAAGCAGCATTTTGGGTAAAGTCATTTTATTTATCGTACGTGTTTGAACTTGTTGTTATTGATATATTTATTACTTATATCATGGTTTATTTACTTCCAGAATGTAAATCATGAATTTTATAACATATATATTCTTTATATATATATATATAGTATAGATAAATGGAATTAAATACACCGTTCATGGAGACGGTAGGCCGTACGTACGCATAAACGTTGTTTTCCTTTCCTTGTTGACTTCAATGAAAATAAGTAGATTTCATATATATATATATACATAAATATAGTATCATTATTATGTCATATATTTCCTGATTACTTATTATATATACCTTATAACCATTCTTAAATTGCTAACATGGGAAATGAATCGCATCGCGTCGTAGAGACTGTAATTCGCACGTATGCACGAGCGATGATATTGTTATAATATTTATTTAATGGAATTTTAGTGGATTATATAATGTCATAGAATCAGTATGATGTTTTAATAGTCATATAACGTTATTATTTACACCATTATACCCATCCAAGTTTGGTGGTGGTGGAAAAACTGATTACACAACGGCCTGGAGACGGTATTCCGTACATATGCATGCGTGGTGATTTCGTTTTCCGTAGGATGGATAGATGGTGAAATAGGTTTGTTTCATATTTATAATAATATATCAGTATATTAGTGATACTAACGTTACTAATTTATAGTGAATCAACTAAAGAAGAAGAAGTAGAAGAAGAAAGAAACTTGTGAGAATAGGAAGAAATGATTACCTCTTCTTCGACGCACCTCCTTTATGCTTCATCATAAGGAACATGAAATGGCCTTTTGAGAATAAAAGATCCTCTAGAATGTTTCTAGGGAAGTGTTGAAAAGAAATGGGTAGGGGTTGGAAGATCAAAAAGGAATAAAATGGTGTGAAGATAAGAGGGAAGTAGTGCCCTTTTTATAATAGAGGAGAGGGGCACCTTAGGAAAAACTTAAAATATTATTTTATAATAAAGTCCTATTAAGTTTTTAATAGCTCCAAATTAAATTATTTCGATGATATGATAGTAATGGGTCTAATTCATCTCAAACAATAGGTTTTATACAAGTTTAGGTTACTATTTTATCCTTATCATTTAGATATAAATCTAAGTTAAATAATTTAACTTTTACAGTGTATTTTTGTTTTCTTACACTATATGGTTAATAAACATACTATAACAATCCAAACGAACCCAAAGTGGTTCATTATTAATATATATATATATATCCCTATATAAGTAATTTGGATGAAACATAAATTTTTAGGAATAAAATAATAATGAGTAATATAATATTTGTTTTAAAAAATATTTTATGTCGATTTTGACACTATTTGGTACATGATTTTTATGAAAAATCATAACAACATGATTAGTTCAAAAAAATATATTTAAATCAATAATAAAATTTCATATTAACTGATTAAATTTGTGACTTTCATAAAAAGTCTAAAATTACATATATTTGTGTATTTATAACATCAATTATGTTAATATTTCTTTAATAAGGTAATTACAGCATCAACATTGTGTCATAAATAAATTAAATTATATAATGTCTAAAAATTATAAATAAAAAACCATTACGTAGGAAAAATATTTATATTTCTAATTAATATTTATAGTCGAATTTAACTTATGTATAACCTGATATTAAAGACGTTTTAGTTATTAAACATTGATTTTAACTATTTTAACAATTCTTAAAATAAAATAATAATAACTGTCCTAATCTAATCCATGTGGACCTAAAGGGTAATATTTTATTCCTAAGTTTGTTTTTGGTCTAATTACACATATCAAATAGAATTATGTCATGTGTTAGTGTAATAATAATATCATTTTTACCGTTAATTAACCTATTTACATTTTACCGTGGTAAATAAAAGTAAAAAGTTATCATTCACCAAAAATTATTTTTATCTTATTGAACAACATTTTGCTCCTTGATATTAAACTTGTCTCTCGGATTTTCTAAATTAAACTCACAGAAGCGGTAAAATTATGGTTAATGTAAATTTTCAAATTCTCTTAGAAGGTGGGTAAAAGACGGTGAAAAGTTCAATAAAATTTTTATATATCTAAAATTATTATAAAATGACTCAAATAAATTACATTGAACATATATATTATATGTATCAATTTTGACCTAAAATAAATTTAAATAAAAATATATAATTATTTAAATAAAAATTTGGTTTTTAAATAGTAACCCAGTGTTTTCAATATTCATCAAAAATTGAAAGTTTTCAGAAAAATTCCAAAAATTCAACCTAGGCTAATTTCATTATTCCGAATCCAAAATTGAAGTCCATTTTAAAATATAAAATTTATAATATTTCAAAAAGTTGGTATTACAATTCATAACGGCTAGTTCACAATAATATTATAATAATATATAATTTAATGAAACTCGGTATTGCGTACTACACATGCTATCGAGGAAGTTCTGGATTGTGTGTAATTTAATAAAATTCCCGTATGTTTGTAGTGAGAGATCTGTTTAGTGTTTCTTATAACATAATCAAAACTTTTTTTCATTTATACATTAAAGAAATCTATACTTAATTTTGTGCAGAATAATTTCCACAAAATGAACTTGAAATTGTGTATAACACAAGCCAAGAATAGTGTTTCATATACTGGAAGCTAATACGATGTTGCGTATTGTAAAATATCATATTGGTGTAGTGTATAATAGAAAACATCAATGAAATTAAATGTAATATATCTCATAAAATCTCGTGGTGTTACATTCTACCGCCCTTAAAATGAATTTCACCCTCGAAATTCATCGAGGTTATAAATGGTTTATTAAGTGAGAGTTTCTTTCATAGAAACCCACATCATAAGAAAGAATAATAAAACCTACTTTTAAAAATGAATGTTATAATAAAAACGGATACCCAAAATAACTCATCACATGTGTTTTCACATAGGAGATCATAGGTGAAAATATGGATATGGAAGATAAATCTAACTGTCATGTTTTGATGGAGAGTTTTTAGAGAAAGAGATATGAAAAATCCAACAGTCACAAAGCCTTAAAATTTTGATGATCTAAGGTACCATCTGATTCATCAGATATGTGGGCACTAGGACAACATTTTTGGTTTTCAATATCATTTCCCTAATTTTGAATTTTTTTTGAATTAAAAGAAATACATACATGATTTTGGTACAATATCACTGTTGTTTGTGCCATGAACAATTTCCACATCACCACTTAATGAAATGATGTTGAATTTTTCTTCCATGAAGTGTTAGTAGATCATGTGATATAATGATAAGTCATTCCATCTGTCTCGAACATATGGTTAGAAAAAGTTTCATACATAAGTCCATCTATGGTGAGACTAATCGTATATGGTTCCTAAAATGGAATTATTCTTCGTATATCATACCACATAATAAATTAAAACTAATTTATACTAACTAGGGACTTCCTGCAGGCCAATGGTAGGCGATAAAGGCCGGTCACACTTCAGCTGTGGGTTCTATTCCCACAACCTTGTCTGACGCGACAGGTTGTCGCCCGTCTTATAGGTTGTCCCTTTTGCTAAAACTACATTTGTATAACATTCAATAATAATGAAAAAAGTTCTAACCTTAAAAAAATACTATCTTATGTATAACATAATTCATTCCAATCATTATGCTTATCCAAAATACTTCGGTCCAAGATCATAGTATAAAGAAAACGATTACTTGAAAGGTAATATAATAAGAACATGAATACCATCATTTATCCCCCATATATCATATGATATCTCTTGGTTGTCACATTCAAAACATGTGAATACCTTAATCAGGAACTCTCATGAAAAATAAATTATCATAGAACCATAGTGAAAACATGAATGATTTCAAAAGGTAACTCTTTCCACATACCAAAATACCAAAAAATTTATGTACTCAAACCATGATATCACACTGTCCTTATATCAGTTAGGAGCTCATTAATACTATCAAACATTTCATTATCTCCTTATCCCTTATTTATGCACATATCATCTACCTTCCAAAAATATATTAATAACCTTTCATGGTTACCGGTACAATACAACATATACTTTCAAATAACATAGGAAAAACAATAGTGTAACAATCCTTATATGTGTCTTTATTCCATAGTACCATTACTTATAAAACATAACTCTTGATAAACACAAATTATTCCACTTCCTTCATAATCCATTGACCACGATTTAACACTTCATTCATCTCATATATCATTTTTATTCTCCTCATCATCATCCGCATAAATAATACCCATATGACCATGCTGATTCTCTTCATGAGTTTTTTCCTTAGGGCATTAATTTGCATAATGCCCGTACATTCCACACATAAAACATTTAACCTTTGTTGATGTCATAGAAATACCATTATACTTGTCTATGGTGTTAACTGAACCTTTTCCTTTACAATTACTTTCTTTTGTCCTTCTTTTCCACACCCAAAGAATTTTCTAGTTCCATTGAAACATTCTCCCTGATGCCTCTTCCCACATGATTTACATAAGGGAAATTGATCTTTCATTCCACTATGATCATCATGAAACTCCAACTTTTCGTATTAGATGAGTTGGTAAACGTACCAAAGTTGAGATAATTGATCACATTATTAGATTTCTGATTAGGCGTAATAACAATATGTGGACTTCCATATCCAATTTCATTTGGTTTCTCATGAAGAATATCATTCCATTGTCCATCATATCCTCCATTATCGTGAATCTTCCTATTTCCAGCAATTTTTTAAAACCCAAAAAGAATATTGTGAGAGTCAAAAATCATAATCAAGGGGGAGTAACTTCAATATCTAACATATTAGGTTTAATTATAATATCGTTACCATAATTATAGGACTATAACTTATACGTATACTTATCCTTAGGGTCATCCCGAGACATACCTTAAAATATCTCTAAGGATTTCAATAATGTTTTCGCATCCTAGTTTCAAAAGGTTAACTAAACCTTTCCTATGATACCAACTGTAGATACCCAAAGCTTGATGTACATTGAAATTACATTACTTTTGCATAATACTAAATACATAACAAAAACATACACCAAAAGACCATAATAGTTTAGTGTCTTTGGAAACCTTGAACATAATCTTCTAATCGTGGTAATGATCTGCAACATCTCCCATAAAGATCTTCCAATTTTTTTCCAAAAACATTTCTTTATATCCTGGGGAAAAAAATTAAAAAGGGTGAGCTCAAATGCTCAGTACGTGAAAGCATAGAGAGCATAAAACAATCCATAAACATTTGAATGAAAAAATGTGAACATAAAATCTAAACATCATAATCATGATAAAAGACATAAATCTTGGAAGTATGTAAGGAATATATCATAAAGGAACATCAATAATGATAAAATATAATGGTAATAAAACGTGTAATTTTGGAAAACCATTATGCACATGATATGATTTCCATAGAATCCAAGGAAATCCTGCCAAGACCATCTTAGTGGAGAATGTTCCTTTCTGAATAGAGTTCACTCCACATTCTAGTCCTCTATCACTGAACCGAATTAACTTACCATTCCACCCATGTCTATCACATGACATATAAATAATTACCCAATGAATTGGAGGTAGATATAGGTCCCACCCATCTCATAATAAAATCATTATTTCGTGTGCCACAAATTCATAAATCATACATCATATCATTACCCATATAATAGAATGGGATTATTAAACATCATGTCATCATAACAAAATCCATATAAAAAAATAGATATCATTTCATCATATGAAAAATCAAACCATGTAAATAATTGAGACGTTATACTCGAACCATAAACATATTAAATAATTTCATTTTAGATGGAAAATAATTTTGATAAAACACATGAATTGAATTCTTGAGGAATATATCCTTTCTATTTCAAAAACATTTTATTTTCTCAAAATTCCATGAAATATTAAAAGAAAATTCTTTTTTTGAAAATAGTCATGAACTCTTGTAGAGTAATCTTCATGAAAATTAGTCTTTATGAAACCCTAAAAATCTGTTCATGCTGTATAAGTTAAAAAAACATTCTCCTCGTACTTTTGTCGGAAAAGTCAAAAATTTCCTCGTGTGGTAAAAAAGTAAGATTCTTTTCATAGCATGTGGTAAATTTCAAAATTGGGTTAAAAGGACTTTAAAAATACATGAAACAATTTTTATAAAATAGGTACATGATTGATAAATATAACCCCAGTAAATACTTATGAATAAACAATCTCGGATAAAAACGAGATTGGAAAAGTTATCCCTTACATTAGGTCTGATAAGATTCGTACGTTTCTAAACCTCATGTATATTGATTTTAATAATGTCATTGACTTATTACATAATCATATTCATTGTTATGATATCATATATGGTTCACTTATGACTTTATATTACCCGTTCTTTTGTAAACTTAATGTTAAAGAAGCGTTTTAGGAAAAATCGTTTATTTATTATACGTGTTTGAACTTGTTGTTCTGGATATTATTATTACTTATATCATTATTTACATAGTTCCAGAATGTAAATCATGAATTATATAACATATATATTCAATATATATATATATATATATAATATAGATTAATGAAATGAAATACACCGTTCATGGAGACGGTAGAACGTACGTACGCATAAAATTTGTTTTCCTTTCCTTGTTGACTTGAATTAAAGTATGTAGATGTCCTATATATATATACACATAAATAAAGTAGCATTATTATGTCATATATTTTATGATTACTTATTTTATAAACTTTATAATCATTCTTGAATTGTTAACATGGAAAATGAATCTCATCTTGTCGTGGAGACGGTAAACCGTACGTACGCACGAGCGATGACATTGTTCCCATATATATTTAATTGAATTGGAGTGGATTATATAATATCTTATAATCAGTATGATGTTTTAATAGTCATATATATTTATTATTTACACTATTATACCCATCCAATTAAGGTGGTGGTGGAAAAACTGATTACACTACGGCGTGGAGATGGTAATCCGTATGTACGCACATGTGGTGATTTCATTTTCTGTAAGATGGATAGAAGGTGAAATTGGATTGTATTATATTTATAATAATATATCATTATGTTAGTGATACTAATGTTATTAATTTATAGTGAAACAAATAAATAAGAAAAAGTATAAGATGAAAGAAACTTGAGAGAATCAGAAGAAATGATTACCTCGTCTCCGACAAATCTACTTTATGCTTCCTCTAAAGGAAGTAGAGATGGTCTTTCGAGCAGAACAGAACCTCCAAAATGTTTCTAGGGAACTGTACAATAGAAATGGGCAGGGTTTTTCGAGCTTCAAGGCTCAAATGGGTGTGAAGAAAAGAGAAAAGGGGTGCCCTTTTTATAAGGGAGGAGAGGGGCACCTTATGAAAAACTTAAAATATTATTTTATAATAAAGTCATATTCGGTTTTTTATAGCTCTGAATTGATTTATTTCGAAGATAAGGTGGGTATGGGTCAAAACCCTCTCAACCAATAGGTTTTAGACAAGATTAGGTTACTATTTTATCCTTATCATTTAGATTTAACTCTAACTTAAATAATTTAACTTTTACCATTTCTTTTTGTTTTCATACACTATATGGTTAATAAAATTACTATAACAAGCCAAAATAACCCAAATTTGTTCATTATTAATATATATATCCTTATTTAAGTAATTTGGCCGATCATTACATATTTTGGAATAAAATGACAATTAATAATATAATATTTTCTTTCAAAACAATTTTATGTCAATTTTGACACTATTCTCTACATGATTTTGTGAAAATCATTATATCATTAATAGTTCTAAAAAAGAAAATTAAATCTATAATAACATTTCATATTAACCTATAAAATTAGTGAAATTCATAAAAGGTAAAAATTACATTTATTTGGGTATTTATAACATCAGTTATGTTAATATTTCATTAATAAGGTAATTAATGCATCATCATTGTGTCATAAATAAATTAAATTATTTAATTTCTAAAAATTATAAATAAAGTAAAATTTTGTAAGAAATATATTTATCTTTCAAATGAATATTTATAATCGAATTTATCTTATGTATAACCCTATATTAAAAATGATATAGTTATTAAAGATGGATTTTAACTATTTTAACTATTCATTCAATAAAATAATAATAAGTGTCCTAATCTAATCCATGTGGACCTAAATGGTAGTATTGTATTCCTAAGGGTTTTTATGGTCTAATTACCCTTATCTAATAGAATTAGGACATGTGTTAGGGTAATAAAAATATCATTTTTACCCTTAATTATACTATTTACATTTTACCGTGGTAAATAAAAGTAAAAAATACTATTCAATAAAAATTATTTTTATCTTATTAAACCACATTTTACAACTTGATATTACCCGTGTCTCTCATATTTTCAAAATTCCACTCACAGAAGCGGTAAAATTATGTTTTCTGTAAATTTTCAAATTCTCCTAGGAGGTGGGTAAAAGACGGTGAAAAGTTCAATAAAATTTTTATATATCTAAAATTACTATAAAATGACTCAAATGAATTACATTAAACTAATATAGGTATTATGTATATATTTTTACCTAAAATAAATTTAAATGAAAATTAATAATTATTTAAATAAAAATTCATTTTTTAAATAGTAACCCAGTGTTTTCACAATTCATCAAAAATTGAATGTTTTTAGAAAAATACCAAAAATTCACCCTAGGATAAAATCGATATTAAAAATACAAAATTAAAGTCCATTTTGAAAGAAAAAATTTATAAAATATCAAAAAATAGGTATTACTTTTCATAACTTCTAGTTCATAATAATATTATAATAATATCTCATTTAGTGAAACTTGGTATTGCATACTACACACACTATCGAGGAAGGAATTGATTTCGTGTAATTCAAGCCACGTTAGGGATGTGGGTAGTGAAATATCTGTTTAGTGTTGCGTATAACATAATCAAAACATTTTTCATTTATACATTAAACAAAAACTATACTTAATTTTGTGTAGAATAATTTCCACCAAACAAACATGAAATTGTGTATAACACGAGCCAAGAATAGTGTTGCATATACTAGAAGCTAATACGGTGTTGCGTATAGTACACACTAATATTGGTTTAGTGTATAATAGAAAATATCTTAGAAATTAAAAGGAATATATCTCATAAAATCTCAAGGTGTTACATTTGTTGATATTTTTTCATAGTTAACTAGTCTTATGACTATGTTAACTAGAAAATGTGTTAAGTTCATTTGGACAAAAGAATGTGATGATTGTTTTCAGGAACGGAAAAGAAGATTGGTGAATGCTCTAGTTTTGGCACTGCCATCCAGAAAAGGTGACTTTGTTTTCTACAGTGATGCTTCGTCGAAAGGACTTGGATGTGTCCTTATGCAGAATGATCAGGTAATTGCATATGCTTCACGTCAGTTGATAGCTAATGAGTTAAATTACCCTACACATGATTTCGAATTTGAAGCTGCTGTTTTTTCATTAAAAATTTTGAGGCATCATTTTTATGGAGTAAAATTCGAAATATATACTGACCACAAAATTTTAAAGTATATATTCACTCATAAATAATTGAACATGAGACAGAAGTGATGGCTGGAATTAATCAAGGATTATGATTGAACGATCCATTAACATCCGGGAAAAACAAATAGAGTGGTTGATGCTTTGAGTTGAAAATGTAATTCTTCATTAGCCATGTTACGTTTGGAACCAGATCCTATGGTTTTTTATTTGATGAAATTTGGCATAGATGTTTTTGGCGCAGGAATTCTTCTGTTTTGATTCAGGTGTCATTGAGATCATATCTATCTAACAGAAAAAAGCATGCGCATAAAGAAGACAGTGAGTTGCAAAAAAAGATAGGGTTGGCTTAGAAGGGTAAGTTGACTGATTTTAACGATGATAATGATTTTTTTTGAGATTTAGGAAGATATTAAGTGTGCCTTGTGATTCATAGTTGAAGAAAGAGTTATTATGTTATGATCATTGTTATCTGTTTTCAATTCATCCTGGAGGTATGAAGATGTACGGAGATATTTGAGATTATTACTGGTGGGATGGAATGAAATGAGATATTTCTGATTTTACAATGATGTGTTTGATATGTCATCAGGTTAAAGAAGAGGGTCAGTTACCGAAATGGTTGCTTCAGTCTTTACCAGTGCCCGAGTGGAAATAGAAAATATATCCATGGACTTCATTGTGGGATTAACAAAGACATCTCGAGGTAATAATGCAATCTGGGTTATAGTTTATCGATTGACTAAATCTTCTCATTTACATCCTATTCGAGATACTTTGTCCCTAGATCAACTTGATCGGTGGTATTTTAAAGAGATATTCAGGTTGCATGGAGTTCACCTCTCCATTGAATCTGATCATGATCTCGGGTTTAATTAAAACTTTTGGAAAGGCCGTCAGAAGTCATTGAGTACTTTTCATGACCCCCTCCCACCAAATATGCCCCTTCTGAGCTGGGAATGGTGAAAGGGAGATAATGACCCACCGAGTCCCGCCTCTAGTAGGCCCCAGAGTGTCGACTAGCACTAAGGTTATGAGTTTTCACAAATATTGGAGGTATTACCCTTTTATTAATTTTTTTTGGGAAATAGGATGAGTCAAACACCAAAAGGAAAAGTATAAAATAAATGAAAAATGAACCCAAACCAATCCCACATTCATGTTTAAAAAATTCTGAAGCAATGTACAAGTACAAGAACACTCAAAGTGCAATACCAAAAGAAACAAGAGTACAACAACTGCAACAACTCTAACTATCCCGACTAGTAGGGTCCCTCACAGCCCTGGTATCCCTCCTTGAAACATGAAAGTAAATGTAAGGTGATCATACATATATAATAATTATGGAAAACTAAAGCTCTCATGCACATGTGGGGAGACATCGTAATGTCTCGTGAGAAAAACAGAAGAAACAAAAACCTAGAAAGTAATTATATCCACCCAACATCACCAGCCACACTAACCAAAAAAACAATAATCAAATAGTGGTATATAAGAACAAGAGTATTGGGTACCCCAATCCATGTCCCTCCACTAGCTAGCTTCTCTTCCTAATAGAGAACGTCCTGCCGCTACCACACTCATCTCGCCCGCACACACCTGGGCCTCACAAACCACATATCTCGTCCGCACACACCTGGTCCTCACAAACCACATATCCTGCTCGCGCACACCTCGACCTCAAAAACCAGATATCCCACCCGCACACACCTGGGCCTCACAAACCACATATCATACCTCCACACACCTAGACCTCACAAACACATATCACATCCCCGCTCGAACACACCTGGGCCTCAGCCCAAAGATTCTTGGGAACAGAAAACCGGACACATATCACATCCCCTCCCAAACAAACATGGGCCTCACCATAATGAAACTTGGGAATAGTAAACCTGCCCGAAGAGTCTTGGGCTAAAATCACACCAATCAAAACTTACCCGAAGAGTCCTGGGTGTAAGGTCACCTCAAGCCATCACAGCCTATGGAAGAAAGAGCAGGAATGATCTAGTAACTAAGGGGAAAACACTGTCTCCCATAAAATGGGAGTGTTTTTCACTAAGCACTCAACATGGATGGGGTGCGAAAAAACACAAAGATACTAATACATATTAGTATACCAATCACACAACACAACCTATTTCTTCTAAACAGAGAACCTGAGCATGTGCATCGGCACTGCTACTAAGAATCATGCATACAACAAACAAACCCAACCCCATTTAGTTTTTCATGTATCAATTGTATTTTTTTAGTTCCTTAACTACTAGGAAATTATCAAACCAGATCAAGCATTTCATAGAAGAAAACCCTGCTAACCACAAATCATGTTAGATAGAACACAAGCCTCACAAAACCGACATTTTTATCATCAATCAAACCCCATTGATTGTTCCCGTGTTTAATTCATTTTCATTACCCACAATTAATTTATCAACTTTCTACATTCTTTTAATATCACAACTCCTTACTGCAGCCCAGCTAGCAGTATAACCACATCTCCACAACCATTTCACAAAACAAGGATCATGCCACATCATTTCCCCCTTTAATAACATTTATTGTAGCCCCGCTTCCCACCCTATTCATAATAACCCAGGATTCACCCCCCCCCCCCCCTCCATCACACAACACGTAACCAAACCAACACCCACATGTTCATTATTCTATTTTTATCAACCGGGGTGATCACACAAGGGTTCCAGATATTCCTCTAATCAACAAACTTTACGTGATTAACCAATCTCCATATTCCACAATGTTTCCATAAAACCGTCTAGAAATATAGGCAAACATTTAGTTATGCATGAAAAGGCCCCCAACGACCGTGATTTTTAGTAGGCATAAGCCTATTCAATTCACAACACAATAAAAGGATAAACAACGATAAACAGAACAACATCCCCATCCCCGTTCTTTAAGCCATTTATTATCTTTATTTAAACTAGTTCAACAATATCTTGTGAAATCAATAGGACACCAATACCACATGATGCACAAATTAGAGAGATGAAGGTAAAATCCCTTCCACATTGGTTTTTGACGGAAACCACAACGCTCAAGGAACGCTCAAGGAACCCGAGTCGATTCTCCAAAACCCCTCCTTAGATTTATCCACCTAGCACGATCAAGACAAAGAATGATCATATTCGACATCCTCACACTTAGATCTACCAATTACGGGTGTATATCTATGAAACCGATGGAAGAAGAGGAGTATATGTAAGAAGATCTATGAATCCAAAAAGAACAATCACATACCATGAGAAATCGTCTTCTAGTTGCGAAGAGAAGCCTCCAGATCCCCTCCAAAACTCTTGGGAGAGGTTCTTCTACCTCCAAGGAAGGGTAATCCCGAGGTATGGCCACTTAGGGGCTTAAACGAACCATTTATAGGTAAAAGATTTCATATCCACAATTTTAGAATATGACATTAAGTGCCTTCATGGTTAGTCCGTAGGGTTTAGAAAACCGGGCGCTAAACGTGCTTTAACTTCTGCCTCACCAAACACTCCTCACACATTTTGTCTGCACGGTTACCCAAACCATGCGCTATCCGCGCATTACGACTCCCTCCAACACCAACCTTGATTGGTTTGGCCACACGTTTTGACAAACTGTGCGCCTCCCTTGTGAAGGCTACTACCTCCAACACTAACCTCGCACGGCTTGGCCGCACGGTTTGAAAAACCATGCGCCTCCTATGCGACGGCCATTACCCCTTTAATTTTCCTTATAGGTCCACCCAAACGCACCCTCAAGTCACCTTGATTTCCCAAAACACCTCTAGCCCACATTTTCAGAAAGGAAAGGACCAAAGTGGTCCGGGTAATTACATCAAATGATTCTCAAAACATTCTCATCCTCGAGAATTAAAACCCCACCCAGAAAAAAGGGAAAGGTAAAAACAACCACCCCACAAGATACCTCTCAGGGATCTATTCATAACAGTAATCCAACCAACAACCCTAATCATATGTGATAGTAATTCCTTCTCTTATGTCGAGATATTATCCTCTTTAGGTGTCACTGACTCACCTGCACGGGTTTAATCGCATCCACATTAATGTGTCTAGATTAATAATTAGATCATCCCACTTCCATATATTAGGTTTTTTCCAACATACACTGCCCCCAACACCGTACAACAAACACATTTCCCAAACACATGGCCGCTTTAGGTGGAACTGACTCACCCGCACAGGTTCAATCGCAACCGCATTGATGTGTCTCGATTAAGGATCATGTTTTTCCCATTCCCCATACATCCATACAAGTTACACACTTCCATATTACAAGTATACAAAAATATCTCATGGCCGACAAGCCAAGAATTACATATAACAAAGCTACATAGTATAATATCAAAACAAATCTAAGAAGAACAAAGAAAAACACAATTCAAAACAACGTCGGGTACTGACTGTGCATCTGAGCCTCCCTCTCCCAAGTTCTCTCCTCGAGGCCATCATGCCTCCACAACACTCGAACCAAAGATATGGTTCATCCACGAAGCACCTTCTCTTTACGATCCTTGATTCTGACTGGTCTTTCTTCGATGTGTGTGTCATCTCCCATGTCTAGCTCTCCCTAGTCGATAATGTGAGTGTGTTCGTGTATGTACTGACAAAGCTAGGAGACGTGGAAGATGTCATGAACCTTCTCCAACTGAGGTGGCATGGCCAGCTGATATGTCACATCGCTGGCTCACCTCAGCACATTGAATGGTCCGATGAACCTAGGGGAGATCTTACTCCCCTTCCCAAACCACCACTACCCCCGTCGAGGGGAAACCATCAAGAACACATGATCTCCCACCTCAAACTCCAAGGGCCTCCTCCGGTGATCAACATATTCCTTCTTTCAGTCTTGATCTAATTTCATCTTCTCATGCACAAGATGAACATTCTCGGTGGTGCTTTGTACTACCTTTGGACCAAGAGCACCTGTCCCACCAACCTCTGACCAGAAAATGGGTGAATGACATGGTCTTCCATACAAAGCCTCAAACGGTGCCATGCCAATAGTAGAGTGGAAACTGTTGTTGTAGGAAAACTCTACTAAAGTCAAGTGTCACACCCATGATCCTCCGAAATCCAGAACGCATGATCACAACATGTCCTCAAAGGTCTGGATAGTCCGCTAAATCTTCTCATCGGTCTTGGGGTGGAATGCAGTTATAAGGTGTAGCTAGGTGCCCAAAGCATGTTGTAACCACCTCCAGACTCGTGAGGTAAACTGAGTATCCCAATATGAGATGGTAGTTTTCAAAACTCCATGGAAACACACCACCTCATCTATGTACCTCTGTGCTATGGTACTCACTAGGCCCGACTCCTTAATTTCTATAAAGTGAGCTGATTTTTTTAGTCAATCCACCACTACCTAGATAGCATCATAACCACCCTGAGCTTTGGGTAGTACTGTGATGATGTCCATTGAGATGCCATCCCATTTCCACTCAGGGACATCTAAGGGATGCAACAAACCACTGGGGACACGGTGTTCAGCCTATACTTACTGACATACTAGGCACATAGCCATGAACTCCTCCACTGTCTGTTTCACCCCGGGCCACCAAAACTGTTCCCTTAGGCCTCAGTACATTTGTGAAACTCTCATATGTACCTCCAAGGCTATGCTATGGATTTCACGGTGAATTCCCTCATGCATCTCCTCCGGAACAAACATCCTTCCATGAAAAATCATCTAATGTTGGTTGTACGATGACAATCCTTCTAGAGCATTTCTCGGATTGATACGATCCCACATTAGTTCTGCCTCAGATTCTCCCCACTGAGACTCTTCCACCTTCTGCAACAAGGAGGATTGCACCGTCATCTGAAACAAACAACCTCCAACACCCTCTACCCTTGCATCCAAGTGCAAGGCATCCAACTCTCCCGTGTCTTTCCAAGCATCAGCAGATTCCTGAACCACTTCCTTATGCGACTTCCTGCTCAAGACATCAGCCAGAACGTTGCCCTTACCTTCAGTGTAAGAGATCTCGATGTCATTGTCTTAGAGATACTCAACCAAACTCTACTGCCATAAGTTTAGGTCACATTGGGAGATGATATAATGAATGCTTGTATGATCTGATAAGACCACAAAGTTCTCCCCAAAGAGGTAATGTCACCACAACTTCAGTGCGAACACTTCTGCTGAAAGCTCTATGTAAGGGTTGGCATAGTTACGCTCATGAGGGCGCAACATTCTAGACCCATAACAGATCACACCCTTCTTCTACATCAGTACGCACCCAAAACCAAGGCCAGAAGCATCACAGTACACCTCATACAACAACCGTTTCTCTAGAAACATGAGTACTGGAGCACTAACCAACATCTCATTCCGGAAGTCGAATGCTTTCTGGAACGACTCTCTCCATAGGAAGACCTAGTCCTTCCTAGTCAAAGATGTCAATGGGGAAGAAAATCGATAGAAGTACGAAACGAACCTTTGATAATAACATACCAACCCCATGAAAATATAAACTTATGCTATGCTCCTGGGTACCTCCCAAGAAACAACTAACTCTACCTTCGACGGGTCCACTAACACTCCATGCTAAGACACCATGTGCCCAAGGAAGTGCACTTCTTGCATCAAGAACTTACACTTCAACAATTTCCCATAATGTTGGTGGAATCGATGGACTTCCAAGAGTGCCCTAAGATTCCCAACGTTCTCCTCATCTGAACTTCAGTGTATTTGGATGCCATCGATAAACACAACGACGAACCTGTCCATAAACTCTTATAATACAAGGTTAGTAAGTCCCATTAACAGAGCTGGTGCATTCGTAACTCTAAAAGGCATCACCACAAACTCGATGTGCCCATACCTGCACCTGAAATCCGTATTCGAGATATCATTGTCCTTTACACTCAGCTGGGGATATCCTGATCATTGATCAATATTAGAAAACCAACCTGCTCTGCTCAGCAGGTCTTAGAGATCATCTATCCTTGGATGGGGGTAACGTTTCTTGACTGTTACCTAATTAAACATTTGGTATTCTATGCATAGCCTGAGACCACTACCTGATTTCTTCACAAGAAAAACTAGAGCACCACATGGCGACATTCTGGGTCAAACAAAATCCTTCTCCATTAGATTAACAATTTGAATCCACAACTCCCGCAACTCCAAAGGTGCCATCTGATAAGGGGCCATCGAAATCGAACGGGCACCAGGTTGTAAGTCTATCCTGAACTCAACGTCAGGTCAGGGGGGGGGGGGGGGGTAGAGTCACAAACTCCTCAAGAAAAACATCGAGGAAAATTCCAACAAACTCTGGAATATCCATCATCTCGTTATCAGCTGACCCAACTAATAACCTGCCTAACAAGGAATGGGGAGGCTTCACATGCTTTCATCCCACCTGATAGCTCCTCTCGCCAACAAAAGCTACACAATTCACATCCATGTCGGAGACGAAGAATCTTCTTCGGAAGAAGTAGATAATGGAACTAACAGAAAACAACTAGTCGATGCCTAAGATGACATCATATGGATGGATCTGTAGTAAAAGAAGATCCCCACTAGATCGATGAGGTCCCAACACCAGCCCACATCCCTGACAAACACAAGATACGCTGGTCTGACCTCCAAAAGGTGTACTCAGCACCAGGGGTATGGAAATTCTCTCTACATCTAGACCCAAATAATGGACTAGATCGGGTGCAACAAAGTAGTGTGAAGCTCCCAAATTTAAAAAAGAAGAAACGAGAGTGCTGAAAAAACAAATCGTTCCTCGCACCACCTCTGGTACTGCTGGAGCTGCCAACTCAACTGCGCGCAACATTCCACCTCCAGCTCCTCTGCCTCTCTGATGTCGACCACCACCCCGACCACACCCTGGTCAAGGTCCCTGAGCAGAACCCTGAGGTTAGCCTCCTCTTGAAAAGTCTGCCCTTAGAGGAGGAGGGTCATGCTGCTGCTAGAAGGGCCACGCTAGCAGCTGGTGCTGCTCAGGTGGGCGTTGAACCAGCCCAGCTCCACCGTACAGAGCATGGGTTGGGCAGCGACTCTGAATGTGCCCAGAAGCTCTGCAAGACAAACACTTCGGTCCTAGGCTTGTGAAAAAGGGATGAGGACCCAAAGATCTGAACTGGTACTGATGGGGCCTACTTCCCACTGGCCTGAATTTGGAAGGTCCAATCACAGGAGACCTGCTGCTAACTGCCTTCCATTTCGACGAACCCGGCTGGATCCCCTCTCGTGTTGCACCTCCCTACGAGTGCATCCTCTCTAAAACCACTGCCTTATTCTTTTCTTCCAAGTACATCGGAAGGGTGAACGGGGAGACAGAATACTGGAGAGAAGGATGAAGCGCCTCCTCCAAACGTCTCGCCCGAGACTCCTCATATGGAAAGAGATCAGAATCAAAGCGTAGGAGACCCTTGAACATCATCCCCAATTATCGTACATACATAATCCCCTGGTGGAGGGAGAGAAACTCATGCTTCTTCACTACCTTGATAATGGATGGAAATAATTCCCCTAGGAACTCCTTCTCAAAGCCATCCCACGGAACCTCTGCCTCTGACCTCTCTCCGAGGTAGCGCATCCACCACTGACGGGCCACACCTCTCAGCTGACTGACTGCTAGGAAAACCCAGTACACCCTTGGAGCACTGATAAAATAAAAATATATCCCTATCTCCTCATGAAACCCCTCCATCTACATATCTGAAGTACTACCCTCGGACATCTTGAGTGTTTGTCGCTAGAAAGAACAGAGAGTCTTCTACCACTGATCGTATTCCGCCTCTCGGTCAACCCTCAACTGATCGACCACCTGAATCTTCTAGGCCTTGACTGTCTTAGTCTCCTAGGGATGACGTACAGGTGCAATAGTTTTATGGTAAACAATGATCACCTAATACCATGTAGTAAGGAAATTTCTCAAGGTTTCATTTTATCACTTTATTTCAAATTCTTTCCCACAACACCCAAATCAGGTAAAACCCAAACATGATGATGCATGTACCTTCCCTAAGGGCTCTACCTTGCAATCAATGTAGTCTGACTTGGTCGTTCAGTAGGCTTAGAGTCCTTGCATCGGATCACGGGGGGCCATAAAATCCCGTTTCCTAGCCAGTCTTCCCTGGCCTATGTCACGCACCAGGATCACCTAACACAGTTGCCCTACCATCCCACACAATCCTCACTATGACTAACTCTAGACTCCATCCTATATGTCAACCATCACCTCTGATACCATTCTGTCACGACCCCCTCCTACCAAAGATGCCCATTCTGAGCTAGCGATGGTGAAAGTGAGATAATGACCCCCGATTCCCGCCTCCAATAGGCCTCAGAGTGGAGACTAGTACAAAGGGTATGATTTTTCACCAATATGGGAGGCATTACCCTTTTATTAATTTAGGGAAATAGGATGATTAAAACACCATAAGGAAAAGGAACAAATAAATTAAAAATTAACCCAATGCAATCCCACATGCATGTTTAAACAATTTTGAAACAAAGTACAATTACAAGAAAACTCAAAGTGCAATACCATATGAAACAAGAGTACAAAAACTGTAACAACTACAATGGTCCTGACTAGTAGGGTCCTACATAGCCCTCGTATTCCTCCTGGAAACCTGAAAGTAAATGTAGGGTGAGAATACATGTATACTCAGTAAGGATACCTAAAGCTCTCATGCACAGGTGGGGAGAAATCCTAATTTATCGTGAGAACAATAGAAGAAACAAAAACCAATCAAGTAATTCTATCCATCCAACCGCACCAGCCACACTCACCAAAAACACAAAAAATCAAATAGTAGTATATAAGAACAAGAGTATTGGGTACCCCGCACCATTTCCCCCCACTAACTAGCTGCTCTTCCTAATGGCGAATGTCCTGATGCTACCACACACTTCCCACCCACACACACATGGGCCTCACAAACCACATATCACATCCCCACCTGAACACACCTGGGCCTCATCCCGAAGATTCTTGGGAACAGTAAACCTGCCACATATCACATCCCCACCCAAACACAGCTGGGTATCATTCCGAAGATTCTTTGGAACAGTAAACCTTCCTAAAGATACTTGGGCTAAAATAACACCAATAAAAACCTCCCGAAGAGTCTTGGGTGTAAGTTCACCTCAAGAAATCACATCCTATGGAAGGAGTAGTAATGAGATAGTAACTAAGGGGAAAACACCCTATCCCCTAAAATGTGAGTGTTCGACAATAAGTGCTCAACATGTCTGCAGTGAGATAAAACACAAAGATACAGATACATATAAGTATACCAAACACACAGACCATCCTATGGATTCTAAACAGAGAACCAGAGCACATTCAATGAAACTTCTACTATGAAGCATACATACAACAAACAAACCCAATCCCATTTATTTTTTCAGGTTTCAACAGTATTAGTTTATTAGTTCCTTAACTAATGGCAATTATCAAACCAGATCAAGTGTTTCGTAGAACAAAACCCTTCCCATAATAAATCAATTTAGAAAGAACACAAGCAACACAAAACCAACCATTTTATCATCAATCAATCCCCATTGGTTGTTACTGTGTTTAATTCATTAGCATTCCCCATAGTTCCTTAATCATCTTTCCAATGTATTTTAATATCAAAACTCATTACCGCAACCCTGCTGCCACTATAACCATATCTCCACAACCATATCAAAAAACAAGGATCATGCCACAACATTTCCACCATTAATAACATTTAATGTAGCCTCGCTGACCACCCTATTCATAATAACCTAGGATTCACCACCCCCCCCCCATCACACACCAAGTAACCAAACCAACACCCACATGTTCATTATTCCATTTTGTTCAACCTTGGTGATCACACAAGGGATCCAGATATTCATTTAATCATCCAACATTACATGATTTACCAAACTCCATATTACACATTGTTTCCATAAATATTCTAGAATGATAGGGAACCATTTAATTGTGAAAGCAAAGTTCCCAAAGAGCTTGATTTTCAGTAGGCATAATCCTATTCAATTCATGACATAACAAAAGGATAAACAACGATAAACATAACAGCATCCCCATAACCGTTCTTTATGCTAGTTATTATCTTTATTTAAACTAGTTCAACATTTTCTCGGGAATTCCAGAGGACACCCATCCCACATGATGCAGAAATTAGAGAGACGAAGGTAAAATCCCTACCTCAAATGTTTTTGACGGAAACCACAACAGTCAAAGAACCCTCAAGGAACCCGGGTCGATTCTCCGAAACATCGCCTTAGATCTCTCCTCCTACCTAGATCAAGACCAAGAATCACCATATTCGACATCCACACAATTAGATTTACCCATAACGGGCGTAGATCTACGAAACCCTTGGAAGAGGAGGAGTACATCTATGATGATCAAAGAATCAAATAAGAACGATCACATACCTTGAGAATCCGGCTTCGATTTGCAAAGATAAGCCTCCGGATCCCCTCCAAAACACATGGTAGAGGTTATTCTACCTCCAAGGAAGGGTCATCATGATTTATGGCCTCTTAAGGGGATAAACGAAGAATTTAGAGGAAGAAGAGTTCAAATCCACAATTTTAGGATCTGACATTAAGTGCCTGCACAGTTAGTCCGAACGTTTTAGCAAACCGTGCGTTAACCGTGCGCTACCTTCTGCCTCAGAAAACACTCCTCATAGGGTTAGTACCCACAGTTAGCAAAAACCTGCACTAATCGTGTGTTATTCACTGCCTCCAACACCATCCTTGCACAGTTTGGCCACACGGTTTGACAAACCGTGCGCCTTCCGTGCGAAGGCTACTGCCTCCAACAGCAACCTTGCACGGTTTGGCCACAAGGTTTGACAAACTGTGCTCCTTCGTGCGAAGGAAATTACCCATTTAGTTTTCATTAAAGGTCCACCCAAACTCACCCCCATGTCACCTTGATTTCCTGAAACACCTCTAGCCCCACATTTTCACAATTGATTGGATCGGAGATGTCCAGGCCATTACAGTACTGTTTTAAATTTTAGAACAGCTTTTTATCCTCAATCAGATGGGAAATCAGAATGAAAAATTCCGAACATAGAGGAAATGTTATGTTCTTTCTCGATGGATTATCAGAGAAGCTAGGAAGAACATCATTTTTTGGTTGAAATTTCATAAAATAACAGTTTTCATTCGAGTATACAAATGGCTCCATTTGAGGCATTATAAGGAAATAATTGTCGAACTCGAAATTGTTGGGATGAAGTTTGTGAAAGAAAGCTGATGAGACCAGAATTGGTAGAAGAGATGGTAGAGAAAGCTCATTTGATCCAAAAGCACATGAGAACAGCTGAGATTAGACAAAAAAGTTATGCAGGTAACCGGAGGAAGGATCTTTCTTTAGAGTTAGGTGATCATTTACTTCTCAATGATTCTCAATGGAAAAGTGTGATTCGTTTTGGTACGAATGGAAAGTTGAGTCCATGGTTCATTGGACCTTATCAAATTCTATAGAAAGTTGGATCAGTTGCGTATATAGTGGATTTGCCTCCATTTTTATCCGAGGTACACAATTTCTTGCATGTTTCGATTTTGAGAAAGTATATGCCAGATCCATCTCATGTTTTGAGCTTAGAGGTAGTTGAGTTGGAAGATAATCTCTCTTATAAAGAACAACCCATCCAGATTCTTGACCGTAGAGAGCATGTGTTGCAGAATAAGCTAATTCACCAGGTAATGGTTTTGTGGAAACCCATATGGTTGAAGAGACAATGTGCAAATTTGAAATTGCTATGAGGGATAAATACCCCAACTTATTTTGATAAGGGAATAAAAATTGTGAGGCCGCAATTTCCAATAGGGGGGAAGGATGTAACATCCCAGATAAATGTAGAATAAGATATTTTCATATTTATTAATATTTTTTAATTAAATATTAATTTTACTTTAAAAGGGATGTTATGTTCGATAGCGTACCAGATACACTATAACAAGTTTCCTGGAAATCTTATGGTGCACACTAATAATATAACATTATTATTTTAAATTGAAGTTAACTCCTAGCCGTTTTATTGGTGGGAATGAAAAAAACTAACTACAAAATTATTATACATGATTTTTAAATGTATTTACATTATCGAATAAGATGTTAGAGGCTTAAATGTGAATGAATCTAATTTTAAGTATAATTTACATTAAAAGGATGATTTAATGGTGAACCCTATTAAAATATAACATTGGTTACATTAGTACATTCTATTTGACCAAATAAAATCCTTCTTTATAATGGGGACATCAAAATTTACTTTGTGTAAATTTTTGGAATTTTTCGGATAAAGATCAGTTTTAAATGAATAGTGAAAATATTGTATTTTAATTCAAATATATGTTTTAATAGAATTTGTTTATATGGATATATTATATTTTTAGTTGGTTTTAGAGTTTAATTAGAATATATTTTCACAATTTAATCTAATTTTTTTCATTGTAATTAATTTCACTTTGAAATTGTACATAAACAAGTATCAATCTTCTGATAGTTATTGTTTCTTTAAAACATGTGATTCGTTTTGACAACAGAAATTAATTTTAAATTAATTAATGAAACATCTATTTTTTCAATTTGTTAAAATAGACATCAATTTTTTAATTCTGAATATCATCTAATGCTTTATCTTAATTATTTTTATTTTTTCTGAAAAACATCAATTTTTGATGAATAGTGAAACCACTTTGTAGAAGTTAAAAAACTGACATTTTCCATTAAATGAAATTTTACCCCTTAGGTGAATTGAATTTAGAAAATAAGACATACATGGTTGTTATTATTTTGAAAAATGTTGTTAAATAAGATGAATTAATTTTTGGTGAATAGTAACTTTTGACTTTTATTTACCGCGGTTAAAGTTAACTAGTATAATTCAAGGTAAAAAATTATTATAATAATTCAAAATTACCTTAACACTTGTCCATAACTTATTGGTTGAGTCATCAATGAAAATGGTCTTATTTGGGTCGATTTTGGGACCCCGTTGAGCCCCTTTGGAGTGATAATGACAATTTATATTAATTTACTTAAAGTAATGGAAAATGAAAAAAGAAAATATCTTTTAGTAAATCAATTTTTACAAGGGGTTATATAAATTATCATTTTGATTATAAATATTATTTAAATGAAAAATAGATTTCCTTCATTGCTGGATTTTTTTTATAAATTTTATACATCATAAAAATTAAAATATTTATTACACAAAAATGATGCAGTATTTACCTCATTAATAAATGATTTAAATAAATAAAATTATAATGTTTAAAATAATATCCAAAAACTGTAAAATTCCTATTTGATGATTTTATTTCGACCATGAGTCTAATTATCTTCTACTATAATGATTTTTGGACCTTAAAAAATCGATGATATGTTTTTAATAAAATAATGTTTTCACACTTTCCTAAAGAGCCCCTCCTCTCCCTTATAAAAGAAGACCACTTCAAACCAATTCCAGACACCACTCTTGACTTTTGGTTGGTCCGAACTCTGCCAAATTAAGATCCCAACATCCCTCTCTTCCACCTATATGCCTTACCATTGGTAGTAGTCACTTAATAAATTCCTTTTGGGTCAAACCAAAGGAAGTTACCCAAATTAAAGGAAACAGTTTCTCATAATTTTTTTTGGTTCATTTTATTTCTCGAACCCATAAACACTTTTAATTCCTTAATTTTGTAACAAAAAAAGTATCCTAAATATACTAAGATGTTGGTATAGGAAATATTATAACTACACTTACACACACCTCCATATAATTGTTGATGAACATAATGATTCTGTGGATGGAAAACTAACGCCTCACTAAACAATGATTGTTCAATTACCTCTTACGGCCTCCCATGGTGCCCATAAGGATGGAACTATATTTATAGATGATATATATAATTTTTATGATTCCCTTATTCTTCTTTACTTACCATTTATATCACTCCTTTAGGGTTTCCATAGTAGGTAAATACGATAATCTCATTTGAAGAAGTGCAGACTACCACCCCCTCAATGTGACGTGACTCGTTAATGCCTTCTATGGGATGTATAAAGGATAGATTTAATGATATTGTATATGATATTTTACTATAATTATAATATATATATGTATCATTATGTTTTAATTCCATTAAAATTAGAAATATAAATGAAAGTAGCGTTCATGCGTACGTACAGCTTACCATCTCCATGAACGATGAATTTCATTTCTTAGGTCCAAATTTTATCTACTGTTATAAATACATGTATATACTAGATATGTATGATATATATGATATCTAATTGATGAATTTTATTATTTATAAATCAACTATTGTCTAGATGGACAACTAGTAAATATAAGGTGTTCATTTTTTGCTCAACTACCAAATATCGACAAAATGGACGTAGTTAACATAAATGATTACATAATGTTTATAACATATTAATAATTGATATAAAAGGAATAATAAACTTGAAAAAGTTTCTTAACATAGTAGAAATTAACTATAGTTTGTTATTCTGGATATTAAAGAATGAACGGGTTAAGTCGGACACGATGTAAGGGAATTTGTCTCAATCTCCTTTAATTGAGGCATATTTTGTTATAATACACAATTTCCTTTTTACACATTTTAAAAACATTTTACTTTTCATTTATTTTAATGTGAATATTTTTATATGAAGCATTTTACTCAATGAAAAAAAAGGAATGTTTTTTACATAAGCAGTGACAATGACCCTTCTGCCGCCATGAGTTTGATTTGATCTTTGGCTTCCTTAACAAGAAGGAATGTTTTTAAAAGGAAAAATAAAAAAATACTATTTTTAAGTATTTTAGTATTGAAAATGATATAGAGAATGGATTTATTACTTCAATATCTAGAAATTATATTTTGTTATTACAATGTGGAAATGTTATCTTTCATTTATTCTTATGTTATGTGTTATGATCATGTTATTGTTCTTGGGCATTATTAACGTATACAGGTGGTTCCATGATAAACATTGGTCGAGTGAGCCCAAGATATCTCTCCAATGGATTGGTTAACGTGAAGGAGTTAAACATGAATGTTTATCCCAATAGATTTAGGGAATATACTGTGATGGGTATTCCAAAGTAACTCCTTCTATAGTTGTGATAACTACAATGTAAGTATGATAGGGATTCCCCATGTTACCTTTCTGATTTATGATTTTTATGTGTCATTCTTAAATATTATGATTTCATGAGGTAATTAAATGAATTCATGTTTTTTATGTATTTATGAAAAAAAATAATTCATTTTTTTATAACCCTTACTGAGCCTTTCATGCTCATCCCAGGTTTTGGAATGTTTTCCCCAAACATAAAGATGAATAGGGTCAAGGAAGGGATAAAATAAAAGACGTGTTGTCTTTAACATGGAACTATACATTACTCTTTTTTTCAATATTTCACGTTTTGTAAAAAAAGAAAATGTGTAGAAGTGTTTACTTTGTAATCTTTTGAGATGTAAATGTTATGTCCAAATTCTCTAAAAATCTAAACCTGAAAAGATCCTCAATGTGAATTATTCATTTATTTCAATATTATGTAAGGTTTAAGGTCAGGTCCTTATACTAATATTCTATAATAATGAGACCTCTTGATTTAAAAATATTTCACAGTCATACTATTGATTCCACTATAACAACATGAGTATTGTAGAACATACAAAAATATATTAGAAATTGTAGTTGGTATTTTAGTATAAGTAGTAATGTATCCATACTATTCAAATGGTGTTCCCTTTTTCCAGAAGTTGAGGGGCCCTAAAATCATCATAGATTGGGCCTTATGGTATAATAAAATAAATGGTTTATCAATGGCTTGGTTTAAACCATGGAGGAAGGTGTGGTCTATCCTTATCAGAACATGGTTGTGTGAGTTTTTTCCATTTCATGTCTCATCTAAGACCATTTATATATAATCAATAATTTTGAGGAAACCACTTCCATATGATGAAAATTCATGAGAAATTGAGCATATATTGATATTAATCTCTTGCATTAATGGATTATCATAATATAATCACAAACCCATTTCTTGGGTATTTTCCCATATGACGTTATTATACGAATCATGAAAACATATGTCTCAAGGAATCAGATCCTTACTGCCTAAACAAGGAATAAAGAAAATGTAGTAATGGGATCCCCCGTATTGCAATTTCATTGTCATCAAAACATAATTTTCTCAATTCTAGGTGAATAAATTTAGATTCATATGGAAATAATTTGATATAAGTATTCTAAAGACATTATGTATGTTGTTTTTATTGTAATAAGAGTGTATAAGGAGAATGATGTTACATGGTTTGGTAATATATAAATTACTATGGGGGATGTATAAAACCCTAATACAGTTATTATTAATTTATTTTCATATACCATTATAGAAAAAATTTCTTAAAATTGAATGTTAAATGTTACATATGGTTTTCATCGAAAAATTGGTGTACATGATATAGGGATCAATAAACATACAATAATTGTTTATATTTCTACATAGTCAACTGACATGACAACATTAATTGTTGAAAGAAACATAACATTGAACAAAAGAAAGGGTATGCACCTCAAAATAGTTCCCTAATATATAACATTGGGAATGTTGATATATCTAATACTTTACAAGAGATAAGGAATTAATTTTGGCATAGATTTGAAACTATATTTTTTAAAGATCATAATAATCACACTAAAAATTCCATTGATAACAATGATATCGAAATTAATCCTACCTTAGCTAAACATACAGAATAAGGGGATCAAACAAAGAATGAAATAAATAATTTTCAACATAAAACCGTTAAACATAGTTAATATAATTTTAATTAAATCATTTATTGACCATTAATATAGGATGTTGTGGATAATTCAAAATATCCTTTGGATGCTGAGCATGAACAAGGACAAATTTTGGTATATAAAAAACTAGTTTATGTTCCTAAAAAATAAGATTGTGTGTTCCGATATCTAAAATTTTTACTATGTATTAATTACAAATTCATATATAGAAATAATAATAATTAATCCATTTTTACTCCAATATATTTGATATATTTTTCATCAATGATGATTAAACATTCAGTGTGTCCCCCACCTATTAATGAGTTAATGTATAGTCCGAAAGAACACAAAAATACTAATATAAATATTAGATGATCATGCTCTATCTCAAAAATCAAATAAACATAATGTTATAATATTTTCATGTTCCTAAAAATATACACAACATCATATCCTCTTGAAACATCACCGACTCCCATAATCCATTGTTGATTGGAATAATTAAACCAGTAATGATAAATTAAATCTTTAAGACCATAAACTATGATTATCTAGGATACTCATTTCTATTACACAACTATTATGACTGTTTAGGGAAACTATTTGAGTGATTAAATGTGAAGGTGTATATTTTTTTTTGTACATATCATATTTCAATAGGTTTTATATAAATTGTCTTGAATCATAGTGTCATTTTCTTCTCAATTATCTATTCCAGCACATTATAAATATGTAAATGGTAATTATAGAATTATATGGATAATATATGTAATAATTTAAATCAGAAATAGATATTGACTAGGTATTTAAAAACTATTCTAAGTACTATCATTACTATTTTTAATAACATTACAAGAATAGACTATAAGAATTTGTTTCATGAAGTGATATTTGTGACCTTATTTAATTCATTATTGTTGGAGAAGAATTTACTTGGGGTAAATAAATAGTAAATCTTAAGACGAAACATAAACATGGTAATATTAATCTTCACAATAATGTAAATAGTCCATTTATCGATTTCTTCTAGTTTTAAACATCCTTGATTAACCCCTAATAATAATACTCTCATTGTTTAAGATGATGTAAATTATACTTGGTTATCCCCTTTATATGTTAAAATAAATAATATGTGGAATACTATCAGTTGATGAATTTAAATAGTCACTAATTTATGGGAAATAATGTGGAATAATTATTCTATTACGATCCATACTATGAAATATTAAAATACAGAATCCCTTTCATGATACTAGATCATATCTTCATTTCAAAATTAGATGGTGACATTATGTTAGATGAAAATGGTCTATCTTGTTCCCAAATTTAAAACTAATTCAACATTTTCCCATCACTCAAGGATTTGAAACTACTTTGTTGGAATGATAGCTGTATAAAACACAATTATATGTTTATCAAGAATCATTAAAATTTCAAATATCTCCATGACGGTTATAGAAACTCTAGTTTATTTTAATTTCATCACAAAGAGATATATGTTATCAATTAAATCTATTATATTTGATGTGGTAATTTTTTTTAAAATCATAATTATTTATTTTAAATATAGTAATTAGCTACATTAAAATATTATATAGTTATTAAAGGGAATAATGTTTTACCTCATCTAATTAATTGTATTAAAATTTTGAATATTATTATAATTAAATCGTAAAAAAAGTACCATTAGTGGGTGAATTTAAATATTCTATTTTTTAACTAAATATATATTTTATATAGGTGTATAAAAATAATTTCATCATTTTGGCATCAATTCCAAATGTTATTTATTCTAATTTCATTTATGAATTCCATGAAAAAAATATTGTAACTGATATAATGTGTGACACCCACCTGTAAATATCAACTATTCTAGTTTTTCCCATGGAATATAAACACCCGTCCAATGTTCAAGTGGAAACCAATTAGTTATGTAGTCTTAATCCATACAATTGTGAGATTATTCATTCGAATCAAAGTAAAAAAAATATTTTATATAACCGATGAATTCAAATTTTTCACATCATATTATTCATATATTAATAAACACAAGGATTTATTAAAATATTCCATGGATAATCTTGTAAAAAAATTCCCATTAAAATATACATCATTAATCATAATCTAGGTTGATTTGATCAACAAATTATAAAAAATACTTGAATACACACACTAGAGATTCATTGATTCATATTCCGAACACTCTAATTCACAATAAGATCATTTATCCATCCAAACATGATCCATTTCATGTCTTGTGGTAAACCTATATGAATACATATGGTCTACATTCACACTAGTGATCCCATACTGGGTTGAAATAAAACATATTTTTAGGGTCCCACCAAGATCACATAGTATAAATAGTTATATTCATGTAGGAATGAATAGAAGTAAACATTTCACAAATTTTTGTTGGTATTCATGTTCTTATAAGAACACCCTAAATCCATACACATTGATTTAAGAAGTTCAAACAAGGACACCAAGGAACTTTAATATATTTTAGCAATCAATCTCCCTCATGATTTTCAACTGTAAAAAAAATATTTAAGTATATAATCATTTTACTTGAGTGGATATATGATTCTTTGAATATATATAATTTTTTTGAAATGACGAACTGATTAAAAAATCTTTTCTATTATGGGATAAAAATTTTGACAGCAACAACAATTTTATGAATCATTTTTGTAACATTTTTGAATTATTTTTTGTTGAATGAAATATTGTTATGATAACATTTATGCAATTATAAGGATATAATAAGTTCTTTTAAGAGATAGAAAATTTGGTAACTTGTGTTTGGATTTCTACGAGTAGAATCAACTATATGGTGCAAGGGAGCGACATGTCAGTGCCTAACTTATATTGTATGATTTGTTATTAAAACGCCACCATGTAGTCAATGCATCCCACTATCCAATTGATATCACCGCGGAATAGATTTCATGCTCATTGATTCCAATATCCTTTCCAGTGGATCATACTAGTTATTTTTTTCTATTAAAATTGAATGTCGAAAGAGTTATTGTTAATGTAAACCAGATCTCTTACAAGGAATTGTATGACACATTATGAAGAACATTGATTCCACAATTTTCCCATAACTTTTGTAGGATATAAATAAATGATCATAGAGTCTTGGGGAAGAAAATTATTTAAAAGGTGGATAGAAGAGATATAATTATGTTCTAGTGAATAAATATCCATTATTTTCAAATACCCATCAATAGGAAATTTTAATTAAAAAATCTCTTTGGGAATCACTTTCCATTACCTCTGAAACCATCATATAAGAATATTAGATCAATATCAAGATTAAATTTATCATCTTGTAATGGATTTTCATCAAGAAAATGTATCTCTTATGAACCACATTTTTATCAATAATGTTTATAACAACAAAAAGTGGGATGGGTTATGGCATTTGGTAAAGTGAATGAGTTCAATTTCATATTAATAAAAAAATTAAAAGGTTCTTGGTTTCATGACCTTCATTATAATGAATAGTGATGTAACATAATAATCTCATCATTTTGGATGAGAAGTTGGGGCTCACATTGATCTATTACCAAAAACCATTATCAAATATATCCCTCCAAACCTATACCTACATTATTGAATAATAATTTTACTAGACTGGAAAATCACATTATTTTGATAACCCAGACTCCACTATTCTGACTCACTTATATAAAATTAAAATTATTATTTATATCTCATATTTAATTTATTTGAGTATCATATCATTCATAATAATGGTTATTGATAATTACAAACTAACACTAATAAAAATATCACATTAATTTATTTTAAAGTCACAAATTAAATTCTAATATTCCATTATATTTACTAAATATTTTATTTCATCTTCTTATACAAACACTACATCATTATTTATAATTATAATTTATTTTTAATCATAATTGTTTTTTATTTTTTCTGATTATTCACCTCCAATTTTTTCCAATAATATTGTAAACATGAGTTTGTATAATTTGGTGTATTTGTGTTTTCTGAAAAATATAATTTCCAATAAAATTAAATAAAATTTTTATAATATATTTTCATTTTGTTTAATGTTAAAATATTTCTTTTTTGTAAATGTTATTCAATTTCAATGAACACCTTATTTTAAAAGGAATATTTTTCAAACCATCATGTTTCTTTTGATGGAAAATTGTATGGGCTTACACAATATTTTGATTTCAGAAACTATAGTTATTTGAAGAATATTTTGGCATCTATTAATATATATATTAGAGATCTTATATGTAATTTTTTTATACCATGTTATATTCCTACTAGTGAAAAAGAAGAAAATAGACAACATATGATATTTATTATTTGGAATTTGATTGTAATGTAATTCAAGTATTGCATCGTGAATTAAATCGAATTGAATTAAATCATGTTTATATATGTAAAATGACTGATAAAATCTAGAAAAGATTAAATTTAACACATGATTAGGTTAAAAAAGGTATTTACACTAGACTTTATAAGTATAGAAATGATTTCGAAAATTTTAGTTTCAATCAAAAAAATACATTTCAATGACGTTTATGAATTTTAATGAAATTTGAAATGATAAAATGTCTCTTTCTGGATATTTGTGAACAATAACAAAAATATAGATGATTATCTGGGTATTTCATAGATCTTGGGTTCTGATGGTGATGTATATATAAGAAGAGAATGATGTTAGGGAAGGGATGTTGAAGAGATCATCATATATCTAATGATGTATGAAATCAAAAATGATTTATAATGTTAGAAAAAATATTTTTATTTTACATAAAACTATTTTTTTGAAATGTTATTTATTATTTTTATTCATCTGATACTAAATATGAAGAAGAAAAATGGTAAAAAAAATTTATATAAGTGTATGGAATAGAATAATTCAACCGATAATTCCAGGAAGGAAAACAAAGACTGACCATTACTGACTTGTAAAAATGAAATAGGATAGGAAATATTATTATGGAATATTCCATTAATATAATAAATATTAAATAATATAATGGATATATGAATTTTATTAATGTTTTTTACTAGAGTTACATACATTACTCTCATGACTGAACCTACTCAAGAAAATTATTGGATAAATTCTCTTAGAAAATCTCGAGATAAGTTACGAGGTTAGTACTCATGTTTTATATTCTTCCTATCACAATTATTATCATTCCTCCAATTACCACCATTCATAAAAGTCTTAATTATCTTATAGTAACTAATAAAAAATTCATAAATTTTATTAATAACATATTATCAAATACAATAAAATCCATTATATATAAAAAATGGTCTTAATTTAAAAGATCAAACGTATAACTAAAATGATCCTGATTCTTATTAATATATTGTTTATTTTTACAAAATTACTTGAACAAAACATTTTGAATTTGGAATTGCGAATAATAGTGAATAAATCTACTATTATATATTTATCCCTTGGTGATAAATATATAGATATGATTTTGAGCTATCAATAGTATATTAAATGTATCTCTGGAATTGGTATGTAAAAACAAAATTATTTCCAAAAATAATTATTTTTAGTACAGTTCATAAGAAAAATTTTAAACTGTTGTAGTAATTTTTTTAATCTTATTTCCATTTTTGATTGAAAATATTGAATATTTTAATGAATAAAAATTAGTACTATTTTTTCCATAGATAAAACTATAAATTTTTTTTTCGAAATATGTTTGGATACCTTATTATACTATGTCTAACATTATTAAAACCAAATTTTTTTACCTAATTGACCTCACATATGATATCATGCAAGTATATGAAACTTGATATTTAATGAAATATCATTAGGTTTATTTTTAATGATATGGGCGATCCATCAAGAAGGATATAGTTTCAAATCAATGTTTATTGCCTCTAAATGTTTTATACAACAGTAGTCTAGAAATAACTATCAATTATTTTACATTATTATATTGAAATTATTCATTTATTTTTTCTCTGAGTCTCTCATATATTGAAGATTTCATTTCCCCTTTTGATTCACTAGTTGAGTGGCTCTCCATTTTTTAATCCTAAAATGATTAAATAATATAATATTAATATAGTGGAATTTTTCTTTGTTTCAATGTTTCATCTTAACTATCATATATATACATCCATATATGTTTATTATGATATTTTGAAATAAATAAAATAATATCTAAATTTTGTACATTCAATTGTTTATTAAAAAATTAGATAAAATTATTTTTTCAATTTAATTATTTTTTTATTACATTTCTCTATCTTCTGAATTTTTTGGAATAATCAATCACCTATTCATGAACATAAACATTCCAGTTTTATCTTATGCTATTATTGAAATTCAATTTTAAAATTTATTTAATAAATGATTCCCCTAATTATCATTTCTGAAATTATGGGATTTATTTAAAATAATTATTTAATAATAATATTTTCTATACCATTACACAAATAATTTTCATCATGACATTCAGAATGGGGTGGAATGTTATTTATTATCAGTTATATTGGTTTAAATTTTTGGTTATAAGGGAAAAAATTGTTTTATCTTCGAGGATAAATTTTTTAATGTTTTCTAATAGGGAGAATGAGATTATTTTAATCATGAAACGTTGATACTTGTTTACTTCATGATAATATTGAATCTATTTTTTAAAATATCTTGAATTACATTGAATATATCAGGAATAATATTTTATTTGATTCACTCCAGATTCAATTGATATATTTATATATGCATTAAATTTTTGATATCATTTAAGATAGGGAGATTATGGTAACTCTTCCCTCATGTGTTTACATGATCCTAACCAATCATATATGTTTCTAATATTTTTATTTTATTGAATTACAGTTATAGTTTTTACTTATCATGTTGTCAAATTGATGAGATAAATGTTGTATATTATCAACTGGAGATGGAAAATAATGAAATATTGACCACATTGAAGAATCATAGTTTGAATTTTTTTAATTTTTTAATGTGAATGATATCCCAAAAAAATATTGGAGGATCTACTAATGGATTTGATTAATTGTAAAGGAGCTTAAATGATCTTTAGAGTTTTATAAGAAGCACCATAGAGGCACTACAGGAAACATGATAGCTTTTTCATCATGGAAAGAATTAGATTTAATATTGAAACACTACCAACCATATGTGAAATCTAGGAAAAATATTCATTCTCTGAGTCATCGACCAACCATCTTGTGCTTCAAAACAAGTTTTGGTAATCGAACAAAACATCAAAAATTGTTATTTTTAGAAGACCTAATATATTATAATTTTTTTGATGACTCGTAATTAATTTATTAAAATTATATAAATTCCTAGCTCTTAGGATTATATATATTATATACCATTTAGTCTTGGAAAATAAAAATCTATTTAATGAACGATTGATCAAGTTTAAATGATTTCCAATGAAAAAAATCTCCATCACCCTCAATGTAAACTCAATATACAATTTCAATTCCCTATAATATATGATCATATATATCTATTTCTACTTTATAACTCTTCTAATACAGTTCTACCAATATTGATAATTAAGGTATATCATTAGTTATAGATTTTTGTAAATAAAATATACACCACTCCCCACCATTTATAAAATGGATTATCACCATCATAGTGTGGGGGTGATCACATTTAAAAAATTGTGGCAGTTTTATTTCATGTTAATTATTGTAAAACCCAGATGGGATTTCTTTATTGAACACTAATAAATTCAATGAATAAATAAAACAAACCACTCCACATGATGGAATGAGATATAGGGGATGACATTGAGATTTTTCCAAACTTAATTATCATATTTCTCACCCCTTTATGATTTTTCATTTCACAATATTTTATCATAATAAAATAACATAAAATAATACATATACACCAAACTGATATAAACTTATCTAATTAACATTTTAATTACGGTTTTTTACTTAACATTAGAATTATCATGATCTCATATATTTCATAATTTCTTTTATTTGTAATTATTCTACCACATTCATCATAATCAAAAATTAATTATTGAGTTCATTGATCAATTATAATTTTTTTTCACAATATCAGTATTTAATATTCAATTTATACTGCATATACTCACTATATCTTTTTTATATCATCATTTTGTAATTTCCATTAGAATATTTAATTTCATTATTCTTAATTCGTTTCACACCCCAAACATCATAAAATCATATTATAAAAAATTCAATATCCCTATTTTGGATCCATGTTGGAGTCCACTCATCACCTCATTCCATTTTTGACATAAAGTATCACATAACCAATGAATTTGAGTAGGGAATAATCTAATTCTGTATTTATACCTAAATGGTTAGGATAGTTTTTTATTCCCTTGATCATGAATCTTGTTCTCACACAAGTTATCCCCACATGAAATACTAAATCTATTTCATCACACAAATGTTAGGACCATTCCATATAATGAATAATCGAATTCATGACCAATTTCACCCATGTATGTTCAGTTTTCTATTCCATGAACATCACACATAAAAATCCCATATAACTCATAACATCCCAATCTTCTAATATATTATTATGACCAAATCACTCTTGGTTGAACCATCATACATAATCCAACCATTTCACTCATGGATGACTCACCCTTCGCACATAATCCCAACATCATCTAATTGTTTTCCCTCGCTCACCATCTCACACATAGTGAGGAAATGCCACAAGACCCTCCCCCCTTCAAAATCATTCACTAAACCTGAGAGAAAACAATCACATGTATGAGTAAATATATCTCATAGAACATTATCATCATTATCTATTTATTTATAAATAATATATGGGGTAGGATATAAATGAACAAACACCTCTAGGGACAGTTTAGAAATAGTCATAAGAATAAGGAGGTCTAATGTAATATAAACTATGAGAATACCCTCTTATGATATCCACACCATTCGATTTCAAGAGGATCTCATTCGAGACGTAGTAAATATTGGTGTTGGTCCCAGCAAAGGAGGAAATGTAGTCCTCTTCATTGTTTCGTTCACGCCATGTGTGAAGCTCTTTGATATTTTTATGGGGATGCATACACAAGAACATTCAAATGGTTTAGGTTATTGACCAATGGATGGAACCAACACCCTTAAGAGAATTATTAAGAATTAGGGAGTATGTTTCCACATCAGAGAGAAGGATACTAACATATTGGTAATGAGTGAGGTTAGTAAGAGCGGCCATGGAATCTTTCTAGAGAGATGACCAACTGCACATATAAGCATAGAAGGCCACAATGACCACAAAATTGTTGTCCCGAACAACCCCACATCCATGAATGGTTCACAGGCATCAAAAACCATCTGTAGTATGTTTAAGACCACATGTAGACAGAATCCATTGCACCCATATGGTTCTTGGTACATTACTCAGCATATGAGAGACTATGGAATATATAATCATGACCTACAATATATGAGCCTCTTGTCATTCCTCAAAAATCATGACCATGTCCAGCAACATTTTCCTAACACCCCCAATGACGGATCTACCAAAGGAATGTAATCCCCCAAATATTATCTCATTCATGAAATTTCCAATGAAACCAGTGGGATGAGTGGAACACCAGCAAGCGGTATGAATTATCCACGCCAGAGACTCCTGAGCCACTGAACAAAATCTCCGAGATTGAATCCATGGATAGAGATGAAGTCGAGATTGTAGTAAAAGGAAAAAAAATCATCCAGACCTCCCGTACCCATGAACATTCAAAGAATATGTGAGCCACCATCTCTTGTCATATATTCCAGCAACAACAGCACCTAGAGGCCTAGTTGATGATGCAACATTTTATTTTGTAATCCAATAGAAGTTAATTGTTTCTAATATATCAGAGAAAGATGTTAATCTTCATTGTTATCCTCTTTCACCACAGGGTAGCATCCCAGCCATTTGAAGAAGATTGTGTTGCTGAGAGTCACCAAATGTCCCAGGAAGAGATAGTGCCTGATCAGGACAGAGTGAAAACAGAATTATCTGCCTATTCAGTGAAAACAATGAGATCAAACAATTCCTTTTGGTCCATATCATCCACAACTGAAATGAATGACGTATGCATGGATGTTTTTTTTAATGTAATATCGGGATCATGAAACACTGGAATGGAAATGGAAACCCCATTCCAGTTCTTTTTCCAAAACAATATGGTACCATTACACATAATCTAGAGGGTAAAGGAATGAATGAATGGAATGAGAGAGAGAGGTTCTTGGACCAAAAGGGGGTTAAACAACATATTTCCCAAGACAATTCCTCATGAAATCATCCTTCCATGGATTTAACTTAAATAGAACCTTTCTCTAGGAAATCACAGGCAGATTTATATTGCATGAAATAGATAATATCACCAAGGCTCCTAAAATTGACACCACCCCGATGGATATGACATGTCATTTTGTCACATGAGGCCCAGTTACCTTTTCCATACTAGATAGTGTCCCAAATAAAGATAATTGTGATCCCATCAGTCATGGAAATAACACCCTTTTCACATAAACAGATGAATGTTCCTGATCATGGGTGGCTAACATGATGATATTCATCAAATCAATCCAGCCCCCAAATGTATGAAAGTGGTTCTTCCAGTTGAGCACATGATTCATAATTCTACTCACCATGTGGTCAATGCTCGAATCTGGTGCATGCCAGCAGAAATAAGAGAACCCATGATGTCCATTGGAAAATGACCTCTTTCCATTCCAAATGAGTATAAAAAATATAAGGAGTTCCCTAGAGGTCAATTCATTGCAATAAAAATCATTCTCTTAGAAGTATTGAAAATTTGGTCACTACATTGGTTGTAGGTAGACAATGCATCAATGAAACATCTAGTCAATCTCCAGCTGGCATTAATGAGTACCATGTTGTCTTCCTAAAACATAAGGTGAGTAATATAATGAGAGATCAATCTCATGCAGTAGGGAATTATCTCGAAATTCGACACACACCTGTTGTTGAGAAAACTCAATATATCATGGGAAAGGATGAAGACGCTCGGGGACACGGGGTCCACCTATCTTGGGCAACATGAGGGCATAAAACATACATGCATTTTACCTATGAAAAATACCTCAATACATGAGGAACTAAAACACATAAAAAAATATATAGAATTGGGAGAGAACCCCCACCTCTCAAGACCATGTGGATGAAGCTCCACCTGAGATGATCATAATCCTTGTTCATTTAATCTTAATTGACATGATGGATCCATGAGTTTTGTTATCTTGGTCCCTGAAGAGATCTTGGTCTCGGGGGACTGCACCTTGGTAACACCTACCCATCACGAATCCGTTTTTTTCAGGGACACCGCTCCTCGATGTGGAGTCACAATCTTAAAGTTGCTGATACTACCCTAAATTTAGTAAGGCATGTTTCACAAACTCACAGGTCCGATGTGGAGGAGGGACGAAGGGTTCTTGATCATGGGGATGAGAACAAGAGTGGTAGTAGAGAGCACCCAAGGAGGGCTCCCTCCCATGAAAAAAATATTGAATTCCCACAGTGACCTAATGCTTAATCAGATCCCATGAACCACTATAGAAAGTTCCTGAGAACCCATATAGTCCATGTGCTCTGTCAGGATAAATGTTGAGTATAGGCGCATGAATCTCAGCCTCACCATGGATGGCACACAACATATCATTTATGTGGGATGATATGACGTTAAGAATAACTTCTAGGATTTCCTAATTACTCCTTCGATAGACAATATGAATATGTGATTTAGGACCTACTAGATGATCAGAAAAGAAGGTATGAGCACAAACCCCACAACATCCCAGTATTCCAAGGAGCTTCCATCATCAATCATAAGTAAGGAATTCGAATTATGATTCTGTTCCGTGATGCATGCATGACCAAAGGTAGTGTTTTTTAACCCTCTCATAACCATATAGTTCTAGATTATTCCTATAAAGATCATTTCGGCCGAAGAATTATATCAGTGAGGGAATCCTTCATCACAACTAACTCTTCAATAGCACAGTCATCCCAATCCACGTCTAGGGTAGTTTCAAGTCTATTAACGTCATTAATAAGCTCCTCATGATCCTTTCCATTGTGGGAGATTGTTGGACCATACCCAGATCTCCCTCTTCATTCATCTTATTTTATCATGAAGTTCTATCCACGGATGACCCTGGTGTGGACTTTCCTAGACCTTACTGAATGGATGATGAAAACTAGGCTACAAGATTTAGTGTTAATAAAATATGAACATGGAATGATTGTCCTATCAGGAGGAATGGGAGACTAGATGTGGGGAATTGTATGAAATCCCATGAGCTACATGATCAAACACGGCCTCATCAAACATGTAGTTTTATTCAATGTTGGGAAAGAAATGATCATTGAGGCTATAGGATTGTCGGTTTCCCTATTGGTTATTACACCATGTGAAGTAGTCCCCTAAAAATCCCATGACTATAAGTCCTTTTCCATCCATAAACTACGAAAATTCCATGCTTCCCTTCCTTGTAAATGGACACCAACATTTCCTCTCTTGCGGACTCACAACAAAGTTAAATTCACCCTTGATGACCCAGGTAAGATTTAAATGATCAAATTAATGGAGACCACTAAATAGAGATTCCCTATTTTTCCTATCGCAACTCACATTGATAAATGACATGAAGATGAACGGGTTCCCCTGAGACACCGGTGTGGTTTTTTTGGTCATCATATTAAACAATAATAACACAAAATTTCTTGTGAAAAAAACCAGATATGACTATTGGAGGGATCATCATCCATGAAGAAAATCATACTAGGTGTTTGATAAAAACCATTGATTATAATAGGGATCATATTATGCTAATAAATCGAAACAATTCTAATTTTATTGTTTCTAACATGGGAGGTGTTGAAGTGGGACTTCAAAATGACAACAAGGCCACTGGAATTCCAAATGCAGAAACGTAACATTAATATGATAGTGCCCTTGTAGTGGCCCCAAGGTTCATGACCTTGTTTATGTGAGAGGAAGCACACTCCCTACATTTCCTTAATTTGTATCTTACACATATCCTAGAATTCTCATGAATCCTCAAAGGAGAAGGAGGAGAAGGAGTGAATGCTCAATAATACATTCTTCCCTAGCCCATGACCGAGCTACGAGGAAGCGAGTGGCATTATCACTTTCACAAGTATAGAGAACGAATAAACCATGGTGTTAAGTAGAATGAGGACCCTCATTTTAGGAACTAGTGGGAAAGGCATAATGTTGGTGGCGCAACTTGGATACAAGATACCCTTTAACATCCATCCAGAAGGGCATATCGAATAAAGGATGTCTCATTAAAAGTGAGGTAACCAAAGATTCCATCCAACCCATCATGGCCTTAATAACATCATCTATCTAGTACCTATGGTAAAAGGAGGGCATGGGGCCGAGAAGATGAGATAGGGGTAGAAGCGAAACATGGTCTGAGCCTGGGGTAGAGCAATCCACTGCCAGCTCCATAACTCAATCCTCCCTCATACATGTGGTGAGGGGAAGATCATACACCCATGTATCATCAAGGGTAATAGTTGGAGGGTCCTTGTCATCAACCAAGTACAATAGCGGGGATACCCTAGAAGCAACTTTGTTGGCCTCAAGAGGATTCTGGTGGTGACCACTCTAATGAGTCTTTCATCAAACCTGCACAGAGTGACCCTGTAGAAAATAGTTGGAGTAGTACCATGGGAGAACCAGGTAGATAATGGACCGTTCCTAGAAGAAGTATCCCTCCATGCACAGTGAAATCATCTCATGATGAGGAGAAAAAGAATCCACTTCCACACAAATACAGTCCATTGATAAATCCTCAAACTGGGGGGTTCAATCTCCGAGAAATAATATACATCGTGGTTGTCGCCAATAAACATGAGAAATCACTCATTATGAAATAGAAAGGGAGGGGGGGATAGGGGGAGAAATCTAGATGGTTGTGAGGGAACACTCCTTACCTTTGTGAAATTCCAATGACCACTGAGATAGATTAATGTCCCATCGGCCCCATGAACGGGGGTCCTTGCACCAAGAAAAAATGAAATCCTTATTTGAGTTGAGGAATATTCATAAAGAGGTCGGATGCACTAAGGAAATGCAGATTGTAGCATTCAGGCCCTAGGAAAGAACATAGCTGACTATGTCATTAAATATTGCCGTATTCCTCACCTAGAACAATATATAATAGCACAACTTCTCTAACAAATTATTCATCCAATTTTGTTATCCACAAAAATTCATTATCTACACATTGATATTATCTATCATATATCCCCCATCAGTGACATCACAACCTATTGGCTAATCCTGACATATCGCATAGGAAAAAGTCCAAAATTTATCAAAAACAAGTCATTAATTTTAGTCCCAGTACCAACGGAACATCCCGATCTATAGTGCTAAACTCCCAATTCAAATCCTAGTGTAATGTTCTTAAGTAAAACCATTAACCTACACTAAGTATGATCTCTCATGTTCATAATGATGACTCTATACCTATATATAAAAGGAAATACCCCTTTATCATGTCTCATAATATCCATAAGTACTCATTACACTCAATGTACTCAATGAATCTCTAGACACAGTTAGGAGTGGGTCTATTACCATGAAAGAGATGAATGATGATCACACCCTTCCAACTATTTGAAAACATCCATATCCTACCTATAAGTCATAAACATACATCCTTGGATTCCATAATCTTTCATCACATCCAAAAAAACTCTTATACATCTATCTTTATCTATCCTAACTCCATTGTACCAAAGAGATTCAGTAATTGTTTGATCCTAATTTTCCTTTGTTCTAAATATCACTTATCCCGAGCATAAGAGGTGAAACATAACCACAAATGTGCCTATAAACCATTCATGATCCCTATCCACACTATAAAAACATATGATAAATGTTTGAAGGATAACAATCAGGTTTAACCATGCCCATATACTTTTATTAATGGGACCGCCAACCTCTAATGCAGAGTGACCACAGTGGAAAAACTCTATAATGTATCCTCTATGCCCTCCCATACACCGTATTTGTTCGTATCACCAATTGATAACTAATTTCCATACATTCACTACTAGTAACAAATTATAATGTTTTTTAATTAAATTTTTAAATTAAAACATAGTTTTATAATCATAGAAAAACTAATCAAGCATGACACCTATACTAATAACTCGACTAACCATCTGTAGATAGTCTATGGAAATGGATTAATATGAATGAAAAAATTTAAAAATGGCATGTAGTCTCCTTTTAGAGGCATCCTAGAGAAAACCTACAATAAATCCTTATCATGCATGTAAAATTTCATTACATTGTACTAAAATCATCATTAAAACCCAACCTAAAAGTGAACCAAAATTAGTAGTATACAATAGGAAATTATAAAAAGGCGTAAAAAGATGATGCTACATTTTATAATCCTAAAAAGTAATTAGGAATCACACCCTCTAAAATGGGATCTAAATACAAATATAGGAGGTATGGATCGACTAAAATTGGTGTATCATACAAAGAATTTACGTATAATGTAATATTAATTAAATTTTAATAAATAGATAGTATTAAAATTAATATCAACAATGAAATGATTTGATAAAATAATTTATGATACTAATAAATTTTTTATAATCAAAATATTTTTGATTCATAAAATATTACTTTCCACGAAATAGTATTTTAATTAAATAAAATTTTAATATTTCCATATATTCATAATCATTAAATATACATATTTTTATAAATAAATTGAAAATATATTTTAAGTTTAATTTTTTTTAAAAAAATTATGATTCTTTATTAAAAATTAAATTTATATGAATTTTCAAAGTTTAAATAATATTTCTAAAAAATATATCTGTTTTTTAAATGACTATAAAATCTATTTTTAAATATTTAATATATTAAATATAATAATTTATGAATATTTTTCAGAAATATGTAATTAATAATATTTATAAAAAAACATATTTTTATATTCAATAATTTTTTAATATAAGTATATATAATTTTGAAATAAAAATTCTATATGTGTATAATAATGACAACAAGTACATTATATTCTTTTTAAAACGTTTATTGTATAAAAATATAATTGTTAAGAAATTAGTAATAGGAACGATTATTTTATTTTTCTATGAATATGATTTATGATACGATTCATTTTGGGTATATTTTTATGTTTCAATAAAAAAGTTATATAAAAAATTTAAATGATAAATGTTTGTTTAATTATATTTTTCATCTCTTATTTTTAATAGATAATCATTAGAAAATAGTATATAAATTTAATGTAATTTTATTAAAATTTTAAAATATAATTACTCTAGTTATTATAATTTTTTTCAATTTACTATTTTTCTAAAAAAATATATATTTTATTTAATGTTAAATAAATTAATATAATATTAATTGTGCACTAATATACTACAAAATAAATATAATTTAAAAATAAACATAGTATAAAATATTTTATAACTTTTAATACATCCATGACATCATAAAAATATATGGGATCCATTTGGGGTAAATGATGTGGGATAAAATCATTTGGTCAGCTACATCTATGAACGATAAGTCACTAGGTAGGTGCACTACATCTTCTAGTTCCCAAACAAAGCATGTTGGGTGTCCAATGCAACTATGCGAGTGGGCATGAGTATGTGAGGGTGCTGAGTATGAACATGTCTGTGAGCGGACCCCCAATCCATTGCCAATATTTTGATGGAAAATTATTATTTATTACACTTACCTATACATAATGAATGATAGATGTTGGATGTAGTTCTTATGATTCTCTTCACCCACATTAAAAGACTAGTCTATATTATAGCTGTTCGATCAATGTGATATTGTTATTATAATTCATTCTATTTTTTTCATTAAGAATAATTTGATCGTGTGAACACTCTATTAGATTTATATTTAACTCTCCTGACTATATTCATTCACTACTACAATCATGGCCCAGATCAATGTTGAAATATAAAAAATCAGCGTCGTCGTTGTCTCCAAAACCAGTTTGAAAGAATGGTAAAATATATAATTAGAAGATTAATGAAAATGAAAACACGGAAACAGATCATGAATGAAATAAATAATTTAATATATTAATATATGACTGCTTAAATTATTTAATTCAGACCATATATATCCTTTGAAATATATATGATTTGTTTTCTTTCATATATAGTGGAAATAATATAACTATATAAATTAATTTCAAAACTAACACTATTATGAGATGAAACAATGAATTATAAACACAAACACACACACAAGATATATCTCTCTAAATCTCTCCATATCTCTCTCACACACACAGATATATATATATATATATATATATATATATATATATATTTCTATCAAAATATCTCATTTCGAAATCTGCTAGAATTAGAATTCACTTGTTATTATCTTCTCATTCAAACATGTGATGTTACTGTATATGATGAGGATAAGAGTAAATTATATATATATATATATACTTATTTATAACAACATACATAAATGTTATATACTCTTCATATATATATATATATATATATCTTTGTAAATCACTTATATGAATTCCTTATTCAAAATTCCCTTTGGACATTTCACCCATAACAAATGCCTCTCCACTAGATCCAAACATTTATTTATATCCTCTTCTCACAATAGTAGAAGTTAATACCACTTTTAGGATCCATATATAAATTGAATTCTTTAAGGATTATGGATTGTATTATTTTCACTATAGTATTTATGTAAAGGAAATTATCAAATTTTTAGTAGTTTTTATATTCTTTTAAAATTAATTATATGGTGGGGAGATATATTACAAATCACTTATTTATGTAATATAAACGTATTATATTATTAAATCACATTTCATAACTATTATTTAATGTATAAATGTTCTTATTTTTGGAAATTTTCATTATTGATTTTAATTTATGGTATTTAAAAAAATCGTCATTTAAAGGAGAAACTATTTTATGATAATGCTTTGGTTTTTTTTCAAACCGCTTTTTATAAGGTAATATATTTATAAAATCCATTTTTTCGGCTATCAAATAAATATTATTTCTGTCAAAACCATCATTCATTTAAAAAAAATGATAAACCATTCCAATTTTGTAGAAAAAAATAATTAAGAAGGAATTGTTTTCAAATCCATTTTACTAAATGTTTATTTTATATATTTTTCATAAAAAAAATTATTTTAATTTCTTGGTGTGAAAATAATGAATATATTTATGAAATATTATTTAATATTATTCATTTCATTTGTGATCGCATGTATAACTTTATAAAATTTCACTTCATGAATTTTCATGCATGTATTCTCATGACAATGCATATGTTTAATTATATATTTGTAGGAATTTTTTTTATATAATTGTTAATTAATTAAGGATTTTATCCAATTTCAAAGGTATTTTCAGAATTAATTTACCAATAATGAGTATGGGAGAGAAAATTATTTGGATCCTTGAAAATAATATATATAGTTATGAAACGTATTTGATGTATTATAAATGAGAAATGAATTCTACAATGTTTTTTTCGTTTATAATAAAAGATGGAACATGGGTATCGATTGAGTTAATGGGTAATAGAGTAATACCATAGACTCTAGGGAAAATTTTGATAATAGTGATACTACATGTGGCCTCATGGTTTTTGTAAGGATTTACAATTACCATTTTCATCCATGAATGATATTTTCTAAAAAATATTTAATAAGTCAAATGAAATATCATTTCGTATTTTTTTATGTTGAAATTATATGTGGTTTCAAAATTATAATTAATTAAAAAAATTGAAATAACATTTATTATCATTATTTTTTTTAAACACTTTATACATATTTTAGAAAAATATTTATCAATATTATATTATTTGATATAATGTTAATTATTTTAAATATAGTTTTTATTATATTAATGTACAATATTTTTCATTGTTTTTAAAACAACATTCAATGAAATATAATTGTCATCCATCATTTTTTAATAATTCTTACTGGCTCAGTAGATTATTTAAACGTGTTTGGTTAAATTCAAGAAATTAGCAGAGGTGAATCCCAATAGAAATTTTAATTTTAAAATATATAAATTCCAATATATTTTAATGATTTTAAAAACCATCTAAATCCAATATTTTAAAAAATGCTTAGGGATATAATGTCTGTATATTTTTCAGATAATTGTTTTTTTAATAAATATAATATATTTTTTCACATGATCCAAAATATGGGTCTTAGTATGTTATAATTAGTATAAGAGGAACAATTTATAAAACATTGCTGATTATGAATTTTAAATGGAAAATAATTTAGGAGTAAGAGGTTTTCATTTGAGTTAGATTTTTATTATGTTTTGATGTTTTCGGTAATTATGTTACCCTTATAATTATAAAATTTTTATATATTCTATTATTTTAAATTATGAAATAATATCAAGGGATCAATTGATTTATGCGGAAAAATTTAACATCCAAGGAATATAAATATATTTTTATTTTAATTACAGTTTAATGAATAGATTTTTTATAATTTAAAATAATATAATGAATTATCTAATGTAATCTGTTATGAAACTAATTAATTTTCAATATAAAAAATATGGTTTTCATTATTAATATTATATTCAAAATATATACATATTATTAAGGAATATTTTAACATTTCTATATATTAATATTCTTTAAATATATTTATTTTATACAATATTTTTTTAATATTTTTTTATGTTTTAATAAAATATGAATCATTACTTAAATATACATTATTATTAAAATTTATATTTTTAATACTATTTAGGTCATATATAATTTTTTAATTTCTATACAATTTTTTTAAAAACATTTAATAAATTATAAATAATAATAAAATTTATTTTAAATAAAAAAATTTAATACTATTTTTCTAACAATTTAGTTCTGAAATTATTAATAAATTTTATTTTGATTTAAAATTTTTAATTTTCTTCCATTATGATCAAATTTAATTAATTTTATTTTTAGGTCAACAATTATATAAATTTTTTATTAATTATTTAAAGGATCAATTATTTTGGTTTTCAAAATATTTGATTATTGAATCTATATATTTTGATTAAATTTTTATTTTTCGATGATATAATATATATGTGCATTTTATATTTAAAATTCTAGTTTTGATTAACTTACCATGCTTTATTTATAATGATTAAACATTAGCAACTATCAAAAAAATAAATTTTTATTTATTTTTCCAATAATAAGATATAATTAATATATTGATAAGAATATGTTTTAAATTTTAATGTAAGAAGACATTTTATAAGTTCTTTTTCATTGAATAGAATTAGAAAAAAATATTTTCTACCATAATATGTTAAGAAATAAAAATAATTTTAAAATTAGCATATTATAAAAAAAAAATTGATATTAGAATCTATCAATGAAACCACAAACTACATATGGGACCTGTAGGGTTATACTCATTGAAGTTCATAATTTGGATAGTAATATTTTCATATGATATGTCACTGGGTATCTTTATAGAACCTGCTAGTTCATAAACAACATGTGTTGGGTTCCCAATGCAACCATGCAAGTCCGAATGACAGCATGAGTGCTTGTGTGTGAGTGTGTCTAGGAGCTGATCATCATATTCTTTGTTGAGATGACCTATAAAACACCAAATTTTAATTTTATTTACTTTTCACAAATTGAATCATCCAAAATTATAAATACTGCCATGCATGATAATGAAATATTTCAAATAAGTTACATCATGATCACTAAAATTGGTATAAATGAATTATTAAATTTTAAATATGAAATTTATCAAAAAATACAACATGAATCATGATGAAATCAAACCTAAATAAATTAATAAATATAACTAAATGTAATAATGGAATAACAACCAGTGATCTCCAATAGTACATTCTCGAATCATCAGAACTACTTATTTGGTGGGAACGATATAAGAATATATATCATTTCTCAATTTGTTTCATTGATAAGTAGAAATGATGAGTTATATATATATATATATATATATTCTATGTCAAAATATATCATATCCAAACCCTTTGGAAATCGAGTTCTATGGTAATTAACAATCGAGATCTCCCTCTATGTTGGGTAGTATTTGTAAACATCGACACTAAGTTTATCTAATATATATATACACACATAAATATACATTAATAATTTTCTAATGGTATATATATATATATATATATTTATATACAGTTTGGTAAATTTCCTATATAAAGACTTTCCTTTTCTTTCAATTGGGTAAAACCCCCATGGCCAAAACCTCTCCTTCTCCCACTCATCAATCATATTTAAATTTTTTCGACACACAAAAATAGGATATTTACACAACCAAGATAAATGTTTTACTAGATGTGTTTATGATAAGGTTGTATTTTATTTTCTTACACATATTAATATAATGGAAGTTTTAATTTTTTAGTAATAATTTAATTCTATCAGTACCCATTCAATATAATTGAATTATAATTTTAAAAATACATTTATATAAGGGAATATTATTATTTTCAAAACAACAATTTTTTGTAAAATGATATCATTTATAAATGATTTTAATTTGGGAATTTTTTTTATTATTATAATTCATTTTTTTAAAACAATTTCTAATTTAAATAAATATATATATAATTATTGAGTTCTTATTTAAATTTAAAACTAATTGGTATGGGAATAGGTCATCAAAAAATTTATTTTACGATATCAAAGAAAAGTTATGTTTGAAAAATCCCCTAATTTATGTTTTGAAAAAATATATTCCATTAAAATTTTCAACTAAAATCCAATTAAGGGGAATTGTTTTCAAACGTTTTTTATGAAGTGTTTATTTTCAGAACATTTCTTACAAATTCTCATGGATATTTATGGGATTCAAAATATACAATTGATAAAAGAAATATTATTTTATATTATTCATTTCATTAATTATTATATTTATAGAGATAAAATATATTTATAAATGAAATTCCATGCATTTATTCTCAAGAAGATTTATAATAAAAATTATTCCATTGTAAGAATAATTTTCAAAGCATTGTTTTTTAATTATTTATTCTCCTGGTTTCCTTGGTGTTTCCTTAAATGTATTTTTTCAATAGTGTATAAGAGTGAATTTTTTTTGTATTTTTCAAATTAGTATATTTAGTTTTGAATTATTTTTTGGGATTATAAATTATAATGATAAATTGAAAATAAAATTATTCACTTTAAATAAAAATTTTCCCTTCAGTATCGATTGAGTTATTAATGAATGTGGTTATTACAAAACCTCAAGGGGTTGTTGTCCTAATAGTAACTTTTTTAGTTTTTATATGGATTTCATAATTACTTTCATGTTTCATATTAATCTATAAATGTTATAATTAAACAAAGTGATGGAAAATTCCAATTTATATTTCTGTGATTATTTATTTTTAGTTTAAATTAGTTTTAAAAATGATATGTACTTTCATTTTATGGAGTCATATTTTAAAGGAATATTTTTTATAATTCAATATTTATTTATTGGGGAAAATTTTATCAAATTTTTTTTATTTGATATAATACAAAAATCTTTCAAAATTGAATTTTAGTCTTCCAAATAAAATTATTTTTCACTGGTTATAAAACCCCATAATTGTTAGATTTATGCTCAACTTAAATTTTATAATGATATTCACTAGATCAGTAGTACTTTGAATGTTTTTTTATTTTATCTAAGGATATAGCGTGATATAATCCAAATAGATGTTTAACTATTAATTTATTTTCACTCTAATATATTTTAAGGATTTTCCCAATCATTTAAAACATAGTTCATCAAATATCTTGTGATTTCTATTAGACACTATTATTTTGAGTTATTTTCAAAAAATATCATTTTTCACAGATCATAATATGTAAGACTCAAGATGTTGCAATTAGTATCATTAGAATGGTAAAAAAAATATTTGAGATTAAAAAGTTTTTATTCCCTAGAAATTAAAGAGATATATTTTTTATAATTGATATTTTATGTATATAAGTGACCCCTAAGAGTATATAGTTTTTAGGAAACCGTGATTCCGAAATTTGGATGATTGAAATTAAACAATTACTTGATTTTTTATGATGAAATTTGGAGGGATCCATTCCATTAAAGAGATGTTAATGTGACATCTAATTAATTTATTTAAATTATTTTTTTATTTATATTTATTATGTAGATTGGTTTATAATTTATAACTAACATGAAATGATTGATTATTATATTTCATCAAAATCTGTCATATCCGATTAAAAAAATTTATTTTTAAATAAAAAATAATTAAATTATAATATTTTATATTCCATGAAATATTATTTTTATTAGCTAATATTTTAATATTATAAAATATAATTATATTATTTAATTTAATGTATTTTATTAAATAAGAATAAAATATTATTTCAGATTATAATTTTTAAAAAACATGAATCTTTATTTAAATGTTTCATTTTAATAATGCTTATAGTATTAAAACAAATTTTATCTTTATATAAAATTTATAAATTATTAAAAAATTACTTTTCAAAATATTTAGAAATTTATAGAACAAAATTAATAATGATGTATCATTAAAAATTATTTAATATGATTATAAAAATATTTTTTAAGAAAATGATCTTGTAGTTAAATGTACTGGTCCTTGATACCATGGAATGGTTCACTAATCCCGATGTGTCACATGGACTCAACTATATCTCCCTAAACTATAGAGGCTACTAACTACCAATGATGGACTATCTTTATGAGTGGGGAGAATGTTCCCTCTTTTCCAAAATTTAGATGAATTGAATTTCCAAAATAGGGAGAGATCATAAACAATAAATCATAAATATCACAAGTAAAATAGTGAAACACTGATAATATAGATAACAAAAAAAATGGAATGTCCTATGAAAATTGATGATAAAATTCATAAGTCACTATGAAAGAAGAAAAAATATTAAAAGGTGGATTAAAAATATTGATAATAATTTTAATAAAGAAAAAAAATCATCCTATTAGCCTCACAGGCCTTATCACGGTTCTTGGATCCCCTTATCCGGATTAGAAAATCCACAATTTGTTGTAGGGGACAATAACTTATCAATAATAGTATTCATATAAACTTTGTTGGTCCCCAAAATTAGCCCAAATAGTGTGTGGGACTAAATCCAACATGGAACCACAAAAGGTATTTTTCAACGAATCATACAACAGATATAATTAACAGTGTGTAATAAAAAAAACTATTAATAAAGGGAGTAATAAAAATTAATCATCATATAATCTAGTTTCTCATTGTATCACCAATACATTTAGTCTATTTCTGTAAAAATTAAGTCTCTGATTTAATATTTTGGCATGTATTATCTATAACATTCTCATTTAACATGTAGTTTGTTTAATCATAATGTATCAGAACTGGGAATAATAGACATAATTTTACTTTATAACATGTTATGATGGATTCCTAAATATTACATCCTGAAAGAGTATATTAGGTGAACATTCAAAAAATTTCTTTATCATAGAAAACTCATAACACAATTCATTTCATTCATTATTCATTCATTAATATAAGTCCTTCCTTGTAATTTCGAAGCTGGAATCTAGGTATCACTCAAGGAATAAAATAAACCAACACCCTACATGAAAATCCTTTGAGTACCCCTAAAGAACCCATGTATCTCTCTAGGTGTGTTATTACATCCTTGCTATTTGAGTCTCTCATTGGTGGTCCTCTACTAGAGCCAAAGTATCACCCATTGATATATAATAACATTCCCAATGAGACTATCCAATTAATTCATATATGAATCCTTATATCATACAACATATAAATCACACCATAAGGTCCGTCATTGGTTGTTCGTTAGGGAGTGCATGTATTACTCTATCATAATATTAGTTCAACAATAAAGAATCTATCTATGGAATTCTAATGTTAATCTATTTATCACTTGAATTATTTATGAATTTTATCATTTTAAATCATTATTCCAATTCATTTGACATGTAGAGGTTTTATATGAATAATATATAATTCAAACTCACCTCAAATGTGTCCAAAATATAGACCAAAATTAAAATCCATTCATTCCAATTATGCACATTGGAATAATATTATAATCAGATTCACAATCATAAATAAACCTTTTCATAGAATTGTATTTTCTCATCATACATGGTTATTATTATAAAATTTAAATTAATTCTTAATCAAAAAATTTCCTAATAATAAAAAGGATATAAGTCATTCCACTCAATTAATCACATGGATATTTTTAATGGAACCTAAATAAAAATAATAAAAAATTTATTCATGGTATAAATAAAAAATAATTCACATAAAAAATTCAATAATTTTACCAATGAATTTTATATTGCACAATACATATCCTTCTTTCTATATAAATCACACGAGAAAAATACTAGAAAGAAATTCATGCTTAAATAAACTAATACAATGAAAAGGACATGGTCATGGTCATCCATCCCTTCCTATTAACCAATTCAATTTCATTTTATAACAAAATTCAATTTTAATATTAATACAGAATTCTGAAACCATTTTAAAAACATTTTATTATCGAATATTTTACATCCCATGACATTGGGTAAAATGGAACCCCTCAAGGGATGTCCATAGCACAACACATCATGATGAAAATTTAATTAAACAACACACCCAACGGGGAGGTTCTAATTTAATGGTATTTATCCTATAATCCAATAATAACATGCCACCATAATCACATAGTCCATTCTTAGTGATTCCTTGATTACATCTCAATTTTGGGAGATGCTCGGAAATCGGATGCATGGAATAAAGGAATATATAATAACATCAAAATTATTAAGAGGAATGAGACTACAAACCTTTCATCTAATTTCAATATCTCATCTATTATCATCTATTGATTCAGATAATATCAAGATAAATTTGATGAACATATGAAGAACCTAATAATAAGTAAAATTATATTTCACTCAAACAGTGCAATTGATATAAATGATTATAGAACGACTAAAAAGGAATCAAGTTATTACAATCCTTGATCCAATGAGATAATCTAAATGTGATTTAGATATTGTATTTATACATACTTAAATTCGAAGAATTTATCTTGTGTATATATTCAAAGGGCCATGTATGTTTTGTAGAGGTGAAAGAATGAAACCAATGTTTAAAAACATTATGGGAGAAATGATCTTTTTACCCAAAAGTATCTTGTTTTCATAGTTTAGGGACACATTCTTTCACACTATGGGCTAGCGGTGCACCATTAGCTGTAGGAGATGGGGAACCACATAGATACCTTAAACTGTTTGACTATCTATGTTTTAATAGTTTAAATACCCACTATCTAATTTTTAGACATTTGAAAATGACCATGTGTCCCAACTCACATGTTTTTTTCTAAAACAATGGGTCCTATTCATTTCCTCTACCTCTACATTTAATGGTTTTCTAAACCATTTATCCTAGCTCATCTATATTAATCTAATAGTGTATCATTCAATATTTACCAAAAAAAATAAGCTCTAGGCTCTGAACCATTCCAAAAAAACCCCATACACTTCTATGACTCATGTGGGAATTCATATTTTTCAATAAATAAACATTTAAAATAATAAAGGGTGATAAAAATGATTCATTCCTCAAAGAAAAACTATCTTCAATCAATCATCCCCCTTAATGAAATTTGTCACTTAATTTTCCTTCTAATGGTGGTGGAACATTATCTATGAAAAACTATGTCCACTCTGATCATACATTGGCCTCTCAATCCTAGCCCCCTTCCTACACTCTATTATGAATCCATAACACTCGTACTATAGAATATGACTACCCTTAGATAACCATTGTAATATACCACACAAAACCAATATGATACTTCTCAAAGGAATCATCTAACTATTACTCAACCTCCTCTATCTAAAATTAGGATACTGGTTTAAATAATTGTGTCTTAGCATAAAATCATAGAAGGCATTATGCATTACCTGATAACTCTAAGGTAACTATAACTGATAGGCTACCAGTCTGACTCTACCCAGAATTGAGAAAGTCACATTATATCACGGTGAAATCCTATCATGTCTCATGATCCAAAAGCATCTCAGCCTCAAATAATGTCATAGGAAATCAGAATCCCCAAATTCTAAATATAGGGTATATCTGTAGAAATTGAATTATGATTTCTGGTGAGACTATATAATATCCATCTACTTATGAATCATCTACCCCTACTTTATTGTCTCTATAAATGGACATCGTCCAAACATAGCTACCTATCCCACATCTTAACCGACACATGGGTGATTAACATGGACTATAAGATATATTATCTAATTGAGGCATCCTAATAGTTACCTGAAATACATTATTGTAGGAGAATTAAAATAGTTGTATATGGATCTCCCAAGATCCCTAAAAATATGAGACACATGATTGGATCAACTACTCAAGCACCTGAATCGTGCACTTTGACTATCCTTATGTTTGGGGGTGGTATTTTATGCTTGAAAGAAACAATGTACACAATACCTTTTGTATCACTTGAAATAATTGGGTAGTATCCTGAAATACCTATATGAAACAATATAATTTCAAGCCCTGTGTGTTAGTTATATCCCATATATATTGAATAATCAATCCTCTTGAACACTTAAAATTTCTTTTATTTGAAATAAATTCTAAAATAACATGATCCTGTTATCTACATCCCATACAAAATCATTACATTCGGTTTACATCTGAAAACCTATAAAAAATACATTGTGATGTCATTCGATTTACACTTGGGAATGGGTAGCGGGGGTAAATTTCCAACTAGTCACTGGAGATCCACCTTCACCAGCAGATAGGTGGAACACCTCATTAAAAACTGGCTACATCTATTTTTTTACATTTCCAACAATATAGATTATGTAAATCTCGATACATCGTGGTGATGCCTAGATTCCCATACCAAATATATGCGTGAAAATCCCATATCATCTCCTCACAAATGTCTATGGAGTTCTGCACATGACAATGAACACATATAATTTCATCCTCACCATTATTTGAACCAAGAAGAGGGTCCTTTTCTTCCAGATTCTCTTATAGGGAAAGGTCCTTGGAATCCAATAGATGCCTTATCCTTACATGACCCCTAATTGTAGAGGGTATAACTAATGATTCAATAATTTTTTTCCACTAAATTTTTGGAACCATCAAGTACATCTCATATAATTCCATTTATTACAAGTCTATTGAACATCCTATATTTGAGCCTTCTTTCCTAGTAAATCAAACATTAAATTTCATTTATATAGAATGTAGGCAAGATCAAAGTCAATTAACTAAAGGTACTCAACCCACCAATGTAGCCACAAATTCAAATCATGTAGTTTAAATATTTATTTGTGTATTTTTTTAGTTCATGTACATCACAAAATTCTATCCAAGAAAGTAAGGTCTCAAACAATGCAATTCTTGAACAAATGAAGGTGACAAAAGATTGTGCACCATGTAATTAATCTCATGTGGACTTATAGGATTAGACCTATATGACATGACTCTATCTCCCTACATAAGAACAACTCATATCCCAATACACAATGAAAAAATGTAAACCATGTAACTCATGAACATATCTGAAAAATTCCATCATCACAAATGAATTAAATCTGCCTTTCATCTTGTTAATTTACATATCATTGGAATCTGACCTTATGTACTTCCCACCATTCTTATTAAATCCCATTAGTGGTTCTTCAAAACGTCATAAGTCCTATATGAATCATTTATAGTTTCCATACATTTGTAAGATACTGTATAATAGAAACATGTTTTTTGGATTATCCAAGGAATCTATTTCTCTTACCTTCTATTGGTCTATAGATACTCCAGTCTCTAAGATGATCTAAACATGAAGTGAATCTCATACATCATGATGTGGCACATTGAGATATTATCATATAACTTATTGACACTCAATTTATACAATATTATCTTATTTTTTGGCAATGTCATTTTTATTGTGATAATACACCTATATTTATTAAATAAAAAACACAAATAATGAATCCAGATATGAATGGAACAATCAGTTCATCTGTTCCATTAAGATTACAGACATGTTCATGATACATAACATCCAAATTTAATAATTTTATATTTCATATCTACTTCTAAATGATTTGTGAGGTATGTATAATGGTTTAAAAATCACTATATGAGAATTTAATATCATATAATTCATTGAGAAGACCCAATCACCTTGTAGTTTGTCGAAGTGATCATCTATCCACAGATTAAGATATTGGTTCATAACCATTATATGGTTTTATTTCTTGTAATCCAAACATTGTATACGATACCATCCTTTTCAAAAAATTACTAGAAAACACCATAGAGATGTACTAGTTCAAATAAAACCCTTTACCTGTAAATCCATTGTCTTCCTCTTGAACTATTCGATCTAAGTCGTATTTATCCTATAATAAGGAATACATATAGGTTCAGAACTTGTAATTAGATATATAAAAGACTCTTACTCTCTGAGTCATGGTAGTCCCGAAGACTCTTCTATAATGAAATTCCTAAAATGATTAACTACTTGGGGGATATCATCCATATATTTTCACTGATCTTAAAAATATAAAGTAGAAATGTAGGTTTTCATCCTGCATATTCCATGATGACCTGGTCCAACATGGCTAACATAAACATCGCATTCACCTAAGAAAATGAAATCACCACACTCTAGAGATTTAATGGTAAGCCTTTGAAAATAACAATCAATGATAGGATGAAATTAATCCAATGGATCCATACAAATAATGAAATCAAACAAGTCATCTCAAGGACATAGATGTCCCAAACAAGTAAACACCAAAAGATCTCAAGATTAATGCATTATAATGATGCATCCCATCATTCAAATTCCGAATAGAGTGTCATGCATCAGAACAACATCAATGAACTGAAACCTAAGACCAATGGTCTCCCCAATAGGAACTGATAAAATTTTATTTTAATCTCCTATATAAAAAAGAGTATTATCAAAAGTACATGTTACTATAATAGTAGATTTTTTAATGGAAGATCTTGGATATATCTGTTGATGGGTCTATTTTACTATGTATACCTTTCCTGAACTAAAACCTGGGGATGCATCCAGAATACCCAATACATATCCATATTATAGTCTCTTAAAAATTGGTGTCGGGCTATAAAAAAATGACTACCTCCTCAGCCTAATTGGATTACGTTAATATAGATCCCATCATGATGACAAGAATATTTCAATGGTCATGATCGAGTAGTGGATGTTGACTCAATCTTTTTGGATTTTCGAGGAAACTTTCTTCACAAGAATTTTATATTTCCCATCTTTTCAAAAGATTATCACCTGTCCAGGTCCCTCAAAAACATTCTTTCATGATATCCACAACCCTCATCACTCATAGAGGCACACCTGGTTACCAGAGTGTGTGATTTGGTTACTGATATCACCATGTGGATACTCCAGATGATGTTTCCCAATACTGACCAATATACTACCAGACATAGAAATCAAACCTCCTTGTCTATCAACTCAAAAATCTCTCAAGTTATTCTATGTGAAATGTTCTGTAGTTACTATTACATAAATTATAATCATCCAAAAAACATTCACCTAATATCATATGGCTTACCTAAGACCATTCTCCAATAACCATAGCATTTATGGACATTTTCTCTCAAAGTATTTAATTTTCATTGATGACATTCATTACATAACATAAAACATTCATTTCACATGGAAAAAAATTTTCTTGTGCTACATGCTTCCCCCACATGGCATCCATTACATGAAACACCAACTTAGTACGAAATATCATTTTATTGTTATAATTATTTAAATGACATTGTTACAACCTAGATATTAAAAATATTAATTTTTAATTAAATATCTAAATTTCAAATATTTTTATTAATGAATTTAATAATAGAATATATTGATGATGATAAATATAATTTTGTTTATTATAATTATATTATTAGAAAAAATATTTTCTCAAATAAGCTGCTTTTCATGCCTTTATGTAAAAACAATAGAATTAATTTTAGGCACTTATAAATTTTTTAATTTTATAAAATAAAATTCATTTTTTAATTTATAATTTTTATATTATGTTATGGTGAATTTTTGGGATACATCAGAAAAAAAATCATTTTTTGACAAATAATGATTAATACTGAATATTGATTCCAAACTGATTTTTCATATAATTTAGTTATAAGGCTATTTTCGAATTTAAATTAGTTTAAAAGATTTATGAGATAAGATTTTTATAACTTAATAATATTTACATCATTATAATCAATTTTGATTCGATATTGGGTATAAAAAAAAAGAAATATTTCGGATGTTTTTAATTTAAAAACTCATAGTATAATCTCATTAGTGACATTAAATTTAAATTAATTTCTGGAAATTATCTTATTATAATTCTTAAAAATATATTACATATTTGGTATCAATATAATTTTTTCCCTAATAATGAAAATTTTAGTTTTTTTATGAAAACTATTAGTGAATGTAATTAAAATTAACTACAATAATTAATGTAATATTATGCCTCACAAGAGAATAAACATCAAACATTAGGGACCTAATGACCTATCCACAAATAAATAAATAATTTTCTGGACATTATTGATCCATGAACCTTCCATTACAGAGTTTGGTGTGTTTTGGATAAATTCTATTAGGTAAAGACATGGGTATACTTAACTTGTTTTAAAAAATTCCATGTTTTTTTCCCTAACCTATAATTGGCTTAAAACACTACCTCTTCATCAAATCTGTCAAAAACATAGGTTTTTGAATGAACAGCCCAATTCACTTAACAAAATCCCCCCCTTTCTTCTTAAATCCTTCTCTTTTTAATAAATTTTCCAAGGAATCCCTTTAGAGTAATCCGAAAGGACTTGCATGATTAAGAGGAAACACTATCCCACAAAATCCTTTCTTTTATTTTCTCTATCCACTACCACAAATCCTCCTATTACAATATTGAACAAATATACCAGTCTCCTAAATATAATAGAGTGTTTTTAGGAAAAGGGTTTGACCTACACTTACAGACACCTTCATCTAATGTATAAGCAACATATTGTTTATGTATAGGACAAAATACCAGCTCACAAAACAATTAAAATTATTTTTTCATTACTTGATCCCATAGATGGAGTTATGGAAAATATATATTTAAAAATAAAATAGTATATATTAATAATTTATTTATTATTCTATAATTATTTTAGATCACATATATTTATACTTTCGGTTATATGTTAATATAATAATTTCATTTGATGATGTGTGTACTACCACCCTCACAAACTGATGTGAAATAAAATTTTAAATATAAAATTATAATTCTAAATTTATTTAATTATAAAAATAAATATAAATATATGTCAATTTATTTCATTCATTAAATATGACAATAAAAAAGTGATGAACATTCATGAGTACGTAAGTTTTACCGTGACTATGAATGATGTATTCCATTTCATAATTATATATTTTATAGATTATTATTATAAAAATATACTAAATATACATGAAGTTTTTATGATGGTGTAATTTCGTAAAATCATTATAAATTTATAAATACAAAATATTAAACAAAATGAAACACGTGCCTCGAACAATGAAAATATTACTCGAAGGGAAATATAAACGAAGTATTGTTAGAATGTTTATAACATGAGGTCATATTGAAACATATATTTTACAATATATAATAATATTATTATATAAATGATTTATAATAATCATAATTTTATTATATCTAAATCTTGTATAATTATGAAGTGATTCACGACACAGGGTAAGAGAATATCACCTCATTTTTTATTTCAATGAGGTAAATTCCTCATTATGTGCTCACATTTTTGGTGTGGTGTACATAATAAACAAGAATGTATTATATTAATATTATAATACAATCTATTTTTATTTCAATACAAAATTTATGATCATTATTTATGGAGATTATGTTTTTATAGTAACCAAATTATTAAGGTCTTTTTCTCCAAATTTAACTTATTTGAGACACATGTCATGTTATACACCTATATTTGTATATGAAGTTTTTATAATTTCATTGATTTGATATATTATTACAATCATTACATTCATGATATTTAAATATCAATTTAATTTATCTTTCATACCTAGAGATTACGAATACAAGTTACAAAGAAGAATGAGTTTATTGAAACAATCGCATCATTTATTTGGATTGCATATTATTACGCTTACATTAATAATATATTATAATGCACATCTCTAGAAAAGTAATTATTTTCCATAAAATATTATTATTCAAGATAAAAACATGTATTAGTACCATTTTCACACTTTTTTACTTATGACAATTAAGAAACATGTTTTATGAAAAATGGTATTATATTTCTCTCTTCCATCAGAAACAAGTTTTATATCATAAACAATGTTTTCAAAAATATTTTATAAAATTCCTTTAAGTGATCCTTGAAGATAATTTTTAATTAAATATTAATTTAGAAAATATTTTTCTCTTTTAAAATTTTTCATTTATAATTTTCAATAATATTTTTAATGAATATTGTTTTACGATATGTTATATGTTATATTCAATTAATATGGTGTTTGTTTTGATGAAATTATGTCTACCAAACCTGTTTCTCTTTCATGGTATATATTCATTGGAAACCCACTTCATTTAATGGGATATTCGTTTGATAAAATTATTATAAAAACTAAATATTTTTCTATAGATTATGATATGATTAAATATTTATGACGCCCATTTTGTTTCAAGGATTATGATATGTTTTTTATGATTTGGTGGGAAATGTATGTGTGCTTTTATTTTTAGATGTGTGGTACCTATATATAAATTAAATTTATTGGTTAAATATTTATATATCAGGATATAGAATACTATGTTCTTGATAGTTAACATTAACAAATTATATGGTCATGTGAGTGAACAATTATACCAATATCTCATGAGAAATGAAGTCATTTTACTCAAATGGAAAGTGGTGTGAACCTTGACTACCAAGATAGAATGGAGAGTGAACCAATAATACATATATTCCCTTGGTAGTAATTCCATGACTACTATGTAAATTATATTATATGCTTTTGGGTTTTCCAAATTTCAATGTTTTAATAATATATTACTCTTTAGTAGATTATTGACATTATATTCTTATGATTAATGTCTGATGAACTAATATACTTAATGCTGTGATTCATGTATTTGATCCTTTATTGGTAAGGTATGATCTTGTATTTTCATGATCATGTTCTCATACCCTTATTAGCATGATTATTATTACATACCCCCTTTTTTACAATTCTAATCCTTTGAGCTCACCCAATTTTATATTTACATCAACATGTTATGAAGATATGTTTTCTTTTTGATGTGTCTAAGAATGGGGATAATGAAGATGATCATATTTACAAATAATTTTTCTGTATTATTATATAGTTTTTATGATTCCATGTTTCAAATTGTACTAGACTAGTATGATCATTGGGAATCTATTTTCATTTTGTTTTCTGTATTCCCAAAATGTAATTTCATTATAATGTATGGAAATAGTGTAGAATTTTTTTTAGTATCATAGATATTATGTAGCTATGTTTTATGTTCATGTATGAGAAAAATAGTGGGATAAAAAAGGACATGATTAACAGTAATGATAAGGATAAAGATATTTATAGGATTATGTCCTGAAATATTTGTAATGGGAAGAGTTAGTGGTTGCCTTTTTATACATCTCTGTATGGATACAAAAAGTGGATATGGCTCTCACACAGATGTACCTAGATATAAAATCATTGATTGGATTTCTTGGGCAAGACATGGGTTATTCAGGTATACAATAGTTGTCCATTCTACATACCATAATTGAAAATCCTAGAGGATATTCTTTGGGAATTTAAAAAATCATCATGAAATTCCATGAAGGATTAAAATAAATGTTGGTTATGAATAACATATGATAAACTGAATGTGTCATATATTATGTATGGTTTTATAATTTAATCATAATATAAGTGAATTTTAATGATAATAGGTTTACCCAATATGATAATTGTTTCTTACTCAATGATATATGTTTTATTATACGATTGGAACTCATAAGAAACATGATATAAGGGTGATTGCGATGGACAATTAAACGATTCTCCTCTAAAAATGAACTCTATCGGAGATGGAATAATAAATATATTTTCTAGGATAAAAAAAACATTTAATGTTATTGATCGTGGTTTAAATCTAAATTAGATAAGGTGGGAAATAATTATGTTGATTCATTCATGTAGAAACACCATAATTTTTGAAATGGAACTTTTAAGCCCATTGTCGATGAAAAATGGATCAATACCACTGAAAATATAATTTACATCCTTTAAAGATCAAAAAATTAGAATGTTATTCTAGATATTTATCATTTTATTGGTGAATGTGACTAGTTGTCATCTCTAATTAATAATATTAGGAAGTAAAATGAAATTTAATCCATGGGTCAGGATGAGTTGAAGAACATATTTTTCTATAATTACAATCCTCATACATTTCCACCATAATGGAAAAGAACGTACTTCATTTGAATAAAATGTATGACGAATCTATCATTACCCATGAGGATAATTTCACTAGACAAGTAGGGAATTATTCTTGATTTATCATCCAACAGTAAAGTAAAGATGATTGGTTTATCAGTGGAATAAAACAATGTCTCATAAGGGCGTTGATAATAATACACATTAGTAGATATGAAGTTATTGCACGTTGTGAAATAAAATATGATATGGGGGTTAGAGACCCATATAAATCTCATGGGTTTTACATTAAATGAAATATGGAAATTAAATAAAAATAAAAAAACCATGAATTTAAAAAAACCTACATTCCTTAATGTTCTAAATGTGTGAAGAACCATGGAGGAAATTGAAATAGTGGGTATAACAAATGTTTTATGTGTGGAAGGGAGGGAAATCAAGAATTTTATTTCCAATTTGAAGGGAAGATGTTAGAAACAATTTTTAATGTAGGGAAATATGTGAAAAATGAACCTCTCACAATTTAGTGTTGTATGTTTATAGAGAATGGGTATTATGATAATTGCTGCCCAAACCCAAGGGATGGTGATGGTGAAAAATGCTTGAATCCTCATAATCCAATGGGCAAGGTAAAATAATATAAAATCACTATTTTTGTGGAGGGTGGTGATAATGAATTTTTGAATTGTATACATACCATCCATCATAGAACTGCTGATGTCTTATTTGATTCGAGATCTATCCACTCGTTCATTTCTAAAGAATTTTTTGCAGGTGTAATGATTACACCAATATTATTAGATGTGGAATTAATTGTTGAAATCAATATTTTATGATAATTTCCGCACAATTATATAAATACTCTCTCGTTGGATTTTGTGGGAATGATATTTTTTAAAATCTTCTCATTCTTTCTTTGGTTTAATTTGATGTCATTATTGGCAGGGATCAGATTTCACTACCTAGAGAATGGATATTTTTTCATGTAAGGGATGTAAAATTTGATATTTTAAAACCTCCTATGATCAATTATCATTGTTATTATAATCATTATCTTAAAATGGATATTACATCGAATGTATGGTTATGAATTCCCACTCAAAAGAGTTTTTTATAACAAATTGTTTGGGAGAAAAGAGAGATCAATAATATACATGTTGTTCTGGAATTTTTGGATGTTTTGGATAAAAAGTATCATATCCTTCATGAAAATGATTTATTGATTTATCAATAGAATTATACCTGGTTCCATATAAATTTAAAAGTCTCTATATAGAATGACCATGATTGAGTTTCATTAATCAAAGAAGAAACTCCATGAAAACCATGATAATGGATTCATTTGGCCAAGTTTGTCACCATGGGTCGAACCTATTCTATTTATGAAAAAAAATATGGATCAATGAAATTCTACAATGATTATTGTATAGTTGAACAATATAACTACCAAGAAGAAGATTCCACTTCCCTGTATTCATGAATTTTTTACCAAATACGTGACGATCAATATTTTTCAATGATTGCTCATTGTTTTGGATATCAACAATTTAGGGACATGAAGGACAATATACCCATTATGGAATTAATTACAGTGTATGGACACTGTGAATATTGATTCCTTTTGGTTTTAATAATTCCCCAATAATCATAAAGGATATTATAAATAATGTCTTTAGAGATCACCTCAACCTGTTTTTCGTTATCATTTTAGATGATATTATTATCAATTTAATGATGTTGTAAGAGAATGAATATCACATGATAATTTTACTAAGACCCTAGGGAATGAAAATGTATTTGAAAATTTTAAAAAATGTGAATTTTCATTGAAAGAGTTACATTTTCAGGTCAAATAATTTGAAAAGATAGTTTTGTAATTGATTCATCATAGATAGAGTCTATTGTTTGTGGGCCTAGACCATTTATTGTGTGTAGGATTAATTGATTTCATTTTATAAATTGATATTATCAATGGTTTGTGGTGAATGTCTAATTTCTATCTAATTGTCTTTCCATGTGAACTCTGTAGGGTTCCATGTTCCTCTAGAAATATTAATGTGTGTAAAATTTCAAGGATATGAATAGATAGATGGTCATCACATATATAATAAAATGAACTTATAGTGGATAAGGGTTTGTAATCCATTGTGTTTCATCCAAAAAGGGGTAGGGACGTTTTATTTTACATAATAACATGGTCATTGCATATTCCATGAGACAATTTATGATTCATGAGAAAAATTACCTAGCACAATATTTGGAGCTTGGAGAGGTAATTATTGAATTACAGAGATAAAGGAATTATCTTATGTAGAATATTGTAATATATATACACATCATAAAATTTTTAAATATATATTCAGACATAAGGAGTTAAACATGTTCTAGATAAATTGGTTGTATATTATAACAGACTGTGATTACTAAATACATCACCACCGAGGGAAAGTGAACAAGGTGGTCGATCCATTGAGTAGAATGGATGGTTCTACCTTATCCATGATGAGGATCAAAATAGATTCTTCATGTATAGATTTTAAATAAAAAGATATATAAATAATAAAAGAGGGGGGAAATATTATGTTTTTCCATTTAATTTTCAACCCCCTATTCAGTTTACTATTATGGATCCATAGAAGGAATATTTAGAGATGAAAATGAATGATTGAATTTTTTTTTGAGTTTAACCTTGATCATAGTGAAATGATATGGTATATGAACCATGTATGTGTTAGTACGATAATATAATTGATAAAGGGTCTATTATATGAACTTCATAGTTATTCTTTCTATATTCCTCTTGGATATACAATGATATATTGTTCTTTTAAATAATAATTATTGTGGTATGGTATGAATAGAGATATCAAAGTGTTTTTATATTAGTACATGGTATGCCAGTTAGTTAATAATGAAAAAAATAGACTAAAGGGATGTGGCATCCATTACCCATACTGTAATGGAAAATGGAGAACATCGCTATGGATTATGTCATTCGACAAGCCAAAACCTCTAATGGGTTTATTTCTATATGGGTGATATTTTATCTCCATATAAAGTTTTCATCCTTCATTTGTATCAAAAAATAATTCACTCTAGATAATGTTTTGAAAATATATATTAATAAAGTGGAATTGTATCTATGAGTTCCACATTAAGTAATATCTAATAAGTATATGAGGATTAATTATAAGATCTAGTGAAGTCATCTTGAAGAAAATGATATTGGATTTCCTTTTAGTACTAAATATAATCCATTGATATATGTCCAGTCTAAATGAATTATTCAAACCCTATAAGATATATTGAGATCTTTTTCTCATGATTTTAAAGGTGGTTACGATCAAAAACATTCTCAAGAAGGGTTTTCTTACAAGATTTCACACAATCTTTTAGATGGCACCTTAGGAAACCCTCAATGTTAATAAATGTATAGATATAACATTCTATGATGATGTTGGATAAATAAATCATTTATGACCTAATATTTCTATAAAATGGAAGAGAATATTAGAGAAATTCAATATCATTTCATGGTAGCTGAAATCCAGTTGAAATGTTATGTTAATTACTTTTTCTTAATCTAAAATTTTATGTTATTTAAATGGTGTTTCTACTAATCACACCCCAAAAAGATCATATGATAATTAGGAAGAAATTTACTCAAAGACGCTGGTATATCAGTCCCTTTGAGATTATTGATCATGTTGGATGGTATCCAATCACTTGGAACTACCTTAAAAATATCTCAAGTCCATCATGTGTTCCATGTATATCTCATGAGTATTAATATACCAAAACATTCACATGTATTGTACTCTAATGTTATATCAATAGAGTATGATCATTCTAATGAGGAACAACCTATTGAAATTCTAGATCGTACAGAGAAAGATATATGAAACAAAAGCACTCAACTTGTTTATCTTTTGTGTGGAAATCTCCAATTAGAGAATCGACATGAGAACTTTAGAATATGATGAATCAGATGTATCCTCATTTTTAGAAATAGAATAAATAATATCAATGTAGAACATAATTTAAGGGTTGTTTAATATAACACCTAGTGTTTTTATATACCGTTTTTATCAAATGTTTTAATTTTATTTTATTTCTAATTTTGATTTTCTTGACACTGACATGTATTTTCCTATAAACAACACCTACCTGGTGTACATTACATGCAACACTAGGTTTCTACGAGAAATAACTTAAATGAATTAATTATTTAAATAAGATAGTTGTAAAATAGATATTAAAATTATAAATTTGAATATTAAAAAGAAAATATAAAATATTTTTATAATAATTTTATATAAATATAAATTTCTGATAATTAAAAATATAATTTTTGTTAATGTCATCCAATGTTTTAAAATACTTTTTTTCAGATAAACGCTATTTCACATTCATATATGAAAAACAATAAAATTAATTTCAGACACATTTGGAAATGTAATTTGTTAAAATAAACTTTAATTTTTTTTTCTAAATAATCTACTGTTGATTTTTTTGGATATTTTTGTGAAACATAATTTTTGGATGAATAGTGAAAAAACTTTAATTTTAATTTAGAAGTCCCTTTACATATAATTTTATTTTGGGCATAGAATAATTTTTAAATTTTATTTTATGCTTAACTAGATTATATTTTTATAAAGTAATCAAATTTAGGTAATCTGAATAAATTTCACATTGGATGTTATTATAAAATCTTAACAACAATTTGAATGTTTTTACATTAAAAAATCTGTTGTATAATCCTTTTTGTGGGATTAAATTTAAATAAATTTCCACAACATATGTGATTATAATTTTGAAAAATGGATTACATATATTAATGAAACATAGATTATAATTAATAATAATACTACTTAGTTATTGTCATGATATATTAGAGAAAGTAATTAAAATTAAAATTAATGATTACGGTAAAATAAAACCAAACTTGGGAATAAAAATTATTTTTAATGTTCCAATTGACCTATATAATTTTCCAAAATAACATTTTTTTCCCATTATTAACATATTATTTGGCATTGTTAATATTTTTAGTATTTGGATGTATTTTTTGGGTAAAAATTCGGTAAACCTAACTTAGTTTTAAAAAATTCCAAGGGAGTCATTTCCCTGACCAATAAAATTCCACCACATCACCATTTTGTTCACATATCTCATGAAAATATAGGTCATTAAAACTATACTCAATTTACATATAAAATTTCATAACATATTACCTGAAGACTAGCTTTGTGAATAAATTATTCAAATGAATCTCTATCGACAAAACCATTATGAGTTACCCAATTAAGGGAAAACACAATCCCTCAAACATTGTCATTTTATTTTAATTACCCAGACCATCATCACATAATATTCTGTTATTAAATTAAAAAAACATTATCATAAATATAGTATTAATTTTTTATGATAAGGGCTCTACCTTCAAATACACACAACTTCATCTAAATGGTGATGAACATACTATATATTTGTATGGGGAACTACAACCTAACAATATTATGATTATTAGTTTTTAATTTAGTACCTCTTATAGTAGGAATTATTAAAGAATAATTTTTTTATATAAAATATATGTGATATTTATAAAATTTATAATCATAAAAAAATTTATCATCTGTATACATACTATTTTTTTCAATACAAATAATTTATTTGAGGAAGTGTGGACTACTTCCCCTTCAAAGCGTTGTGATTCATTCACGCACTACATGGAAAGGATTACAGATGAGTTTAGTGAATTTTTATGTTATATATAACATTATAATTCATCTTTGTGGATATTATTTACATATATATTCTTATATGTCATTTTTTTCTTTCATTCAAAAAGTCAATAAAAACGGAAATAGTCTTCTTGTGTACATATGAAATACGGTCTCTAGGAACAATCTATTACCTTTAAATCACATATATTATATATATTTTTATAAAACAATTATGATGAATATGTATTATTTGTTTATCATGGATAAATTTATTTAAATATTGATATATATATTGACTAAAGATATAACAAATTAAGACACATGTAAATAATAAAGCGAATATTACCGGAAGTGAAACAATAACATATGATTATCAAAAAGTATGAAATATATTGAAATAATCAAAACATATATGGTGTTATATAAAAGAATATTATTCTGTAGAAAATTTATATTTTAATTAAATTTATTATATAAGAAACATGTATTAGTATGGAGAAAATAAAAACCAACGTAAGGGTTATTCATTTCACATTGTATTTTCATGAGCTAAAGTTCTTATTCACTACTTGAGTAATTTATATGGTGTATATACATCCATTGAATGTATATTATGATTAATATTCATAAATTTATGGGTATTTAAATATCCAAATATTTATCTTTATTTCATAGTGTTTATGTTTTAAAAGTTACTAAATCGGTAATGTCATTTTATCTCAATTTTCCTTCTTTGACACACATTCCATAGTATGCCCTTAAATTTTTATAGGATGTTTATATAATGTATTTGAAATGATATATCAATAATATAGTTCCATTAATGATAATTTAAGATTTACTTATTTTCAATTTATTAAATGGAGAGTATGATTCCATGTCATCATATGGTATGATTTTATAGAAATAGCCTCATCTTTTAACATGATTTTTTATGAGTTAACTTCCATTGATTAAATTTTATGATAAATATATACATAATTTATGTGTTTATATATAATATTTTTATTGAATATTTTTTTATTAATTATATATTTTAATATGTGGTACGTAACACCATTAAGGTATTGTTTTGTGGAAAACTCTGACCGTACATATCTCTTCAACAGGAAATATATTTTATTTCCAAATCCACGTCTCAAAAATAGTTTTCTAAAATTTTTTCTGATTATTGATGAAAAATATTCACTAGTTATTTTTATGTAATTTTTTTTATAGTTTTCATATATTCCTTAATAATGATTATAAATTTTTTAAAATGAGAAGGCTTTGCAAATATATATTATCTCTTAATAAGTGTTTTTAAATTAAAATATATATATCCTCCAGAAGAAATGATTTTATAATAACTGTCATAATTATTTACCATATAATATTACATATATGTGTGTTAATCCTTCATACATGGGAAATTCCATTCATATTCTTTCCATGAATGGTGTATGTGTTAATAGAATGATGATTATGAATCGCATTTCCCTCTAATGGGATATATGATTTTAAAACATTCTACTTTTCATATGTCATTATTTTGATGAAATTATTGATAGACATATATCGTTTTACACATGTTATAATATGATTTCATTTTTATGATACTGATTTTATTTCAATGGTTATGATATTAGTGTTTATGATTTTTTGGCACATCTATGTATAATTTTATTTTTAGAAGGGTGAGACATAAATTTCCCTCCAATTATTCAGTTAAAAATTTATATCTCATGAGATTGAATATGATGCCATTTAGAGTGGACATTGATTACTAAGATGGCCATGGGAGTGAACCATGACTACCAATCTAGTATTAGGATTGAAATCATGATACTAATATGAATATGAGAGTGGACCATGACTACCATGATTGTATGCAGAGTGTAATCATGCTACTAAGATGGAATTAGAAGTAATTCCATCACTACTATAGAAATCATAAAATATTATTATGGGTTTTCCACAATTCCATATTTTATTCCAATATAAAAAATCAATGTATATTTTTATTTCCTTATGATTCATGTCCAATTAAATACGTATATATATATTCCATGCTTTATGTATATGTTATTTGATATGTAGGGTATGATCTTCTATTTTTGTGATCACGTTCTCAGACCATTATGCTCATGAATATGCTAATATATCTCCATTTCTTACCCTTAATGAATATTTGATCTAACCCTTTCTTATATTTCCTTCCTCAAGATGTGAATATATGAATTTTTTTGATGTGTCTATCAACGGTGATAGTAAATAATAAAATAATGTGAGATATTATAGCTCATTTATGCACCCGTGTTTATGATTCCATGATTTGTAAATGAACTATACCAGTATAGTCTTTGGGAATCTATTTATATAAGTTTTTTGTGTTATATTAATGATATATAATGATAATGTATGAAAGTTTAGGGTCACAATGGAATAGGAGAGAATAACTAGAGCATAGAAAAATGGGGCAAGTAATCCATAACTGATAGAACGCCCTACTCTAGATGAATGAAACACTAGTATTTATTAGCCCTCAAAATCGTTGGATATAAATAATCATATAAGTAGATATAAATATACCTCCAAGAAATATCTTTATTAAAATCACTTTTATTGACAACATCCCGCCGTCTCATGGTTGAATCACGAAACATATACTTGCTATATTGACCCTCACTTTCGGTGGAGTATATTGGAGATATGTGATTCACAAGGATTGTAGACATGAGTCCATAGACTGAGGTCCTCCATCCCCTAAACATATATGTTGATGATGCAACTAAAGCTCCCACATCAACTATCATATATTAGAGGAATTCCAATGTTCTCTCTAAACAGTATTCATAAAGCGCAAGAACCCTTCATGATACTATTCCTCATTAAATGTATGGTAAAATTAATGTTTCCATTGATGGAACTGTTGGAAGATCCTCTAGTTAACAATGGTCCACTAAATCTGGATTGAGATTGAATCCACTCTCATGGCATAAGAATAGAGGACGTTATGGTGGAATACCTTTACAAAGGCCAATCACATGCATATGTTCAGGATTTATTTGGGATTAAAATCTCTAAATTGAGGAAACAGTTGGAGGATAGGTATAAGATTTCATTTATAAGAACTCATCCCTCTTCCTACTCCATGATCCAAGTATCATTGTTTAAAAGATCAATTATATATATATATATGTGAATCTACTGATAGCCCACTACTAATGTTAGGTATGATCATTTTGTTTTCTATATTCCATTTTATGTTTCATTTCATTCTATATACATTTTACATTTCATTTTCAACTATTTTTATATATTCATTACAATTGTAATTCCTTCCCAATTAACATTTATCACAATTCATTTCGATTGTTGATCCTTCAGTCCACCATAGTCTTATCCCAGAGGGGTCATAATATTCAAGCACCCGAGTATGGAATCCAACTAATTCATACCGTATAACATTTCAAAAATACATATCACAATAGCTGGTATACATATTACAAAACATATCACAACAATAAGGGTCATGTAATGAATTCCAAATAGTATAAAATAATGCATTCAATGAGAAATCCAAAAAATTCATATATGATGCATGATATGTGAATCCCTCATCATACTAGTTTATAATGAATCTGAACAGAAATTCATATCAATAATATCCTCACAACTCAATTTTTTCACCCAACGGTCGAATCATAACATTTGTAATAGCCTAAATCTAAAAAAATCAATTTAATTTGAGGGAAAATGGATTTTCCTGTTACATAGGACATATAGACATTTGAACAACTCAATGGAAAATATGTATTGCTTCGTATCCCTTTATATTGAATCAAAATACAAAATAAAAATTGAAAATAAGAATACAATACCAAATTGTAACGTCTCATTCCCATATTCCCCAAAAATATTCCCGAGAACAAATGTGTCAATTGGCCTCCTCTACAACACTCTGAATTCTATAGGCATTCGAAATGAAGTGAGGGCCTAAGTGTGTTAGTTGGGAGACTATTCCCTCGTAATTATAGTATAACAAAATTGAATTTGAGTAGAATATTATTAGAGTTAGTAGTAAATCATTCAGATAATATGGTAAATAACAGATGTTAGATAATATAAACAATCTAGAAGACATATCATATTCAATGTGATGATACATGTCATATCTTTATATTAAAGTAGTAAAAACATGTAAAAAATTAAGTTATAAAAAAATACCAGAAAATAAAAAATGATCATATATTATCATATTAGAATCTGTAGCCTTATCATTGTCACATTAACCATGTATCCTATGTAGAAAATGAAGTAACTGTAGTAGGTCGCTATCCCCTATCATCAACTATAATAATATAGTCTGTTTGAGACCCAAAAAGTGTCCCAATCAAGGTGTGGGACTAAATCCTAGTATTAAATAACCAAATGTAAATTCACATTAGTCAATTAATATATATAACATGTTATGTAAAATAATTAAATTATTATGCATGGAAGTACACAGAAGTAAACATCCTATAATAAAGGGTCACATTTTATAACCAATTCATTTAATCAGTTTCATTAAAATGATATTTCTATGATTTAACTATCATGTAGGTTTAATTTGTAACATTCTCATTTAAATGGTCGATTATTCAATCACGTTGTCTTAGAAACTATTATAAAGTCTCGTTTTAATTTTAAAAAAATGATCCCATGTTTTCCAAAACAGGACATCCTGAATGTTTAATTCAATATAGAATCTAAAATTCTTCTTTGGCATTATAATACGTGTTATTAAATTCATTTAAATCATTATTATATCATTAACCTAAGACTATAATTGTAATTCATATGTTGGAATACATATATCACTCTGGCATGTAATATAATCCAACACCCTAAAATCCCATCCACAAAAAACCTCTCATGAACTCATGTATCATTATAGTTGTGGTATAATATACAAACCATTTTATTACATACATACTGGTACACTATAGGATCCCACGTATCACCCATGTCTATATAATCAAATATTGATTCAATCAAAGTAATTATCATATTAATTCATTAATTAGTCAGCCTATAAATCAATCCATAGATTCTATATATCGAATTCCTCTAGGTAATTCAAGTATCATTAAGGAATAATCATTCTTTAGAACAAACGAGGACGTCCAAGAAATTGAAATTTGTATCTTTGTATCACTAGAGGCACATAATTATATAATCAATTCATAAAATTAATAAGATTCATTATTAAAATTATTGTTCAATACCAATAACATTTAATTCAAACTTGACATAAGGGTGTGATAAGTAATTCCTAACTTAGATGTCTTTCCTTCCAATTACACAAATGGGATAATGTTTATAATAATATCCTCAATATTAAATAAATTTTTTTCTATTATTGTATTTATTCATCTCATATGTGATTAAAAATACATGGTTATTTCATTCTCAATGAGAAATTTCCATAATGAGTTCTATGTATAGATTTATTTTTTCTAAAGTAGTAACATAAAAATTTTCAATATAAAAAACATCACATTCGCAACAATCTATTTCATGAAATGAACATCACTTAACTCACATGGTAAAATCAATAATGATTTAAATTCATGCTAGATTAATCATTACATATCATGTTTCCATGTATATCACATTGGAAGAACACTTAAAAACATGTTAAGCACAATCAAGCCATTTCCTAGACAAGTCCATGTTCTTGACCATCCATCCATTTCTATTAACCAATTCAATTTCAATAGTAATAACATATTGATTAACATATTAATTCAAAATTATTGAATCATTATTATCGCATTTGTCAAATATATTTTAAACATTCTAGGACATGGGGTAAAATGGAACACCTTAGGGGGACAAATCAGAAGCCATCAAAATGGCCATTTAATTAAACTATAAATGAAAATGGGTGGTTCAGGATAAATGTTTTCTAACCTATAATCAATCATTAAAAGCCTACTTTTTCATATAGGCCATTCCTAGAGATTTGAGGATTCATCTTCAATTTAATGTGACACATAGAAGGTGGTTGCATGACACTATGACTTATATAATTAGCTAGAATTTATTTTAATGGAACAAGACCACCTACCATATGTTCGTAATCAATATTTTGTCTAGTATAATAACATTATTCAGCTCAGATCGGGTGAAAATTGATGAACAGATGAAGAACCTAGTAATTTGTAAAAATAAATTTCAACGAAATAGCGAAAGTAATATCTTGAAGAATGAAGAATGGTTAAATACGTACCAGGTTTTTACAATTACAAATCCAATGATACTAACCACAATTGAAATAGAGATCAGGTGTAGAAGCTAACCCAATTACATGAATATGCTAGAAGGTGATATTAAAATGGAAATGGATTTTATACATAAAAATAATTATGGTTAGGTTTAAAATATATTTAATAGAGAAATGTTCTTTTTGCCAAAATATATTTGTTTTTCACAGTTTTGGTGCACGGTTAGTCCAATAATAAACAAACCATGCATGGTTAGATATAAGATAATGGGTTCCACATGGAATCCTCAAAAAGTATGTATAAAAAAATAGAAACTATTAAAAAATACATTGTCCAATTGGAAGACCTAGTAACATGGACATGTGGCCCAACTCACAATATTTTTTTCTGAAACCATGCATCCAATTAGGACTTGATACTTATTCCTCACAAGCCTTGTTTATCCATGATTCCTACCCTATATGATTTACTATTAATGTGCGTCAGTCCATTTTCACTCCAAATCACAGGTTATAGGATCTAAACTAGACCTGGACAACCCCAAAACCTCCATGAATCCCAATGGAATTCACATTATTCTGTATAAAAACATGTAAACTGAGAAATGATGAAAAATTTTATGTACCTCCCATAAGAACTAACATCAATCAAGATGTAACATAATTTAATTTGAGTTTTAAATAAAATTGTTAAATAAGTATACGTTTTATTATATATAGTTAATATTTTTTTCTAAAAATATAATTTTTTTTAATAAAATAAATGTTCTTATTAATTATTAAGAATAAATTTTATTTTCTTTTTCAAAACATATAATTTTTAATACAATATATTTAGAGAATATTTTAAATTTTCAAATAAATAATAGTAATATGTGTTTTATATGTAAACTAATATTTTTATTATATTTCCGTCCCCTTTTTATAATATTTAACCATTATCATACATGGTATTATATAATTGTTATTTTATTTGAAAAACATATAAAATAATTCTAGTTATTAAAATTATTCTTAAAAAATTATTTTAATAGAAAAATTATAATTAATTTAATATTAAAGATTCTATGAAAATATTATTAATTTACTAACATACAATATATGTAAAATAATTATAAAAAAGACCTTATAAAAAAAATATTCCAAATATAAAGTGAATAATGCAACACTCATTCATATGTAGGAACGTTATGATTAACCACATGGGACAGAATTTACTTGAGAGCCGCATGAAGACAAGATATGTCTATGTGTAGACACAGGTCTACTGATGGTTTGTGAAAAAAATTGAAATCGGTACATGATGAAACTGTGAAGGATGGAATAGATTTTTGTGGGATGTGTATGTGAGGGTGTTTAAGAGACAACCTCAGTTAAATGGATGAGATAATTTATTAATAAATCCCAAAACAAATGAATGTTTGTTGTGGGACATGTTTCTTGGGTTAATATGCAACCACATTAAAATTCATGTTTATATATTATCCATTGAAACAATGTGATCTCGACTTCTAATTCATTTGATCATCATTTTCATCCTCGATCTGTCCGAATGAACCCTAGACATAATTATTCATTATCTCCTTCCACTATCTTCTTCCTCGACTACAAGAATGGACCATTTTATTTAAGAAATTTAACATATATGCATTATCTTTGTCACCAAAACTAGTTTAAATGAATTATAAACTAAATAAATTTTAGCTTCACGAAGAAGTACATGAAAAAATAATCCAAATGAAAATACATATATATATGTATTAATAAAATAAAATAAAGGATCTCTAATAGTACATACTAGAGTCTTTAGGAGGCTGTCTATGGTGAAGACTATATAAATATATTTACAAACTATCAATCTATGTTCATGATAAGATATAATGATGAGTTATATATACATATATATTATCTATCAATATCACATATCTAAACCCTCTAGAAATATAATTCCTTATTTATTAACAATCGATATCTCCTTCGATATTGGGTAGTGGTTTTATATAGTGTGGATAAGTGTAAGTAGTATATATAGACCCACATAATCGTACTTGAATATTGTTATAATAATATGTATTTATATTTATTGTAAAATCACATATATAAATTCCTTCTTATTAATTGTCTAAGGATAGATCCTCCAAAACCAAGACATCTATTTCACCATCTCCCCACATGTATTTCCCCCTTCCCGTACACCGAATGTTGATAATACCACATCCCTGATCCAACATGAGAAATAATTCTTTATGGTATGAGGAGTATCATATTTTCAAACATATATTAATGCAAGGTAAATTAATTATTTTACTGAAAAAACTTATATTCATTTAAAAACATTCATATGTAAGTTATTGTATTTTAGATGATATATTTATGTATAAAATATTTCTAGTATTCACAATTACTATTTTTTAAGAAAACATTTTTTGATAAATATTTTTCTTATTTTTTGAATTTTTTAAGGTTTTAATCTATGGTTTTCAAAACCATTTCCCAGGTACGTGAAACAAAAATTTCGTATCATGTTTCTATATTTATTTCATCAACTAGATTTTATAGAATTGTTTTATGAAACATATATATTTTTTATTTCAATGTAATATAATTTTTGAAAAAACCCATGTTTTAATTTTATTTCAAAACTATATTTTAGAGGTATTTTTTAAAAATCACTTATTTTTTAAGAAATTATTTCAATACCTTTTTAATAAGAGATTATTTTACAAATTTTCATTACAAAATAACATGTAAATTTTAGTGTTTTTAAATTTCAATTATATAGATAAAATATTTTTTTTGATTGTTTTAAGTTATTCATGATCATACTTATCCCAATAAATATTATTTATTCATTAAATTTAATGCATGTATTCTCATGAAGAAGTTTATGAAAAATTATTCTATTATATGATTTATTCTCAATGTATAGTTAATAAATAATATATTTCACCTTATGTCCATTCCCTTCGTTTTTGCTATAACGAATGAGAGATAATATTATTATCATCCCAAAAAATATTATATATGTTTTTTAATTTATAAAATTTAATAAAAATAATAATATTGGGCCTGGAAAAAAATAAATTTTCTAGGAATAAATTTCGTTCAATATTATCAAATCGGTTGATGAAGAATGAGATAATCCAATATCCTCACTGTATCATTGTTCTAAAACAGATACATGTAGTTGCATCATGGATGAAATATGGTATTCCATGTATAACGTTTATCAAAAATTGTTATTAGTTTCAAAAAAAATTAAATGAAATTTCCAAATCATATTTCAATAGTATTTGATTTTAAACTCATAAATTATTTTCATAAATATATATTTTTTAAATTATATGTACTATATTTTCAATGAATATTTCTTAAAATAATAGATTTGAATTTTATAACATTATTGATCAATTTTTTTTATAAAAAGTGAACTTTTTTCAAAATATTATTATAGTATTTAATTAAAAATTAATTTTCACTAGTTTATAACCCTTGTTGGGAAATTTTATTCTCATTGTATATTTTAAAATGACGTTCACATACACATTATAATATAAAAATATTTTTAAATTTATTTATGTAGTTAGTGTGATTGAATAAAAAAATATGTATTACTTTTAAATAATGTAAACATGAAAATATGTTTTGGTTATTCATAATCACTAAAAACAAAGTACAGATTATATCCTTAGTTATGTGATGGACTGTATATTTTTCAATTAATTTTTGTAAAAACATAAAGCATGTTGTTTAAATAATATTGAATTTCCATGAATGAGGATGTTACAAATGGCTTATACCAATGACCCCGAAACATTAATTGTGAGTCATGTTTACAAAGAAAATATAGAGATTCATCTTCTTTATAAATATAAAACCATGAGAAATATGTGGACAGAATTAAGTGTTCCAAAATATCAATTCCCTATAAAAATAAAATATCTTTACCTGTTCCATGGTTGACATCATTAAATTATAAACGTTTTCTGAATATTCCATTAGCTAACAGCCTTCTTGGGGTGTACAGTAGTTCATAGTGTGAATGGCCTTATGTAAACATCATTCAGGCTATTAATGATACATTCAAATCATTAATAAAATACAATCATAAACTTCTACAAGCCCACACTCAAAATACATCTCTAATAACCACCTATGAACATTTGACACCCAACATACCCTATTTCGAACTAAAAAAACTTCTATTGATATTGGGTCAGATTGAAAAAAATTACATCATGTCCAAATGTAATCTACATGTAACACCCCAGGTAAATAAAGAATATGACATTTTTATATTTATACCTATTTGTGAATAAAATGTTAATATTAATTTAAAGGGAACACTATTCTTGATGGCTTACCCAATACGCAACAACGAGTTCCATTGAAATCTTACATTCCACAGTAATAATAAAATAATTTTATTTTAAATGTTAGTTAACACCTAGTCGTTGTAATGACAATAATGAACAGAACTAACTACAAAATGATTATATATGTTTGTAAAATATTTTTACTTTTTATAATAAATGATATAGGATTAAAAATGTGAATGAATCCAATTTTAAGCGTAAACATTCTAATATTCTTTAACAGGCCGATTAACCACCTTTTGATGGGGAACCTCTTTTAAATACACTTTTTGACAATTTAATGTGTTTTATTTGACAAAATAAAAGTCTACTTTAGAATCAGGAAATCAAAATTTACTTCGTGAAATTTTTTGTTATTTGTCCGATAAAGATCATTTTTTTAATGAACACTGAAAAATGATGTATTTTAATTAAAAACCTATTTTTAATCTAATTTATTTATATGATTATATTATCTTTCTAATTGGTTTTAAAGTTAACATAGAATATATTTTTACCATTTAATCCAATGGGGGTCGTTAGAATTAATATCACATTGAGATTGGACATAAACGAGTGTCAATCTTTTGATAGATATTGTTTCTTAAAAACATGCTATTTGATTTGATAACGGAATTTTCTTATAAAATTAATTAATGAAACTTCTATATTATTAATTTGGTAAAAAAAGAAAACATTTTTGAATTCATAATATCAAATATATCTTAGGGTACATTTTTGGTATTTTTATGAAAAACCTTAATTTTTGATGAATAGTGAAACCACAAAGTGATAGTTACAAAAACTGATTTTTTGTTTAAATAGAACTTTACCACTTCTGTGATTTGAATTTCAAAAATCCTATATAAATGATTTTAATTATTAATTAAAATTTGGTTCAATGGGATGAAAATAATTTTGATGAAAAGTAATTTTTAAGGTTTATTAATCGCGATTAAAGGTAATTACTGTGATTTAAGGTAAAAATGATTTTATAATAAAATGAAAATATATTGAAACTTGTCCTAACCCTATTGGATGAGTCATGGATGACCAAGACAACCCATGGGTCGATTTGTGGGACCCCATGGATCCACTTGGGTAAGATAATGTCATTTATTCCTTTTATTTAATGTAAAAGTAAAAATGACACAAACATGTATTGTTTTACTAAAACAATTTTTACACGGGGTTATACAAGTCATATTTTTTACTATAAATAGTAATTGGAAATATAAAAAGATTTCCTAAATCATTGTAATTGTTTATAATTTTTAGACATTAAATAAATGAAATTATTTATGACATCATGATGATGTAGTGATTACCTCGTTATTTAACAATTTAAATAAAATGAAAAGATAATGTAAAATATAAGACCTAAACATGTCAAAAAAAACTATTGGATGGGTGTATTTAGAACTCTTATCACCTTAACCTTGAAATACATCAATTTTTGACCTTTAAAATCCGAAACTCATTTGAAAATAAAGTAACATTTTATACCGTTCCAAGAGTGACCCCCCTCTCCTCTTATAAAAAGCCCCCCACCTCTACCTCCTTACCCACACCTCTCAAGCCTTTGGCTTGGTAAAGATATGATATTTTATCTCTTCACATCCCTCTACTCATCCTAGATTCCTTACCATAGGCATTAAGCTCTTCAATAAACCCTTTTAGTTTAAACCAAAGGGAGTTACCCGATTTTAAGGTAATGTCTTCACTTGTTTTCTTTTGTTTTATTTTGCTTCTCCAACCCCCTAAACTCGTTTTATTAATTTATTTTGTAACAAATACAGTATATTAAATATAATATGATGTTTTTATAAGATTTATTCGTGCTACACTTACACACAACTGCATCTAATGGTTAAAGAACAAACTGTTTCTGTGGATGGTGAAATTCTGCCTCATGAAACGATGAATGTTCAATATTCTTTTAACACCTAAAAAGTGGCAATTATGATGTCACTTTATTTTATATATGATATATATGATATTTATGTTTACTATATTATTATGTATTTTATATTTAAAACATACCTTTATTATTTTCATGTTGTGAAAATTCGATAATTTCATTTGAGGAAGTGTAGACTACCGCCCCCTCAATTGATGTGACGCGTTGATGCAATACATGGAATGAATAATGAATGAAAATAATGAACAAATGTGACCTATATAACATATATATTATACTGGAATTATAATATATATATATATATCTGATTTATTTTTAATTCCATTAATATGTCAAAACAAATGAAAGTAGCATTCAAGCGTACGTAAAACCTACGGTCTCCATGAACTATGCTTTTCATTTTTATCTACAAATGCTTTGTAATGGTATAAAATGAATATGTAATGGATATATATGATATTTTAATCATTAATACTATTATTGAAATTATTTACTTAAAAATACATGGGAAATCATTTTCAAACAAGTTCATTTTTGACTCATGTTCCAAACATCGACAAAAACGTCTGATATGAAATAACACTATTAAACAGTTATTCTAACATTATAATATGTGATATGAACTGAATAATAATCTTGAAAGGTGTTACTTAGGAAATTATAAATTTACCAATGTTTATTATTCAGGAATATAAAGAAACAAACAAGACAAGTCAGACTTGAGGTAAGGGATCCTACCCCACTATTTATTTTTAAGTACACTCTTTTATGACATTCCTTTTAAGATAATATTTATTATGATTCGGATGTTATTTTATATTAATATTACTGTAATTTTTATGTTCATATGATGAGAGAACCTATTTTCTCTAAACAATCCATTTTGGAAGTTTTAAGTGGCGCCGTTAGGCTGTCGAATTTGCGTAAGAGATCCAACCTCTCTCTTTCTTTTTAAGTACTCTACTTTATTTCACTTCTTTTAAGCTCATATTTATTATGTTGGGGTATGTTATTTTATATTCCTCTTCCTTTAAATTTTATGTTAATATTATTATAGACCCTATTTGATCTCATCAATCCATTTTTGGATGTTTTAAGTGGCCCCGTTAGGCTGCCGAGTTTTCATAAGGGATTTTTCATCTCACTTTTATTCTCGTGAGATATATGCTACATATGCCACCATATACTTTGAAATGTGTATTTTCTGACCATTATTATAATCTTTTGTAATATAATTTCATTTATGGGTATTTACAACTTCATTGTAAGACCCTTCTTCAATGGGGTGTATGTTTTGAATGTTACCCAAATCGGTAAGGGGACCTTTCACCCTCCTCTTCTTTAAAAAGACTTCTTTTGTTATGTCTTTAAAATTAAATCTTATTATGTTGGGATATGTTCTAATAAATCCTTATTTCTTTTAATTTAATGTAAAAGTGATTATATACCCTTTTTATCTCTCATTAACTCATTTTATGAATTTTGAAATGATGCCGTTAGGCTGTCGAAGTTTTGCAAGGGAACTTCTTATCCCAGTTTTGATTCTTTGGGATAAACTTTTACTCCTTAAATATGTCGTTCTATGAATATGTGTGAATGACCTATGATTGTTTTACACTTAATATACACTTATATTTGGTGAATTCTTTTTTCATACATAATTATGTAATTTATTTATCCTTAATCTAAGGATATCGTCTTTGTAAGGGACTTCGTCTCAATCTCCTTTAATTGAGACATATCATGTGTTATACACAACTTTCTTTTATATGGTGTATAAACCCATTTGAATTGTAAGTTTATTCAAAAAGAATATTTTTTATACGAAGCATTTTCTAAACGACAAAATGGAAAGTTTTTTTGTCGTACGTATGTGGCGGCAACGACTTCTCTACCACCGTGACCATTATTTGAGTTTCAGCTTCTTCTACAAGCCATAACTTTTTTTGAATGAAAAATAAATACCATGTTTTACTTTTCTTTTATTCTGCTGTTTAAAATGGTTTTCATAATGTTTTTATATCAATGTGTTGTATTGATATCTTGTGATTGAAAAGTAGAAATGTTATGATTCCATTATGCATGTTTTATGTGATACGATTATGTTATGGTTCTTGGGAATTGTTATGAAGACGGGTGGTTATGTGATAAACTAAGGGCGGTTGAGCCTGATATAACTCTCCAATGCATTGGGTAAGGCGAAGGAGTTAGACGTTAAGGTTTCTCTGAATTGATTTAGGGAATATCCTATGATGGTTATTAAAAACGTAACCATGAGGGTTAATCCCTACATAAGAATGTTGTGAATGCCTCAAGTTAGCTTTATATCTTACGATTTCTATGATTTATTCATGATTTGATGAGGTATATTAAAATTATTATGTTTTATGAGTAATGTATGATTTCAAACATGGACCAATGTTTTCATTTTGTACATTTATATCCCTTGCTGTGCTTTTTATGCTCATCCCATGTTTTTTTGAAATGTTTTTCACAGGTCAAGGGAAAGGTACATGATGTGATGATAGTGTCAAGGAAGTGTCAAGAATGAATCTATGTTTTATTTTAAATATGATTCTGATGATGGATTAAATGAGTACTATCTTTTATGTAACCACATTGTTTAAATGTGGAGTGTAATGCATGTTTTATGATCTAATTCTCTAAAACTCTAAACCTGAAAAGATCCTCAACGTGTAATCTTGTCGTAACTCAAGATTAAGTAAAGTTTAAGGCCGGGGCCTTATAGTTGGTATCAAAGGTCGGTTTAGACAAATTTAGGGATTATGAGTCTTTGTTAGACACATGGTTAGTCCCTATATCTATTATTTCAATTAAATCATTGTTTTATAACTTTTTTCAGGTCAAGTAAAGTCAGTTACGAATGGAAGGAGGAGGATCTCAAATGACATTCTTATCTCTTCCTGATGACATACTTGCAATAATTATTGAAAAGTCATCTTCGGATGATTGTGAAACTTTTTCTATCATACAAATATATTTCAAGAAGTTGTTTGAGATATCAGACACCTCCACTAAACCTCGTTATCAATGTGGATCATGGGTTGTATTTAGACAAATACTATTTTCACAATATTCCCATATTTTCAAGAATGGTTAATATTTTCAAGGTATATTAAAATATTTTACTTTATTACATGAATTTTAAGCATGTTATGATTTTAAAAATGGTGCTGAGGAAGGAGACCCTTACACAACCTATTTATGTTAGCTTTTAAAATATAGTCTCTCAGCACATACTTATGGTATTTTAAAAGGACCAATAATAGAAAGTTTCAACAAAAATTATGTCTGACTATTTTATAGAAATCATGTTCTATAAGATGTTTTGGAATTATATGCCATACATGATTATTTTCCAAAACTGTTTTTCTGTGAACACCTATATGACCCATGATGTACAAGGTGTATTTAGATGGAGGAATCAAATGACTTTTAAGGATCTCTAAATCATTGTTGTAATGCATGGGACTTCTACTTACGTGAACAAGATGACGATGAAACCAAGTGGATTCCATGAACAAGGTATACTCTTATTCATTTTGGGAATCATTTTATTTTATGGTGGTCAAATAATACTTCAAGAATTACGATGTTGAGATCGTAATGAATTTGGATGAAAATGATAGTTATAATGAAACTATTGAGGTTAAAAAATGTTTGGGTTATTTTTTGGATTTTTATAAAAATGACAACACGCAGACCATGTGACAACCTGTTGCATCAGACAAAGCTACGGGAATCAAACCCACAACCAAAGTGCGATAGTTATTTATCACCTACCACAGGACTACAAGAAGTCCCTAGTTATTTTGACTAATTCTTTTGAGTTAGATGATTTTATTAATTAATATTAGGTTGATTTTGGGTTATCTATTGAAATTATTAACCTATCATGGAGGATATGTGATTAGGTTAATTACATTTCAATATGGGACTTTTAGAGAAACAGATGTTATCTAGAGATAAGTGTTAATTTATACCTAGGAAGACAATGTGAATAAATCCTTCAAATATTTGTGTTTCGATCTTATATTGGTTTACTTTAAATAATTTTATGGAAAAATTGTTTATCTAATGGTCCTCATTGTACGTTGGGTTTTGTTGGACAAATTTTGGAGATTAAGAATATATTTTGTTTTTATAATGGGTTTTCCTTTTCTGGTTTATCTGATCTTGTTCTAACCATTTTTTTTTGGTAAGGGTCTAAAGACATGGTAAATATATCGTTCTATTTTGTGGATTATGTGATTCTCAAGAAGTTGATTATAGTACTCATAATGCGAACAAGTCTTCTTAAATTCTCATCTTTTGGAGAAAGTATGAGTTTGTGTAAAAATTCTAGTAAAAGTTGAAAGTCAACATGACAAGTAAGTATGCTTCCTTAATATCAAAAATAAATTCCTCAATGAAATGTAACTTAAAACAAAAATGTTGTCTATTATCTTTTCTAACTGGGGAATCGATTACAGTTTAACCCACCACAAGATTTTGATTTTCTTGTGGTTAACTTTCTCCTAAACATGATTCCTATCACTCTCCCTCAGAACATGACCCTTTTCTTTTTCTTCCATATCCATGTTTTTCATACATGTAATCCTAGTATGGATTAATTCGGGTGACTTCGGGACTTCCCTTTCATTCTTTTAAACAGATTGTTTTACCGAATCTTGTTCTGATGTGGGACTTTCAATTATGTTTCCAAGACCAATTTTAAAATTGCAAGGACACAATTCACAAAAGGGGGGAAGGATGTAACACCCCAAGTAAATAAAGAAAATGAAATTATTATATTTATCCCTATTTGTGAATAAAATGTAAATATTAATTTATAGGGAACGCTATGCTATATGGCTTACCCAATACACAACAACGAGTTCCTTTGAAATCTGACATTGCACTCTTATAATAAAATAATTTTATTTTAAATGGTTGTTAACACCTCGCAATTATAAATACGGGAATGAACAGAACTATATTCAAAATGATTATATATGTTTGTCAAATATTTTTACTTTTTACAATAAATGTTATATGATTAAAAATGCGAAAGAATCCAATTTTACGCGTAAACATTTCAATATTTTTTAAAAGGTCGATTAACCGCCTATTGATGAAGAACCACTTTTAAATACACTTTTTGAAATTTTTATGTGTTATATTTGACAAAATAAAATTCTTCTTTAGAATCGGGACATCAAAATTTACTTTTTGTAAATTTTTGGTATTTGTCTGCTAAAGTTCATTTTTTTAATGAATAGTGAAAAATGTTGTATTTCAATTCAAAACCACTTTTTAATCTAATTTATTTATATGATTATATTATCTATTTAATTGGTTTTAATGTGAAATTATAATATATTATTACCATTTAATCCATTGGTGGTCATTGGAATTAAGATCACATTGAGATTGGACATAAACGAGTGTCAATCTTTTGGTAGATATTATTTCTTAAAAACACGCTATTTGATTTGACGATGGAATTTAATTATAAAATTAATTAATGAAATTTCTATGTTATGAATTTGGTAAAAATGAAATCATTTTTGAATTCAGAGTATCAAGTTTATCTTAGGGTGCATTTTTTGTTTTTTTTTGAAAAACCTAAATTTTTGGTGAATATTGAAACCACAAAGTGGTAGTTACAAAAACAGATTTTTTCATATAAATGGAACATTACCACTTCTGTGATTTGAATTTAAAAAATAAAAAATAAATTATTTTCATTATTAAGTAAAATGTGGTTCAATGGGATGAAAATAATTTTTATGAAAATTAACTTTTATGTTTTAATAATCGTGATTAAAGGTAATTAGTGTGATTTAAGGTAAACATGATATTATAATAAAATGAAAATATCTTGAAACTTGTCCTAACACTTTTGGATGAGTAATGGCCGAAAAAGAAAACCCATGGGTCGATTTTTGGAACTCTATGGAGCCACATGGGAATGATAATGACATTTATGCCTTTTATTTGAAGTAAAACTAAAAATGACACAAACATGTGTTGTTTTACTAAAAAAAATTAACATGGGTATTTACAAGTCCTATTTTTGACTATAAATAGTAATTGGAAAGATAAAAATATTTCCTACATCATAGTATTTTTTTTCTAATTTTTAGACATTAAATAAATTAAATTATTTATGACATCATGATGATACAACGATTACCTCATTATTTAACGATTTAAATAAAATGAAAAGATTATGTAAAATATAAGACCTAAACAGGTAAAAAACCTATTGGATGCGTGTATTTATAACTATCATCACCTTATCATCGAAATACATCAATTTGGGACCTTTAAAATCTGATACTCATTCGAAAATAAAGTAACATTTTATACCTTTCCAAGAGTGCCCCTCCTCTCCTCTTATAAAAGGCTTCCACCTCTACCTCTTTACCCACACCTCTCAAGCCTTTGGCTCGGCCAATCTCTGATCATATTGTCTCTCCACATCCCTATCCTCATCCTAGAAGCCTTACCTTATGTAGGAAGCTCTTAAATGAAACCCTTTTGGTTCAAACCATAGGGAGTTACACAATTTTAAGGTAATGTCTTCACTTGTGTTCTTTTGTTTTGTTTTGCTTCTCTAACACCCTAAACTATTTTTATTCATTTATTTTGTAACAAATCCAGTATATTAAATATACTAGAATGTTTTTATATGATTTATTCGAGCTACACTTAAACACACATACATATAATGGTTAAGGAACATACTGTTTCCGTGGATGGTGAATTTCTGCCTCACGAAATGATGATTGTTCAATATTTTTTTAACAACTTTAAAGGTGGCCATTATGATGTAAATGTATTTTATATATGATATATCTGATATTTATGTTTACTATAATCTACTGTATTTTATATTTAAAACATACCATTATTCTTTGCATGTTGTGCAAATGCGATAATTTCATATGAGGAAGTGTGGACTACCGCCCCCTCATGTGATGTTACTCGTTCATGCAATACATGGAATGTATAAAGAATGAAATTAATGAACATATATGAATTATATAACATATATATTATAATGAAATTATAATATATATATATATATCATTTATTTTTAATTCCATTAATATGAAAATAAAATCAAAGTCGTGTTCATACGTATGTACGACCGACCGTCTCCATGAACGGTGCTTTTCATTTTTTATCTCCAAATGTTATGGAATAGTATAAGATGAATATGTACTGGATAAATATGATATTTTAATCATTAATACTATTATAGAAATTATTTACTTATAACTACATGTGAAATCATTTTCAAACAAGTTCATTTTTGTCTCATGTACCAAACATCGACAAAAACGTCTGATATGAACTAAAATTATTAAATAATTGTTATAAAATTATAATATGTGATATGAACTGAATAATAATAATTAATGGAAGTACTTAGGAAATTATAAATTGACCAAATTTTATTATTCAGGAATATAAAGAAACGAACAAGACAAGTCATACTTGAGGTAAGGGATCCTACCCCTCTCTTTCTTTTTAAGTACACTCTTTTATGTCATTCCTTTTAACCTAATCATTATTATGATTGGGATGATCTTTTATATTAACATTACTGTACATTTTATGTTCATATGTTTAGAGACCATATATTCTCTCATAAAACCAATTTGGAAGTTTTAAGTGGCGCCGTTAGGCTGTCGAATTTTCTTAAGAGATCCAACCTCTCTCTTTCTTTTTAAGTATTCTCCTTTATGTAACTTCTTTGAAGCTCCTCTTTGATATGTTGGGGGATGTTCTTTTATTTTCCTATTTCTTTAAATTTTATTTTAATTTTATGAGACACCCTATTTGATCTCATCAATCCATTTTTTGAAGTTTTAAGTGGTGTCGTTAGGCTGCTGAGTTTCCGTAAGATATTTTTCATCTCACTTTTATTCCTGTGAGATTTATGTTACATTTTCCACCATTTTAATTGAGTGGTGTATGTACTGCCCATTATTATACTATTTGTGTAATATAATTTCATTTATGGGTATTTACATCTTCATTGTACGACCCTTCTTCAATGGGGTGTACGTTTTGAAAGATACCCAAATCGGTAAGGGGACCTTTCACCCTCCTCTTCATGAAAAAGACTTCTTTTGTTATGTCTTTTAAATTAATTCTTATTTTGTTGGGATAAGTTCTCATATATCCTTATTTATATAAATGTAATGTACAAGTGATGATATAACCTTTTTATATCTCATCAACTCAATTTCTGAATTTTGAAGTGACGTCGTTAGGCTGTCAAATTTTTGCGAGGGAACTTCTAAACCCAGTTTTGATTATTTGGTATAAACTTGTACTCCTTGAATATGTCATTCAATAAATATGTTTGAATGAACTATGATTGTTTTACACATAATATCCACTTATATTTGGTTAATTCGTTTTTCACACATAATTATGTAATTTATTTATCCTTAATCCAAAGATACCGTCTCTGTAAGGGACTTCGTCTCAATCTCCTTTCATTGAGACATATTATGTTTTATACACAAATTTATTTTATACGCTGTATAAACCCCTTTGAAATTTATGTTTATTAAAAAGAAATCTTTTTTATACGAAGCTTTTACTAAACAAAAAAAGGGAATGTTTTTTTTTTCTTACGTATGCATCGAAAACGACTTCTCCGCCATCATGACCATTATTTGAGTTTCTGCATCCTCTAAAAGCCATAACTTTTTTTGAATTAAAAATAAATACCATGTTTGATTTTCTTTTATTCTGGTGTTGAAAATGAGTTTTATAATGTTTTTATATCAATGTTTTTCATTGATATCTTATTATTGAAAAGTGGAAATGTTATGTTTTCTTTACGAATGTTTTATGTGATACGATTATGTTATGGTTCTTGGGCATTGTTATGAAGAAGGGTGGTTCTGTGATAAACTAAGGGTGGGTGAGCCCGATATAGCTCTCCAATTCATTGGGTAATGCAAAGGAGTTAAACGTTATGGTTTCTCTGAAGATATTTAGGGAATATATTGTGATGGGTATTCCAAACGTAACCATGAGGGTTACTCCCTACGTAAGAATGTTGTGAATGCCTCAAGATACGTTTATGTCTTATGATTTCTATGATTTATTCATGATTTGATGAGGTATGATAAAATGCTTATGTTTTACGATTAATTAATGATTTTATACATGGACTAATGTTTTCATTTCGTACTTTTATATCCCTTGCTGAGATTTTTATGCCCATCCCCTGTTTTTTTAAATTTTTTCACAGGTCAAGGGAAAGGTACATGGTGTGATGATAGTTTCAATGAAGTGTAAATAATGAATATATGATTTATTTTAAATATGTTTCCTATGATGGAAAAAATGAGTACTATCTTTTATGTGACCAATTTGTTTAAATGTGGAGTGTAATGCATGTTTTATGATCTAATTATCTAAAACTCTAAACCTGAAAAGACACTCAATGTGTAATATTATATTAATTCAAGATTAAGTAAGGTTTATGGCCGAGGCCTTATACTAAAATTGATATTAACATCATAAATAATTAAATTAATATAATTAAATATATTCCCAAAACATTATTAATTATTAATATATTTTCTAATTTCTATTATATTTATTTTATTTCTTTTTATCTTTACACATATGATAATTACTCTCGGATATTAAATTACATTATTAATAACACCTTCATTTTATTTACTCTGGATAAAGATGTTATAAAATAACTTCAATATATATATAATATTAGACGACTACATTGTTTTATTAATCAATTAGAAGAATACATATATAGTTTCATTGAATATTATAACAATAGAACTAAATTCAATAAGGTAACTTGATTATTCAATTTATTGTTATTAATGTTACTATGGTTTATTTATTAATAAACCATATTCAATTACCAATTTTATCCATACAGATTAATTATGATATTAAAAAATCAAATTATTTAATTAAATAAACTTTTTTAACAATCCATTTTGTGTGGTGATGGAATATTGAACATGTCATTCATGGAGGAAATAGTCATCACACATAGATGATGAGATTTTATTTTATGTCAATGAATTTCAAGGATGTTATAAAATTGAAATACCATTAATATAATAAAACTTTGAAATATTTAAATTGTAGTTGTTATCATAATATCATGGAAAGAGGGGACTTGAGAGTTTTAGAGGAACAAATGAACAAAAAAATGTATTATAGTTATTGCAATTATTTGGATGTTCCTGATTGGGAAACTAAGTATTGATTTTAGATCAATATATGGAAATATTGGAGATGATTAATTTAGTTACATTGTTAAAAAGTAAATATATATCATGAAAATGTTCATTAATAAAGGGGGAATATATGACATTGAACCTTCCTCCACATTCCAAAATCATAGATTCTCTTCATATATTCTATCAACTTACACAACATTTAAATCATTTTATACTTTTTAATACATCATATGGTTACTCCAATTTCACCCTCAGTAAATAATTTTAACACCAAAAAATAAAATAATTTTTTTAAAAAAATTATTATGATGACTTAAAATATTGAAATAATTTTATAAATTAAAACTTTAATGTGTTATAGAACTTCATTTTTTAGTAGCACACATAACATGTAAAAACACATTGATAGAAAAATTTCATTAAATATATAAAAATTATGTGTAAGATAATATTATAATTGTCTATTTCTATTAAATAAATTTATTTAATAAATAAAAAATAAAATTTTCATGGATTATAAATAAATACAATTTTTTTTATCAAAATGAGGTTTAGTAAAATTAAAATCCCTAAATCAATTTTTATATATGACTTAAAATATTTTCTTTTTATTCAAGGATAAACTTGGGTTTTATAAATTTGAAACTACATATTAGATATTAATAACATAATTCATTAAAAATATAAATTTTTTATAAAATTATATGCCTTTATTATATACTAAAAATTTAATAAAAGTATCATTTTGGGAAAAATATTAATTTTATCTATTAATAAAAAAATTAATTATTTCAAAAAAATAAAAAAAATTACTTATTCTAATATCATTATAATTAATTCAAAAATGAGGCTCAATTTGGTAAAATTAAATTTTAGAATATTGTGGTTATTTCATTTAATATTATTATCAACAAGGTATCTATACAATGTGATTTGTGTGCTAGTCTTGGTTATGTTGTTCACCGTGTGCATTAGGCTATTGGGTATTATATTTTCCCCAACATAAATAATAATATACTAGAAAATGTGATATATATTATCTATTGAATAAATTTTGATATTCCTTTCTAATAGCATCTTCATCCTCTTATGTTTCCTTATCATGTTTTTTGATTTCTTCAAAGGACATTCACAAATCTAGTTTCATGATATTACAGAACATTTATTTCTTTTTTAAAAAAATGGATCAAATGTTGTTTATAATACAAGTAAATAACCAACTCTATTCCATCATATGAGATAATTTATATTGAATATGGAATTTATTTCCTCAATAATGAAATATTAAAGTCATCATATACATAAAAAAGGATGGGACGTATAGTCATCCCATATTATAAAAACTAATAAATAGTAGTATTTCAAAAGTCCCAATACACCCAACGATTAATTCCCCCTTCTAATTACATCATAACATTCCCATCCATGGTGAATCTTTAATTAATATGTGATCCCTAGATGAAATTCCATGTTTTTATTTTAACATCCTTCATATATCTTTTTTCTACACAAGTAAACATTATAAATACACTGAATAAAACATAATTTAATAGTCATATCCTTCAAATGATCTAGTAAAACAGTATTTATTTTTCCATATTTTTCTCAATAGGTAGAAAAAAACACTAATTCTCAAAAAAATACATTATATAATTTTATCTATAGTATCAATTAAATGTTATTATTTAATAAAAATTCAACCAAATATATATACTTATCTGATATACAATGAATTTGGAGGGATCATCTTCTAATTATATAATATTTAATTTTTAGAAATATTTAGAGACCTATTTGTTATTATATTATATAATTATTTTCAAAAAACAATTAAATTTTTATTGTATTGACTATACACTTAAGGACGACTTAATAGTTTCTTATGTGTAGCCTATAAATTATAAAGAATTTATAGTTGCTACAGGGTTCCAATGTATTGCATAATTCTATGTAAAAAATGATAAATACTATATAAGTGTAATTGTACATTTTTTAAGGACTTGGTAATCATTCCATATGTTTTGTAAAGGATATTATAGTGTTGTGTATGTTAAATCCCGTGAATATCTGTGTTGTGTAATGGCTAGCACAAATTCTCAAAAAAAAATTCATTGATATCATATTTGTGTACCAACTCACATATGGGAATCACATAAGCATACTAACTCACATTATAGTAATCCCCTTTTTGTATTTGTTGTGTATGGGTAAATAACATACTACGTGTAGGTACCCATGATTTGCAAAGGGTTACATAAGGTTAACATGGCTATAATATATGGGTAATGTATGTTGTGTAAGGGTAGTCCCTCATTTTCAAGGGATTTTTATGTGTAAACTAGAACCCTTACACATCAACTATGATCTTTGAAATTTTAAAAAAATCTATCCATTATGAACTAATATTTTTTGAGAAATATAAATAAAAATGATTTTATCATATCCTCCTCCAGAATGACTTATAATTCCTTTTCAACACATTTAAATATTTATAATTAGGTAAATATATTCATTGACTCATTTATAGGTTGTAACTCCTAATTTATATGATTTTAAACATAAATTATTAATGATATCATTAAAACAATAAAATTGAATACTTATTTTAATTAGGTTTTATTAATTCTGAAAATTCAAACACTAAATGAATATTTAAAATAATTTATCCCATATTTCATACATTTTTATGTTAATATAGTGTGTATATTGGGGTGTATAACAACTAGATAATCATTAACATTGAGTATTCAATTATTTTATTTAATCTTGGGGTTTGGTAATTCCCTTAATATAGTTTCAGATCACTCATTAGCTGTTCTAAAATTTTATATTCTAGGATGGTGATTTTCGAAAGGTAACTATATCAATTAAAACCATTATTAAATATTTATATTAAATTTGTTTTTAGATTGATTACAAAATCTTGATTTGACATGTATAAAACTGATTTTAAATGACATTTTTTGTGTGATGAAAACCCCTGATAGTGTATTTTGATATATAAATATTGATTTATAGAAATTCAATTTTAATTTAAATGGTTATTTGAAGAATGAATTAGATGATATGAAAAGAAATAAATAATATTAGTGTTTTAAACGAGAAAATTAAAATAAAAGGTTGTTTTTTATTGAAAAATTTTAATTTTGGATATTAAAATGTCGGAATAAAATTGTGAAATAAAATACTTTCACAATGGTTTTGAAAATATTATGTTAATTTTTGATAAAAGATGGATAGAAATTAAAACTGATTTGATTTTGATTATTTGAAAAAATATATAAGCATAAATATAATTTTTAAATGAATGAACATGATAACACATCTCATTTGATTTAGGTGATTTATTGGAAATATGAATATTGAAATTGGAAATTTTAATTATTATTACTGGATTAAATATAATATAATTATTGTACAAATGTTTAATTATTAGTTAATTGAATTAACATGGAATCCTATATTGTTAGTTGGTGAATTTGAAAAAAAAGAAATCAATTACTCGGTCCCCGATGTAAATTAAATAAGAGGAAAAATATAACTAAATCATGTTTAACATATTTATCCATGATTGGGTGTTAAATGTTTCAAACTTGAAAACATGATCCATTAGGATATATGTACACATTTATACCTTATTTATTTACTATGTAGTGTGTGGATCAAATATCCAATGAAAATTGAACCTTAGGATGTAAAACTATAGTTTATTATAATGATTTTTTTTCTACATCCATTGTTAGTAAATTTTTTATTAATGTATTTTATGATAGAAATTATTATGCATCCAAATTTTTTTATAAAATATCAATTAATGTATTTTTTAAAATGTAGTTTACAACAATTAGATTTATAGAAATGGACTTTTGAAACTTTTTCCATTATAATAAATTGAAATGTTCCTTCAATCATTTTTTGATGTGAATAGTGAAAATATTTCCATGATATGTTTTATTTAATACATAGAATAAATTCTTTATTTTTTATTGATTTCATATGAAATGATTTGTGAAACACTCCTATTATTCTTATCTCACACCACTATTGAACTATTTAGTGTTTATATCCATTATGTCCTTAATGTAGGTACTCACAATCCCATAATCAATCCTTGTGGATCTGTAATTTGTTGAACGAGAGTAGGTGATTTTGGTCATGGATGGTCCTCTAGAATCTCCCTGATGTGGGCTTTATGTGTTTTTTCATTCATCGATTTTTTATCTTAGCGTTGTAACATAAAATTGTTGTTTTGTTTTTTTATCTAATTATGTTTCTATATTTTATATATACTTTTCTATCTTTTTTACGGGTGAAATCATTCCCAAAAGTTGTTTATGGATTCCTAGGAAATAATTTCTAGTCAAAGGGGATTTGGAATTCTATGTGGGTCATTGTTGTATCCTCTTGGAACAATGTTTATATTGAAAAAAAGTTGGTTCACAAAAAATTTTATCACATTGGATACTTCATTAAAATAAAGTATCATTCCAAAAAATCAAATACGTTTTGTTCGGTTAGTTTGCTTAGAATGAATATCAATAAAATGTTGGTACCAAATAGTCAATTCATTAGTGGAATATTAAGAACTATGTATTCATATCGAGACATGTGTTACCTATAAAAGTGGTTACATGAGTCATTCTATTGAGTTATTGCATTCCTAATGATATGTTATATTTTTAGTTCTGATGATATTATCATGGATTTTGGAAATATCATTTACTTTTTGTATTTTAATATAGTGAATAACAATGCTTAACTGTGCCTTCATTGTTTGGTAATGTATGAGGAATCTAGTTTATTAACATAGAATTCAATCTATGATCTATTGTAAGGATGGTTCATGTATTACAATCCCACTCAATTAATTCATACATAGTTTTACTATAACTATATCTTCAAATACTAAACATTTGATTCAAGAATAACTTCACTAATTTATTGTACCATTGTATTGTAATATTTTAGGAAAGACATTCTCATTGCGTTTTATTTAATGATATATTCTTTTAATTTAATCCATTTTGTTATAATTTTCATTTATATACGAATAAAAAATTGTACTAAATAATATTTAATATGAGTTCTTTATAAATATATTAAAATTACCAAAAGGATGGTATTTATGGAAGGAATTGATTAGAAAAAAAATTCATTGACGCTTGTATGGTGTTATAATGGAATTATTTATGAAATAATTTCTCATATAATGGATTTAAGCTGAAAATTACTTTTTAATTGTAATAACTATATAATTTTTATTGAAATAATAGACTAATTTCAAGGATTTATAATATTAATTTTTTAATTGTTGATGAATTTATATTAATATTTTAGATTTTAAAGAAAATGTTAATGTTTAATAAATGGTATATCTTTTTCGATTAAAAATTATTCTTTATTAAATTTTGATTATGTCCCATTGAAAATATTATTTTTATATTTTGTGACATGATTTATTTTATAAATAAGTTGATGATTCTATGTTTTCTTTTTTCTAGAAATGTATCCCAAAGTGTAGTGGTATAAATATGAAATGTATGTTCACTAGTCCAGTATTGGATGAAATTCTTCATGTTTTATAATCATAATGTCTCTTTGTGACAACCCTTCTCATACACCGAAACATGTGATAGAGTCAGGTCCTTTCTGGTATTTGTACCAAACAATTGTCAACATGGTTAATCAACCACCATATTTTTGTAAAAATAGTGTATTTATTAAGGAAATGAAGTGAATTAATGATATTTAAGAGATATTTGATTCGCTCAAGAGTCTAAATTTTCTATAGGTCAGTTCTATCAAAAATGTATTTGATGTAACTAGCCATTTGTTATCAGAATTTTTCATTCCTTTATGTGTCAAAAAAATATTTTATTGGGAATTATTCAGGTTTGTCTTAATTTTTTGGATGTATCCTAAGGAAGTAAGGAAGGAGATATTCTATGAGTTCTTGTCATTTAGTGTATATGAGATTTAAATATTCAAATATTCAATGAAATTAACATGATTTGACATAATCTCACAATATTTATAATTTCTCTATTAGATGTCTATATTTTATAAATTTTCATAAACTATACCATAGAGCCCCCATTCCAATAGTATTTTTAACATCTTATCAATTAGTGCTTGAACAGACCGTAAAGATGTTCTTAAAAATATTCATGAAGTAGTTAATTGCCCTCAAATAGTTGGATTATTATATAATGTTCCACATTATGTATCATGGATGTTGATTTATAAGGTAAACTTATCCTTATAAAATATGATCATTTTCACATGCATCCAATTTGGACAACCTAGTCATTCTATGATTTTTTAGAACTCTATGCGATTTTATTAACCGTGTGTTCACATGGATAACCATAAGATGTTATATATGATGTCCAACCCATAGTGGATGTTTTATGTTGGAATCATTAAATTATAACTACAGAGTATTATATTCTCCAGGAAAATAAGGGTAACTCTAGTGGAATCCAAATGATCCTTCTAACAAAATAAAGGAGCATTTTGAGGGAGTAATTGTTGATTTAACTAATTGATTCCAATGTCAATAAAATATGAGTTTTCCCTATTTTATCATGTTAGTATTTATATATTTTTTGGCATTGATATCTCTTATGGATTTATTTAGATAATTTAAGATTATATCTCATTGATCTTTGTTTTTTATCATGATGATAGTCTAATATTCTTTAGATATGTGTTAATTTTTGTAGTGGATGCGAACCTTTAAAAATAATTTCTATATTGTTTAATGGTTTTATAATTTTACATTTTTTTTTCATGGGAATTGAGTGGAATCAAAAATTTATAACCTCATTTTGTTTTAGGTTGTTTTTTTGAAATCTTTCACTTTTATTCAATCCATGGGTGTCATCCTATGGTTGGTGTTGAATACCATTTAGTTGCTTATGATCATTCTAATCCTATTGTTTTCATTTTTTAAGTTATCGAATTGCGGTATGATGTAATATGAAAAGAGTGTATTTCCTTGTATTTTCCATGGATTTTTAATTTAGAGCCATTTCATGTTATAATTTTATATAACACAGAAGTTTACTCAGAAAACTAGGATGATTAGGATTCTTAATGGATCATAAACACATTGTTGATTGAGGATTATTTGAGGATTTCATTAATGGGTGAGGCTGGATGTTTAAAATCATAGGTTACCATCAATTTCAATCATAGTTTATAAATCCTAGTTATATCCTTACAATTTATAGGATTTATTGTTATGAATATATCATTTGAGCATCATATCTTTTGGAAATCATTGAGATTATTTGGATTTTCACAAATTGATGATTCATTTTGTTGATATTTTATGTTTTATTGTGTCATGTGGTTGAAGTATTTTAATTTTGTTTAATTTATGTTTTTGGTATATTTTCTTCTCCATGTTCCATAATTTTGTTTAATCCTTAAATATCGAGGAGATATATTCTGGATCTCATATTCTTTCTAATTTTTTATCCACTCTTAGTGTGGTTTTTTTGATATACATTTTAATCATTTTGATTCTTAATAATTGATACATTAAAAATTATTTTATAATATTCCCTTTGGGTTGATCTATATAGTTCATTTTGGTGGGTATTTCTCTATTTCATAAAACATCATCCACATAAGTTGATTGTCATAGTTCTATGAGACATTATTCATTTATATTTATTGGATTTGATAATTTCATCAATATAATGAATTATTATTTTTTATAATTGTAACATAACATTATATTATAATGACTAAATTCTCATTTTTTTTATTTTAATAGGGTTTTTGTGAAAGAATACATTTTTATGTAATCATTTCCCTTATAAAATACTTATGAGTTGTGTAATGGTACCTTTTGATTTATGATGAATTAGTGAAGGTAAAATAATTAATTATTAGTCATTTAATGGTCCAATAAAAATTATATATAATAAATAAGGGTAAAAAATAGGTACAAAATGGTAGGAAATATTTTCCATAGGCTATATAAGGGTAATCATGGTGCTACGTTATGGCATAAACTTGGTTATATGTGTTGAATATTGTTAAACCTATGTTTTCCTTTATTGCATTAGGGTATCTATTATTTGTACCAACTCTTGTATGGTTATCATATAAGGACTCAAAATACTATATGGTAATACCCAAATGGTAAATCCCTTAGGTATATGTTTCATATAAGTTTTCACATTGTGTTGTGTAAAGGTACCCAGGCTTTTCCAAGGGTTGTGTATGGGTAACATAATTGCATTGTAAGAGTGTAGTGAGTTTCATAGGTTTAGTACCTAAATTTTATAGAATGGGTAATGGTAACCCATTGACCTTACACAATACTAGATAATTATGTAAGTGTTAAACTATGTTGACCTTATGCAGCACTCTTTTTTTGATAAAAAATTAAAAACTCAATTTTTCATTTCTTCTATAGATGAATAAACTATAACTTATTTTTTGAAATTATAATTGTTTTGAATTATTTAAAATATAATATATATCCTATTTAAATATTTTATGTTTTATTTTAAAATATTTTCTTCACGATGCATTCAACATTTCATTAAAAATGTAAAATTAAATAATTATTTTAAAGTTGGGTTTTTAATTATGAAAATATAGACATCCAATGTATTTTTGAAATACCTAAATCCTTATTTAATTGATTCTTATTATCCAATTTAGTGGATTTTTTGATATCTATGTGACATGTGATTATCCAAATGGTATTTAATATTTCTTTTTTATAATGAGGTTTGTAAGTAGTCCAACTATATTTTTGGATCCCTCATTATGTGTATTGAAATGTTATTTTTGAGGTATCTAATTTCATAATGTAATATCCATCAATATAATCCATTTATTATTATTAATTACATTTTAATATTTACGTTTATTTTAAATGATTATGTTGAGAATAAAAAAATGATTTTTTAATAGCATGGTGTGTGTGATGAAAACCCATGAATGTGGCTTCTGAAAACTAAATATTCATTTTTACTGATATTCACGAATTAAAATATAGATTTGAAGCCTCTTTTCTTGAAATAAAATAGAATGAAATAATTTTTAAACTGAATTGGTATTACTTACAAATAAATATATTATTTTTTCTATTAAAACAAATTTTATATTGGGTTTTTAAATGAAAGGAATAGAATTTTGTAACAAAACCATTTTTTAATGGATTTAAATATATGAGATGTATTTTCTAGAAAAAAATGATTAAAATGTAATTTTATATAATGTAATAATTTATGTAATATTATATAAGGAAACAGATTTAATGAAAAATAATTTAGAAATTCATAATCATGATGAAAATAAATTATTTTATTTTGATGTTGGAATGGAATTTTGAACATTGAAGTTATGATTTTAAAATTTCCATGATGAATTTAGATAAATAAATATAATTTTGCATGAATTTATTGATTAAAAAAATTAATGTAAATTTCATCGTTTCTAGTTAGTGTGATATTGGGTCTCTAATTTTAGATATTTTTACACATTATAAATGGATTGATGTTGAAAAATATTCTGAAATTAATATTAGAATAATTTTCCCCAACGAGGTGAAGACTGATTCTATCCCTATAGTCTGAGACTTAGGTTTGTTTATATACATTATTCAATGAATAATTTAAATAGTAGTCGGTGGTACCTTGATCTGGTATCTAATAAACCACACTTCATATGAAAAAGGTTAATCATTTTTATTTAATGTTTACATGTATTTGATAGGAATTTTTTTATCATACATGTTTATATAGAAATTATTGTTTAATCATATAATGACAGATATTTTTATTATATGCCTATTTTAAAAAAAATTACACCTCTTGGACTTGATAAAATATAGTATTAATCATGGTCAGTTATTTTAAATTAAAATTATTCATAGACCATATATTGATGTGAGTTATGAAAATATTTTCATGCAATGTTTTATATAAAATTATGAATCAATTATTTCATTATTATAGATTTATAATGAAATGATAATTGAAATTCAAATATGATTTATAGCTCATGATTTTCTTCTATCATATGATATTTTAAGCTATTATATTATTTTACTACGTACTCAGGTGACCTTCATCTTATAATGTTGTTTCATGCTTTTTTGGTTGAGGGAATGTCACATTGGCCATGGTTGGTGGGTATGAATCATGAGGATATGGGTTTTAGTAGTTTTTTAACGCTAACATTTTTTATATATGCTTCTTGTATCCTATAATTCTGGTTTTTAGTTATCAAAATATTATTTTGTCATTTATTTTGAATTTTTATCTTAATTTTTAGGAGAAATCGTTCCAAATGGTTGTTCCTTGATTCTTATGTGTTGGTCGCTAGCATGTGGGGACGAGGAACTCACACTGTGTTAGTGGATAATCACCTCGAAACAATGTTTAGAGGGTAGATTAGGTCTTTTGGTAACACTGAATTTCTTCTAATTTGATGAAGGACATTTTTTCCAACAAATTATTTTTGCGTTTATTGCGGGTGATTCCATTTATCCCAGTGTAGAGATCCATACAATGGCTTCATAATTTTTTATGTTATCTAAGGATTGTGATTATGTTTTTTCAATATAGGTTTCTTGGAAATCATTGAAATTTCATTTATATATAGATTTTCATGGTGATCAATGGTTATACCATCTATTATCACTAGTAAATTAGTAGATATTGTAATATGGACAATTATGACCCACAGAACATTGTTCTTCCCTATTGTCTTGGGAGTCTAAAGAAAAAGACCACTATAATATTACCCCACTTACATGTTGGTATAAGAAGTCAATGCACTGATCACATGGTAAGTTTCATTTCATCATTTTTATGTATGAATGATTAAAATCTACACACATGGACTACAATTATACACTACATAACATCTCAATTGATACATTATCTTAATTCCATATATTTTTTTCCACCAAGGTTTATAGGGAAATTTGAGCACTGTGATTGATCTAGTTGTCCCCTTTTCAAATATGACATGAATGGAACACATATTCTATAATGAAACATCCATACATGATCACTATTGATGACATCTATCATTTTTTAAAATATTTACTACTTTCACCATCATATGTATTTTCTTTTCATGGAACATTTAATTCTCAATCATTTCAAATATGGATATATTATAAATTTATCAGAATATGAATTATAGATCCCCTTAACTAAACATAACTAAATATATATATAATACATATCTATATATAGGATCCTTATTACTCATCTCATGGTCATAACATCATAATCATCCAAACCAATGAATATACCACCATATTTTTATTCATTGGGTGGTAGTGTATTATGAAATCATAGTACATGAGTAGTTACAACCAACATATATGCCTCATTATGGGATACTTCTAAGAGATAATATTATTTAGGATCTTATGATCCAAATATATATCAAATATCACACCATATATGATTGTATTCATATATTAAAAGTAATTAATATAGCTTAAATTTTTTGAACATGGTTTGGATAGTTCTATTCCTGGATTTTAAATAGCCTAGATTCATAGGAAACAACACAATCATTCTACATATCCAAATTACATTATACATTCATTAACAGATCAATGATTATTAAAATTCCTTCTCTACATTATGGTAGAGTTATAAATTATTCAATAAAAAATCACCTATTAATATAATAGATATATTCTTAAAATTCCCATGATAATGTGTTTTAAAAAATTTATTTTTTTAACACAGTTAATAGGTGGGAAATCTAGGTTTATTTATGATAGAATGATTTATTACGACATGATAACCCTCTGATATTTTAGATACAGTTATATTTATCTATTTATGAATTTTTTGACTACCTTATTCATTAAAGGGTCAGTAGATATTTCAACATTTGATAAGTTAAATAAAATAAAAAAACTCACTGTGAAAAAATTTTCACTTACTCTATTTATCATATAATTCAACATTTATAAGGGTTTAAATATTTTTCCCACATTACACTAATAGTCATCAAATATATTTGAGTATATTTGTATACGGTCAATGAATATGACCATAAATTCATTAGGAAATAATTTGACAACTATATTATTTATATATAGAAATACATAATTATAATTACTCAATCTAAAATGAATTACCATAAACTCATAATGTCCATACCCTGTTAGTAATGTCATCACTGTAATGTAATTATTCATCACCATTTATAGATGATATCAAACATGAAGATTTAGATATTAAATTTATATGTATCCTTGCTAATGATTAGCTAATTATTCAATGTTTTATAAAGGATACTTATTCATTGTACAAAGGTAATTGGTCTTAAAAGAATTAATAAATAGTGTCATACTCCAAAAATTAATTTTCATGAACAAAATAAGAGATCCCATTGGAGAAACACTATTTCATATTAATCCAATTAAAATATCTCTTATATTTGTTTCACCAGTACTTCAAACTACACTAGTCCCATTCTATATAGAGTTTTAGATATAGGACATGAATCAATATTGGGTTTAAATGGGAACATAGTATCCTTCTCTAGTGGATGAAAATGATATTTTTCTTGTCAAAAATCAATGAAATAATTTCTTATGGGTATATATTACATTCGTAATATATATTTGGTATATATATATCAGTACTAATTTTTAATATTCCTAGAATATAATTTAAGAATATTATTGGGGGAGGATCTAGACAAGATTCAGTTGAGGATTTTTCCCCACTAAAAAAGTGATACCACAAAAAGATTTTGAATCACTATTAAATTACCTTTGGAATAAATATATTTAGTACAATTTAAATTTATAGTTATATGAATTATCATATGGAATTAGACAATAGGTATAATAAAATTGTTTTTAAATTGGTTAGTTATTTTAATTATAATTTTAATATTTTAAATTTATTTATTGTAATTAGTATTCCACTAGATTTCATAATTTTTAAATACCTTAATAGTTCAATATGAAAAATATTTGATTTTTTAGAAAACATGGAATGTATAAAAGAGTTTAAAGATATAGAATTAAATAATACATTATCTGACATTTATGATTTGAATAATTTTCTAGACACCAGATAATTAGGAAATTTGATTTCAAATGTGGTAATTAAATAATATTTTCCTTGCTCTGTGAAAATTTATTAGGAATATTTCCATGTTGATTGAGGAATTAGTCTACATAATGTTCATTCTAATGAACGTGTAACCGTTAAACATCAATAGATTCCACCCTTTCATTACATTAACAAGATTCAAAGAAAATTTATTTACCCTTGTAATAAATTCATATTACCTTCACATAATCCCCATGGAGTTTCATGATTTCCATTATATATAGATACTCCACAACATTCCCTACAAACCTTGTAAACATTTCCTTATATACAAAAAAACATTCCTCCATCTTTTGTATAGGTTTATTGAACCTAAATTCTCTTTATGATATTTTCCAATGAGTAATTTATTTTTTATTGAACCCCACCATAAAATATATTCATTCCAGTATCTGTATCTAATATTCCATTATATTATTCTGAATTACTATTCATTATTATTTAACATCCCCCCTTTAGAAAAACCACCATGATGAATTTTTCTTTCTTTCACTACTTACAAAATTGAGATGATCATTTCAAGGGGAATGATCTACTATTTTGTTACTAATGGATAATTAGTTCTACTAAATGATCATATTTTTTATCATAGTTTTTTGTCCAATATAGTTACACCATACAGTTGTGCAATACTATTCTTTAAGAATGTGAGATTATTTTTCATATTTGAGGTAAAAATCACCCATATAGATGTGATCTTATTTTTTATTACTCTAGATTAATTCAAATACTTTGGGATAATGCGTATTCATTGAATAAAATTATAAATATGGCGACGAGTCCTCTAAATAGTCTTAAAATTAATAAAAATTCATTCAAATTTTGAGATCATGATATTCATTTTTAAAATAATATTATTATTATGTTTTATACTGGGTCCATATAAAATCTTGAGTATTTGTTTTAGTAATGGTGTTATCTAACAATTTTTTTCTATATATAGTCCCATAGGGGACTGTCAAATATTCTCTGTTTCCATCTATAACATCATAGTCTACAAAAGCAGAGGCCCAGTTGTTATATTACATTATTTTTACTAATAACAATAGTTCCCACAAGATAAAATAGATTAATAGTATTTCATGACCATACACATACATAAATTACATTTCAGAATAGAATAATTATAATGAACACATTTTGGGAAACATTATTATCTCATAGAAAATATCATATAAAATTACACATAGTTATCCTCTTAGTTGTATGGGTAAACGTAGTCATATAAGGGTGAGATCAGATTCATATTATAGTGTAGAATACATCAGAATCTCTCTTAACATTAATATAGAATAAGTGATATGGAAATAAAAATTAAGTAGTAATAGACAAAAACAATAATTCATGTCATGTAAACAAAATGATTATAATTATTGAAAATTTTTATAAAAATAATCAATTATCTCATACTAATGGAATGCATAGATGAGGAAAAAAACATGATCTCAAGGACTTGTTAGAAGAGACTATACTAATAGATAAAGAGGTATACAAGAAAAGACTATTTTTTTTTCTAATGAGATATATCAATGTATCACGGGGATTTATTATTCTAGTATCCACCTATCACATGATTAACTCGTATTTATTCACCAAAATAGTAAATAAGACCTTTATGACGGTTCCCTACGGAAGCAATGAATTATATTAAAATTTTTATCTATATAAATAAGAGTATTGAATAAACTACATATCCATTCAACTTAATAGTGAGTTTCTATAGATGAACATACCTTTATCTACATAGAAAATGTGGGGTTTTGATAATGTGATGGGACAAAACATTAATAGATAAATATTGTGGAAATAGTACATTTAAAATGATTAGATATACATGGAAGATAATAAATGGGTGTAATTGTTTTCGGTTTATAAATAATAAGTTATGGTGGGGAAATTCCTTCAGCATGGACAATAACTAAAATTTTAATAATTCAATGCATATACCTTATGAGTGTCTAGATAGGTGTGTAGTCATAGGAACACTCGTTATGTATTATATTGGTACATCAGTTAATGCTCAACACACATTATCAATGGAGTTTATAAATTGGTGAATCTATTCCAAAGACTCTTATACATATTAGTATCATGAAATGGATTATATTATACGAATCTGCACATACTATTAATTTACCATTACATATAATGGTTTTACTTCCATTAAAAAATTAGTTTTACAATAGGTTTTGTAACATTAGAATCAAATAAATGGGAGGGAGGTGTAATTATATAGTCCTTAAATGAAACTAAAATTCATTATTAATTAGATAAAATATATTCCATGTTAATTTATTCCCCACAAAAAATACATAGTTGGTAAATATTATATGAGTCTCAATGATTAAAAAGTTGTTATGAAAACCCCCATTTTAGAATTGGGTGTATATTACATAAACATTTGTTGAAATATAGGGACTCATATTTATCCTCAAATAATCTAAATTATATTTTGTTTTCTAATATAAAATTTTTATTAGGAAGTACATACACCAAATAAATTAAATTGTTTACATAATAGAAAACATGTCTTGATGAGAGAAATTTGAGATGAATAGCCTTTGATCATGTCCAAAAGTTTTCTTCACTTACACATATCATCTTGATTATTTATATTTACTTAATTAAATATATACACAATAAATTTAATAGTCAATAAATATTTTTCTTGTGTCTATTTATTATCCATTCAAGATTATTTTTAATATAATTTATTCTTCAATCTGTTGGATATGGTTATTCTATTAATTTCATTTTATCATTTTTAGGTTGTTGACTATGGTGAATGATGTTGTAAAAAAACATCATGATCTCAATACATTTATTTTTTATGTGATTTAATAATATAAATATATTAATACTTTTATATTTTCTAATTTTACCCCACATATTGACCCAAATTAAGAAATTTTCCACGACATGTCTATTTGTGGTGATTACAGTTAATCTGAACCTTTCCTATTTAAAAAAATATATAATTTCCAATATTAGTTTTCATGATTTTTAATGATTGTGGATGTAGGTACAAAATATATATTCCATTTACATTATAACAATTATTAATAATATGAAACTTTTATATATCCTAACATCATGGCTATTATGTACTTTATTGGCGTATAATTATAAATGAACTAAAAATTGGTGGGTTAAAAATAGTTGCTCTCCCTTGGTGGTTATCCATTAGGTAATAACAAGAGGCTATATAGATTGGTCTTTTAGTGAGACCAATGATAAAAATTAAGGGGGAGGTTATTAATTATAGAATAGATCATTTTTTTTGGTTGATTAAAATCCCTCAGTGTTGTAAAAATTTGGATGAGGAGAGAAACATAAGATGTAATGATTTGGAAATTTTTGTAAAATCACTTCACATTTCCATGATGTCATACAATAAATCAATTCCATATACACACAAAATAGTTAGTAATTATTTGGGATAATTAATATTTTTGGAACATAGTGATCCAATTTCAAAATCCTTAATCATATATTCTTTTCAACATATACACCCTTTGAATTATTTCGCCTATTTTACTCATATAGTGGAAACTCCACTTTCTCCATTAGTAAATAATTTCATTTTACAAAATTAAAGTTGAATGCATTTTCTATTTTTAATATTATGACATAAAAGAAATAAAATATCATTAAAATAAAATTTATATGATCATTACACATTAATTTTTTAATTGTCAAACATGACACATAAAATTATATCATTGAAAAGGATAATTTGAAAATCAAAGTATAAATGTGTTATATGATTTTAATGTTTTTAAAAAAAACTGATTTATTATATATATATATATTATATAGGACTAAAATAAATTCCAAACATACTATTATAATAATAATTCTTAGTTAAATTAATAGATTAAAAACAATTAATTTATTAAAATGAAAATACAATTATCAATTAATATGATTAAAAATATGTTTTCAAAATTAAAAAATATATCATTAAAATGAATAAAACAATTCCATATACAAATTAAATGTTTTTTTAAATTTATTATAGCATATTATATACCTATATAGTAATAAAATATATATTTTTCGGAAAACTATATTTTCACTATTCATCTAAAAATCCAATACCTTAGAAAACCTCCAAAAAAATATTAAGAAACTAAAATTACGATGAATTAAAAAATGATCATAATTTTTTTAAATAAATAATTTTCTAATAGTTATAAATTGTATTTATATATATACTTACGATTTTGAACATTTCATTCATATCTTTCAGGTAATTCCCATCTCTTTACATGGTTTCCTCTTTAATTGGGTTAGCCTTGGGACTCCTTATGATGTAATTTTTTTGGTGACAAGGATATAGTATTTAGCGATATATATCTTTTTTATTTAATTGAGTCTTATTATAAACATGTATCAGTTTTTTGGAGGTCTCCCTGATTACAGAGAACATCGCAGTTGATCTGGGTTTTCGTGAATGAATATGTTGTTTTTTTATTTCTACCAATAGATTACATGTTTTGTAACTGGGATACACAACATGTATATGAATTTTAGATTCTTTTTTTGATTATTGAACAAAATGGTGAAAAGTAAATTCCATGCTAACATTAAATTTAATTTAAACATATAAATAAGGTTTTAAATTAACTGTTTATAGGTTTGTTTTACCCTATATGAACCTCGTGGATTATAATAAATTTAAAGGGAATACACAGTGGGTAATAATTAGAATATTTGGATTTATGGGGCATAAATACTTATTATTATATCATTTTTCTGTATCCCCCTTCCTTCTCGAACAAGAAAAATGTCCACTGATATGGAGAACTTCCACTACTTTTGAATCGATCCATTTAGTGTGGGAACATTACGATTTTATATAGTGTCTCTATAGTTAGGATAATTCTTATTTTTTTCATTTTCATTGATCATGGTAGAACCATTTTGTTGTGATATTTTATCTGTTGGTATGTGATGATTATGCTTCTAGTTTCCATATATATTCGTCATGTTATTTTGCTCTAGAGTTGATCATTTATTTGTTGTGGTGTGGATAGTGTGTGTTGTTAAGATATGGTTTCTTCATTCTCTACACTGACCAATTTTCAGAAATAAATCATTTTAATATTTGTAGATTTATTCAAGGGTGTCCACTTTCATTACTGTGGTCATCCTTTTATAGATCCCCTTGTCATCTTATGTGACAAGTGTATTGATTTGGGTTGAACTGTCGCTTCTATGTGTTGGTGAACATCATTTACATACTTTTTTATAAAAAGTTATATTAAGGAAATTGAATTATTTACTGAATGTTTTAGTATTAATTGATATTGGTTTTTGATAAATGTGTAACTTAGCATAGTTTATTTGAAATTGAAATTAGTTTTCAATTCATTTAGAATTGGTTTAATGAAATATTTTTCAAATAATTATACTGATTAAATGGTTCTATTATTTTTTTTGTAAAATAGAACAAATTGGATTCTTTGGGTACTTATGTGTAATGTGTTGTGTTAGGTTTAAACCACTATTGGTTGGTTAACTCGATGGGTGTTCCTCTACTCACTAATTTTTTTTTCTATGGTGCTGTTAAAATTTTTTGAGTGTTTACCTTTTTGGTAGTTTCTCTTCTATATAAAAATGATTCATATTTCTAGTGGATTGATACACATTTTATTTACTATATTAGTAATATTTCTTCTATCTATCGTAACATTGTGTGATCCCTAACATGATGTTCATCTTGATTTTAGCATATAATGCTTCAGTTGTTCTTCTATGGATTTGAAATGAAATTTTAAACCTTCCTTTTCATGATATGAATTCATTATTATAGATGATTTATATTGAAACTAATTAACCGTATTTATTTGAAAATGTTTATATGGTGAAAATTAATTTTATTTTCTAAGATTTGGATCAAAAACTACAAAATTACAGATCCTTATCTATTTTCATCAATTTTGAGAAATAATGATTTATTTTATATTGAATTGATAGGAACTCCTCTTTTGGACAATACTGATATAATTAATTCAAACACTATCCACACCTCTGGGAGTGCGTAGACATCATAATCTCTAATGATGTGAGGAAATTCAATGAACTATAGATAAGTTGAATATTTTTTGTTATCTATGTCAAGATATATGGATGGTTCAATGGTTGTTTATTATCCACTCTATCACATGTAGTTGTATTATTTTATGATTCTCAATTACAATTGGACTATTCAAATCCATATTTTTCCATAATTTTTTATCTTTAGTTTTAACTATTGTTTTATTTGTGGAATATTACTATCAAATCTGTTGTTTCACATTGTTGTGAATGTGTTTAATCTCTTTTGTTGTTTTATGATGCAAACAATTTATCCCTCCATAGTTTTTGATATTTGGATTTGAGTCTCCACCCCATGTGAATCAATAACCCCAGTTAAGTATGCGGAAATTCAGGTTGGGTACCGATTAGAGTCAGTATCCGGGTTAGGTTTGTCAAATTAATAATAGATCATTTTAGTGTTCCTTATTTAATAGTCCATGATATGTGGTTTACCTATTGTTTTAGTGTATCAAGTCTTACATTGTATCCTTATATGATTCTCATTTATAAAATAAAAACCCTTCAATGAAACCAAAAATTCATTTTCCCTCCAAAAAAACATGTCCAACAATGACATGGGTCTTTAAGAGAAGGACATCAGACCTATTTATATTAAGGAAAATATAAAAATCATTGTCTGTAAAAAATTCAAAATGATTCTTGGGATTAATATTGGTGATTCTGTTTCACCTATACAATTTTTTTTTCAATGTAACTTGTATTCGATGTTATATTTTTTATAACATCACTTTTTATCAATTTATTGAAGAAGAATAAAAAAATTTGAACGGTTCACTGAAGCATGATATACATAATTCCATTGATGTTATATAACTGATCCATATATTATTAACCACAAAAAGTTATGCCTTATCTAATTCATTCATAAAATTAATTAGATTCATTCTTAAGTGTGTGTTTCTTATTATCTATGGATATACAAGAGGGTTCATTAGGTATTCTAGAGGTTTTATAAAAGATATTCTCTTTTGGGTATCCTCATTATAGATTTTAATTATTATACAAGTATATAAATCATTGATCTTGGAAAATATGGGTGTTACATGAAAATAAATGGTATTTTATTCATTATTTTAAATTAAAATATCTTTATATATAGAAGATATCTTCATCTATGGAGATGACTCTAAAACGAACCTATAAACTATTAGAGTTGTTTCTAAGAACAATGATGATGTTGTTTGGTAATCAATAATCTAAATTAAATAATATTTTTTGAAAAATAATTCTATCATCTATGATGAATATAATATCAATAATTATTTATGGGAGATATTATCTTTACAATTTTATTGCATATGTGTCCTATTGTTTTTCGTGAAACAAAAAAGGTGTTCCTTAGAAAATATAGTCTTTAGTGTCATTTCTCTTTTTACTATTTGGAAGTGTAAAATCACATCACAAACACAAATTATATTCTATTTAAATATATGATCAAATAAATTTTATCATTTTCATTTTATATTAATATATATTCTTATAGACTTATTAAATTTTTTACAACATGATCAATAGTTAATATTGTCCATTTACACCTATGAATAGAAATATTGTGTTACGTGAAAGGAGTGTAACCAAGCTACTAATATTTCATAATTAAAAATGAAAAATACATTCTAATTTAATGTTTCTTATTAAAAAAATTTTCTGGAATAGTTTTACATCTATTGATGAAAACATGGAATTTCAAAATTAAAGCTAGTCTCAAAACTAAAAAAATGGCTATCCCTTCTTTATTATTTTTTTAAATTTTGGTACATAATAAATTTTATTATTTAAAATATTATGAACTAATATTATTTCAATTTCATCATGTATTATCACCTTAATAATTAGATTATGTTTTGGTTGTATGAATTATTAATTAATCTTTTAAATTTCTAGGTTTATTTTCAACTACACTCAATAGGGGATTTCAATGGCATTCTCGGTGAGATTTTTATAATATTACCGAATTATTTTTTAATAATAATTTGTAATTATTATTATATTTACATAGAAAAATTTATATGAAAAGTAAGAGTGAATTTTTCCTCTAATGATAAAGGGATATATATATATTTAATCTTTATCATAATACTGACATTCCATGATAGATAGGTAAATTAAAAAATACCATCATTTACCCTTCTATATATATGAATTAGTGGATTTAATTGAGTCGTTGAGTAATCCTGGGGGACCAAAGAGAAAATTATATCCTAAATTATGATTCAATATATTCTCTTTGTAAAAAAACATGTGAAAACATATATCAGAACATTATTCCTATCCCCTTTGTATCGATGATATTGGGGTATTTATTGGAATATTTTCTATCAAGTAATGTCTAGATAATAATTTCAATACCGGCATGATTTTAATCATTATGTATTCATTCACATTGAATATATATAACCATATTATGGATGTTAGTGATTTTTTTATTTTCTATAATTTAATTAATAATATTATCCCTATTAATCCACACATCTACATCACCACAAGAATTTATGTAATAATTTGAGAGTTTAATGAATTTACCCTGATCTAAATGGTTTTTATCAATTATTATATACATGGTATTAATTTTATATGTATATATGGTATAACTAGAATGAGAAGAAACTATATTTTGATAATGTCCATCTGGTTGATTATACTGACTCCATCATGGATATAGGTGAACATTGATGTAATAGAATCAATTATACATGGTGCCTCTAGCTATGGATATGTCCATAGAGAACACAAAAGTTTTTAAAAAGGATGGTTTTACCAATATCTACGAATTATATCAACATTTATTGTTTTACAATGGGAAATGATATATGTTATAAAATATCCATCCCTCATTAGTATGTGTTATATTTGGGATGAATATAGCTTTACTGTTTTCATGGTGATTCTGAGGATAACATCAAAGAATATTCTATAAATGATATTTAAATTCTATTCAGAATGACTCTAAACTACTAATAATGATCAAATTAATTTGACTCATTCCTATAAAGAGGTTAACTAGGGGGAAGATGCACTATCGACGAAATCCATTTAGGATGTTATATATATGTGATCATTTTCGATTACTAAATTTCGTTTATCTTATGAGGATTCATATATGAAGGGTTAAAATTCATCATAAATCCTAAAATATTAGATATATAGATTTCTACCTTTTCATATTAATTAACAAATTAATTATAACACTTATTCCATATTCATAAACACTTCATGGTTATTTTTATTTTTATTAAAATTCTTATAGTTGTTATTTTTTTGATTTTTATGTTTTTTTTCATCCCACTACAGAATTATGTTAGATATAGAGTAAGAGGGGTGGGTAATTTGGGTAAACTAGTGTTAAAAAAATAAAACATTTATTATCAAAATATATCAACCCAACATATATATTGACCTCTAGAACCTAAGGGTAACTCATTATACACAATTCAATTATAAAATCCACTAATGTATTCACATGAATAGAATTTTAATAGATGTTATTTTTATAGGATTTTTTTTTTATGTTTTTAGATTTAATAAATTAAATTGTACATGATGATTTTTAACATGGCCCCATAGCAATAGGATACACTATAGAGCATTCAGCAATGGTGTTTCCTAATAAAATCCTTTTATGCCACTGATGAATACTATGGTTTGGAAACGATCACTATTATCATATGATGACATCACACAACATGTCTTTTAAATAACTATCACTTAAGGGTCACAAACCTCACATTGTCTAACTATCTCCTATTATATCGCTTTATTCTTCATCTTCCATGGAGAAATTCTCTGAAGTAGGATCAAAACTCTATTTAGGAATTTGTAGGTCCCTTCATCCATGTTAGTAGCGTAAGAATTATACCTATATTAATGTAGAGTATTTTTGGATCACATTATGCATATAATTCATAAAATGTTTTTAAATTTTAATATTGAATATGTTTATTTCTTATAAAATTAAAATATAACCCCTCGTATACATATTATAAAAAAAAAATCCATCTTTGTCACTGAAAACAATATTAATGGATTCCATGTCAATATTCTTCTATTCATCCCCCATATAGAACTCATCTCTTCCTATTTATGATAAATTCAGAAATATGATCCAATCTAATTTAACTATACAAGTTTCAATCTCATATTTTGTAATAGTATTTCATGATATAAATAAATTTTCAACAAATAAGTACATTATGGACAATTCAAATTACCCAAAACACCTCCATCATTTCCCTACATGATTTCCCTAAATAGAATGAACCATAATTATTTGTGGTAAACTATATTCTCCTAGTAGTATGATAAAAAATATCGATTTAATTTAAATTATGTATCATTGGAATATAAATTCATGAACAATGGTGCCATGATCTAATATAATTAATCTCAATTTATTAAGGATTAGTTATCCATTCAATAGGAATCAGAGTAATGAACTATTGATTTAGTGTCACTCGTATAAACACACACAACAACATATATTCATACCAAACACCTAGGAAAAGTCTTTTTATTTCCATAATATAAATACCATCTACAAACTTGTCAAAAGAACTAATTTCATTACATTTTGGGAATGTAATATTATTTTATATAATTCAGACTTCCAAATTCATATTCCGATCAAAACACATTACCCTTGTAACCATCATATCTATTGAGGATCATAACCTATCACAAATGATGACTCTCATGACAATAAGACAATGAATATAAAAATTTTCTTCTCCCTTGACCATGATGTACAATTTAAGTTTTTGTTCTTCAATGTTGTACGATTATCAACCACAATGACAACCCTATGATGTGGAAGAAATAACATTTCCCACGATCCATTCACCTTGGAATTTTCCAAGTTATATAGAATTAAATCACAATTAATAACATGACATGTCTTATTCATGCTTTCACATGTTGTAAATCATCTCCTCTATAATTATCACAATACATTGTGTTAGTTCCCATGCCACTCCTTATCATTATCATTCATAGTGAAAAAAAAATTTATTAATTTTTTGGGAAATATAAACCCAATGAAAACCCTTACATAAGATTTTTTTAATAATCCTCAGATAATATAAAAAGTTAACTTTTTTCATCATTGACTCATATCAGCGACCCTTCTTATAAAATATCATTTTTCATTACCAAATCCAACATACTCCATTATATATCCAATAATAAACCCATGCCAATTTATTCAAAACATTAGACAACCATTAATAACATTTCTTCTACACCTTATTGAAAATTATTTTAAAATTTAAAATAAATGTATATTTTTTTTCTATACCATTTGTGTAAAGATGGATATCATCCCCCTTCCTGAATCTGTATCATCATTTGGAACACAAAAATCCTTTTACTAATGTTATAAACTGGAGTCATCAAAGATATATTCCTAATAATTTATTGGATGGAACTATATAAATTCTCAATCCCCATGTTTTTATCTTACATGAAGGGCTCCTAATGTGTTTAAACTCCCCTATTGTGGTTATAAAAGACTTATTCATCCCTTTTATATCTAACATTATTATTAATCCACTAGAAAGAACAAAACCTCGATATTATAAATTCCCTATTACAAATTAAAAACAATATGATTCCATGATAGATTCACCTTCCCACGCAATTCGTTGTGTGAATTTACTGAATAAAAAAAATGATATACCCTTAAATACTCTATGTTATCCAAAATAGAGAGGGTTTTAGGGAAAAAATATTCTTATAGAAAAAAATATGTATATCATTGTTAGTCATGAAAACTAATGAAAAAAATGAATACTTATTTCTTCTCCCATCTCAGTATACATCAAAGGATCTCTAATAAAAATTCAGAAAAAAATATTTGTGTAAAATTAATCATTAACATTTATTGTAATTGTCACAAAACATATTGAATCCATAATACCATTTATTAAAAAATTATAAAATCATCTCACTTGTACACATTATTTTCAATTATACACTAGCATTAAATATTTTCCTATTATTCTTATCAAAATATGAAGTTTAATAACAACACCCTAGATAAATTAATCACCTAAAATAATAATAACATGATCAAATATATGGTTTCACATATTGGATTATATAATTTGTATAGTTATTTTGGACATCATGATATTTTTCAGATGAAAAAAAATACCAAGAGATGTTTTAGATTAAAAATATTAATGTGAATGAGAACATGTTGTTTCAAACTCGATAATATACTTTAGTGGAAAAATATGAGTTGTTATTTATCCTTATTGGATTTTTATTTTAGCTCTATAAAATGTGAATTCCAAAAAAATTACCTCATGGATCATATTCCTCCTTGATTCAACAAAATCTCCTAAATATGTCGAAATAATAAAATATATGGGAAGATGGTAACCACACACCTCATCAATTATTTGAATAACACTAGTCAATATGGGCTGAACCATTACTTTTTAACGTTTCCTTTTTATCTTTTTAGATTTAGGTATTGTAAATCAATCATATCATTAACATCATTTTCTTATGAATCAACCACAAATGTATGTTTATTCATTCCTCTTATGGGTTAATTGTCTTCAATTAGTGATATTAGATTTATTACAATTTTAATCCTTTTTTATTTCCATTTCATCCATCAATTATATTTATAAATTGATAAAATACTCTTTAATATATTGCATTCGTATTATTGTTTTTAAAATTGATAATCCTATTTTTATTTTTCCACCTCTTTAATGTAATAATGTTAAATATTAGATATATTCATTGTTTGGTTATTATATTTAATTACCAATAAGGATTCTATTTGTTCTTTATTCATAAGTGAGTATTATTTTTGTTATTTCCTCCAAGAATACCTCTATTCATTCAAATAGGTTATTGTTTATATAATTTAATTAAAACATATTCGTGAACATATTTTTTAGGAATTCCAACATAAACCTATCCTTGAAAATATTTCTTCATATGGATAAATGAATCTATAAATTTTATATATTTTGGTTATATTTGTTCCAATAGTACTCCCTAGTACAATTTAGTTAAATTTTTGGTTATATTGATATGAATTATGAGAATGATAGTTTCTCCTTTTATTCAAGCGTAAGAGAAAATTAATTTTTTTATTCCACCAGATTCACAATAAGTTTTGTAAAACAATGATTCAAGAATACATATATATGTTTTCATGCATCCCATAAAAGAATAACGTGTATCATTTAATTCATTGAAAACTTATTCATCTAATTTTCCTCTTATATATACATTATTTCTTAAATTTCTAGTATCTTCCATACATTTTCATTACATGGGAATATTGAAAGATATCTTTTCCACGTACTTTGGGATTGTTCCTCTAAATATAATACTATATTTTCCCATTGACTATTTTCTAGGTATCTTTAGTAACACTAAATATTAGTTCTTAAATATAATAAACATATTCATAATTTCATCACAATGTTACAAAGGATGAAAAGGTTAATTTTTTAAAAAAAATCTTGAGTTTATATTTACACGTGGCATATATATGGTTGTTTATTACGTATAATTATTCTTCTAATTATTCAGACGTCATGTTCCTTGATTGAAATTTTTCATTAAATTATTACTTAAATGTATTTCGATTATTTATATCTTCATCCAAATAATTTTTGGGTTTCTCTAGAATATAATTTTCCCTTCAATTATATAATCCTATGACAAAGAGAGTTATTATGATATAACTTTTTCGATTTTTGTGTTTTACTCTCCTTAAATACTTTATTCATCTATAAAATTGACATATACATATTAGCCTTTAGATTGAAATATTAATTCATTTTTTGACTCTTATATTTTGAATCAAATAATAAATATTCCTTGATTTTTAATTTTATCATCAACTATACATATTTGTAATAATTATTATATTATATGATTGTTTAAAATTCAATATTACTTTATTTAGGACTGATAATTTTCCCCCCTCAATTCGTATTATGTGGATTTGAAATGTTAATATATTTTTATTCATTGATTATAAATTAATAATATATTAATTACTGGTGAAATTCATCTAATATGTGGAATCTATCAATATTTGACATCATTGGGAACACCACATCAATGGTAGTTGCAGATCAGACATTATACATCTTTCTATAACTATTCCTATAATCAGAGGAAGAAAATATAATCTCATTATAATATTAAATTATATCTTTCGTTGGTGTTTTTCAATTATCATTCAATGTAATCCCTCTCTTTCAATATATATATATTAAAAGTGGAATTTTAAATGATTTATGTTCATTATTTGAGGTCCGTATATTTTTCATGGATACCAATGTATTATAAATTTTTTAAAAAATAAATCAATAAAAAAAATTGTGTTGGGGAAAACTAATCAAATGAAAATAAACAATACACATAAATTATTTTCTGGGTTTGACTATGGACTTTGGTCGTATATACATTAATTGGGTAGGTAAATCATAGTATTCATGAAAAGACCAATCTAAACACATTTAATCTACCTTGCACTACCCTACCTGGATCATGGAAACTAAGTTATGTGGGATACACATTTATCTTCAATAATGAACTATATCTATTAAGATATTAATATGGCTAACATTAGAAATTAAATTATTTATATTTTATTTTATTTTCACATTTTTAGATTTTAACCATAAAATAATTTACCCATGTTGATATTTTACATTGATCATCCTCATTTCAAACATCCACGGAGCATTCAGTGGTGATAAATTATGAACTAGAATCCATATATCATAATAATTAATGGTTGTGTTTATTCTATGAAACTAATTTATGTTGATAAAATCCGAAAAAATGTTTTTTTGACTCACTATTTACCAATGATCATTTGAAAAATGATGGATTTCTATATATAATTAGATAACTATAGTTCTCCTCCACATTTTCTCAATGATATGGGGTACAATAGCATGTGAGTTATAAATAATAATATCTCTTACATTTTATCAATTTTTTTGAGTTTCATCATATTATATATTTAGATTTTATGTAGATCACTCTGCACTAATCCTTCATATTATATAGTGAACTCTTTCAGTGTAATTTTGTTCTTATATCAAAAATAACACTAGATCTCCACTTCCCCAAACAATCACAAAAAAATATCCTTCAGCTTTTAAAATTTTAACATCACGAGGGTATTCTAATTGTTTCTTATTCATTCAATCCCTTTTCATTGAACTCCTCTATATCACTCTATCGGTTTTCATATATAAAATGTTATTTCCATGATTAAATATACAAGTGAAAATATCCCATTTTGTAATTGGATATCATGATCCAAATAAATTTTCCAAAAGTCCATATATTATTGGTCATTAAAATCACCAATATATCCTTCGTTATTTCTATAACCATAGTCTCCCATAAATAACTCATGGACAACTATCATAACATTTTGGTATGGAATTAAAATTATATTTAGTTCAATTTGTGTAAAACTAAAATATACATTTCATCAATGTTTGGATCATGGTTTATTATCAAGACACAAATAATAAGAATAATTTATTATTATTTCAAGATTCATTGGGATCAAATATGTTTTATTTTCAATGACCCCATACAAAGAAACCACCCAAAGAATGTTCTTCCAGAAATTTTGAAATAATAATTGTATTTCGTGAATAACACTAACATCATAATGAAAAAAATCATGAAATATTTTCTAGGTTTCATTCTATAACAGAATACGATCTTCCACTTTGTTTATTAGAAACACACACACCACAATGACTACAAATCTTAACATAGTCACCAATATCATGTTTTGAATGTAGAATATTATGACATTATGCCCACTACTATTTTATACTCTATATTACATGGTGTTACAAATAACTTTTAGATTTAGGACATTTATCTCGTATAATTCATGACTATGATGGCTCCACTACGACCTGGAATTTATTAACTTTGTTCAATTCACTACAGCATATCTCATGGTGTAGCAAAACATCAATCATTATATTTCACTGGTTTCTAGGTATATAAATCTTAATCATTTCAATAATTGAATTATTTTACGATTTTCTTTCACCCCATATCTATATTTTAGACTCATTCTCCAGCTTCCTTAATGAATGAATTATTATTAGGATACAATATAGGAATCTATTTTTCCCATGATCATCTTTATAGTCCACTATAAGATAATACATCATGAATATAACATTGGATGAAAAATGGGCACCCAAAGTGTAATAAAAATTATTTATTTGGACTACCAACTTGATGGATATCACAATTAATCAGTCTAGTTTGATTCATTTCGGCTCGACCAATCTAAGGATCGTTGATGTTATTTTTTAGTCAAATTAGCTTGAAGAATATATTATTATCAACCATGTATTCCATATTACTAGTTAAAGGGTCGATCATTTATACCATTATTTTTGTATTATGATGATGATATGATTAATTTATTTCAATCATTACTATGAAAATCACTCCATATGATCAAACCCAGTTCCCAATATTAATTTTACATTCATGATGTTATTTTTTCGTTATTTTTATTTTATATATATTTAAATTACATTCAATTATGGTCTCCTCACTAATGATCTCTATTTTATAAGTAACTGTAAAATAACTTCTATTTTCTACTTAGGTATGATGGCCTCAGAAACCATGATAAGGTATTTTATGATTTTGAAGATAATAAATAATAGTATAATTTTTTTAGTTATATAAATTATAAAACTTATTTATGATATACAATGAACATATACATGAGAGTCATCATGGATACATCATTGATTGAATAAATTTAAAACCTCTTCTTATTGACGTTTCTTTATTAATTATTGTTATATTTTTATATCTTAAAACACCCCTATGTTTGATATACACTTAACAAATCATCATGAAATAAAAATGACATTTATATTTCATCAAAACTATATATATGTTAAAATATTAATTTCTGGATTTATATTATTATATTATTGATTCTTGTTATTACCTAAATCCCAAAATAATTGATTAACATCAAATAAATTATATAGATTCCACCTAATTCCTGTTAAATTAATTTAAATTCATATGGTTATTAAATGGGATATTCGGTTTTTGCTATGTTTTTTTCACGGATCTCAAAATTGTTTACATGATATGATTTGGTATGTTGGGTATATTATATACAATTTCATGTTATTATGATAGCCTAAAAACATGATATAAATTATTTCATTTATTATTTTTAATATGGTTTTAAAATAAATTACAACATATCATGGAATGTCTACATAACATGAAAATAATTTTCAAACATTTATGGAAGTGATATATATTATCAACTAATTTGTTTATAGGGATGTAAACATGGTTTATGATGCTCTAAATAATATAGATGTGGAGGATCATGAATCATTATTATCATTTAATTTGATTGGTATCCTTATATCCCTTCACCATTATAATGTTTTGTGGTATGTTTTTACATGAATTTCCAGGAATTCACCTTTGTTATACTCCACTTTTATTTTATTCCCTATGTATGGGTCATCATGACAACAAACCAGAATCATTATTATTATTAAAATTATTAATGGGTTTATTTACGGTATTGTAGTTATATGGGATATTGATCTATATATAAAAATTATGGGCTTCAACCCTTGATATCTGCATGTATGGGGTGGTTTTTGAACAAAACTATTGTGGCACAATAGGTAGGACTATAGGGGAACATAAAAAAATATAAATAGTGGTGAAAATAGTAAATAGAGATTGTATAATAAGGCCTTTGGACTATATATTTTGTCCTTCAAACAATGTAATCTGATTCCATTCCTACGGGGATTCAATACATCAACATTTAATCTACGGATGGTTTGATTCGTTATCATAGACCTCTATGGTATTTTTATTAAAAATAAAATATTTTTGGATTTAGAAGATATAGTTTTTGAAGGAAACTACTAAATGGGTAAATAATAATTAACAATGTCTAATAGTGAAACTCAATTAATATTTCAATGGATATGAATTGATATATGTTCATGACCTCTATATAATCAATTTTTAATATGGGATACTGGATTTAAACAAGTGATCCTTGAAAAATTCACATGTGATGGAAAAATAACACATGGAAGGAATATAATATTATTATAGTAAAAGGGATATATCATTTATTATAGGTAGGACAACATTTCTGATAAAATAATTTAATGTGAGAGGTACAAACTCACCACACAACCCAAAAAAGAAAAAATAGGATCATAGAAAAATGAAATTAATTTTATAAATAACGATATAATCAGAAGAAAAATGATGATATGAAAAAGATAATGCATTATTAACAACACAATAATGAAAAAATTTTATTTTAAGTGAAAAACATGTTTTATAGGGTTAATGGGTATTGGTCCTCCCCCATGAAATGAAAACCAACCCAACCAATTTATCTTATTATGTATATAATGAAAATTTTTGAACATAAAAAATAATTATTGGTGGAAAAATAAAAAACTAGAAGAATGCCAGAAGAGGTATATAATGTTGCAAAACCAATACCATAAAGAAATATACGAAAAAAAGATTTTAAAATGGAACTAAATTCCATAACACCACAGAAAATTAGGTATAAATTCACTTATTATTGTTTATTTACACCTATAAAAATTCATTTCAAGACAATCATCACAACATTCAACTTTCATAAGATCCCCAAGACAAGGTCTCAACAGCAGAACAACACTCCAATATCATTGTTGATATGTACTTCCAATAGAGAAATAAAATAGTCCCTTACATCTTGATCATCTCCTTCCCTTATCATGATCTCTATCTATTGGCATCAAGTAATCTAATAAATTATTTCAACTATAACAAAAAGATAGTGTATTTTATAAACTTATTAAATAAAGAATGAAATTCCTCAGACATACTGAATGGCATTGAGACACATGTATGATTATGGTGCCTCATAAATTAGTCATTATAACTAATCATGAATTTATTCAACTATGTTAGGATACAAAGGGTACTAAATATGGTTCTATAGAATTATTTTCCTCATAAGAGTCACTAAAAATACTGTATAACATTATCATGTCCCGTATATTCGTGTCACCACACATCACTAATGGGAATCAAACACCACCAAAAAAATTAAATTTATCTAATGTAAGGGTATCATAATACTCACATAAGGTCAAAAAATAATCCAAATTACTTCCAATATTAATCTAAGATTAATTATACTTAAATAAATAGTTTAACTTCATCAATATATTATTCATGGAATCAATAAATAAGAAAACTCAATATATCAATATGTAATATCAAAAAAATTGATATTAACCAAATTTTGACATTACAAAATAATATTTAGAAAACAGATGGTCGGTAATATTTTATATATATTCAAGAATTACCTATCAGCTAATTCAGACATTCCTCCACAACATATGACCCTATGATCAAACATTATTAGTCCAGACTGACCAACAATGTATCATGTGACAAAAAACATGTATTCTCATTAAAATGCATATAATTCTAACAAATTAATAAAAACACAATAAAAATTATGTAATTTAATCAAATCCATTAACCAAAACTCATACACTTACGTTCTATAGTTTCATATATAATATTTATAACCACCTTAACACATCACATCATTGGTCCTTGATATCTATCCTAATCATATAAATCACCAATGAAACTAGAGTAGTACCAAATTATTCAAATATAATTAAACAATAATAAGTATACCTGAAATATAAAAAAATATAAACGTGAAACTGACCCCAATTCACGTTGGATGACAGAATAAGAACATTACTTGAAAAACAACATGATGACAAGAGAGACATATCAATCTGATCATAATATCTAAACATACTGGCCCCAACCACACCCTCCAATCAATTTGGGGGGCCCTATAATTCACATTAAAAGATATACCTACAAACTCAAAAAAAAAGATACAAAAAATATATAAAAAGGGATGTTATAAAGACTCATGTATCCCGAACACTATCAAAATTTAGGTAAACCAATTTATTCTAAGCTGTATTGTCACTACATATATCCCTAAGGAAATAACTCCTAGGTGTCATGATTTTCCAGACTAATAAAACATAGACATCCAAAAATGACTACCATCCCTCTTATATTTGATTCTATATTTATATAGACCATCTATACAAGGAAAATAATTCTTAGTCATGACCCCACATACCTAAAACATTAATCTATTAATTTGAAGATCCCTAAGATATACAAATAATTTCACATTATCTAATGCTATCATACCCCTACCGTAAATCATATATTCTATAACAAGATCGAATGGTGCATCCATGATAATAAGAAACCAGAATCGAGGTCATTAACCAAAATATATTCATCTATATTTGATATTTAAATGTCTATCCCAGTAAAATTATCTATATGATATTTCATAGAGGTTCCTAGGATCATAATGAAATTATAAAGTTGTAGTTTCATTAATATTCTTCAGTAAAGTTATATGTTAATATAAATTTCCACAAGGATCAGTTAGATTACTCTTGATGAATAATCATGGAACACTTTTCTCAATACCATATCACTATGTATCAATAAAAATTATAAATGGTATTTAATTATAATATTAGTGTCAATATCAGCTAATGAGTTCTAGTCCTCTTCTTAAATAATGATATTTCAGATAAGTCTCTTATATCCTACAAAATATTTATCATATACATTATGTATAAGAATTGAACACATCATAACACTGCCCAATTTAAAAACATTCCATCCATAAATATTATTTACATAAAATATAATCTATTACAAATGATGAATTATCAAACATAACTCAAATACACGATATTGTAAGAGGAATGTACCAGATATCTATTAATCTATGGTGGGTGGTAGTATCATGAAACAAATGGAAAATAATAAACAATAAGATGTGAGTTGAAAAAAAATATTTAAAGTAATGATATATAATAAACAAAACGATTCTATGAGTTTTATTGTTTTATTTGGAAATGTAGTCATGATAAGGGTAAATTTTGGTAATAAAAATAGGAATTATGGTATTAAAAACATTAGGTCCCACTCCCTACCATAAAGCCCACCTAAACCCGATTTACTCTTTAGTGGAAAATGTATGTGGAAGATTACAAATGATATTTAATTAAGGGAAATTAATGAAAATAATTTAATACTATAAGAATGATATAATGAATCTTAAAATTTACCAAGATGAAAATCAAGGTTAAAAAATAATAGGGAACTAATTTCAAAAAGATCCCAAGAAAATAAGTCAAGCCCCCTTTACAAAGGTTTGAAATAAACTATATAAAAATATTATATGAAAACAATCATCACATTCCATTTCCACATATTATAGAATCATTGATACCGACAATAGAATAATACTTCAGTGACACTAGTGAGAATAATAAAAAAACCATGAATAGGCCCTCAATTCTTGATTGCAAGCTCTCTTTCTCATGATATTACACTCAATTTCACCCTCATTATCCTTTGATTATTTTTAACACAATATATAGAGAGAAATTAGGATCATATCAATTGAATAAATAAAATCCATGGAATCCCCAACAAGATCTCGACATAAGGATGAATGATGAGATTTTGGAATAATCTTTTGGAAAAAATCACGATAATTGAGTATTCTGTAAGTGTCCGGATAGTGTTTTACAATTGTCTGAAGTTTACTAAACATCATAAATGACACCTAATATTATTTATAAGGGTAAAAAATCTCTTGTATAAGGTAAACCACCATTCAGAAAAAGGGAAGGAACACCTTACATAAATGTCTCCATCCCTCAAATTTGTTATAAAAATTATCATTTAAGTGTAATAATATTCTTATGTAAGGGTAAAATACTATGCTAAAATTATAAAAAAACATATTTATATTAATAAAAACTATATAAATTATAAAAAGTAAAATAATTTTTTATTTAGGGAATCATAACAAAATAATCATTTAATATTCCAACATTAAAACATGCTGAATTTAATAGCATTGGTCCATGATGTATCATTTGATGATAAAATGAAACTATCGAAATGAGGTGAATATGACATATTTTGGATAATGATAAGGACATTTTATTGTATGGTGTATGACCAATAATATTTTGTGATTTTCATAAATCACTACGTCATAGGGGTGAAAATGTGATAATGTCAGGCTTCCATCATTAGATAGCCAATGAAGGATAGATTTGTAGGAGTAAGGGAAAAATTTGGGAATAAAAGGAATGTATAATCATTCATATAGGGGGTGAAGTTTATGAAAATGTGGAAATTTATAAGATAAATACACATATGTTTATATTGATTGTTGGACAGATATGGGTTAATACACGCATGACCAAAAAGGAAATGGTTTGACATGGAAGGAGATGATGCACATTAACAAATGCTTGTGAAATAATTGGAGAGTAGATATAATGGAAGATGAGTGGGTTGTGTAAACGGTTGAAAAAATCATTTCATGAAAATATTAATTACAAATATTTTATTCTCGATATTGTATAGAATGTATAAATGAACTCAATAATGCCACTGTGATGTACAATAAGGTAAAAATTTCACTCTAAGAAGATAATATTTTCTATTATAATAATATTCTCATCCATTAGACAAATGATACATGGTATTTAGGGTTTATGAAAAATATTCCATTTTTTATAATATATGGACCCAAAGGGCCACAAAATATTTTTCATTTCTATCAAAATATTGAACCTTCTATGGGTTATTAATATTTTTCATTTTTGTAAAATATGTTGGATATTAAATTTTCAATAATATAGGTCATTAGGTAAATTTTTTTTGTTCATTTTACAAATATAAAAAATAGGTCATTTACCATTAATTTTGTGAAATTGAGAGGCTTATACATTTTAATTGGGGATGTTTAATAATGATTCATTCGTTATATGGGGTTGCGTCCCTTCAATGATTTTCTAGGATTGTTTGAGTTGTTTTAATTTTTTATTGACCCCCACAAAGATTATTTATTATTAGTGTCAATATTTTTGTAGTAGTAGATGTTTTTATTGTTTTTTTGTTATTTATATATGGTTAAATCCTATTTTGTGTTGTATAGACCCAGGAAGTATGAGTGAACTAACCCAACATTAAATATGGTTAAAGGTAAACATAAAAATAAATACTATAGACAAAATTTAGTTTTGGTGTGTACTATAGAATCATGGGGTATTTTATTAGAAATTATAATATAAAATTATTTTAATCGGAGGTCAACTATATAAATAAATACTATTAACCAAAAACTAGCCTCTGGCCTATTACTTTATGGCTATTCCACTATAGTGGTTTTGAAAAATTAAATGTGGGGCCTTCATGCTATTGAAATTTACTATAGGATACCTACGATGGGGTAAACGCTTTGAGGTGGTGGGGCCTATCCTTATAGGCGTACATGTGTGTGATTAGTTTGTTTTTCATCTACCATATAGGGTATCAGATTTATTATTATTATTATACTCATTATTAGTATTACTAATAATATAATTATTATGTTGTAAATAGTGATCATTTTTTGTTTAAAAGGCCTTCTTCCATTCGTATGGAGAGGAAAATCATGGATTATTATTTGATTAAACAACCAATGGTTGATAATATGAATGAAGTTTTATCATATATGTCCACTCATGTTTATAAACAATCCATCAACTATTATTTAGATTTGGTTGTGTTATGCAAACATAAATTATAGTTATAATGGATATTTATAATAATTTAATGGCACTCATCCTCAAATATGGATAAACATGATTGAATTATTGAACAATATCATCTTGTAAAGGTGGAACAGAAATGATTCTATAATAAATAATCATATGAAATGATCATCAAAAAAATATTACTATTTATGGTATACTAATAATCTAGATAAAAAAATTCCTAGTATACATGAATATCACCATGGCCCGAGTGTCTCAAATATAACATTTATGGTGTGGATCTGGGTCCACCATGTCTAGAAGAACGTGGTGTAATTTTTTTAAAAAAATATATATTTCTTAATATCTATTTTTCTCCATCATATTGAATTATTTTCCCTATAACATTTAGTTTCTTTTATTTATTATTGGTAATAATTTTTTTATGTGGATCATCGACAAACATGGTTGTATTAAAATAGAATCCATTGTTATTTTTCATATATTTGAAATAAATATCCTCATTTCACCATTTCCTATCATTATGGAATATAGTCCTGTCATAAACTCAAAGGGGGTGTTCACATCATTATATCTCAAATATACATACAACGTAATCACAATGATGAATTCATAACAAGTAGTTAATTTTTTTAAATTTATATTATTTCTATTTTCCTTTCTTATAAATTTATATAACTCATTAAAAATAATATTTATTTTTATTTAAAGTCTCATAATCATCACTTACCATTCTATAATCATTCTCTTTTATATTTAATTTCATGTATATGTCACTTTTATGTCGATGGATGAGCCATTTCTGATTATTATTATAATAATATTAATACTAATAAATTAATTTAATTTTTCTTCTTCTACTACTTTTGTTGTTACATATACTTATACTATAATTAAATTTATCATTTCCTATATTAATTTTAATTGAGATCTCATTATTCTCTAAATTTTTTGTGATTAAGGCATTAATTAATTGAAGAACATCATCTGGGAGATCAAAACCGTAATTTTTAACAATGGATCACTCACTAGTTTATTAAAACATCATGAAACTACAACAAAAACATGGGAATCTACCTCACAATTTTTTTTTCAAAATCTAAATTTTGTAATATTCAATAAGATGTATTTATCATCTTTTATAGATTCAATGAAATGACATTTTATAAAGGGAGGTAAAACATCTCATATTATTTTTAATAATGATATAATTTTAATGAGACGTTTGTATTTGAATATACAAAATTATTACTTGTTAGATATTATATATGTTTACAAAATAGTGAAATTTTATGATCTAATACATTATATTTTTTATATTATGTTTTCTAAATATTCAAAATGTATTTTTCTATAGTGAGGAATTTTAAATTTTATTGTTCTATTTGACTAATAATTGAGGAATCATGGGGGATCAAGATGGATTTTATTGATGTTTGTAATGATCTATATATAGTAGTATGAACATCATTTTAATCTCGTATCCATAAAAAGGACCCAATTTAGGTATGAGTTCAATTTTCACATGAATTGGATATTGTGGCATCATAATAATATATTTATTATCTTTTTTTTATATTGGAATTCCTTTTAATAATTAAATGAATACTCTATTTTATGTATTTTATATATTACATGGTTTATTGAGTAAATATATTTAATCTCAACATTATACTATTATATGGTTCCTTACTATGAACATGATGTTAACAATTTTAATTTTATTATTAAATATTTCATAATTTCAGTTATATTTGTACAATAATTAGGAATTATAATATGAAATAGTGTAATGATACTATAAAATATTTTCCCTCTATTTGGGGATATATTATATGGTGTTGTCATCCATCGATAAAATGATCATCTATAATGGGGAGGAAGATTTTGTAGGAGATGTTTTTGGTTATGTAATTATATAGCAATAAAACATCAATGTAAGGGACATTGGTATCAATTTTAAAAATGGTAGGAATTCATAGCCCATTGAAAATCACTTATGTATCAATGTTTCAATAGTTTTTTTCTTTATCTATCCCTAAATTATAATGGTCATGAGATAAATCATTGACTAAAACACTTCATTAAGGGATTCAATGGTTATGAAGCTATCTATATGAGTGAAAAATGCCTATCATAGATTGCGGGAAAAGAATATTTATCTTCATAATGTAGCATTGTGGATTACTACTTTTTTATCTCAAAATGAGAATCCCAGTTCATTCAGTCACTACATATATTCCGCATAATTCCAATTTTTGGACGATTTTATTATTTAGGAAAAATAATAATCTTTTTTGTTATGGATATTTTATAAAATATTTCAATGGAATTAAATAAAAAAAATCTATCATTAAAATTAAATATATAATTAATTTATTATGGGATTTCCTAGTCCTTCAGGTTTTTTAAATAGGTTAATTCATTATTTAATTCAACATTAAAGTAAATTACTTTAAATACATGTTTTATATTCCCTTCAATGTGAAATATTTTTAGCATTCCTAGTAATCCTCTTTGAAAATCAATCCTTTTTACACGTGATAGAATATAGAGATGAATTTGAGATCTACAAAAAGGTGGGATATCATCACAGCCATCAAATTCACTCTCACCCCCCTCAAAATAAATTTAATTTTTTAAAAAACTAAAGTCAAATATTTAAGATCACCCAAAAAAATCAACTATGGAAATGACAAGGTTTAGTCACTTAGGAAAGTGAAAATATCATGATGGAAATTTGGAAGAGAGATTGAATGAAATTGTGTTTGCACTATAATAAGCGATTGAAGAAAATAGAAGAAAAATTAAATTTAAAATATTTATATGAATTTAATAATTAGAATAATTGAAAATAAATTGAAAAGAATAAAACCTCATAGTAGAATCCATAAAATTCTAAGCAATTGAAAATCCTTGGGAATAGTACCTTTTCTATATGACCTAGACTTGTATTTATACACTTTTAATGAAATCAAAAGTTCCATTAATTACATCATAAATTGTTATTTTGTTTTCCAGAGTCATCAAGTGGTCGAATGGTGGGTCCTGAGCATTTAATTTCATCCATACTAACGTTTTTGAGCGCTTCCCAAAGAATTTATGTCCATAAAATGTAACAAATTTTTTAATGTGTGGGGTTTGAACAATTAATGGATTTATTCACAACTAACTTCTTTTCTTAAAAATCCATCTAGTTACAGATCATATAAATTAATAACTCAACATATATTTATGTTTTCTTTTTCTTTTTTATATGAATCATGATAGTTTTTCATTATTCAACCTTTGTATTTTTCATTCAAATGTTCATTATTCTTCTAAAACATCAATACACTCTAAAAAGTCTCGTTTCATACCACACTACTTCATGAAACATTATGAAGTTACTGCACCACAATATATTCAAATGTTTTTTTTAATTTTTACGTAAATTAATATATATCCACAATAAAAAAAGTAATTTTTAATTCCAACAATAATAATCAATTTAATTGTAATAATAGTGTGTTTTATATTAAAAAAATATATGAAAAAATATTACACCATCAATGGGATGAAACTGATCATAAGGTTGAAGATAGTGAAGTAATTTCAATATACCATAATTGAAATTATAAAGATGTGGGAGGATATATTACATGACTATTTACACATAAATGAAATAAAAAATATTTAAGAAGTTGTATTATTGAAACATGAACCATTATTATGTTCTGGTTAGAGCAGCGGGATATTAGATGTTTCAAAAAATAGATTTTTTTGAAATAAGGTTGGAAAATATTTTTGTTGTTTAGTCATAGGTTTTGTTTGGAGATCAAGGTTATTTGACTACAAAGTTGTACCATGATATTGTCATTACAAATATATATCATGTTTTACCAGTTAGTACTTTCTACCTGGACCCCTTAGTTAATGGGTTTAATACATAAATATAGTTGATGTTTTTATCAAAAACATAAAATATAAATAAATACCTTATTGTTTATGAGTGGAATAAAACTTGAGGGAATTTTTTTTCAATGATTATGTTTATGAAGTGGATGAGATAGTAAGAGATGCCAAATATTCTACATCCAATAGTTTTTTTTAAAGTTTCATGGTTTGTCTTTAATGAATAGTTGGTCTGGATAATCATTCTTTGAATTGGTTCTATATTCTCTAATGAATAAAAGGGTTGAAATTCATTTTTCTAATTCAATTTGATTTTTTGAACAAAATTAATATAAAAATAACTCTAATATGTAGTAGTTTATCATTCCATTTGTGGATTATACATGTTTTGTAAGGGACTATATAGATAAATACTACTCTTTGAAAATGATAAATAATTTGGAGACAACATGATCACCCCCATGGTAAATGAATTTTGGACACATATGAATATGAAACATATTTCTCATGTTCATTATTTGGATAATCCTTTTTATTTCAATTTTATTTTTCAGAATGAGGGTATATTTTCCACTTCATTACACATCTACTAACACTAATATTTAATTACATTAATATATGTTATTTTCCCAAAACATTTTTTAAGTAATATTATTATTATTAACTCAATTTTATTATTCCATTTATTTTATTATGATCTTATTTTAGTATATTAATTATAGTATTTTTTGATTATTATCGTCATCGACACTATGATCCAAAAAAGTGGAATGCATCCTTATGATACTGATGGATTCATAGTTTTTTTCAAAATGGTGTTATATTAAATCAAATATTATAAATATTTTTCAACATTCTAAAATATATTCTATTTCACTATCTTAGATAATAGTTTTATCCATAACTAAAAAATATAATTATTTGAATGTTGTATGAATGAAGTTATTATCTCTTATATGATTAGGGTTTCATGTATTCTTAGAAATACTATTATATATAAATATATTATATGGACCCATCTTCTTTTTTACATAACATATTGTGAATATTAATGGTTCTTTTATTAGGTTTCATATAATGGTTGGTTTTGGAGGAATTTTTTGAACATATTTGCTTCTTTTGAAAAAAAACGTTATATTTTTACTTCTGTTCTTATTGTTATTTTAAATGAAAAAATGGATATTCATATATGTTATAATGAAAGAGTAAAAATTCATAATTAATTATATTTGTATCAAAATGTAATCTATAAATTTTTTATTTAGTTTTACCACAGCTTGTGTAATGTTTCTTTGAACTCTTACTGTGCATGAAAGAATTGTCTCTCCTCGATGAAAGGGTTAAATATTATTATTTCATATATTTATTGTGGTGAAAATATTTTTAATGTGTTACACAATAATACATTGGACGATATTGTGACTTTATGGTAAATTTTTAAAGTTCTAATGTTATGTATCATTAACTATTGAATTTGGTATGAGATGTTTAAACCATTAATTCATGATTCCTCCAATATCAATCTACATATTTATTTTATTGTATGGGATTGGTTATTTGTGATAATTTTCATGAAATATATGATGATGATGGTAAAAATTATAATTATTATTAACATTTCTATTATTATTATTATTATATTATTATTTTAACTATTTTATTATTATATTGAGTTTCCCCTAAGAATGTGGTCCATGATGCTGCTCCATGATGATTTTTCCTCATATTAAACCCCTAGAAACACCAATTTAGTGTTATTTATCACAATGCAGAGTTATTAAATAGTGGATGAAATGTAGTAGGGGGTATTTTATTGTTTACAATAACACCGTAATAATAGGGTATTGAAACGTATCTTGAATCTTCAAAAAATTGTAGCCTGAAATGATTTTTATTAGTATAGTTACTCATCTAGATAGGCCTTTGGGCCACAATTCATGATCATATATGAAATTGGAGGTTCTAAAATGATTGTAGATCAAGGTCATTGGGACTCTCCAGCATGAATTCCTCATCAAAATTCTATATTATTAGAATATGTGCAATTAAAAAAATTTATTTCCTATATTAATGGGTTATCCATTTGGGAGTCTATGGCCTATACAAACCAGCCAATATGTGTGTGTATGTTTCCTTGTATTGTATCCCAATTATTTTTCTATGATAATAACAATTAAGATGATGGTGATTATTGTTGTTATTATTATTATTATTATTATTATTATTATTTAGTGCATTAGTTGCCTTGGAAACACATTAATAAATTTGGTAAAACTGGTATGCCTGACACGAAATGGTTGGTAGGTGGTTTGGGGTATTAATAAGAAGTAAATATATTTTGGAAGGCTTGAAAAAGCGACAATTGCATTAGAACATAACAATTGTAACATTACCCAAGTATATTTCGAATGTGGGTTAGAGGTTGTTCATAACATGATATGGATGATGGTGGGGAAATTTGACCATGATTTCTATTATGGTGTGATGTGTTGTAAATATTATAAAATTAAATTAATTGTAATTATCATGATGTGAAGACCAATTTTGTATCTTCATGTGGTAAATTTTAGAGGAACTTTTGGCAACCAATCATGGGCCTTCATTCTATTATAAATGTTAGACCATTGGTTCACGAATAGTGGAAATCTGTTCTATAAAAATACTAGGCCTTCATGGTAAATATATTTGTGAAAAAATAACCATACAGAAGGATTTAAATTACATATAGTGGTAGAATAGGATAGATAAACAAGGGTGATTAATTGTGTGTGTGTGTGTTTGGGGTTTTTTAATTATATTCAACTAATTTAGATTGTTATAATAATAAAAATTATTTTAATGGTAAAATTTAGTTGTAAGGATATAGTGATTCACTCTATATAATGTAAAGTGACTAAGGCATCAATATTATGATAATAAATAAATATTTCAATGTTTTTCTAGTTTTTATTATTTTTTTCATCAAGGAAATATAATGTTTACAATGATGTGTATAAGGTTAATCTAAATGATCTTATCCTGGTGAGTCATTTCATAATGATATTTTTTGATGAGATTGGCAATTATTCTTAATTATTTAATCATATTGGATTGAGTAATTATCCATTATACATAGATATCTAGAATTATTCATAAATGCGAGTTCGGATGAATAACTAATTATATTTTTTTGATGTAAATTCAATGATTTTAGAATAATAGGTTAAATAATGAATCTGCAACATCATTTCTCAAGTAATACCTTAAGAGAAGGTAATTCATTTGAAGTCATATTTCTTATAGAGGTAAATTAATAAATGTGTGGATTTGATGGATAGCGGTTAAGATAACTCTATAAGGGAATCATGAATATCATTTTCCACTTGAATGAAGTCAAATATATTGAATGGATTAGATAATTTCTATCCATTAAACATGTAAAATTGTTTATGTATGACTAGTATGAATTTTTCAACATAGATTCAGGTTATAATTTCATATCTATAGTATTTATTTGGAATCATGGAAGTAATTAGTAATTTTTGGATAATACATTTTTTTTTGAAATATCTTCATTTTTTAGGGATTTTTATGGATTTTATGTTTCAATCAGTTATCAATTTTTAGAAAACTATAAATTCTTATAACAGTTAAAATTTCATCGGTCAGTCATTTCAGCATTATCAAAGTAACCAATTGGGTTTAATTCATAGGAATACAAGTAATTTTTTAAAAAGTAAAAGGTTAATGTCCTATTTATATAAGGTATCAATGTCTATACTAAGGGTAAAGATAATACCACAGATTAGGTACCTAATGGTTCCACTATAAAGGATTCTACAATATATTTCCACCATGAAATTCTGCATTTTAAATTATTTCCAAAAATAGAACAAGACTACTTATACTCAAATTTCATCCCATTATTATGTTGATGTGGTGAATGTTTTTTAGGATGAATATCATATTATGAGTGTTCTTCATAAACCAAAAATATTGGATAATAATTTGAATAAGGTAGGATTATGTTATTGAATAAAAATTGGACACAGATTCCATTATAATGTTGGATTTAATTTTCATAAGGATGGTTCTTAATAATAACATATTTGGTTAAATTTATTATCTGGTTGGTTCTTTAGAAATTCTTTCATTATTCTCATATTGATAAATCAAAACATGGAAATATGGTCATTTTGTGATTCCCTTATGTTATAAATTCATGTAATTATGTTATTTATGGTTCTTTCTCTACTTAATTTTTTTATCTTGTGGATGAATGTTGAAAATATAAAAAATCCAATATATGATATGTTACATGTTCTTCATATGATTTGGTTTATAATGAAAAGTTTGCTTCTCCTTTCAAGAATAATGTTGAACTTATTTTACACTTTCCACCCTTAAAAATGTTATCATCAATCCCATTGAAAATAATCATATTGAACCAATGTAGTCTATATTTATTAATGTGGTGAAAACTACAATGAATTATAGGAATAATTTTGTTTGTTAATAACTCATGTTCCTACATTCATGTTATTGATTTTGGTGGCTTAGTACGAGCTCAAAAACATTACCTTGGAGACTAGGGTATGTTTAGTGATTGTGAAACTAAACTAATCAATTCATTGTGTATTTTTGGTATACTGATAATAATCAAAGTTAATTCTTCATTATGGATATTAATTAATACATTATGGTGGAGGTACAATGGATCAAATGTTAGTGGTACCATAGATGAAGGATGTCGACAAAATATGATTGGTCCATCCAATAAATTCATTTTATTGTATGATCTATTTAGTTCCTTTATTAAAAGATAAAATAATATGGATTATGTCCCCAATGATAAGGAAAATGTTAAAAGAAATTATATATTGGATATGATGACTCAATAAATAAATAAATAAATATATATATTATAAAATACTATTAAAAAATCCATTATAATTATTGGAACCTTCATTCATTTTAATAACATAATATTTCACGATATAATAGAAATAATTAAATAGTATATCAAATCAAATTTCTGACATACTCTGGATGGGTAAAATAAAATACCATGATCTAATTCCATTATTAACAACGAACATTAAAATATTGTTATTAAATTACTTGGTATAAATGTAATTATCTACATCTCAAAATAAATAAATATTGATAGAAAAAATTGAATATTGAAGCAGAATTCATCTACAAGATGCCCATTTTTCAAAACATGAATCGGAGGAAGCATTACTTGGGTTTTACATAGACAATTACTAATCTAAAGTCATGAAATTATGATTTCTTGTAATTATATTATTTTTAATATATGTTATTTTAAATTATGATAATATCAAAATGTGAAAACGTATTCATTAGTATTGATATATCAACAATTTTGGTTATTGTTGAAAATTAACTTTTTTATAAATTCATTGTGTTCAAAAATAATAACTTTTCTAGAAATTGAAATTTAATTTTAGGAAAATTTTCATGTGATTATTTAATAAGAAAAAATTTTAACATTAAAATTATGATTAATTTATATGAAATTAAAATTTTAATATAACTAATATTTTTCTATATTATTAATTTTTCATTATATTTATGTAATTAAATAAAAATAAAATAAATAATTTTTTGGGTTATAAGTTTAAAAATTATAACCCATTTTTTTAAAATTTATATGTTATTATAATCAAAATATAATTTTTTAAAATAAAATAATTCATTTTTAGGTCAACGGTAAAAGGTACCGTTTATGAAAATATAGTTGCATTTATTATATAACATACATTAAAAACTCCTAACGCTTATAAAATATTTTTGTTGAAAAAAAAATTATTATAAGATAAAATATATACTATAAAATATTATATGTTAATAACATATATATGTGATATTTTTGTACATTAAAAACATTTTCATGAAAACAATATATCACATTATACATTTTTATTTTAAAAATTAATTTCTATAACATTTATAAATAAAATAAAATTAAATTGATTTAAAATTTAGAATTGTTGGTTTTAAAATACATAATAATTAACACATATATTTTGGGAATAATATCTATTCTTCCTTCTATAAAAACTATTTACTATTGTAAAATCAAAAATGGAAAAAGTAATAAATCATAAGGTAAAGGACATTACGAATGTTAAAAATATATATCAAAATTGAGTGGTTTTGGTTTGGATTGAACTTATCTATTTTAAAATCCATTATCTAACAATTGTTTAAACTCATACCTTGAGTGTGACTTGAAAATGTTTAATGCTCGTTCTTATTTTCGAAAATTTCATCCCTTTTCAGTTATAAATTGTCACTACCCTCGCCATTTTCAATGAAATTAAAAAACATTATATTATAAATCATTCTAAAAATATCCACAACACTCCTATACACATTAATAATGTTTTTTCATCTCATAATACCCTTATTTAAAGGATTAACCAGTTTAAAAATGAGATAATCCAAGCAGATAGTTATTGATTGGTGACCGTTTCTGCGACTTTTATATGTTTTGTGTGTTTTAGTTATTTATAGAACACCTTTTAAAGAACTGATAAAGATAAAATCAATATTTATAGTATTAAATTATGTTATTGAAGTTATTTTACAAGAATAACCACCATCAAATTTTCCATTAATAAAAAAAATGTGAATACTGTTTTTTTTTTCAGAATACATCTACTATGGGTCAACCTGATTCATTTCACACCAACAACATACAAGAGTTTTCCTAATATATTAATTTATATATTATTATTATATTAAATATATATTTTATATTATTAATTTTGAAAAAATTTACTATATTTTCCATTTATATGGACAATGATATCATAATCCTTGTGTATGTTTGGACAACATCCTCCATAGAACGACCAATTTCCATTTTTCATTTCATCGTCACTATACATTGATGGTAATTATAATTATTATAGGGGTAAAATGTTATTTTTATGATATGAATAATGTTAAATTATTCTAAATTATGAGGCCATTTAATAATACTATTTATAAAAAATCATTAAAAAATTAATTTCATCAAACAATCATATTTAAAAGAAGCATAAACTATGGATTCATAATACATTATATTTTAATAACAGCTATATATTTTTATAATGACATATAATTATTATATATCACACTAGAAGAAACTAAATATAATCATTATTTTTATGGTACAAGGATAATTCAAATAAATCACATCATAATAATACATTTTTCATGGTATGTACAAGTATGGGTCAGTTTTAAAACCCACATAAAAAAATAATTATTATTATATCTTGTATAAATATGTCACTATTATTAATTTTATTATATTATATAAATATTAAAATTAAGGTTATTTTTTAATTAATTCATATTATAATATTATACACAATAATTATGAAAAAACCATTAATTGGTATTGAAAATCACTAAAGTGGGCTTATTGTCGATTTCATCATCATAAAAAAATAAAGGAACACTAATCAAAAGAAATTGAATCATAATAATGAATTATTGTTAATCCATCATGGAAAATTTTTTGTTCTTATAATGATGATGTATTCATGAAAAACGAATGCTGATAGAGCTCCTTCAAAACTATTACAAGCTATCAAAATTATAAACACCCTCTATGAAAAAGTTGTTAAAATATGACTAATATACATATAGATAATAATTATTAACAAGATATATAAATATTTTTATTTATAAATATGATTATTAAATAAGTTATTATAATATTAATTTTTTATATAATATTTTTAGAACTTCGATGGAATTCAATAATAAAGTTGATGGTTTCATTGCCTTATTTTCAGCTCCATCTAGAATTTTTGATATTATGCATTGTGACATATTTTATATGGAATATAAACTACAACATTTATGTCACATATGAAAATAAAAACCATTTAATGGTATATTATTATATTTTTCCTGATCTTTCTCACAAAAATTATTAATTCATTCTTTACTAAATGTGTGACAGTTTCATCAACATAGATTCTGGTTCCCTGGGTTATAGTCTTTCATATATGACTATACATTAAAAGTTTTATTTTATTTTCCCGTATTCTTTTTAATTTTTTTTCATCTTTTCAATAGGTAAATTACTTTTAATAATTAATAACCACATTTTTTGTTAAAATGATTCCCAAAATAAAATCGTACTGTCATTTTAAATAATACTAGTTCGTACTAATGAACATTTTATTACGTGTATTTTTTTATCCTGGTAAAATTATTCTCAATTATGGAGAAATATTAAATTGATAATTTTCATCTATTCCCATAATTTCCACTACCCATTTTCACGATTTTATTTTAAAACATTGCTTATGATGTGGGTTTTCATACAAATGTATTTCAAAATATTATAGAAAATTGTTTTCCATCCTTTCAAAGTCATATTTTTTTCTTACAATTAAATTTCTTTGATAAACATTGTATATTTTAATATATACTTTTTGTAATCTTTATAATATTTCTTTTAAATTTTTCAATTTTCCTTCTACAAAATTGTCATGACCTGTCCTTGGGGAACGTTCCGTGACTACCCCTAGCCCGCCTTCCATAGGTAAGGGGCTGGTGATTAGCACCAATGGCGTAAATCCAGATAATTGGGAAGGCATTGCCTTTATAAAAGTAAACAAAACACCACAGAGTACAAGAAGAAGTAAAACACTAAGTACAAAAGAAAGTGCTGAAAAGTAAATGGGCCAGAAGACAAACCCAACTGAAAGTACAGCTACAACTGAAAGAAATTACAGCATAAAAAGACAAACAGCTGGAAGGAAGGAAGCACCTCATGGGTCGTCCTCCTCGGATCCTACCTGAAGAGTAGGTACAGATAGCGCAGCTCCTGGATCGTCCACCACGGATCCTGCCTGAAGGGTAGGTACAGATAGCCTCCACAATGCTCTCTCCCGTCAACCTCCTCCGTGTGTCGTCTCACCGTGACGTCCACCTCCGGATACTGACTCGTCGTGTAGTCCACCTCCGAGTACCGTCCAGTCCTCGAACACTCGGCCTCCGTCAGCACTGCCCGTCGTCAGCAACCAACACAATGAGGTTCGGGCATAGCTCGTGCATGGGTGAGTATAACGATACATAGTAGGGACCCCGAGACCCTCAAAGTCTCAATAAATCCAACAAGGATAACCACAAAGAAGATCTCCATAGATAACCTCTAATTAGGTATATGCCCATACATATACCTAAGTTATCAAGTAACCCATCTCAATCATGAGGAAACACAAAGTTCATAGACTCAGCTCAAACCAGGATTTTCATTATCGCAACTGTAACTGCTGAATAGCCTCATCTCTGGAGTGTACAGTGGTCCTGTCATGACTCTGAGGTATTGCTCACTAACCTAAGACTGCTGAGGTACTCCTCCTGTCGAGTACTGCGGGTCTTCTGCCAAATACAGGGCGCTTCGTCCACTGTGGGTCTGCCGCTAAATACTGGGCGCTCCCCCTAATAGCCTACAGAGGTACTCCTCCAGTCGAGTACCGAGGGACTGCTGCCAACTACCAGGCGCTCCGTCCGACGTGGGTGTTTTGCCAAATACCGGGCACTCCGTCCACTGGGCTAGTCAACTCACTCCAAGTCGAGTCGGTCAAGCCGTCGTCAGGTCTCAGTCGTCCACACGGTCTTTGTACTCTACACGCTCATCTCTGGGAGGGTCCACTCCACGAGCTACAGGTCAATACTCCAAGTATCTCAAAGTCCCACGAAGAAGTATCTCAAAGTACCGCCTCGTCACAGGGGTCTCAACGCAACAGACGACACGTCAATCAGACGCCCGGTTTGTGAGTTATTAGCCTTTTCGTCCCCGGGGCTCGGTTTGTTTCGTGTGCGTACCATACTGGTCGTATCTTAACTGTACCTCGAACCCTCATAGGGTATAATCATAGGGTACATTTCTCAAAGGGATCAACATCGCCGCTGACGGTTCGTCAAACAGATGTCTATTTTGAAAGATATCAGCTTTTCCGCTCCAGGGGCCCGGTTGGATTTTGGGTACAATCCAACCCGGTCACACTCTAACTGTGTCCAAACCTCGGTTGGAGCATGCCAAAACTTCCGTCTCATCAAGAGGATTCCAACAAAGTCAACAGCACGTCAATCGAACGTCCGGTGCTCAAGATATCCTCTTTTCCGCCCCAAGGGCCTGGTTGGTTTCGTGTACGAACCAACACGGCCGAACCCAAATTTTCCAAACCATGAATGTAATATACCAAAACTGACCGTCTCGATCCACGGATCACATTTCCGTAGACGACGCGTCAATTGGAGGTCTGTAGACCATGATTTGGGAAAAAGATAGAAAACGGTTCGAAAACGGGGGGTATGGGCCCGGACCGACCCACCCCAACCCCCCTGGGTCGGCCCGAATAGGGTCGACCCGACCCGGGTCCGGTCTGACTTGGTTGGGCATGACCTGGCCTGGCCAGGGCGGCCCGACCCGGCCTGGGCGCGACCAGGCCCGACGGGTCGGCTCGGCTCGGCCGAGCGGCCGAGCGAAGGAACTGCGACCCCCGCGTGGGGGCTGCTCCGCGGTTGCTGGACGCGGCTTGAGCCACGTCCCGCCTCCCGGTTCCGCCCGGCCGCGGAACCGTCTCGCCGCCGCGGCTTCAAGCGCGGCGGGTTATGCCGGCGGCGCGCTGGGCGCCGCCACCACGCCGGCGTGACGCGCCGGCGAGAGATTTTTCGGGCCACCGGACGCTCTACGGTGGACCGTTTTGCGTGCGTTCTTCACCAGTGGTCCTCTCGGGACCCGATCTTCACTTCTAGGCCCTCAAATCGCCATTGTGGCCCCGTTTGTCATCGTCCTCCGTTTTTCACACCAAGAACGAAAAAGTGTGGTGGGTTCGGGCTTGTTCGTTAGTCCGCACCCACCACGTTAGCGGTTTTAAATATTCACCCCACAATCATAAAACAACCAGGAAAACAAATCTCAAATATTTTAAAGAATCAAACCCCTACTTCGTCGAAGTCATCGAACGAGCGTTCTTCGCGGAATTGATCGTCGCAGAAGAAGAGGATCGTCGCTTCGTCACGGTATACGGCGTTGCATCAACGAACTCCGAGGATCAAGAACATACAGATTTAATTATAACAATTAAATCCATGATGATGTTATAAACCAAAAAGAATTAAAAGGTCCGCAATCCCCTACCTCAAGATGCCGATCAAAGATTTGTCGCGAGGATGGTTTGTCATGGAAGAATCTTTGCGGAGGGAGAATCGTCAGCGTCACGTCGTCGATCTCCGGGGGTTTAGCGTTTTTTGTCGCCCTTCGCGTTCTTCGTGTTCTTCGTGTTCCTCGCGTTCTTCACGAATGAGGATTAAGATCTTATGTTTCTGTCAAAACCTCTCAACGAACAACCCTTAAGAGAAAACAAGTATTGGTCTTATTTAATTACATGCCAATATTTAGAAAATTCTATGTTATGTAACGGACCATTAATTCGATGAATTAATGGTGCGACTTAACTGCCCAATTAATAGGGGCATTAAGAATTTATAAAATGCGTCAGTTGACTTACATTAAAAAGGGTTTTCATGGGTATGTTACTTAGGGGAAAAGAAACAGTGGGGCTCGTGCGGACCCCACCTCACAAATATCCTACCAAGAGGGTAGGATATTCTGGGTTCCACCCTATCTGCATTAACTCAGCTTAAGCAGCTTAAGGTGGCTTTAAGTGGCTTTAAGTGAAATAATATAATGTTTGTCGTACCACATTATGTTATTTCTTAACTTAATGCCAAAAATTAATAACCACACCCGAGAAAACGCAACTCCGGAAGAGGCGTTTCTAAGAAAATATCGGCGCTGCGATTCCATCGGTGCCCTTGAAATTCGATTCCGAGCACCGGTTCAAAAGTTAGAAAAACCCGCTCATTCGTTTACTGAACGTACCTGAGCCAAACAATGGAAAATGATTCCGGGAACACCGGGCCTCGGAATCAGGTGCCTTCAGAAACTGCATTCTTGTAAAATTCCAAAGAAAATTAATAAAAAAAAATTTGTTGAAATTTACGGGTCTTTACATCACTCCCACATCAGGGCTTTACATCCTCGTAAAGCTTTAACACAAACTAGGGTTACAAAAACGGTAATGAGCACGCATCTGAGCCTTCCGCTCCCATGTGCTCACCTAGAGGTTCTCGTGCTGCCAAAGATAGTGCACAAAAGGAATCAACCGTCCCCCTAGGATCCACTCCTGTCGAACCTCGATCCCCACAGGAACCTCCGTGGAAGTCACCTCATCGCCATCATCCAGCTCCTCATGGTCGAGGATATGCGAAGGGTCGAGCACGTATCTCCTCAGTTGAAATACGTGGAAATCTTCGTGCACCTAGTGCAACTAAGGTGGATGGGTCAAGCGGTGAACCACCCCGCCTGCCCAGCTGAGGAACTAAGAAGGTCCGCTGAATCTCAGAGATAACTTGCCGCCTTGTCCACATCTCTGTAAACCTCGTCGTGGGGAGACCTGTATAAGGACGTGATTGTCATCCTCGAACACCAGAGGTCTCCAATTCCTATTAGAACTGGAACTCAAACGACTGCTGCAACGAGGGTAAGGTAGACCTACTCAAGAGTGATCGGTCGCACCCTCTTGTGCAAGAGTATATCTTGTGCTGCCTGGGGTTTCCTTTTCGCCGACCAAGGAAAACACATCCCGACGTCGTAGTTAAACCACAACCTTTTTTCCTAATACCATAAATTTTTTTATGAACTGTGATTGCCCAGTCCATACTCAAACCAACGTCGTAAGACCTCGACGCTGCCACTAAGAGATTTCAACTGAAACTCTCGCCTCGAGGGTCTGACCACACCGTCGGCGTAAGTGTGATTATCAAGTATCCTCCCAAGGTATCTCCAGACATGAGGGTCAAGTCCACGGCTTACCGGAAACTCTAGGTCTAGGACAAGATTTGTGAAAGCAAGGAATGATTCATATCGACGTCTGTTACTACAGCAGCTAGTAGTGGACACAGACAATCCCATGAATCATTTTTAGAGCCATTGGGTCACACTCCTTGACCGCAAGCAGCCGCACAATTGCTCCGCCCTCCAGCTCCTTGAGCCTGGTGGGAAAAACTAAAGCGGGTGGTTGTATCATGTTAAGATGTACACCACCCCATGATTCTCTCCTAGCTCTGCCTCCACGTCTGCTGCTTCGCAGACTCATCTCTCCTTAAGGCATCCACTTCATGAAACATTTAATTTGCCTGAGTCTTTAAGACTGGTTCCAGTTTTCTGTTTCTTACTGCATTTTGCAGTCTTCATCCGCTCCTGGATGATATGTACCTTCTTTGCCTACGATCTGAAAGAGCTTCTAAAATTTCTCCTTTGCCGAAAAGAGAAACTCGGTCTCATCCCCTGGATGAACCAAACCCATTACCTAATACAGTCAATCCTGACATGAATGATGCATTCATTCCATGGATGACGTCATAAGGCCTCGACGTAACTACCAAGAGATCCAACTATCACTCTCGCCTCCAAGGGTCGAGTCACACTGTCGGCATCAGTGTGATGTCACTGGGTCTCCTCCAGTAGAAACCTCAAAAGTGAGAGTCAAGTCAATAGTTTTGACCGAAACCTCTCAGTATCAACCAAACAAAGGGACAGGAAAGAAAACGTCACAAAGATAAGTGTCTTTTTATTATTGCATCTCATAGTACAAAGAGACGATGCATCTACAAACAAACATCAACAAAACGAGGAGCAACATGATCAAAAGCCTCTAGGTCTGGAGCTAGTCCTGCTTCTGTCCATCTGCTTCCGGAGCTCCATGACCATGGGCCTCAGCTGTATGAAGCTGAACTCTCCCATGTCCTCTTGTCCCCTCCGGTCTGGGTGGACCTCCTAGTGGTGGTGGTGGCAACACCCCGAAGCGTCGTCCACCTCCAGCTGCACGGCCAGATCCTCTGCCATGGCTGCCTCCTCCTCGCGGTCCTCCATGATCGAACTTCTGCCTCTACCTGGGATATTCTTCATTTAAATGCTGGTCATCTGAATGGCGGGTCGGACAGTCACGTGCCATGTGACCAATTCCGCCGCAGGAGTAAAACTGTCCACTCTCGGCATGACTGACTCTGACTCCACCCATGTTCCCTTGCACAACATAACCTGAGTCGTGTAGTAGGCCACTGGTAGGTCTGCTCCTCTTGGACCTCAGTGTCATCTGTCTAATACCTGATGCAGAAGACTCTCGCACTTTCCGGCTAGTGGTGGGTCCTACTGCTGGAGACTGCTCATCCAGGAAACTCTCCACTAAGAGGGATCGCTCCAACACCCCTGTCTGAGTTGTAATGTTGAGAGGAACAACAGAAGCTCTAATCTCTCACCTGATCCCCTGCTCGAAGGTTCGGGCCCTGAAGAACGGGTCCCGTACCAAATCTGTGGAGTACCGCGAGAGGTCTGTGAACCATGCTGAGTACTGGGCTAATGACATGCTGCTCTTCCGCAGCTGTAATAGCTCCTGTATACGCACCGCTCGAAGGGTGGCTGGTACAAACTCTGCCCGGAATAGGCTCTCAATGTCTTCCCATTGAAGTGTCGCCTGGTCATGTATCTGGAGCATCATGCTCCACCATCTGCCGGCTGCTGCCTGAAGAAGACTCGTAGCAAGGATCACCATGAAGTCCGCTGGTGTCCCCACTAGCCTGAAAACTCTCACCATAGCCTCCAGCCAATCCTCAGTCTCCTGTGGGTCTATCCCTCCCTAGAACTTGGGTGGCCTCTGGAACTGGAACTCATGCAGTGCGCTCAAGCAACATTCACCCTCTACTACTGGGGCTGGTGGCATCGGAGGCCCAACGGGTAGTAGTACCACTGGTGCCTCAACTGGAATAGGGCCCTGTACTGAGGCCCCATCTCTCGGCGGGCTGTCGGTACGTACAACTCTCGGGGCTCTAGCTGGTCGTCCATGGGGAGGCATCCTGAAGGAAACAACGTGACACGGTCAAACGATTATACCTGGTGAGCTGACCTTGTTTGAGCTGACATTTAAAAACTTCTAGAAACTCACACGCAATCAGTGTTTTCGTGCACAAAGTCAGAAATCAGTTGTCAGGGTCCTGGTTTATGGATACGTCGGCCGCCCGCACCAGCACTGGAATCCCTGAACTGAAAACCATACTCGGTACCCTTAACACTATTGCTTCACAGAAAGAAAATATCATATTTACAAGTTCTGCGGTAGAACCGAATGCCTCTGATACCAATTTGTCACAACCCGTCCTCAGGGCCCTTGCCATGACTACCCCAAGCCCACCTTCCATAGGCCAGGGGCTGGTGACAAGCACCAAAGGCGTAAATACCAATAACAGGGAAGACACTGCCTTTATAAATGTAAACAAAACACCAAAGAGTACAAGCGGATGTAAAACAATAAGTACAAAAGAAAGTGATGAAAAGTAAATGGGCCAGAATACAAACCCAACTAAAAGTACAGCTACAACTGAAAGAAAGTAAAATAGAAAAAGACAAACAGGTGGAAGGAAGGAAGCAGCTCCTGGGTTGTCCTCCTCAGATCCTACCTGAAGATTAGGTACATGTAGCGCAGCTCCTGGATCGTCCACCATGGATCCTACCTAAATGGTAGGTAAAGATTGTAACGCCCCGACCCCAGCTACCCAGAGTCGGTGCATTACTTCGTAACATTGGAATGATCACAAAAGATCAAGTCTCGAAAGACAGATTAGTTTAGTATCCTTGGAAACACTAGATACATTCATAAGTCTTTCATTACATCAAAAATTAAACAAACTACAATAACATGGTCTTCATAGTCCACACTCATATCCTCTTCTGACTATCCCTGCAGGTCATTCATAAAATACTTCTTCACATCCTGGAAAATATTAAAACATTGAAAGGGGTGAGCTCAGATGCTCAGTAAGGATAACAATATTTCGGAAGCTTTCATAAATAAACATCAACATTTAAGGCAATGTATAACTAAAACAAAATCCTTTTAAACATGAACTTCAACATAATATGGCAAAAGTAAAATGAGATAATGCCATTTAATTATTCACATGGATATTCTACTGGTCGAATAATCACATGAAATATCAATAACCACTTTCATAATGAGGGAATGTATAATGCCGGACATTCTGAAACATTTTTTCAAGGCCTCGGCCAAGAAGTCTAAAATTATTAAGGCCTCAGCCAAAACCATAAATCAAATTGGGAAAGGGCCTCGGCCAATTCCACGTCTAGTTGTCTCATGAGACCTATCGATGCATCGAGGAGCTATAGCGGGCTCCACCCGTCACTTATTAAGTCCAATACATTCCTCATATGAATAGGTTTAAACATATCATAAAACATAACATAATTGTATCACATAAAACATGCATAAAGGAAACATAACATTTACACATTTCAATCACAAGATATCAATACAACACATTGATATAATAAAAACGCTTTCAAAACCATTTTCAATACCAACATAAAATAAAGTTAAAACTTTGTATTTATTTTTTCATTAAAAAAAATGATGGCTTGTAGAGGAATCCGAAACTCAAATAATGGTCATGGCGGCGGAGAAGCCGTTGTCGCCACATAAGTACGGAAATAAAAACATTCCCTTTTGTCTTTTAGCAAAACGCTTCGTATAAAAAAGATTCCTTTTGAATAAACGTAAAAGTCAAAGGGGTTTATACACCGTATAAAAGAAAGTTGTGTATAAAACCAAATATGCCTCAATGAAAGGGAATTGAGACGAAGTCCTTAAAAAGATCATTTTTTAAATAAAGTACACCTATAATGTGTATTCACTATAAGTACACATAAATAATGTAAAAATACAATATAGGACATAATTATATCATGACATAATTTGATAGTAGGAGATTAAACCAAATAATGGAAATTGGGTTAAGAAGTTCCCTTACCATGCGTCATGTCCTGACTCGACCGTTCTTTATCCTCCTGAATAATAAACTAGAGTTAATTTATATTTACTTAAGAACCTTTTTAATGTTCATTATTCCTTTTATATCCCTTAATACCATGTTATGAACATTATTTAATTATTTATGTTAATAACGGTCGTTTTGTCGATCTTTGGTACTTGAGTCAAAAATAAACTTCTTATAATTACAAGTTGTTCATGTGGTGAAATATCCATTATATCTAGAATTATATTCATGATTTAGATATCATATATATCATATATATACAGTATATACATTCATTCATAATGTTACGTAACATTTAGAGGTAAGAAATGAAATGCAACGTTCATGGAGACGGTAAGCCGTACGTACGCATGAACGCTACTTTCATTTCAATTTCATATTTAATGGAACGAAATAATAATGATATAAATGTATAATATAATTCCAGTATAATATAGTGTATAATACCATTTACTCCATCTTTATACATCCCACATATGGCATTAACGATTCAAATCACTTTGAGGGGGCGGTAGTCCGCTCTTCCTAAAATGAAATTATCACCTTTACCCATAATGGAAATCATAATGTATGCCATATATGAGAAATATAGAAGCATTAGGAAAACATAAACATAATATATATATCATATATGAAAATAGTTTCATCAAAATGGCCACCATTATAGGTGTTAAAAAAATTTGAACAATCATCGTTTCGTGAGGCAGTATTTCTCCACCCACAGAAACAGTATGTTCTTTAACCATTAGACGAATGTGTGTGTAAGTTTAGACAATATCCTTATAATAACAACATCCTAGTATATTGTAGATACTGGTGTTGTTACAAAAGAAAGGAATGAAAAGAGTTTAAGGGGTTGGAGAAGCAAAATGAAACAAAACAACATTAGAGAAAACATTACCTTAAAAATAGGGTAGCTCTTTTTGATTTGAGCCAAAGGCTTCCTTGGGAAGCATTATGCCCAAAGTGAGGCTTCTAGGAGTAAGGGAGGGATGTTGGGAGAGTATTTGGGCAGATTTTGGCCGAGAAAAATTGCTTGAAGGTGTGAATAAGGTGGGAGAGGTGGGGGCCTTTTATAAGTGGAGAGGAGGGGCTCTTTTGGAATGATTGAAATGTTACATTATTACACAATGATTTTCGGATTCTAAAGGTCCAAAACTTATATAATTCGTGGCTATGGTGATAAGGGTTCGAAATCTAACTATACAATAGTCTTTGGACAAGTCTAAGCCTTGGATATTACATTATCTTTTCATTTTATTAAAATCGTTAAATAATGAGGCCATCACTGCATCATATTGATGTCATAAATAATTTAATTTATTTAATGTCTAAAAATTATAAAAAAAAAACTATGATGTAGTAAATCTTTTTATATTTCTAATGAATATTTATAGTCAAAATTTGGACTTGTGTAACCCCACATAAAGTCTGTTTTAGTAAAACAACTCATGTTTGTGTCAATTTAATTTTAACATTAAATAAATATATATTAATGTCATTTTCCAACCAAAGTGGCTCCATGGGGTCCCCAAGTTGAACCATGGGTTGTATTGGTCGGCCATGACTCATCCAATAGAACTTGTACAAGTGTCAAGCTCATCTCATATTATTAAAACATTGTTTTTACCTTAAACTTCACTAATTACCTCTAATCGCGATTAAGAACATAAAAGTTACTATTCATCAAAAAATTATTTTAATCTCATTGAACCACATTTTACTTCTTAATTACAACCATGTATGTCGGATTTTTGAAAATCAAATCACATAAGTGGTAATATTTCATTTAAACAAAAAATCAGTTATTTAACTACCACTTAGTGGTTTCACTATTCATCAAAAATTGAAGTTTTTCAGAACAATGCCAAAATTTCACCCTAAGCTATAATTGATATTCCGAATTCAAAAATGATGTCAATTTTACAAAATTCCAAACATATAAGTTTCATTAATTAATTTTATAATTAAGTCCCGATGTCACAACAAATAGCGTGTTTTTAAGAAACAATTTATATCAAAAGATTGGCAATTGTTTATGTCCAATTTCAATGTTAAATTAATTCTAATGACCACCATTGGATAAAATGGTAAAAATATATTCTAATTATACTTTAAAACCACTAAATAGTATAATTTATCACAATAAATTATTTTTATTAAAAAAGTTGTTTTAAGTATTTTTCACTATTCATAAAAAATTGGAAGTTCTCAGAAAGTTACAAAAACTTCAACTTAGGATAACTTCGATATTACGAATACAAAAATAAAGTCCATTTTGAAATATAAAATTTCTATAATTTTAAAAAGTGGTTATTACTATTCATAACGGCTACTTTGATTAGTCGTGGTGTTTTAGAGCTCGAAGTTGCGTACAATGCAAGCTATTGCATTATTGAATGAGAAGCGTATCGTGGATGCTCGGGGTGTTACATTCTCCCCTCCTTCAATAAATTGCGTCCTCGCAATTTGAAATTTTTCTTTGAAAATAAAAGGTTGAAAATAGAAAATACCTTTGTGGAAAACCCACATCGGAAATAAGGTTAATAAATATATAACATTAAAAGAAAGCAAGATAAGTACAAAGGTCACCCGATATAGCCCATTCTAGGATTCTATGAAAATATGGATATGGAGGAGAAACAACCCATCAAGGTCTGATGGAGAGTTATAGAAAACAGGATTAGGAGAATGTTTAACTATAAGAAAATCACAAACTTGTGATTGGTTAAACGGTCATTGAATCCCCAGTTGGAAAAGTTAACCGACAACATTTTTGTTTTAAGTTACCTTTTATAATGTTGAGGAATTTATTTAGGAGATTTACTAAGAACGTAAGGGAATATACATACTTGTTATGTATACTTTCATTCGTTAATAAATTTTTACCACAAACCCAACTTTTACTCCAAATGGTAACGGAACTCAAAAATATTCTATTTATCCTAATTGTATAAGGTTCCAAATGTTAACACATACCATTTAGATTAGTAAAACTATTTTGTAATAACCAGGGACTTCCTGTATGCTAGTGGTAGGAAATAAAGGATTGTCGCACTATGATTGTGGGTTCGATTCCTGCAGCTTTGTCTGACGCGACGGGTTATGCCCCACCCTTCAGGTTGTCCTTTTCCTAAAACTATAGTATCATAATATTCCAAAAATAATCTTCATAAATTTTTTAACCTTAAACAATACTATACAAAGATCAACTTAATCCACTCCAACCTTTATAGTTATCCAAAATACCTCTATCCAGACTTTCTCTAAAAGGCCTCTTAATTCCAAAATCAATTTATCAGATTCCCCAAACAAAGTAATGTTTCTCTTATTGTCACATACTAAAAATATAATTATCTTCATCATATTAAAACCTTACTGAAATCAACATGTACTTCAGTACAATCCTTATATACATATCACATTATTCTAATAACCAGAATATAATCCATGAGTCCAAAAGCACCAATACATTAGTTATTCTGCTTCAACTGTAATAACATCATAAGATTGTCCTTGATCCCTTGGCCTTTTCTGAGGTATGATTCCCTGACGCTTAGGACATTCATTTTCATAATGACCCATTTCTCTACAATTGTAGCATTCAACTTTGATAGCCTCTTTCTTTCCCTTGCAATCACGAGCCTGGTGACCCTTTTCTCCACATTTATAACAAACTCCCATTCCTTTTAGGCAAGTACCAGGGTGATTCTTCCCACAATTATCACATAATGGAAAATCTTTCTTTCCATTTTTCCCTTTATTTGTCTCTTGTACCACCGTTCTCTTCTTCTCTTGCTTTACTTTGTTTTCATAAGACATAGAGAATTCCTTTTCTGTCTTGATAGCACACGAGACAATATCTTCGTATGATGAGAAGGATTGTGATACTAAAGCTCGACAGAGAAATGGTTTTAACCCATCAAATAAACGATCAATCTTACTCCTTGGGTTACGTATATAATCGGCAGCATGCCTCGCTAACCTTGTAAAGTTAGCCTCATAATTTGCGACATTCTCATCCTCCTTCTTCCTAAGACTCAGAAATTGCCTTTCCATATCTGTTCGATGGTCACGAGGAAAGTATTTTTCTATGAAAAGCCCTTTGAACTCCCTCCATTCCATATTCGATACGACATCATCTTCCTTTGTGTTTTGAATCAGCGACCACCACTGATCGGCATCTCCAGTGAGGCGGTAAACTGCCATGACAACCTTCTCCCTTTCACTACTCCCAAAGGCATGGAATATTTTCTCTAAGGAATTTATCCATTGCTCAGCTACTATAGGATTTGTACTCCCATTGAAGGTTGGTGGTTGTTGCCTCATGAAACGGTCTAGCATTGATCCTCCACGTTGCGGATCAGGGTGCTCCATATGAGTAAGGTTATTATTCATAACCTGAGTGAGTTGTCCCAGTATGGTAATAAGTTGATCAGCACCAGTTGTATCTCCAGATCCACAATAATTATCTTGAGCAGGAGGGGAATCCCTACACGGAGTGCGTGCATTGATACGGTTTCCATTCCTTCCACTAGGCGCCATTTCTAAACAATGGCATAACTAGAATAGTTTATGAATCAAAATACATAATTCCATACTTGTAAAATACTTAACATAAATTGAACTATTTATGGATATAATCCATAATCATAAAAAGGTTTTATTTGAGGAATTATATACTCATAACCATTCATAGTGGTTTGTAAAGAAAATGGGAATTATACTAAGCATATCCCCCGGGAGTGTCGTAACCAAGAGTGCAGCAAGGCCTGTTGTCGTGCACCAGTTCCTGTTCGAGTCTAGCTCAAAGTGGCGTTTTCAGGTTTTACCCCTAGGTACATCTGTGCCAGAGCTGCCTCTACCTACTCGTATCCAGATAGGGATGTATTGCTCGGAAAACTCCCAAAATCTCTACAATAACAAAATTCTAGGAAGTTCTTCTATACTAATCCTCAAAGTCTATCTTTGGGCTATGTGCTCTAATCAGAGTTTATCTAAATCTAGCTTCCAAGGTTAGTACTAAACTGCCTCTGATACCAACTGTAACACCCCGACCCCAGCTACCTAGAGTCAGTGCATTACTTAGTAACATTTCCATGATCACAAAAGATCATGTCTCGAAAGACCGATTAGTTTAGTATCCTTGGAAACACTAGATACATTCATAATTCTTTCATTACATCAAAAATTAAACAAACTACAATAACATGGTCTTCATAGTCCACACTCATATCATCTTCTGACTATCCCTGCAGGTCATTCATAAAATACTTCTTCACATCCTGGAAAATATTAAAACATTGAAAGGGGTGAGCTCAGATGCTCAGTAAGGATAACAATATTGCGGAAGATTTCATAAATAAACATCAACATTTAAGTCAATTTATAACTAAAACAAAAGTCTTTTAAACATGAACTTCAACATAATATGGCAAAAGTAAAATGAGATAATGCCATTTAATTATTCACATGGATATTCTACTGGTCGAATAATCACATGAAATATCAATAACCTCTATCATAATGAGGGAATGTATAATGCCGGACATTCTGAAACATTTTTTCAAGGCCTTGGCCAAGACGTCTAAAATGATTAAGGCCTCGGCCAAAACCATAAATCAAATTGGGAAAGGGCCTCGGCCAATTCCATGTCTAGTTGTCTCATGAGACCTACCGATGCATCGAGGAGCTATAGCGGGCTCCACCTGTCACTTATTAAGTCCAATGCATTCCTCATATGAATAGGTTTAAACATATCATAAACCATAACATAATCGTATCACATAAAACATCCATAAAGGGAACATAACATTTCCACATTTCAATCACAAGATATCAATACAACACATTGATATAATAAAAATGTATTCAAAACCATTTTCAATACCAATATAAAATAAAGTTAAAACTTTGTATTTATTTTTTCATTAAAAAAAAGATGGCTTGTAGAGGAAGCTGAAACTCAAATAATGGTCATGGCGGCGGAGAAGCCGTTGTCGCCACATAAGTACAGAAATAAAAACATTCCCTTTTGTCGTTTAGCAAAACGCTTCGTATAAAAAAGATTCCTTTTGAATAAACGTAAAAGTCAAAGGGGTTTATACACCGTATAAAATAAAGTTGTGTATAAAACCAAATATGCCTCAATGAAAGGGAATTGAGACGAAGTCCTTAAAAAGATCAATTTTTAAATAAATTACACCTATAATGTGTATTCACTATAAGTACACATAAATAATGTAAAAATACAATATAAGACATAATTATATCATGACATAATTTGAAATTAGGAGATTAACCCAAAGAATGGAAATTGGGTTAAGAAGTTCCCTTACCTTGCGTCCTGTCCTGACTCGACCGTTCTTTACCCTCCTGAATAATAAAATAGAGTTAATTTATATTTACTTAAGAACATTTTTCATGTTCATTATTCCTTTTGTATCCCTTATTACCATGTTATGAACATTATTTAATTATTTAAGTTAATAACGGTCGTTTTGTCGATCTTTGGTACTTGAGTCAAAAATATAATTCTTATAATTACAAGTTGTTCATGTGGTGAAATATCCATTATATCTAGAATTATATTCATGATGTAGATATCATATATATCATATATATACAGTATATACATTCATTCATAATGTCACGTAACATTTAGAGGTATGAAATGAAATGCACCGTTCATGGAGACGGTAAGTCGTACGTACGCATGAACGCTACTTTCATTTCAATTTCATATTTAATGGAACGAAATCATAATGATATAAATGTATAATATAATTCCAGTATAATATAGTGTATAATAATATTTACTCCATCTTTATACATCCCACATATGGCATTAACGATTCAAATCACTTTGAGGGGGCGGTAGTCCGCACTTCCTAAAATGAAATTATCGCGTTTACCCATAATGGAAATCATAAAGTATGCCATAAATGAGAAATATAGAAGCATAAGGAAAATATAAACATAATATATATATCATATATGAAAATAGTGTCATCAAAATGGCCACCATTATAGGTGTTAAAAGAATTTGAACAATCATCATTTCGTGAGGCAGTATTTCGCCACCCACAGAAACAGTATGTTCTTTAACCATTAGACGAATGTGTGTGTAAGTGTAGAAAAAATCCTTATCATAACACCATCCTAGTATATTGTAGATACTGGTGTTTTTACAAAAGAAAGTAATGAAAAGAGTTTAAGGGGTTGGAGAATCAAAATGAAACAAAACAACATTAGAGAAAACATTACCTTAAAAATAGGGTATCTCTTTTTGATTTGAGCCAAAGGCTTCCTTGAGAATAATTCATCCCAAATTGAGGCTTCTAAGAGTAAGGTAGGGATGTTGGGAGAGTATTTGGGCAGAGTTTGGCCGAGCCAAATGGCTTTAAGGTGTGAATAAGGTGGGAGAGGTGGGGGCCTTTTATAAGTGGAGAGGAGGGGCTCTTTTGAAAAGATTGAAATGTTACATTATTACACAATGATTTTCGGATTTTAAAGGTCCCAAACTTATATAATTCGTGTCTAAGGTTATAAGGGTTCGAAAGCTACCCATCTAATAGTCTTTGGACAATTTTATGCCTTGGATTTTACATTATCTTTTCATTTTATTAAAATCGTTAAATAATGAGGCCATCACTGCATCATAATGATGTCATAAATAATTTAATTTATTTAATGTATCAAAATTATAAAAAAAACACTATGATGTAGGAAATATTTTTATATTTCTAATGAATATTTATAGTCAAAATTTGGACTTGTGTAACCCCACTTAAAGTCTGTTTTAGTAAAACAACCCATGTTTGTGTCAATTTAATTTTAACATTAAATAAATATATATTAATGTCATTTTCCAACCAAAGTGGCTCCATGGGGTCCCCAAGTTGACCCATGGGTTGTCTTGGTCGGCCATGACTCATCCAATAGGACTAGGACAAGTGTCAAGATCATCTCATATTATTAAAACATTGTTTTTACCTTAAACTTCACTAATTACCTCTAATCGCGATTAAGAACTTAAAAGTTACTATTCACCAAAAAATTATTTTAATCTCATTGAACCACATTTTACTTCTTAATTACAACCATGTATGTCGGATTTTTGAAAATCAAATCACAGAAGTGGTAATATTTCATTTAAACGAAAAATCAGTTATGTAACTACCACTTAGTGGTTTCACTATTCATCAAAAATTGATGTTTTTCAGAACAATGCCAAAATTTCACCCTAAGCTATAATTGATATTCCGAATTAAAAAATGATGTCTATTTTACAAAATTCCAAACATATAAGTTTCATTAATTAATTTTATAATTAAGTCCCGCTGTCACAACAAATAGCGTGTTTTTAAGAAACAATTTATATCAAAAGATTGGCAATTGTTTATGTCCAATTTCAATGTTAAATTAATTCTAATGACCACCATTGGATAAAATGGTAAAAATATATTCTAATTATACTTTAAAACCACTAAATAGTATAATTTATCACAATAAATTATTTTGATTAAGAAAGTTGTTTTAATTATTTTTCACTATTCATAAAAAAATTGGAAGTTCTCAGAAAGTTACAAAAAATTCAACTTAGGATAATTTCGATATTACGAATACAATAATAAAGTCCATTTTGAAATATAAAATTTCTATAATTTTAAAAAGTGGTTATTACTATTCATAACGGCTACTTTGATTAGTCGTGGTGTTTTAGAGCTCGAAGTTGCGTACAATGCAAGCTATTGCATTATTGAATGAGAAGCGTATCGTAGAAGCTCGGGGTGTTACAAAGATAGCCTCCACAACTCTCTCTCCCATTAACCTCCTATGTGTGTCATCTCACCGTGAAGTCCACCTCCGAATACTGACTCTTCATGTAGTCCACCTCCGGGTACCGTCCAGTCCCCGAACACTCGGCCTCCGTCAGCACTGCCCGTCGTCTACAACCAACACAACGAGGTGTCGGCATAGCTCGTGCAGGGGTGAGTATAACGATACTCAGTAGGGACCCCGAGACCCTCAAGGTCTCACTAAAACCAACAAGGATAACCATAAATAATATCTCAAAAGATAACCTCTACTTAGGTATATGCCCATACATATATCTAAGTTATCAAATAACCCTTCTCAATCATGAGGAAACACAAAGTTCATAGGCTCAGCTCAAACCAGGATTTTCATTATTGCAACTGTAAATGTTGAAGAGCCTTGTCTCTGGAGTGTACAGTGGTCCTGTCATGACTCCGATGTATTGCTCACTAACCTATGACTGATGAGGTACTACTCCAGTCGAGTACTGCGGGTATGCTGCCAAATATCGGGTGCTCCGTCCGCTGTGGGTCTGCCGCCAAATACCGGGCGCTCCCCCTAATAGCCTACAGAGGTACTCCTCCAGTCGAGTACCGCGGGTCTGATGCCAACTACCAGGCCCTCCGTCCGCCGTGTGTTTTCCGCCAAATACCGGGCTCTCTGTCCACTGAGCTAGTCGACTCACTCCAAGTCGAGTCGGTCAAGCAGTCATCAGGTCTCAGTCATCTACACAGTCTTCGTACTCTGCACGCTCGTCTCTGGGAGGGTCCACTCCACGAGCTACAGGTCAATACTCCAAGTATCTCAAAGTCCCATGAAAAATTATTTCAAAGGACCGCCTCTCCATACGGGTCTCAACGCAACAGACGGTGCGTCAATCGAACGCCCGGTCTGTGAGTTATTAGCCTTTTCGTCCCCGGGGCCCAGTTGGTTTCGTGTGCGAACCAACCCGGCCGTATCTAAACTGTACCACAAACACTCATAGGGAATACTCATAGGGACTTTTTCACAAATGGATCAACAACGCCGCTGACGGTTCGTCAAACGAACATCTATTTTGAATGATATCAGCTTTTCCGCTCTAGGGGCCTGGTTGGATTTCAGGAAAAATCCAACCCATCCATACTCTAACTACTTCCAAACCTCTGGCGGAGCATGTCGAAAGTTCTGTCTCATCAAGAGGGTTCCAACAAAGTCGAAGGCACGTCAATCGGACGTCCGGGGCTCAAGATATACCATTTTCTGCTCTGAGGGCCTGGTTGGTTTCGTGTATGAACCAACCCGGCGGAACCTAAAGTTCTCCGAAACCTTGAGTGTAATATTCCAAAACACCTGTTTTGATCCAAGGATCACATTGCCGCTAATTTCGCGTCAATCGGAGGTCGGTAGCCCACAATTTGGGCAAAAGACCGAAAACTGTCCGAAAACGGGGGGTCTAGGCCCGGACCGACCCGGCCCGGCGGTTCGGCTCAGCTCGGCTCGGCTCAGCCGAGCGGCCGAGCGAAGGAACCTTGGCCCCCGCTCGGGGGCCGCTCCGCGGTTCCCGGACGCGGCTTGAGCCGCATCCTGCCTCCCGGTTCCGCGCAGCCGTGGAACCGTCTCGCAGCCGCGGCTGATGCCGCGGCAGGTTTTACCGGTGGCGCACCGGGCACCGCCGCGCCAGTGTGACGCGCCGGTGGGAGCTTCTACGGGCCACCGGACGCGCTCCGGTGATCCGTTTTTCGTGCGGTCTTCGCCAGTGGTCCACCCGGGACCCGATCTTCACTACCAGGCCCACAAATCGCCATAGCGTCCCCGTTTGTCATCGTCCTCCATTCCGCGCACCAAGAACGAAAAATTGCGGTGGGTTCGGGCTTGTTCATTAGTCCGCACCCATCGTGTTAGCGGTTTTAAATTATCTCCCCACAATCATAAAACAACCGGGAAAACAAATCTCAAATATTTTTAAGAATCAAACCCCTACTTCGTCGAAGTCGTCGAACGAGCGTTCTACATGGAATTGATTGTCTCGGAAGAAGAGGATCATTACGTCGTCACGGTATACGGTGTTGCGTCGAAGAACTCCGAGGATCAAGAACATACAGATTTAATTATAACAATTAAATCCATGTTTCTGTTATAAACCACAAAAAATAAAAAGGTCCGCAATCCCCTACCTCAAGATGCCGATCAATGATTTGTCGCGGGGATGGTTCATTGTGGAAGAAGCATTGCGGAGGGAGAATCGTCCGCATCATGTCGTCGATCTCATGGGGTTTGTCATTCTTCGTCGCCCTTCACGTTTTTCGTGTTCTTTGCGTTCCTCGCGTTCTTCACAAAGGAGGATGAAGATCTTAAGTTTCTGTCAAAACCTCTCAACGAACAACCCTAAAGAGAAAACAAGTATTTGTCTTATTTAATTACATGCCAGTATTTAGAAAATTCTTAGTTAACTAACAAACCATTAATTCGATGAATTAATGGTGCGACTTGACTGCCCAATTAATATGGGCGTTAAGAATTTAGAAAATGCGTCAGTTGACTTAAATTAAAAAGGGTTTTCGGGGATATGTTACTTAGGGAAAAAGAAACGGTGGGGCTCGTGTAGACCCCACATCACAAATATCCTACCAAGAGGGTAGGATATTCTGGGTTCCACCCTATCCCCATTAACTCAGCTTAATCAGCTTAAAGTGGCTTTAAGTGGCTTTAAGTGAAATAATATAATGTTTGTCGTACCACATTATTTTATTTCTTAACTTAAAGCAAAAAATTAACAACCACACATGAGAACACGCAACTTCGGAAGAGGCGTTTCTAAGCAAATACCGGTGCTGCAATTCCATCGGTGCCCTCAAAATTCGATTCTGAGCACCGGTTCAAATGTTAGAAAAACCTGCTCATTCGTTTACTGAACGTACATGAGCCAAACTTCGGAAAATGATTCCGGGCACACCGGGCCTCGGAATCAGGTGCCGTCGGAAACTGCGTTCCTGTAAAATTCCAAAGAAAATTAAGAAAAAAAAATTTCCCTTGAAATTTACGTTTCTTTACAAAAATGTTATTTAATGTAACATTTAATTCCTTATTTATTTTAATTTCCAAATTGATTTTCTAAAATAATTAAATTATCTATTATATTTATTATTTACATATTATCATTCATTAAGTGTTGTTTGGAACATCCTATATATTTTATTTTGTATGTTTCATTTTGTAAAATATTGTTTTTGATATCATGTTATAGTATATGTTTATATTTTGAGATTTTTATTAAATTTTTAAGAAACAAATTATTTTTTTAAAGTGGGAAAATAACTATATGTTTATGGTTGATTTAATTTTTCATAAAAATGTTTGGATGATTTAATGCGGGGTTCTACTTTACCCTCCAATTCATTGGATTATGTTTATGCATTATCATATCAAATGGGTATACTTGAGGATTTATCCCAAAAAAATGTGTATAAATGTGGATTTATCCCATTTTGAAATTGTACATGGGAGGTTTTCCCCATCCATATAAGTACACATGAATACTATCCCATGAATAATAAGGTTTGTTGTAGTTTTTTTTCAAATCCTAATACGTGAGGAATTTCATGGTGGTTAGTCATCAAATAAGATATATATGATTATATTTATTCCACAGTCTTATTTTATTATCTTGTGAGTAAGATTATTCTTTAGGAATAATATTTATTGTATCATGATTACATACTTGTTTTCCTGGAATTTGTTTATTTTTTTTAATACATGTCCACTAAAAATATAATATACAGAAATATTATTTAATAATGTTATCTTTATAAGATATTTGACTTCTTAGAAAATTTTCTAAAATTATTATGATTTATCCCTTAATATAATGTTGATAATTGTTTCCTTATAGACAATAAACACTCACCCATTTATTTTTTTTCACATTACCCTACTTATGATGATAACTATAATAGAAGTAATGTGTTGATGGAATACTATAGATGTATTATTATGGTGAAATTCTCAAATGTTTTGTACAATATAATTTTTTATTTAGATAATATATAATACCGTAAATTATTAACTACTTGGAGTGTCTGAATATTTATTAGTTGTATTATTCTAATCATGAGAAAAATTTATTTGGTATTTGATTCCAAATTTAGTTAATTCAGAAATACAAAATGTAACTAAGTAAACTAGTTATCTATTTAATTATCAAGATGGATATGTCTCTTCAATTTATATTGTAACATTTCATTTAAAAAAAATTGAATCATCATCTCATGATAGGAGTTGTGCGAAATCAGAATGAAAATATCATCAAAAATAATTAAACCCTTGTGAATTTATGATTTATATAATATTTAAGAAATATTATTATGAGCATAATTAATGTTATTATATTCAAAAATAACATTTGGATTTAGATAGTTTAGTTTATGACTCAATCATTTTTAATGGATTTAGTGGTTCAGTGGGACTTGGAAGCAGTACAGTGATGCCTAGACCACTTTAATGGTAACAAATTCTATTCAGAAATTATAATCTAACATATCCTTATTATGTATTGAGATAGTGTAGAGGAAAATGATAAAATTATTGAGATAGATAAAGGTATGGGGCCTCGTATCATTAATAAGGAAGAGTAATCAAACATGGAGAAATTGACACTAACATATAAATCAAAATAGTGCATAAGATGATGATTCCCTAGTCGTTGAGCTAGCTCAGAGAATGTATGTGGTAGAAATAATAAGATATGAATGTTTATTTATATTTTTATAAAATTAAAATAACTAATGTTGTTTTAATTATTCATAGTAAGCATGAGGAATCTTAATGGAAGGTATAGATTTCCTTGAGGATTGAAACAACATTAAGTCTGTGATTTATCATATTTATAATTATATTTTTTGTGATATTTTCACCATGTATCTGAACATAAAACCGCAATATATAGTTGTAAATATGTTTATTAAATTCATTCATAATAAATATATGTGTATATGGGTTTAGTTTTTCCAAATACATGGTTTATTTCATCTCTAGTTTGTGGTATTATTTCTATTATTATACTATTCTTATAATTATATTATTGTTAACATTATCATTTTGGTAATAGTTATTTTTATTTTCATCGTAATTATAATTATGATATAAATGATGATTATTTTAATAATTATGATGATGATGATGATGATGATGAGGATTATTATTATTAATATCAATTATATCAATTCTCCTGTTTGATGACATCATGATTGTTTCTCAAGTTCAGACCGTAGGTCTAACAAATTCTTAAAATTTATGGAGATTTGTTTGACTAATTTACATTTTATATAAGATTACATTACCTTAAAATGGATCTATATATCTCTTGTGTATTCTTTAAATAATATTTATCTCTCATATAATGATCAGTCAAATACATTAAAACTATCCTTTTGAGATGAGGTTGTCATCAAATAAATTAAATTTGATGTGGAAGTAGATCTTATCATAGAATGTGTACAAAAATTAAATTTGTTTCATTTAGTAATTATCATTTGGATGAATCACAATATAATTTTGTTCTAATTTTTATAGTCTCACTATATATATAATTGTGATAAGAATATCTTATCTTGTCATTATTTTAACCATTATCGATGAATCTATTTTTTTTTACATTTTAGGAATTTGTAGATTCTATGTTTTTGAAAACATGTGGACTCTAGGATCTATTATATGAAAATCAAGGATTAATGGTCATATATTCCCCATTTTTATGTTTTATTTTTTTACTTTTTTCAACACGGATCATATAAGGCCCCTAGACCTTAACAACCAAATATAATTCTAAATACATAAATTACATAATATATATTATAAAATTACATAAATAAAAGATCAATCATAAAAAATAATAACATTTAATATTAAATGATCATATTATGTTTAGTGTTCTATTGAATTAAGAAAATTATTTTTCTTGTTCACCAAACATTATTTGTATCATGTAAATATTTTCAATCTATATTGTCAACTACATATTCCTTAACAACTCATCAACATATCACACAAATCCCTATCACGAGATACTCTTATAGGATCATGTAATGTTTTTATATTCTTCATATACCAAGGAAATTTAATCAATGGAAAAAAATTGATCCCATACTCATAGTTTATGTAATCACAATTGATAAAACTCAATGATCATTAGTAAATATAACATATTAAAATTCGTATAATAATGATAAATTAGAATGTTATTTTTTAAAAAAAGTCATCAATGAAAATGAAAAGGATTTGGTGAATTTTATAATGGTTGAATCAATACTAGGATATGGATAAAACAATTGAGAAATATATATCAATATGGGAAGGGGGGTGATGGTCTACATAGTATGCTCTCTATATGGACATGTACTCAACAAGGAGATCTAAAAATGAAAACATTCTAGGGATGGGATAGTGTTTCCCATCACCAGTAATTGAATAGTAATTTACTATACTAGATTATGTTTTCCATCCCAAGAAAATGATAATTTATTTTCGGGCCTTCTTGGTATTTTCAAACCAAAAAAACAAAATCATTTTATTGGCATAAATGATTATTTTTGTCCCCCATAAACGAAATCATTTATAGGACTGGACATTCTCATCATGTTCTAGAAAATGATTTCCCCACCAAAGACCATGGAAAAATAGATTCTCCAGTAGTCGGTTACTTCTATACCAATATTAAAATCTTGATTGGAGTGGAATAGATGACAAATGAAAACTCGAACAAAGTTGTGAGATTCAAGAGTTGTGAGAAAGAATAACCTACCACAAAACAATAAGGTATAAAATAAATTTACCGAAGCATCCAAAAGCACCAAACCATCTAAAAATTCAATTACCTGAAGAATATTTGGATGGCCAATTTTTAATACATCACCAAGTGTATTAAATTATAATAATGTGATCCCTACTCCATACAACATGACACTACTTGGGAGGAACTCAAACACATGTATGATATTTCTATGCCAGAATTACACTTACCTACATTGAAAAGTGCTACATGGAATGAAACAAAACTGACATAGAAAAATGAAATGTAGAGGGAAACCATTACCACATATCCAAAAAATTTAAAAAATGGTAATCCATGGGGTGCTCCACATTTAATCCCTCATCACCTTCCTCTCTTGTAGTGCATGTCCCCAACATGGCCCCTTAATTGGACGACTAATTAGATAGCCACATTATAGGGAGCTCTACATCCAAAATAGTCTTTCATGTGAGGTATAAGTCCATGACCTCTATCAAATACACCGGATATGTATGATCACATCTTTTTTTCCTCTTGATTATATATACCAATGGTATATAATTCCTTATTTGTAACTTATTTTACAAAAGGGTGATCGAAATGTCGGTAATCATACATTCCTACGTAACAATGGTCATGAACATGATGGTAGTTCTAGGGGATCCTACTTGTAGATAGTAAGTGGGTGGATCACACTTGATTTTTCAATTGGAGGATAGTGGCTTATCGACTACTCTTATCTAAAATGGGAAATATGTCATCACCAGTGGAGTAATCCCCTAGCATTTTTTAGGCGGTCAGAGACATCCTCTATTTCACTTACACGAGGAATGAAAATAATAAAGGGTATGGGTGCCCTAATGAAATTTATATCAGACAAAACCTTATTCAGGTTCCAAAAACATACGATGATAAGGGAACTCCATAGTTTTTCTCATACCTTTTTATTCGAATATATTAAAACAAGAGATGATATTGGTCATAGAGCTCTATCAGTCCCTCGTCCTTTAGGCCCTTGCCTCACCCACCATCATAAAATTTGTGATTCTCTAGTTTCTATATCTACCACTTATTCTAGTTTGAAACACTAATACATAATCACATGGTGTTAGGGGATGGTTAAAATCATGATATCCACCCAATACCTTGAATTTGGGAACACTATTAAGTGTAATTCCCAATATAGAACCTCTATATCACCTTGAGTTGAGACTTTCCTCATTGTTCTAGAATCATGGGTTTCATCCTATGTGTATTCCTAAAAATCATGACTCGCCCATCAAAGGACCACATTACTGAGGTGATTACCTGTGGGCCTCTATCATTGGTGTAAGTACAACCCCAAAAAAAATTGTCTTATATCAATCCCATGAAACTAGCATATGTTAGAAGCATTCACAATGGTCTAAACCAAATTCACCTAACTAACCCAAATATTGAATGCAATATATCTCTAGTATGGTCACATTCAACATGGAAGAAAACATTCCTTTTGAGAACTTTTCATCTGTAACACCCCGAACCCAGTTACCCACACTCGGTGCATTATTATGTAACATTGGCATGATCACAAAAGATCATGTCTCGAATGACCAATTAGTTTAATATCCTTGGAAACACTAGATATATTCATAAATGTTACACTACATCATAATGTAAAAAACTACAATAATAGAGTCTCCATAGTCCACACCCATATCCCCTTCAGACAATCCTTGTAGGTCAGTCATAAAATATTTCTTCACATCCTGGGAAAAATAAAACATAGAAAGGGGTGAGCTCAGATGCTCAGTAATGATAAAAATATAGTAGAAGCTTTCATAAATAAACATAAACATTTAAGGGAATGTATAACTAAAACAAAATCCTTTTAAACTTGAACTTCAGCATAATATGGAAAAAGTGAAATTAAATAATTCCATTTACTTATTCACATGGATATTCTACTGGTCGAATAATCACATGCAGTATCAATAACCACATTCATAATGATGAAATTCATAATGCTAGAATATCATAACCACGTAGCCAAGGCCTCGTGCCAAGACTACAAATTAGATTTTTTCAAGGCCTCATTCCAAGACACTAGTTTGTCTCATTATACCTACTAATGCATCGAGCAGCTATCGTGGGCTCCACCCGTCACATACTATGTCCAATGCATTCCTTATATGAAAAGGTTTTAACATATCAGTAACCATAACATAATCGTATCATATAAAACATGAATAAAGGAAACATAACATTTCCACATTTCAATCACAAGATATCAATACAACACATTAATATAATCCAAACAATATCAAAACCATTTTCAATACCAAAATAAATGAAAAGTAAACATGGTATTTATTTTTCATTTAAAAAATGTTATGGCTTGTAGAGGAAGCCAAAACTCAAATAATGGTCACATCAGCGGAGATGTCGTTGTCACCGCATACGTAAGAAAAAACATTTCTTTTGTCATTTAGTAAAAATTCTCATATAAAAAATTTCATTTTGAATAAATTTAAAATTCAAAGTGGTTTATACACCTTATAATGGAATGTTGTGTATAAAAATATATTCCTCAATAAAAGGAGATTGAGACGAACTCCCTTACCTCATTTCTGACTTGCCTCGATCATTCTTTATCCTCCTAAATAATAAACTAGAGTTAATTTATACTTTCATAATAACCCTTTTCAAGTTCATTATTCCTTTTATATCACTTATTACCATGTTATGAAAAATATGTAATTATTTAAGTTAATAACAGTTGTTTGGTCGATCATTGGTACTTAAGTTAAAAAAAAATCTTATAATTACAAGTTGTTGATGTGGTAAAATATCCATGATATCCAGAATTATATTCATGATGTAGATATCATATATATCTAGTATATACATGAATTTATAATATTACAAAACATTTAGAGGTAAGAAATGAAATTCACCGTTCATGGAGATGGTAAGTTATATGTACGCATGAACGCTACATTCATTTCTATATCATATTTAATGGATTGATATAATAATGATATAAAGGTATATTATAATTCCTGTATAATATCACATATAATATCATTTACTCCATCCTTTATACATGCCACATATGGCATTAACGATTCAAATCAGTTTGAGGGGGCGATAGCCCGCACTTCCTAAAATGAAATTATCGCATTTATCCATAATGGAAATCATAAAGGTTTTCCATAAATGAAAAATACAGAATCATAAGGAAAACATAAACATAATATATATCATATATAAATATAGTTACATCTTAATGGCCACCATGACAGGTGTTAAAAGAAGATTGAACAATCATCGTTTCGTGAGGCAGTAATTCGCCACCCACAGAAATAGTATGTTCCTTAACCAGTAGAGGAAGTTGTATTTAAGTGTAAACGAAATAATTCAAATAAAAACATCCTAGTATATTTAAGATACTATTTTTGTTACAAAATAAATGAATAAAAATATTTTAAGTGGTTGGAGAAGCAAAATAAAACAAAAGAACATAAGAGAAGACATTATCATAAAATCGGGAAACGTTTTTTTGATTTGAGCCAAAGGCTTCCTTGGGAAGGATTATACCCAAATTGAGGCTTCTATGAGTATGATTTTAAAGTTTAGAGAGTATTTGGGAAGTGTTTGGAGGATCCAAATGGCTTTTATGGTGTTAATAAGGTGGTAGAGGTGGGGGCCTTTTATAAGAGGAGAGGAGGGGCACTCTTGGAAATCCACGAAATGTTACATTATTATGAAGAGATTTTCTGATTTCAAAGGCCCCACAATATTATATTTCGAGGATAAGGTGAAAATGGTTCTAAATCCACCCATAAAATAGGGTTTTTACAAGTTTATGTCTCAGATTTTACATTATTTTTTCATTTTATTTAAATCGTTAATTAATGTGGTAATCGCTGCATCATCATGGTGTCATAAAAAGTTTAATTTATTTAATGTCTAAAAATTATAAAAAAATATATCATGATATAGTAAATCCCTTTATAATTCCAATGAATATTTATAGTCTTAATGGCATCTTATATAACCTCATGTAATAATTGTTTTAGTAAAACAACACATGTTTTTGAGAATTTTATTTTTACATTAAATAAAAAGTTATTAATGTAATTTTCGTACCCAAGTGGCTCTATGGGGTCCCCAGGTTGACCCATGGATTTTCTTGGTCAGACATGACTCATCCAATAAGGTTAGGACAAGTTTAATGGTAATTTCATATTATTATAACATTATATTTAACTTAAATTACATTAATTTCCTTTAATCGCGATTAATAGAACTTAAAAGTTACTATTCACCAAAAATTATTTTAATCCAATTGAACAACATTTTAGTTCCTAATAACAATTATGTATGTCAGATTTTTGAAATTCAATAACAGAAGCTGTAAAATTTCATTTAAACGAAAAATCAGTTTTTTAACTACCACTTAGTGGTTTCACTATACATCAAAAATTGATGTTTTCCAGAAAAATACTAAAAATTCACCCTAAGATATATTTCATATAACTAATTCATTAATGGTGTCTATTTTAAAAAATTACAAACATATATGTTGCATTAATTAATTTTATAATTAACACTCGTTGTCAAAACAAATAGCGTGTTTTTAATAAACAATATCAATCAAAAGATTGACTATTGTTTATGTCCAATTTCAATGTGATATTAATTATAATGACCACCATTGGATAAAATTGTAAAATAATATTCTAATTATACTTTAAAACCACTCAATATTATAATTTATCAATATAAATTATTTTTATTAAAAAAGTTGTTTTTATGTATATTTCACTATTCCTCGAAAATTCGAAGTTCTAGGAAAAATACCAAAAATTCAACTAAGGCTAATTTCGATATTCCAATTCCAAAAAGGAATTAAATTCTGAAATATATAATTTATATAGATTCATAATGTGGGTATTACTATTCATAACGGCTGCTTTGATTGGTCGCGGTGTGTTAGAACCTTGAACTTGCGTACAATGAAACTATTTCATTATTGAAAGAGAATCGTATCGTGGAAGATTGAGGTGTTACATTCACTCATCCTTCAATAAATTGCGTCCCAGCAATTTGAAAATTTTCTTCAAAAATAAATTGTTGAAAATTGAAAATACCATTGTGGAAAACCCATATCGGAAATAATGATAATAAAATTTAGCCTTAATAAGAGGGAAAGGGAAATGAAAAAGTCACCACCAAATTATGATCATGATTAAGATAAATTGGGTGGAAATTATAGACATATAATTGGATGAAAAACATAAATATTTGTAGGGAGTGATTTAGGTCATCAATCACAGACATGTGTAAATTTGAGGGCCTCAAACACTTCAATCTATGATGATTTCAAATATCATCAGTTCAGAAAAACATAAGGTACTATGATAACACGTTATTTGTCTTAATATCCCTTTCATAATGATTATGAATTAATTTATTCAAAGAATAATAGAAAGGTATATATATGTATATATATGCTTGACAAGTAGAGTTTCAACCTTCAACAAATTTCTACCACAAACTCATCTTTTACTCAAAAAGATAATGGAACTCATAAATATTCTATTTATCCTAACTATATAGGGTTACAAAAATAAATTTATAAATCATCAATCATAACTAAAAAAACTACCATATACACTCCAGGGACTTCATGTAGTCTAGTGGTAGGCGATAAATCCCAATCGCACTATGGTTATGTGTTCGAATCCCACAGCTTTGTCCGACGAAACGGGTTGTCACACAGTCTACATGTTGTATTTTTTATAAATATCCAAAAATAAACATAAATATACCATCCAATGTAAAATATAATCCATTCCAACCTTTATAGTTATCCAAAATACGTCTGTCCAGACGTTCTCTAAAAGGTCTCTAAATTCCAAAATCAATTCCTCAGATTCCCCAAACAAAGTAAAGATACTCTCATTGTCACATACTAAAAATATTATTACCTTCATCATATTAAAACCCTAATGAAAAAAAATTACTAAATTACAATCCTTATATATATATCACATTATTCTTATAACCATAATATAATCCTTGAGTCCAAAAACACAAATACAAAAATTATTCCACTTCAACTGTAGTAACAACATATGATTGGCCATGCTCTCCTGGCCTTTTTTAAGGTAAGATTCCTTGGTGCTTATGGAATTCATTTGCATAATTCCCCATTTCTCTAAAATTTTAGCATTCAACATTTATAGCCACTTTCTTTCCCTTGCAATCACGATCCTAATGACCCTTTTCACCACATTTAGATCAAACTTCCATTCCTTTTAGGCAACTACCGGGGTGACTCTTCCCAAAATTATTGAATAATTGGAAATCCTTCTTTCCCTTATTCCATTTATCTGTCTCTTGTTCCACTATTCTCTTATTCTCATTCTTTACATTATTGTCATAATATTTAGATAATTCCTTTTCTGTCTTGATTGAACACGATACTATATCTTCGTATGTTGAGGAAGATTGTGATACTAAATATCGACAGAGAAATGGTTTTAACCCATCAAAGAAACAATCAATATTACTTCTTGTTTTACGTATATAATCTGTAGAATGCCTCGCTATCCTTATAATGTTAGACTCATAATTTACGACATTTTCATCATCCTTTTGCCTTAGACTCAGAAATTTCCTTTCCATATCTCCACGATGGTCACAAGAAAAGTATTTTTTCTAAGAAAATCTCTTTGAACTCCCTCCATTCCATATTTGATGCTTCGTCATCTTCCATTGTGTTTTGAATCAATGACCACAATTGATCAGCATCTCTAGTGAGGCGGTAAACTGCTATGATAATCTTTTCCCTTTCACTACTCCACAATGCATGGAATATTTTCTCTACGAAATTTATCCATTACTAAGATACTAAGGGATTCTTACTCCCATTGAATGTTGGTGGTTTTTGCCTCATGAAGTGGTCTAAAATTGATCCTCCACATTGCGGATCAGGGTGCTACATACGAATAAGGTTATTATTCATAACATCAGTGAGTTGTCCCAGTATGGTGATAAGCTGATCAGCACCAGTTGTATCACTAGCTCCATTATTATTATCTTGAGAAGGAGGCAAATCCCTATATGGTAGGGGTTCATTGATATGGTTTCCATTCCTTCCAGTAGGCGTCATTTCTAAACAATGGCATAAACTAGATTTGTTTATTAATATAAATAAAAAATAACAAACTTTCCAAACACCTAACTTAAATTGAAAAGTTTATGAATATAATCCATAATCATAGAAATGTTTTATTTGAGAAAGTATATACTCAAACACCCTTCATAATAGTTTGTAATGAAATTGTGTATTATCCTAAGAATATCTCCAGGGAGTGTCGTAACCATGAGTGCAGCAAGGCCTGTTGTCGTGCATCAGTTCCCGTTCGAGTCTAGCTCAAGGTGGTATTTTTGGATTTTAATGCTAGGTACATCTGTGCGAGAGCCGCCTCTACCTCCTCATATTCAGACAGGGATGTACTACTCATAAAACTAAAAAAATATCTACAATACAAAAATTCGAGGTAGTTCTTCTATAATAATCCTCATATTCTATCTTAAGGATATGTTCTGTAATAAGAGTTTATCTAAATCTAGCTTCCTAGGTTAGTACTAAACTAAATCTGATACCAACTGTAACGCCCCGACCGTAGTTACCCAGAGTCGGTGCATTATTACGTAACATTGGCATGATCATGAAAGATCAAGTCTCGATAGACCAATTAGTTTAGTAACTTTGGAAACACTAGATACATTCATAAATGTTAAATTACATCATAAAGTGAAAAACTAAAATTACATAGTCTCCATAGTCCACACCCATATCCCCTTCAAACTATCCCTGCAGGTCAGTCATACAATATTTCTCACATCCTGGGAAAAATAAAACATATAAAGGGGTGAGCTTAGATGCTCGGTAAGGATAACAATATAGCAGATGCATTCGTAAATAAACATAAACATTTAAGGCAATGCATAATTAAAAAAATCATTTTAAACTTGAACTTCAGCATAATATGGAAAAAGTAATATGAAATTATGCAATTTACTTATTCACATGGATATTCTACTGGCCGAATAATCACATGCAATATCAATAACCACTTTCATAATAATGGAATGAATAATTCCATACTATCATAACCATGTAGACAAGGCCTTGTCCCAAGACTAAAAATAAGATTTTGTCAAGGCCTCATGCCAAGACACTAGTTTATCTCATGAGACCTGCCGATGCATCGAGGAGAAATAGCGGGCTCCACCCATCACATACTATGTCCAATGAATTCCTTATACGAAAATGTTTAAACATAACATAAACTATAAAAAATCATATCACATAAAACATGAATAAAGGAAACATAACATTTCAACATTGCAATCACAAGATATAAATACAACAAATTAATATAATCAAAACCCTATAAAAACCATTTTCAATTACAAAATAAAATCAAAGTAAACGTGGTATTTACTTTTCATTTAAAAAATTTTATGGCTTGTAGAGGAAGCCGAAACTCAAATAATGGTCACGGTGGCGGAGAATTCATTGTCACCACATACATAAGAAAAAAAATTCTTTTTTTCTTTTAGTAAAAAAATATTGTATAAAAATATTTCTTTTGAATTAATGTAAAAGTAAAATGGTTTTATACACCATATAAAGTAAAGTTGTGTATAAATCAAAATATCCCTCAATGAAAGGAGATTGAGATGAAGTCCCTTACCTCGTGTCCGACATGACTAGATCATTCTTTAACATCCTAAATAATAAACTAGAGTTAATTTATACTTGATTAAGAACCCTTTTCAAGTTCATTATTCCTTTTACATCACTTATTACCATGTTATTAACATTATGTAATTATTTATGTTAATGACGGTCATTTGGTCGATCTTTGGTACATGAGTTAAAAATAAACTTCTTTTAATTACAAGTTATTAATGTGGTAAAATATCCATTATATCCGGAATTATATTCAAGATGTAGATATAATATATATCACATATATCCAGTATATACATGCATTTATAATATTACATAACAATTAAAGGTAAGAAATGAAATGCACCTTTAATGGAGACGGTAAGTCGTACGTACGTATGAACGCTACTTTCATTTCTATTTAGTATTTAATGGAATGAAATCATAATGATATAAAGGTATATTATAATTCAATTATAATATCATATATAATATCATTTAATCTATCCTTTATACATCCCAAATTTGGCATTTACGATTCAAATAACTTTGAGGGGATGGTAGTCCGCACTTCCTAAAATGAAATTATTGCGTTTACCAATAATGAAATCGTAAAGGATTTACATAAATGAAAAATAAAGAAGAATAAGGAAAACATAAAAATAATATATATCATATATAAATATTGTGACATCTTAATGGCCACCATTAGAGGTGTTAAAAGAAGATTGAACCATCATCGTTTCGTGAGGTAGTAATTCAACACCCACAGAAACAGTATGTTCTTTAACCATTAGACAAAGGTGTATGTAAGTGTAAATCAATTAAATCTCATAAAAACATCCTAGTATATTTAAGATAATTTAATTGTTACTAAATGAAGTAATAAAAAGATTTTAAGGGGTTGGAGAAGCAAAATAAAACAAAAGAACATAAGAGAATACATTACCTTAAAATCAGGTAACTCTTTTTGATTTGAGCAAAAGGCTTCCAAGGGATGAATTCTTCCCAAATTGAGGATTCTATGAGTAATAGAGGGAATTTGAGAGATTATATGTGCCGAGGTTGGCCAAGCCAAATGTCTTTGATGGTGTGAATAAGGTGGTAGAGTAGGGGACCTTTTATAAGAGGAGAGGAGGGGCACTCTTGGAAAGTCATGAAATGTTTTATTATTATGAAGTTCTTTTCTGATTTCAAAGGACCTAAAATTATATATTTCGGGGCTAAGGTGATAACGGTTAGATATCCACCCATAAAATAGGTTTTTTACATGTGTAAGTCTTATATTTTACATTATCATTTAATTTTTTTCAAATCATTAACTAATGAGGTAATCGCTGAATCATCATGGTGTCATAAAAAATTTAATTTATTTTATGTCTAAAAATTACTAAAAAAATATTATAATATAGGAAATATCATTAGATTTCCAATTAATATTTATATTCGAAATGTTATCTTATATAACCCCATGTAATAATTGTATTAGTAAAACAACACATGTTTGTGACAATTTTATTTTTACTTTAAATAAAAAGTAATTAATGTCATTTTCTAACCCATGTGGCTCCATGGGGTCCTCAAGTTGACCCATGGATTGTTTTGATTGGCCATGACTCATACAATAAGGTTAGGACAAGTTTAAAGGTAATTTCATATTATTATAACATTATATTTACCTTAAATTACACTAATAACTTTTAATCACGATTAATACAACTTAAAATTTATTATTCACCAAAAATTATTTTCATCCCATTGAACCAAATTTTACTTAATAATGACAAATGATGTATGTTTTATTTTTCAAATTCAATTACAGAAGTGGTAAAATTTCATTTAAACTAAAAATCAATTTTTTAACTACCACTTGGTGGTTTCACTATTTATAAAAAATTGATTTTTTTCATATAAATACCAAAAATTCACCCTAAGATATAATTGATATTCCAAATTCAAAAATGATGTCTATTTTAAAAAATTCCAAACATATATGTTGCATTAATTAATTTTATAATTAACTCCCATTGTCAAAACAAATAGCATGTTTTTTAAGAAACGATATTAATCGAAAGATTGATAATTGTTTATGTCCAATTTCCAAGTGAAATTAATTATAATGAACACCATGGGATAAAATGGTAAAATTATATAATAATTATACATTAAAACCACTCAATAGTATAATTTATCAGTATACATTATTTTGATTAAAAAAGTAGTTTTTATGTATTTTTCACTATTCATCGAAAATTGGAAGTTCTAGGAAAAATACCAAAAATTCAACTAATGATAATTTTGATATTCCAAATCCAAAAATGAAGTCCATTATGAAATAAAAAATTTATATAATTTCATAATGTTGGTGTTACTATTCATAACAGCTATTTTGATTGGTCGTAGTGTTTTAGAACCTCAAACTTGAGTTTAATGCAAGATATTGCATTATTGAAAGAGAATCGTACCGTGGATGCATGGGGTGTTACATCATCGACGTATTTTAAGGAAATATTTTTCAAAATATAATGCCCCTCCATGGATACCACATCATTTTTAGGTTCATGTAGACAGTTCTACATATGTCCCACACCATCATAATCTGGTCACCTTCTACTTAGAAGTCCCTAGCGTATGATGTTAAACTACATGGTTTAGTTCTTATCACCGAACCATAATAGGTATGACATGTCACATTAGGTGGAACTAAACTTCATGGGTTTTTATTCCTTTCACATTGATACATTGGAAACCCAAATTGGATTTAAGATCATGAAATCCAAAAAATATCTCCGTAGATAATAAAAAATTCTAGAGTATCCCATTATGTGGCCTAATAGAAGAATAAAAAATGACATTTGAATTTTTTTTCCTTATATCGAAAGGCACTATTGATGGATAAATTCCAATACATATATATTTCTATATCAATTGATAACCTTATATAAATACTGATGATTCACAATACATTCATGATAATAAATTATTGTTAAGTCATGTATGAAACATGTTATATTTTTGAATTAATAAGATATTAAAAAACATGATTGATATCAAAATTATATTAGTTATATGGACTAAGAAATAACCCCCCCCCATTCATCTAATAATCCCGACATCCCATCCTCCCTAAAAATGTTTGTTATTGTGTATTGTTGGGCAAGTTCCTTACTGAACACATTCATTTGGAATATAGGACCATGAGTCATCATGAATATAAGAACAATTGTGTGTTTTTTGTTTTATGAACAATTCTCATTGGAAACTGACTCATTGTTAATAGGTTTGAAACAAAATGGATTTTCATTTCATGAATATATATCCATGGTGTAGGTGCCAACAATGTATCAGGCCCCTTCACCCTTGAAATGATTGAAGAAAAAAATTGATTAATTAAATATGTTTTCATTTGTTATGATGCTACATTTAAAGGGTATCCATGTGTGTGTTTGTCACAAATATTGCATAAATATGTTAGAAAAATTATATTCAATCAAAATTAAATATCATTAATTCAAGAAAACGTGTTTATAGAAAATCATAGAAGATATGTATTTACGAAATTAATGGATGTCATCATCGACCCATGTCCTTCTATTATAGGTGTAAAAAGCCCTGATTCCGGAGTTCCACCTCAATGGTATATCCCTAACTCATAGTTTGTATGACTAGACTTTAAGAACCTAACTCCCATACAATTTTCCACAAAAAAAATTTTTTGATCTCGAAATCGATGACAATATTCACTAACTGAAATCATTTGGGGTGAATTTCCCCAGAACATGATAATGGGTTCCTCACTTTCCGTTAGTAGGATGATCATGGGGTTTCAAGCTACAACATCATGGTGATGTAGGGGCACATCCCACGAGATACTCAAATAAGCTATTAATTCAAATTATTTTCATCCCATCATCATCTACACGAAGAGGACAATACTCCAGATGCTCTGTCATATGCAATATGGACATGAGACCCCACAGTGTCCCACAAAGTGTGAACTTTGGACATCCTTGGACAAGAAAACATTATTTTACTCATTGAAGTATACTGATTGGAAAATCTGCTGGTATTCTACGAGAATATCAAAATCCAGTGTGACATATATCAAGACCTCAATCCAAATAAATTTATAAACAATGAGATGATGAAAATTCATGCTCACACAAATAAATCCCTCTAGCAAAATAGAGTGGAAATTATTGAGCATATGGTAATATGTTCTCACATATATCATGATAACAAATAAAATATGGTGAAGAAATTATTAAATTAAAATCCCCACAGACACCTATGAAGACTTCCAGTAAAATATGGGGAAATATATCTAGAATATGAAAATTAATGTCACAACATATCTATAATTCAATTGAAATAGGTCATGAAAAAATAAGCAGTGGGGATGCCAACATTCAAATATTAATTTTTCCAGTAAAATATGGTGAGAAAAATTGATATGATAAAAATACCTAACAACACATATGAATTCATCTGGTCAAAGTGTCGTTAGTAAATGAGCATAGGAAAATTCATGATCACTTATACAAATCCTTCTTGTCATATACATCATATCAAAATTATCATATAAAAATGCATGCTCTATTATATCAAGATTTACAGTCAAATATGATAAATGTCTATAATAAATGGTAAATTCCTTCTCAATCATATCATGTCTTATTGTACAATACAATAGTTGATGAGTATATGTAAATTCCTTCTCATGGAAATCAGGTTCATTGGATAAATGAGATGAAAATCAGGGGACCTGGTTAGTTAACCATGGCTTTGAACTAGGGGAAGGCTCATATTCTGCCCCCATAATTGGAATATGAATATATCCCCATTCTAGATAAGGTATTTTATTATAATATCTTGTAAATGATGTAAGGTTATACATTATTTCCACATCACATCATAAAAACTAGACAAAATGTATTATCCTATATAAAAATAACATGGATTATATCCCAAAACCCACCTTTTCCAATATTGTGTCATATTTGTACAATGGTATGTTTACTCAGGAGAATAAATATATTCCATCACCCATCTAGGAGGGTCATCGGAAACACATCTCAATTAATGAAAAATCAGATTGAACACAAATCCTCATTCCATCATTGGATTACCGACCCATTTCAAGGGCCACTATAGGGTTGGCATATATCCATGATAAAATTTTAAAAAACGTCTACATACATTAAAATCAACATATTTTCCTTCTAAACCCATACCATGTATGGTATCCTCCATTTATTATATATTTTTCTAGTTTCTCATATAAGCGAATCGAAAATGAAATCCCAAATGAGGATATTCAAAATTCCAGAGTAGTCTCATACCATTAATATATTAATTGTTATATTTGATGAGGCTATCCAAAATATATCAATGAATTCCCATGATATTTATTTTCCAATAGTTGATTTCAGTGGTTATATTTGAATCCAATTAGGCCCTCCCCACATCACTACTACCATTATCTCTGGAGGACCTCCCTAGAATGTTAACTATTAACGATTTACTTGTGAGTATAATTTGAAAAAAAAATTACTGTTGGTCTATTTATTATACTAATTGAATCCATATTTATGGAGAAAAGACCAATTTATATGATGTTCCACTCTTTTTATGATACAATGTAAGAAAACACTCTTATTATGACGTTCTTTATAAGATGATGTCATTCATTCGTGACCACCAACCAATGGTATGGGGAAGTCTATCTAAACTAGATGATGGTACGAGGTAATGGTAATACTTTGAACAACCTCCAAACCATTCAAATTCAAACGAGACAACATATATTCCCCCTTAGAATTGAACAGTAGATAATAAGAACACATGTTTGGATGATCAAATGGAGGAATCTATAGAAGGGGGACACCTAAATACAATTCTTGTGAGAAGATATATTTCCATGTATAGTATATCAATAATTTTTTATACCTCAATTCTATATTAAATATTGTAGATATACTACAATAATAATGGATCCACAACATCCCTATAAACTTCTGGATAACTTTTCCCCACTTGTATTTAATGTTCATGTAGCACTATGAGTATGAAAATTCTGTTAATGGATTGGTTGAGCTTCATCGTGAAAATGACCTAAAATCCCTCATCAATTCATGATGACCATGTTTTGGAAAACATAATATGTTTCTTCAACTAGAATCCCTAAATTAATTGAATATGTTACATCTTCTAGTCATCAGCATCTCTCTATGGTAACATATTTTATGAAGGGTTGACATGGATAAATTCATTTAAACACATTCATATATAGAAAAATCCACTATAGTCTATATCATGTAATTTCATTTATCCATGGAAGATACCAGACAAAAACCCCACAAAATAATTATGGCACACATAGTAGGAATCATCCTTGAAGCCATCTAAAATATTTCAGGCTTTATTAGTGAATGTTTTTAAAAAAATCCCAATATCTGAATATGATAACATTAAACATGCCTCTCTTTTAAGGGAATCCAATCATAAGGAACTACTGATTTCCTTAGAACCAGGTTGTTCGCATGTTGATCATGTATTTCACCTAGATCATCCTTGAATGTTGATGTAAAATATCAATAGGCATGTTCTGGTAGTAGTTGAGAATACATTATTGAATTATCCCAACCCCATAAAGTTAGGTAAAATTTTAATACCAAATGAACCTTAACGTTCAAAAAAATTGGGAGATTTCATAAAAGTGGAGTATTGGTAGAAACACCTTCCCAATGGATTTGAAGATTTTTTCCTCCAACCAATATTCAATGATAATATATCTTTTAATGATTAGGGGGATCACAATGAAATGAAGCCACCAAGTTTGTTCTATATTATGACTGCCATCTCTATGATAGGAAATGTATGACAATATTTTGGAGAGGTCCCAATCAAGTAACTCTTCACTAGGAGGTAGCAATTGGATCATGGGATTGTTTGAAAAGTTCCAGTTAAGGGAACATAAAACCATCCTATATTTTGGATATAAATACAAAACCTATAATATAATCTGTTTCGGTGAATGTCCTAGTCATAAACCTTGTATAAGTTAATGATAATGAGGATAACATATAAGAGAAATAATAGGATGCATACACCTAGAATGTGTTCAACACAAAGGAAATTATATATATATGTGTAACCATAACATGATCCATTACATATATATAAGGATTTGCTCAAAAATTCCACTATAACCCCCTCAGTATGAATCCACCCAACTAAAAGGTATGGAATGGATACATACAACATACTTCATAAATTAAATGAAATCTTCACCCTCAATGAATTATTACATCTTTATGAGGATGCGGTGTCATATTTGAGAAGACCCAATGAAGAATTTATATAAGGTAACATTCATAAAAAATATGCTCCCTGAGAAAATCCTCATCATTCAATTCCAAATGAGGAACCTTTACAATTAGTGTTCACACCAGTGACCAATGTAGAGCAAGTACATCTTCCCAAACATATTCCAATGACATCAGTTTATTAGGACCGAAACATGGAATTATATCATGAATTATATCCACTAATGGAATAAATAGAGCTGATTCAGGTGAACCCAAAATTAATTTCTACTTCTAGATGTTAGTCACAAAAGATAGTGTAAAAATATGCATCACATCTTATCTATTTCATTCCATGTTTAGGATCATGTTCAACCAAGAACTCGTCATGGTTTCATCAACACCATTGAATAATTGGTAACACAATTAGACATTGTGAAGGAATGATGAAAACCAGTAGATCCAGAATGGAAGCCTAATCCTAAATGGGTGACTTCAATCTCCCTTCCACCAAATTCCTAGATCCATACATTTCCAATATTGATTGGATCATGTTATATAGAACAGAATCATTCACAATATTTTTTTCATTATGATCCCATGATGAGAACAATGATGAAACATGAAGTAATAATGCTTAGGTGCTTTTTGAAAACCCTACAGGGGCGTACATTGGTATAGTACACCAATTTTCATTCTCGGTCAGTCATGGGTTGACAGTACAATTGTTCGATATTCATTTTCCAATTCATCTCAATAATTCAAATTATAGTGATACTTGATCAATTATAATACAATCAATGAGAGAATAAGAGTGTCTAAAATTCATTATTTAATGGAAGGGGATTAAATACTGCATGAGCCTATAAGAACCATATGAATATTTCATTTCTCGCTATAATGATAACCTTCAGGATAAGTTGTAACCCATGATCCTCATATTAAGGTATTTTTGTGGGTATTGGGATCTCTTTAGAATTTTTTATGGAATTAATCATTACATATTTATATCTATGATCATTCCCCAAATGATTGCATATTCCCCAGTGAAAATATCATAAATGGATGAGTATATTGTCGTCACACATAACATGGTCTTTATTAAAGACCAAGATCAAAAAATTGATCCATATCTTCTAGATCCCCCTAGGCATCAATAGAAACCCACACCTAATCTAGATGAGAGGAGAAGACAATGGAGAAATAAAATACACAGGGGAATGTTTTTACTCAATCATGTATGAGTAAGCCCATAACTAATTTATAGATGTTACGTATAGTGATTTAACAAAATTTCTAGTTCCTTATATTCAATAACATGGAGGTATTGTTGTAGGACCATATAACTTCCACATCAATCAAATTCTAGGGCACACAATCCATGAATTCATGGTTTCAAATAGATTCATATAAAAAATTCTAATCATTGGAAATGTGATGTTGGTGATGAAGCCATAACAAATACTGTGAATTTTCTCTACCACTGATAGTGAGTGTGGTCAATGGATAACCATTTCAATTAAAGGTACATGTATTTTTGGTGATTGGATGTCTCAAAAGGGGATTTAAAAGAAACATTATATCCCATTGGAATTGTTCAAACTACTAGATATTCCCCTAGCTACTCATGCTATGACACTACCAACTCCATTGATATCATAATCTTAAAAATTAAATCCATTTAGAAAAAAATATCGTAGTTTGTGTGGTGAGAACACATAGAAATATGATCCATTATTGAGGCCAAAGAAGGATCTGAATCACCCAGATAGTATATCCCCATTGACATAATAATGGGAAACATCCCTCCAAAGATTACCAACTAGAATGGTCGTACAGATAAGATTACAATCATATGGTAAATTAATCTACAGTTCCAATAATTTCATTAATTTAAGGGACCCCATCTTTGATGAAGAGTATTTCTATGATCATGGTTTCTCTATACCTGAATGAGGTACCAAAGGATGTGTTCATAAGTTCTTATGGAATTAGTTAAGATCGTTTTTTGGAAGAATCTATAATTCTGGCCTTCTCCCTACATGGACTATCGGTGCATTTGAAACTCACAGAATATCCTGTTAATGAGTGTAACTTAAATGGGGATACACAATTTCTTTTGAAAAAATTCACCATGAAGTGATCATTATGTATTATCTACTAGATTAGGTGCATGAATCAGACTAACCTATAATGGTACCTAGACCTATGATTTCTAACCCACATTGGACATGAGAAACCTCCGCTCCTATGTCGAGAGATGATCTGTTGAAATCCAACACTATATCCTCTACGTATCCAATGAAAGGTAAAATAAATATTGGGAACCATAGAAATTTCGGTCAGATATAGAACATATTGAAGAAATTAGACATGGTTTTGGCCTTTTTATAAACTAGGATGCCCTATGTTTATCATAGTACATAATGGAGGAACTTGTAGGGGACCTGTTTATCCCCCAAAAGTTCGAATATGATGTTGCATATACGAAATCATATCAGATGGATATTGATCTGTTATAATTTCATGTGGCTATAGTATATATAGATCATGTAAAAATTATTTTATATAGGGACACCTGATAATAATGTAAAAATATTATATGATAAACGGTTTTGATGACTGAAGGACATTCATTGAAAATGGTTACAGAGTTAATCATGTTAAAAAATGGTCACTTCACCTTATGGTAAATATTGAGGCTATCTAAACACATTATGTTTTGATACTACTGGTCTTTTAAATTAGAAATGGAAATATTTTGGGTTGTATGATGAATAGGGTTATGTTTGGATACCTTGTAAAGGACTCAGAATTGCGGGTAATTAAGAAGGATTAGTCAATCAATATTTGTCTATGAAGTCAATTGTTTCATAAATATTCTAAAATTAATTTATAATGCAATATAGTCCACAAATAATTTACTAATTGAAAAATTGGGACATTTTAAACACAAAGTAACCCTTTAATATACTTTAAGTGACATTATATTGATGCAGTATTATAGAAGAGGGATGTGAAACATCCCATGGTTAACATTGACAGATGGGTCACCATAGTGAATGATCATGAAATGAACCGACCAAATCCATTAAAAACAAAATGATGATTGTGTGTTTCTATTAAATCACGTTGTGAATTAATTTCCTTATTCATATGAATGTTTTATAATTTTCATTATATCATCCATAAAAATATAAGCCAGTAGTGAAAAATTCAATTGACTATCCAAAGAATTGTTAAATATTGGGTGAAAATTCCTTCAATTGATCCCTTAAAAACTAATATATCACTACTTGATCAACTGAGTCATAAGATGTTTTTATGTCATTAATATAAGTCAATGATATTCCTTCTTTATCCCCCATCACTCCTACACAATTTCAAATAGACCATAAATATTTAGTTAGACCAAAAAATGTCTCCTCGTCATATGGATTTTAAAATATTGAATCCTCTTTTAAATATGATTAATTTAAAAAACAAATTACACAGATTAACAGTAATAAAGAAGTTCCTAAGGAAGGGGATAGATAAGAAAAAATTGAGGAGGAGGAGGACCTTACAGATTCCCCTCCAGTAATCATAGATGGTTTATCTACCACTAGTAATAAACGTAGACAGATAAATCTAGGGGCAGATGAGGACTCATTTTCCACATTAATCTACGTGAAAAAATTGAACAATGTGAATGAGTTAAATACATAATTTATAAAGAAACATTGAGACATGATAACCAGTAACAAAAATGATTTGTTACAATATGATCCAAAGGTAACCTATCAAAAACCTGGGAATTCTAGAGAACCTCTACGGTTATAACCATAAATCCAAAATGACACATCTTAATCATGCTTCCAAAATTAAATCTGATTTTGACGAACTCATTAGGTCCAATTTCATTTTGGAGTTCCAAAATTTTAATTGGATTGACAATATAGTCCTAGTCATGAAATATTATTGGGAAATCAGAGTGTTTATTGATTTCATCGATCTTATCCCGCACACTATGAACGATGTTTTCCGAGTCCTGATCAAATATATACAAATTGATGAAATGAATAGATATCAATATTTCCCCTTCATGAATGAATATTTGGCCTATAATCTAATTTGAATTTCCAAATATATTGATGATGAAAATTCCTCTATTCCTCGTGAAGTGTATTATGATATTTGGTTCTTTCATGTTCCATGAAAAACTTCAACTCTATATACAAAAAATCCATGAATCAAATCAACAATATTTTCTTGGGACTGTTTTTTTTTCAGGTGACATCAAATAATCTAGTTGATAAATATTTACAATTTTCTAAACACATGGATGATCATAACACCATCATCCATAAAATGTGATTGAACCACTTAAAAATAAACCTCATTATATGTTCCTTTGGTGTTACCTCATGTTAATTTATCTTCGTCATCATATTCCATCAAGAAATCAATGTAGAACCTCCAAAAAATAGATTACCATAACATGTAACCATCTAGAAACCTCGATGAGAGGAATGGGAGTAAAGTAAATATATCATTAATTTGGTGCTATAAAATCAACATTGTAGAAAAACATATTCTATTCATTTAGTTAATGAAATGGTAATTCGATATCAGTGGATTGTTGATTATAAATAAGATTTTTATATTAGCAAACAAATATCTTTGATCTAGCCAGTTCTGATGCTTTCTATTATAGGAAGGATGCACATTTGTTTTGTGACAAACCTAGATTGGTCACTGGGCTCCTTCCTCGCATCAAAAATGAATTCAACATATTGAATAACATTTATTAACATTGTTAAATCATCCTTAACACTAAGGATTGTTATTCAGCTATGAAGAATAGATGTTTTATGCTACTATTTTTCGTCTAAAAACTGAAGTTGAACCTTAATCATCAATAGGTATGTTTTTTTCTCTCATAGAAACCCACTAAAATACATCTTTGTCTATCATATATTGACTAGATGTTTCTTTCAGATGGGAGATTATTCTTTTGTATTTTATATTCAGATCATTAAACTGAATGTTGAAAAAGGGAAGGATGTGCAGAAAATAAATTTTTAACATCCCTCAATAGAAATGACATCATTGGATTTAGAAGCACCAGATGAAGATATATTATCCATACAAGACTCCCCCCATATTTGGGATATGTGCATTGACAACAAAACTATAATCCCCATAGAGGAGAGGATATAAGATCCCATGTTAATCCAATTTTTATTGGGATTTATACTCATTTACCCAGCAATTATGGTACTACCCTACTCCTTCCTACTATTAGAACAATGCATGAATAATGAAGAAGTGCATCAGGACATCATTAGAAGTCTAGAACTAGAAAACTAAATAACTCTAGATCACGTGATGATAACTGTAGTTTATAAATTGGACTTTATGATGGTTAATTGTGAATATTATATCTAATGTGATGAATTAATACCATAACATGACTATGTGAAGAGATTAATTGTGGAATTACATTAAGATCCATAATTTTTTCTTGTTTGGAGCTCATAAAATAACTTGTTGGATGCGTTGTAAAATGTTTCCATAGATATTGATGATCTACACTAGGATGAAAAATTAATCAATATAGCCCACTATTAGATAGTCTCACCACTTTTTGAATAAGCATATAATTGATCAATTAAGTTAGTCCCAATCGAAAAATCATATAGTCCTACAACTATTTCGATAAAAATCAATACATACAACCATCAAAATAGTGTCCTCCTGTTAGAAAAATTAAGAAAAGGGAGAATCTTATGCCAATAAATTAACATTTTTAATTAGTATGATACAAATTACAAAATGTTACCCAATATGTGGGTTCTATATTGTTCCTTTACCATGTTCATTTTTTGAGAAAATATTACTCTTATCATGAAATACGATCACACTAGAGAATGTGGTTCCAACCAGTTCATGATCAACTTCTATCCCAATAATTTGTTTCTTGGGTATTACCTTCCCCCTCAAATGTAGTATTTCACAAGATAATCACAAATTTTCATTCATTACACATTTATGGATACATCCTTCACCAACCCCAATATTTTTTCAACATAGGCTAATATTTTTTTTCAATATGATATATAGGGATTTCAAATCATGAGACCACATCCTCCTACCATATTCATGATATTTAATTACATTCTTATTATAACTAAATTATTCTCAAAGTGGTAAAAAGTTGTAAACATAAAAAAATTAGGGGAAATTAATATTTTACTCTTTAAAAGATCTAATATAATCTCAAGGATTTTTTGTACCTTACATTATAATTGTGGACAACAGGAAAAATTTATATTCTTCTAAGTCAGATATGTTATATCTGGACTATGATTTCAAATCCAACCGTTGAAATCTCTATTATATTGTGTCTAATATATATATAGAGTACTTAGACTATATATTTTAAAAGGATACTCCAAAATAAGTAAGATAAATATATAATGTCATGGTTAGAAGATAACTTTCATGACATGTCATCTTAAGAGACTACAACTCATACTGTCACATGATAAAAAAAATTTACATGTACCTCATGTAAAAAAATTGGACCCATCGTTTCATAAAAACATGGTTTTGATGTCCTCAATAGAGAGGAAATCAACAACTGAATTGGTATCATAACATTACCAAAATAATTATTACACATGGTTTGACTATTATCCACATATGATATATTTTAAGGATTGGTTCCCATATCATTGTTCTATCCCCATTATCATCTCCATCTGTGATGCAATATGTTAATCTGGTTGACAATAACATCCTAATTTTACAATGTTATACTTCATACCATATTCATTATGATAACCTTATGTAAAATGGTATGGTAATCATCCTTTTCACAATATGATATTGTGTTGCCGTTCCCCCTGTGATAATCATTGGAAAACTTCTGTCTCAAATGTGAGAATTTGATGTCCTCACAAGAGTTGAAATCACCCTAGGCATTGGTATCCTACCACATGAGGCTTAATAACCATGTTTTTATGTCTTCCTATCCACATAGGATATGTTGCGATTGTTAGACCCATTTTCATGGGTATATCCCCTACATCAACTTCTCATGAATTCCTTTCATAGTGACATTGAGACAGTGATCTTTGTGCAATATTTCATAAGAATTATTTTGATAAGGCTACCCTTCTCTCTCCTTTTGACTCCTATCGACACTCATTGGCCGCACATGAACCTTTTTGGCATTCAAACCACAACATGATAATATATATTAATAACAAAATGAATACATACCACATTAAAAACCCACAATTCCTTATGTGACCATGTATGATAAGAATAAATGACAACATCATTAGAACATGACGATAAACAATATCCATATCTGAAAACGTAAATACAGGATACCTCATGATATAAATGAAATTCATCATCATCCTTTAGATATAGAACACTAATTTTTCTATTATTTTTCTTCGAACATGTCACCATTGAGAATGAGTTTGTTGTTGATTAAAATTAAAATTGGACACGTAGAAATGATCAAATCCATTTTCTTGTCCAAACCATAGTTTTTAATAAAAAAAGACCCCCTCCATACATATTAGATAGATAGATTAAAGGGACAAAAAAATTTATAGTCAATGATGGTATGAATGCATATTTTATTTTTGATCACATTCCTCCCACACATCCCACAACTTATCAGGGGTAATTTCATATCCCCATAAACATTTCCAAATAATACATTCAACACTCATGGTTTTGAGGACCATATTTTTATTGTGTATTACATTCTATATTGTGAACATTCTTCTTATTCGGAATTAAAATTAAAGAAAAATTTGTGGATTGATTATTTCAATCATCAGATATGTTGTTACACATAGATCATAGGTCTTAGGTGGAGCTGCTATATTTAAATTCCCCAATTGGGGTCCTACATCGCAATCACAAGGCTTCAAACATCATTGGAAATGCCCTCACCACATGACATTAATACTACACAGTTTGGAGACATAGATATGACTTGATTATCATTCCATTTAGGTATATAGAAACACATGATCCAACATCCTCTTCTATCCAACCATAATATCAAAATTTTAATATCCTTAATTTTTTATATCCTTTCAGATGTTAGATAAACCTTGTCCACATTTTTATTCTTACACTGAGTATAGCTCATGAGGGATTAGGAATTTTTTATATAGATATACCACCTAATCAAGGATTATCATTATGTGTTATGGTTACTATGGTCCTAGTATAATCCCATTAAAAGGAATGGTAGTAATACTTACAACATGGCATTAATCTATAAGTTTGACATCTCATGCAATATGTATTTCCGAGAAATACATATGTAAGGATTCTTATTGTTATCGGTAACATAATGATGCATAGATAATGAATTTTAGGATCATACAAAACATAGAAATTCCATCACTTTTATTTTTATAAGATAGATCTCCCTAAGTGGTCCAGTATGAGTTCTCATCCTACATGAAAGCATTTATTCCAAAAAAATACCCCACTCAATAAATTAATTCAGTCAATGTGGGAAATATATATCCCAAATAATATGTATGTATTGATTTTATAATTTAATAGATACAAAGAGACACTCAGTCATATATAATTTTATATTAATGACTTAGACCTAGTGGTAAAAAAATCACTTTTTATGTGTAAAGGCCATACATATGTGAGAAAAAAATTTCATCAAATTATTATAAATTTTTGACATGAAATTTTCCATTTGTATTCTAGAACATTACCCACAAAAATTGAACTCTATTTTTGGGATTGTCTAGATATCCATTACCTTTATCTTCCCAGTAGAAATTGAATTTCATATTCTTGAGGAAACCTCTGTTTTAATATATATTGATACACAAAATTATATTTTCATAAATAACCAAAATATTAGGCCTTCCAACCGAAGTAATGTTCATAATTTGGAGAGTCCAATTATATCTCCACAATTCAGAATTATTTATTCGACGCATGTCACTCCTTAAATTAAAAATAATCTAGATTGTAGCATAATAACTCCATGCCTCTACTCCATAATAATGTGTAATATTTCGTTCATGTAACCCTGTAATGGCCACATAAAAATAATTCTGTTTTCAGTTAAAAACCATAAATTTTATCACCCAATTTCCTTTCTTTATAACAATAAACTACAAAATCCATTTTTTTAGATTTGTGACATTAAACTTCACAATACATAAACCTATATCAAGGATCTTATCCTCCGTATGATTCGTAAACAAATTTTTTTCACACTATTACTGAAGACAAATTCATGTGGGGGGGGGGGGGTTCCCCTCATCGTCAATGGAAACACACTTGTAAATTTAACTCCCACATGTATTCCCTTATCAATCCACCTCTGGAGGTATTGAGAAATATATATTTCTATAATATTTCCTCAGCCACCGGCAATAGAATGTTGGATTTCTATGAACACATTTGTTTTTTAATTGCACAATATTACCCATTTATCTATACATATGTATCCATAAAAATTCCTATAAAAAAATTAAGATTCATTCTCAATAGAGACCTATTGTATTTTCATAAGCCCAGACAAAATCACTTTGGAAACCAATTATCAAAAATGATTTTCAATCACTCCTTCCACACTTTTCCAATATCATGTATTATATTCAAAAACTAAAAACCCTAATTAAAATCCCAAAAAATATTTCTGAAGGTTATTGATAAAATATTGGTTATCCATCACATGCCATGTAATAATTACACAAGTAACAGTCAAATATACAAAACCTAAAACATGATCTAATATTACTATATTGCCCTAATCAATCAACATTAAAGACATCATTTATTCTCAATGATTAATGTTAAATATTCCAATACATAAAAATTATGAAAACTAAATAATTAAAATCATAAATTACTATTAAAATATAAAAGATAAAAATTAACAAAGATACATGTGATTGATAAATGTCAAATTTCAATTCATTATAAATCATTTGGTGGACTATAACCAGTTCAGTGTCCCTCCATATGTGAAAATTAATGCAATCAAAAATCCATCATGGAAGATTTTTTAAATTTAATCTTCGAATGATCCAAATACAACATATCTTCGGGAATCTCGGAAAATGTTTCTTTCCCTTTGTCAGTGTCAGCTTATTGTTCTTCTTCGCTCTTAGATAAATCTTATCATTAATTCTCAACCTCATATAAATTCCTTTTCACATTATCAACTACCACATCGTTGTGAGGAATTTCAATCTTCGTCTTCTCTATGTCCTTCTAATATTTCTCTACCATGGCTCTTGTATCCAGAACATGGTCAGTATTCCATGTGGACACCCCTACATTGTCATAGGAGTCGAGGAGAAGAATTTTCCTAGATGTATAAAGACAGTTGATGGACATATGTCTAATAAATGATACTAAATCACACTATCATTCTCCTAATTAGAAAAAAGAATATTTACCCCATCTTTTATTGTATAAAAACAAAATCTCCCATAACTGTGAAATGATTAAATGTGGCATAATATGGGTTGTATTAAGGGAATGTTGTGCATAGTGGTATATGAAACCATCTTTCATATATCTGTCCATACTACATGAAGAGAAACATGACGATTTTCATGAGACTCCAAATCTACATTAGAATTAAACTAAGATTGTGTAATATACTCAAGAACCCATCTAACAAGAGAGAGTACTAAGTAACTATATCTAGTATGGGATGGATCTATGCTATCCATATTCGTTGAATATATAGTATATTAGGTTTTTATAAATTTTTTCGCAATTGGATAACATTTTCATATTATATTTGGGGGAATTGGATTGATTTATTCAATACCTATACTCATAATGATAAGGGAGTAGTAGGAAATGTTGTAAAAATTCTTTACCTTTTCAAAATGGTTACATCCCACATAATCATTGTCTCACATACTGGAAATTATGATTCCACAACCATATTTTATTATCCACCTTCATTTTATTCCTTAGTTCCATGGGGTTTATTTGAATTTTTTTAGAAATCAGTGTCCTCCAAATGATTGGTTAGTAATACAGAGCTTCTGTAAAAAATGATCATGAGTTGGGGATAGAGAGTGGAGTCTAAATCAATTTATGCTTGACTTATTTCCTTTTCAATATTTGTGTTCTCTAGAAGAGAAGGTTCAGTATGCCTAAAAATACCATAGAACAATTAATACCTATATGTGTTTATAGAGGATCAATATCAATGCTTCTAATAAAAACACCTACCCATAAACATTCCCCTAATAATTGGGCTGATGTCATAGGATCTGGAATGGACAACCTCTAGTGTCATAAAACATCCATAATGACTTCAATAGGTCTTCATTTCCACATAGATCTATTAAGTCACAAGTATTGATTGATTTTATGAATAAGGAGAGGATAAAATCCCTTGTTTTTTTATTTCTTCATTGATCACTAGACTTTCACCAATTGATGTGTTATATAATAAGTCAGAATAGTTAAATACTCTACATTATTACAAATGAAATTGATACAATAACCACATATGATTACAGAATAGAAATTTATCACCAACATTCAAGAATTTTATCATTTTATAGTGGTTCATGGAGAAAATACCATGTGATTAAATGTGGACAAGGCTAGGGGTATAAATTATCTCATATGGTATGCTTGAAGCATCTATATGATCTCAAACGCCCTAGTAGAGCCTCCACTGCTGGTCCCCTCAACTGAAGAGATGTTCTCACCAATAACTGTACCTCATGGGGTATACTCCATGAATCGAAGAAGTGACTGAATATCCATGGCATATTATAAGTATAATGAATACATATTCAATGTCACAACAATAATAGGATTTTGAATAGATACAATCAATCATATTACCTCTTTTTCTGCATCGTTTCATTCCACCATGGATATCATCATATCACATAAATGATTAGACTTGTAAATTATACCCTTTGAAGAATGGATAAAGGTATCCATATCCATGAGTTAAATTCCCACATTGTGTGGATTATATTAAATATAAATTATTTTTGTTTTGGAAATGAACCAAAATCTAATAAGTTCAACATCACTGGCAAGAAGGAGTTTATAGATTTCTTCTGTAAATTCGCTGGATATCCAAGAATCCAATTAATTCATGATTTTGGGAAGGATTCAGTAATGGTACTCGATCTTTTTGGAGGGTCCTCTTATAGAATTGTATTGGTTCCAGACACCAGACATGCATCCATTTCATATCGGCAACACTGGGACATCCGTGGGCTGGGTGCATATGTTACCCATGTTTTGAAGAATAATTAATATCTCCATGTCTAGTAATGAATACCTAGTTTCCAAAATACACTATCCCTAAGATTTGAGATATCCTTACCATGAATGGTCATTGTATGCATTAATTATGAAGGTACTTGAATGGGAGGTGCAAGGAGTATGTGTGAAACAATGATGATGTTTGACTTAATCCACTACCTCGTGGACATTCTTATTCAATGGATTTACAAAACATATAAATTGATGATAAATTCAAAATCTAGGTCCTAATAACCATGTTCTATTAATGAATTAATCACATCTCACAAAGGCGCAACTGGGCCCTAGATAATATGGATGGGTCCAACTAGATTAAACAGTAATATCCCCTTTATGATTCCTAGAACATGTTACATACCTTACAGAACTGGGAAAATAAATTTAATATTCAATGTAGTGGCAACCTAATATTCCATCATAAAATTCGTACCATTGACCAGAATACAAGAATTTCATATCAAAATTAAACATCCACTATGAATCCTTGTCAGGAAGGTTGAAAATTAAAACAGCACATCAACATCGGGGATAATATTCCTACCACACTCAGTGAATTGAATCCCATTGATCAATATCCAATAGGAACCAACATGAATTTTAGTGTGAAGGGTAGGGAAGTTCTACTAACTTATTTAACAAGGTTTATGACAGTTTTTCATAAAAAAAGTCCTTAATCTAGTAATAGAATAGAACATCTTACATTAAGAGGTGTACGGTCAACAGAAGTTCCTTTTACTTAGTAACAATAATTTATTCGATAAATGGCATCCCCTCAATTTAATCCCAGGAAGAAGAGGTTTGTTGAAATTCATCATACATATCACCAATGATCGACACTTCCAAAATAATCCATACATCCCAATGACTAATACAAACATCATAGTTCATCAAATGGATGGTATTAATGTCTGGAATCCATAAACTGTGTATTTTTGGAATAAAATTTCTATTATTGTTAGAGTATATATGATATACTCATGTGGACTAATACAATTCCACACCATTCAATTTAATTTTTATGTGCTCCCATATCAGGAAGACCCATAATGGCTACCCCCAGTCTAAAAAATATAAAATCCCAAGAAAAGATCCCATTTTGACAACCACCTTAACCGATCAATTTATGTATCATTACCTGAAATAATATAATATAAATGGAAATACTCATTTTATACTAGTATGGTTTCCTCCAGTGACAAATGAGTATAATTCAAATGATACTTGATGGAGCCGAATTCCTAAATAAAGGTCCCTTCGATTATAATTTTTCATGGGGAATTTTAATGTTATTTAATTTCCTATCAATGGGTTTATTTATTCAAAAAGGATACATAATTTAAACATTAAATAAAACTCTAAATAAATAGAGAGGTATCCTTTTTCCGATCATATATCATTTTTTTCCTTCACTCAAAAGTCCTACTAAAGATTTAGGAGTGGATTGACATTGTGTTTGGAATTTTTTCCAATAGATTAAATCCTGGAATTTCTACTATCACGAGTAGTGAGAAGTGTGTCATTAGTATAAATAATTTTAAGGATACATATATTATGATTATTTTAAAGAAATTAATAAAATAATGGTTCTTATACATATATAAGAAATTTATGAAGGCACCACATAGCATGGTATGTGGTCCGCAAAGCATCAACCATCTAATCATCGACCCATGAAGTATCTATCCACAAAGTGTAATATCCACCATATTGAAGATTTTATATCCATATTATAATCAAGGATCCTAAATATAATAACCATTCATAGTTAACATATCTTTAGTTTTTAGAAAATTAATCAACAAAGAAAAATGTTATAAGGGGAATGACGAATAATTGGAATAAGCTAAGTTGTAGGTCACACTAGGTTTCTGTAATGACAAAATGAGGATTATTTGTATATATAGAGGAATGGTACCATTAACATTTCCACATGAATATGTCAAAGTTGAATTAAATAAAACCAATTTTCTCATCAAAATCACCTCCCTTTTCCCTGGGTAGAAATTTTTTTATGAGGGAATTTATTAAGAAATAAAAAAATTATATGGAAAATTAAATTGCTTTGGTGAATTTGAATATGTATAATATAACCCATATGAGTTAGAGAACATGTGGGATCAAATATATCAAGAAATAAAGGAAGACTATATTATTCATGGAAGGATCATTATGTAGACCGAAACTCCACATGGTGTCACTTAAATGAAATCATTTGTAGGATAGAAGGGTTACCCATATCCAATGAAAATAATAATTTTTTTGAAGCAAAAAATAGTTTTTCTGATCCACTAAAAATTATAAGTCCTATTCTGGTTTTTATAATGTTTATTCCAACAAAAATGTAATTGATTGTGGTCAAGGAAATCCCTATAAAGAACCCAGAAATGATGTCCCTATGGATAGCCATAAATATAGATTTACTCTAGTATTCAGTTACTTCCATCCCACTATAAAAAACCTCAAGGGGATCCAAATAGACGATGGATAAAAATAGGATGAAAGGTTCAGGAGTCATTAGTTTTGAGATTTTAATCCTTCCACATACCATTAATGTCGAATGAGATGTCCATTGACCATCCAAAAAACCAAAACCCTTTGGGGGCACATTTAAAAAATTCTTAAATAGAAGGTGTAGATACATTCCATCACCACACATATTTTTATATTTTGAATAGGTACCCCTTCCCAAAACATTAATATGATACATAAGATTAACTTGAACCCACATTGGATGATGCTATGTGCTATGAACTCAAACATGAAATGTAATGTTCTGTATAAAAGGCACCCACACCCATGTAGACAAATGCTACAAAGAGGGGAACCCACCCAACACATCCAAATATAATTAGTAATGTGAAATTATAGGGTGATATTTTTCTAGCCCCCATTTCCATCCCCTAGTGTTGTGCATGACCCCACATTGGACCCTTCACTAATTTCCGTCTCTGTCAGCCTCTTTCCAGGAGAGCTATGTCTCCTAAATAAATCATCTCATTAGCTATCAATACCATACCTACTTCAAATCCACATGATATGTATTGTATCATTAACATGTAATATTAATAATTCAAACACATGGTATAATTGGTCATATTGGTATGATCTTATGAATACATTCCCAGTATAATGTTGGTCCTAAACATGGTGGTAGTGTGAGGGGACTATAAATTCCATTATGTATATTGGATATAACAGTCTTTTCCATTTTAGGGATAGTCGTGTATCGTACACTATGATATGGAATCGATATTTGGTAACTCATCTAGAGTAATCCCCTGTCCTTTTTTGTATGAGTCCACACACATACTCCTCTTCCTCCTCGTGTATGAACATAAGAAAGGGTATGTGACCCCCAAAAAACAATATCTCTCTAAGAAACATAGTTGGGAAACCAAAACAAGAAATGAAATGGGATTTAAATTCTATTTATATATCCTTTTGGTCCCATTAGATGAAAACATTATAGAATAAGGGTGCCAAAACATACTCTTTCCCATTACATTTGGGAACTAGCCTCATCATCTAGCCAAACAAAATTATATTGTGTGGTGTCCAAATATACATATTCCCCATGTTTATCATACTATGGAATACTCACATGGGCTTAGTGGTTAGGATATATCCTGAAAATAACATGATTCCATGAAATTGGTTATCATCCTATGTGTAAGCACCAAAAAAATTCCAAATCTCTATGAATCAAAACAATCCTAACAGATATAGATACACGGTAAACCACTTATATTTAAGCCCCAAAACAATGCCTCTTACTTCAAAGGGGAATAATCTATAATTATTTACATATTTAACCCCTTCATAAGTGTAATATCCAACCTAACTGAACTACATGGTATTTGATTCCCTCCATCCTAGGATACATAGGAAGCATCTCTAAGTTACAAATGTTACACAACAAAGCCGCCTAATGTTCTTATTTCCATATCCCTGGTAGTTTTAAATTAATCTCAATAAGCTATAATAATTTTCATCCTCTCTAATCCCCATTATTTTTAAGCCACAGTCCTGATAAGAGCATTCCCCAACTGGCAGAACATATCTTTTCATGGTCCCTTGGGATGCTACATAGTAAGTCCCAAACAATCCACACTAAGGAACCTTCCAAATTGATGTCCTCACCACAATACATTTAACTATACGATTTGATCCTTATGATGTGAGCATAAAATGTATGATTTTTATCTATAAATGTAACTGAACTACATGGGTTTTTATTTATTTAACAATGAACCGTATGCTTTTAAACTTATGGGTACGATCCCAACATCAAAACATTTTTATGTTCCCCGAATGATAATAAATTCAAGATTTCCCCATTGCGTGTCTTCAAACCATCATTTTAATAATGAAGGATATAAGAATATATAATATAAATATCCAAATGTACCATTAATGGAGAACTAATGATACACACATATATCATCATTAATAGAGAACCTCAAAATCTTACAAATGATTCAAAATCCTTTCATGATAATAATTTCTAGTTAATTTATGTTTGACTTGTTTCATACTTGGTATTAGAAAAATGATTCAAAAACATGTGTTAGATCAAATATATGAGGTATAGAAAATAAAAAATAAATCAACCCAAATGGGTATGATGTGACCGACCTTCTATCCTCTTGACCCATGTGAGTTCTTAAATATAGTTTACCATGTACCCAATGGGAGACATGCTTTAAAAAAGTTTCCCATGTGTCACCATGTATATAAGAACCATTTAATATTTCAAATTCCACAAATAAATCTCGGTTGAATGAAACCCATCTCAAATGGATGAAAAATATTTATAACACATAAATCATAGATCATAAATCCTAGAATAAGGAAAAAATAATTAATCAAATGAGTATTGAAACATTATCTAGTAAACATGATCCATGATGGTATACCACAATAAAAAAAATGAATAAAATTTTAGATCAATGTTGTTACAAGTAATATTAATTTAAGGAGCCACATTCTGAAAGAATATGATATGAATTTTGAACATCTATAATATATTTCATATAAAGTATTAAAATGAATAATACAATTATGGGATACAACATCTGGTCACATGATCATGAGAAACTAAATCGTAATTTACAATACATTACCTCATAACATAAAAACTTTTATTCAAAGAAGTTTAGGGTAATAATAGATCCTAATAATTATTCATCCATACAAACATGTTTTATAATAAACCAATAATTCATCATATCATATATATCGTATTAAATTAAATTGGGTTTCATTCAATACATAATAATGAAATAATAAAGATAAAATTTGTTTCATTCGTTACATAAAAATTAAAAGATGGATAAAAATAAAATACATAACCTTTCAATGATTATTGAAATGATGAAATAATCAACATTATAACACATGAAAAATGATCAAGCATATAATGATATTGAGTAACATTATTGGTAAAAAACCCTTAAATATAGACAAAACATATCTAATTGGAACTATAATGTTAAATGGAATAATATTTTTCATTATATTTTCAAATTATGATTATATATGGAATTAAGTGAACACTATTCAATACATATAAGTAAATATAATGTGACAAAAAAGTAACACAATTAGAGAAAATATTATTCCAATTTATGGTTGATGGTTACCAATAATATTGAAATTATCGATCTTATTTTTGATAAATATAAGGACATTATGTAATCTATATATCGAATAAATATGGGTTGTAACATTTTAATAATATTATTCATCAATATTAATATATATCAAATAAAAAAAGTAATTAATTAGATAAATTTTCGGTGTTTTAAAAACATCCCTTTATAATTAAGAAATATCTATAATCATTTGAATGAATTATAAAAGAAATATTAAACCAAACTAGATGGAAAGAATTTTATTTTAGAGACCATTAATTTTTGCAGAAATGTTTCATATATAATGGGAATAATGATTGAATTATATATTCTTATATAAGAAAACATAAAAGAATTTTTTATGATATATTTTTTATATTATCAAAATGGTCAATGTTATGGTTCCTTTCAAAATTTGTTTTCAATATGGGGTAGTGAAATATTTTGAAAAATATATAATATTTAGAAAACTATATATTGTAATTATTCCCATTGAATGGCATAATGTTTCTCTAAAGACATCTGTATTAGATGAAAAATAGTTTGACTTGAATAATCAAAATATATTTTTAAGTTGTTTGGAAAAAACATTGTTTAAAACCCAAAAAGTAAAAATAGTTAGAAAACATAATATCTAAAATAAAATAAGGTAAATATAGAGGATTCATGAGATAAAACATAATAATGATTCAAATTTGAATGTAAACCATTACTGGGATGGGAAAATAAGATCAAACTATTAAAACCATCATTAAAAATAATGTGAATTATTTTATACAATGATACTTTAATGAGAATGAAATTTAACTAGATTAAAAATTAGATTCAATAGGAAATTTAAAACTATACTAATTAAGATAGAACCATTATATAAAATATTGTTGTTTATTAATCCAATATTTTATGGAAGATGTATAAAAAGAAACATTTTTACCACTTAAGGGAGTGGAGTAAACAAAAAATATTATGGTAATGGTACAGTAATTCTCAAATGGAAAGTATAGATAATTACCATTTTATATAAATTATAATATCAATATATGAAATTATTTCATTATAATTAATCTAAATAAGATATTTAGTAAATAAAAAATATAAACTATGATTTTAAAAATCAAATATTTCAAATGAAATTAAAAATTGAGACAAATAACCCCGTAAAAAAATATAAAAAATCACGTAAAAACCATTAAATGATATTATTTAAAATGAATATTTTAAAGGATTAATACTAAGATTATTAGGATCAAAGATATTAAATTTTATGTATATACACCCTTATAATGAAAAATTATATATAATATCAAATATATCATTTGTGTTTCTAACATGAAACCCTTACCATATTCTTAATTCATTATATACATAGGAATATATGGATGAATAATAAAACAATATAAATTTGATTCCATATTTTAATGTAATTTAATATATTTCTAATTTAATATTTAATATTAATTATCAAATTTAATTTATTGAAATATTTGTATGTTTTTATGAAATTTGAATCAGTGTTGATTTAATTTTCTAATTTTTGCGATTAGAAATGATATTTTTATAGTAAAAAAAATTAATATAACCAATATATTACACAAAACGACATTATTTTATTGTTAAATTATAATAATCTTATTATTTATTTTCATCGATTTAAAAATCAAACAATGTCATTAAGATAAAATGCAGTAAACATAAGAATAATTAAATTATATAGTTATATTATAGAAAAATATGGTGTAATTTTGAGATTTTTTTGAATCATTTTCATTATGTTGTATAGTTACTGCATATTATAGGTTATGAGAATGAAAATTTAGGATCCACCATTTAAATTTTATTTAATTTAATTTTATACTGTAAGGGTCAAATTCTGAAAGATTTAAAAACTATTATTGGAGGTGATATTTCATTAATCAAAATCTCACACATCCTTTTTGAAATATTTATTTACTTGTTTGGGTTACTTCATTTTAGTAAATTTAATTTTTATACATTTTTATTTTACTTATTTGAATAATTTTTTACCTTACAAATTAATGTGAATGACCAAAATTATAATGTAAATTGTTAAATAATTTATATAATTTTTTTTTAAAAAATAATTCTATCTAATATAAATATTTAACGGTGTTATACATTAATATTAATATTAAATACATAACATGGAATACAATATTTTTTTATAGTAATTGTTTTTTATGCTTATACATTATGTGTAGGAAAAATAATATTAAAATGTATTATTTTCATGGAAAAAACTCTTTTATTATAAAATAAATAAATATTATGAGTATTTAAAATAAATAATTTTATTTATGAAAAATATAGTTTAATTCAATGAAAATAAAAAAAGTAATTTTATGTTGGTCAAAAATCTATTTATGCTGTAAAATGAAAATAATATTTTTTAAATGTCAATGCCAATATATTAAAGGAATAATTAATTATCTAATAAGTACATGTTTTATTAATAAATGAATTATACATTTCACTTTCAATCATATAAGATGACAATTTCATCAAAATCATAGTTTTTGTAAAAACATATTTTTTCACAATTTATCAAAAAACATATGTTTTCAAAAAATAAAAACATTTCACCCTAATCTAATATTGTATATATAAATTAAAATAATTCTGATCGTTTCAACTAATTTAAATTTTAAAATTTACAATTTTTTCTTTTATGTAAATATTCATAATATAGAATAATTGTTAAAATATTTAACTTTTTAACGTTTTTTTTAATGTTATTCATATAACATTATAATTTAGATTATTTTAAAATATTGGTCAAATTATTAAATTATTATACTTCATAATAATCATTTAACCATTTTTTATTTAATTTATTAACAATTTAAATAATATATTTATATAAAACAATTAAATTAATTTTATTATCTATATTTATAACATAAGTAAATATAATCGATTTATATCTTTCTATGTACATTATATTTTATTAATCATATCATTTCATAAAATTTATTATATAAAAATTTGGCATCGTTTTGGGTTGATGTATCCTGTGGAATAATAAATCTAATGTAGTATTTGGTTAAAAATATATTCCAAAATCATAGGTCGTTACATTCCACCACTGTTAAATAAATTTTTTCCTTTGAATTATAATTTCTTATCAATTATAAACTTATGGAATGGTGTTATTATATTATTTTTTATTAATTAAATAACTTCTATTGTTATATTTACCAAACTCTCTTTGTATATATCTTGTTACTTATTTTTCATCTAACAAAATATATCATCCATACAATCATATACCAAAGTATGTTAATATAATATATTCTAATATTCTAGCCATTACATAAAAAATGATTCTTGTAGAAAATAATCCGCAATGAAATTAAATATTTATAGATAATATAAATATATCATTATCAACCAATATTATTAACCTCCCATTGAAATATATATAATAATCGTAAAAATGATAAAAAATTCCCCATAAATATTAAGGATCAGTTCTTCGTCAAACCAAATATAAATTACAAGGTTATAAAAAAAGTCTATGTTGGTTTTCCCTAAACATACCAACCCCTTATTACCTCGATTTCATGTATATATTAAATATAAGAGTTATCCATTCCTTAATTATATATTTTTCAATATTTAATTACAAAAATATAACATTTTGTTAAAATAAATATTCACAGTTATTGATACTAGTTTTTATATGTTCGCAGAAAATTAAATAAAATATTCAACATAAAAATATTTCAACTTTTCACAGTATAAAATTAAAATTAAAATTTTTACATAATATCATTTATAAAGACATATAACTAATGAATATATCTATGAATTTATTTACTTAATTTATATTAACATATTAACCTCACTACGCTAAATAATACTGGGAAACTCACCATTTTCATCATAATAAGAATATAGTTATATTTTCAACCATTTTAGTATACACTATTTTTTATTTATAAAACACAGTGGTTTAAAAATATATATATTTCATAGATTATTTTTGTTTCATCATGTTTCACCAAAATACTAAAAAATAAAACTGATATGGTAATATCATATTTGAAAATGAAAACAACAATCTGAATATGTATACCCCTTTGAAATATTTGTTTTTAATATATGATAAATTTTATTTAACATATGTCAATACTTCTACAATATCTTGTTATACTGGGATATTTTAATGTATGGTTTTGTAACTAGTTTATTTAAAATTATGCGAAAATCATTCTTAATGGTCTATTATAAAAACTATGAATTAACCATATAATATCAATTGATATTTTCAAGGAAGGTGTGCAGTTAATACCCTTTTCCATGCACTTAGTGATGAAATTTTTAATACATAATAATTTATTTTTAGGGTTATTACCCCATGGTACGTCTATTATAGATCCTACATCAACATATAATATCTTGATAGTGATATAATTTCTATGAGAACCAATCAATCTAAATTTTATCAAAGTAATGGAATATTTTCATATTAATAAACATGTCTATTAGTATTTTCCTTGGGATTTCACTTAATATATCTCATCCAAATACCGAAAAATCATATGATATACATAATAATCAATAAAATGTTGATTTAAACCCATGAATCAATGATCAAACACAACATATATATCATCAATGGCTATTATATCACATAGTTTATCAAAAAAAATATTATAATTCTAATGTGAAATATTTTCTAAACTCACATTTAATAGAAACTTTTATCTCCTAGATAATAAATCCCTAATTCAGTGATAAAAATAGTATTCATTACATATTGGGTTTTTATCACATCCAAGAATATAAGAAATTTGACAATTAATATATCAATTTAAATTCAAGGATCATATTTGGCTTAGTGTTTTAAATAATTATGAAAATTTTTTAACATGTAAAACCTATGTTTTTTGTATTGAATGAAACCATTATATAATAAACTAAATATTCCAAAAAATAGTGTTGAAAATCTAACAAAACTCCAAAATACATGATAATCATATGTATACAAGTCATGTATTACATTTTTTCCCAACTAGTAGTAATAGAAAAATATGAAAAGTTGAGCTCAAATAATTAGTCAATGTAAAACTATAAAATATAAGTCAATAATCATAACATACCATAATAGTATATTAATGGATTAATAATGACATGTATGAATGTCTTATAAAATATATAATGTCACATGTCATGGCCTACCCCCCGGGGCCCGTATCGTGACTACCACACGCCCGCCTTCCAAAGGCCAGGGTCTGGCGACTAGCACCAAAAGGCATAAATCCATAATATGGGAAGGAATTGACTGTAGAAAATTAAAAAAACACAACAGAGTATGGAACTGGAAGTAAAACACTACGTAAAACAGTATATAAAAGTGTGTGCTGATTGTAAAGGGGCTGGAAATACAAGCCCAACAGTAAGGTACAAAACAACTGAAAACCTAGTACAACTGAAGAAAAAAAAGTAAATCAGATACTATTTCATCCTCCAGAATTACCAACTGAAGGGTGGGTTCAGATGGCCTCCTTAGCACCCCAATTTTTTTCTTCCGCTCCGTGTACATCTCGTCGAGTGGTCCACCTTCCAGTACCATCCAGTTCTACTACTCTTTTCCCGGATCAGCATTGTCCGTCGTCGGCAAACAACACAACGAGGTGTGGGCATAACCTATACAGGGGTGAGTATAACGATACTCAGTAGGAACCACAACACACTCATGGTATCACAAAATCCAATAGGGATAACCACAATGTACAGGGTCAACAGATAACCCTTACGTAGGTATACGCCCATACATAAACCTAAGTTATTTAGTAACCCATCTCAAACTTTAGGAAAACACTAAAGTCATTAACTCAGCACAACCCAGGTTTTGAATGAAGTATAGATGTATATATGATTAGTCGCGAAGCTATATCATCTTATTTTGTCAAGAAGCACTGCTACTGACCATACGAAGTCTGACCCACACAGGATCGATAGGTACTATCCACCGCAATGAGCCACATAGGATCTGACCCACACAGAATCGGTATGTTCTAACCCACATAGTATCGATGAGCACTGACCCACACATGATCTGACCCACATTGGATCAGTATGTGCAGATTCACATAGGATCACTGAGCGCTGACCTCCATATGATCTGTCTCCAACCTCCGCCTCACAATCAGCCAATGTATTCGTCGCACCCGGTGCGCTTGAGTTCCATTTAATCTTCCCTATAGATATCGGTCGTACCTCAATTGCCACGAAACTCCACAAAGGCGAAACAAAATGTATTACCATGTCATAAGGGTTCCAAAACAACAGAGAGCGAGTCAATCGGATGCTTGTTCTGTGAGTTATTGGCATTTCCGTTCCAAGGGCCTAGTTGGTTTTTAGTTTCATGCCAACCCCACCGTACTCTAACTATGTCCAAACATAAAGCAGGGTATGCCAAAAGAACAGTCTCACTCTAATATTTTCATCATTTTAAATTGTTCATCGATAGAACACATGTATCCCATGATTGGGGTGAAAAGGTGTAAACTGGACAAATGGGTCCGGGTCTGACCTGACCCAGTTGGACAGAACCGGTCTGCGGATCTGGACCATCTGAGGAAGCCACCCGGCCCGAGGGGGAGGCCTGATGGTGGTCCGTCCCAAGGGTAGCCCAGTCTAGGGTGGCCTTCATGACAGCGGTCTGGCCTGAGGGTGGCATGTCCGAGGGTGGCCCGACCTGAGGGAGACCCGACCGAGGGTAGCCCGACCAAGGATGACCAGGCCAAGGGTAGCTCAGCTGGGGGCAGCCTGGCTAGGGCGGCCCAGGCCGAAGGCGGCCTAACAGCCTACCCTATCCATGCCCAGGGGGGAGTCGTTCACCCCCATGGCACATGAATGGTTGAACCATTTGGGAGGAACTGAACTGACACCAGGTGGCATCGGTCCCACACACGTGGGACCTGGCATGGTCCCGCACCTCCTGGCTAGACCGAGCACCCAGTCACTCTGCGCCACGGCGCAACGCGTCGACATCGTTCCCCTCCACCGGGGACCGCCCTGGTCGCGGACCCTTGTAGGCCTCTGCACAGCGCAACGGCACTGCGTGCCTCCACCGCGACACGTCGTGGCCACAACTCTCCTTCCTCAAGGCACGGCGGTGCCACACCCTTTTGGAGACCTGGCGGCTTTTCACCTCTAGTTCCTTCGTAGCCAGTCCGACACCGGTCGCGTAGCTCTGCCTCCACCACATCAAACGAGATCTATCAATGGGGAGGTTCGGGCCGTTTTGCAAGATTTTGAACCCTCTATGTTACGTTGATATCAATCGGCATATCTCAACCATCATTTGAATGTCGCAGAATTGAAATAAAAGTCATACATAAAACCACTCAAATCCCCCGACCTCAAAAAACGATCATTGATGGTGGAATGAGAGGAATAGAGGACGTTAATTCATCGACGTCAGGAAGTGTTCGGGGAAGAAGCATCATCAGAGTTCTTCGCGGTCAGCTCCATCTCTTTTGGAGCAGTTAAAGATCGATGATGATGTTCATCATTATTTGGTGGAAAGGGGGTGTTTTTCGTTGGAAGATTTAGTTCTCCAAGAACCACTCCTATTCATAATTCTCTCAACAAAGATGATGCCAAACAAAATATAATAATAACGTATCCCTTATTTTAATGTTTTCCATAAATTCAAATGGATTCAATTAATTAATTGCAAGGGTGTAATTAATTAATTTTGAGTGAGTTGGCACATAAAAATAATGGGGGGAGGTGAAGTGTTCTAATTAATTAATGGGGAGTTAAAATGTGCTAAGAAGATCTAGTGGGCCCAAATGAATAATTTTTTCCCAAGGGAGGTTATGCACAGGTGGGCCCCACCACCATAACACTTAATTGTAGGTTATGATGTGGTGGCCCCCACCACTGACCTCCTTTTGGAGGTTTTGAACACCCCAATTAAAAAATCGTTAACACTTTATGTTTATTAAATTTAATTAAAAACCCCAAAAACTAACTCCCATTCATGTTAGAACGCAACTGTGGTGAAAGTCTCACTAAGAAATCACTGATGTTGTGAGTTCAACGGTGCTGTCAGATTTCAATTCTGAGCATCTATTCAAAATTTATAAAATCCTGCTCGTACGTTTAGAAAACATACCCGAAAAAACATCTGAAAATGATTTCGGGCACGTCAGTCCTCAAAGTCATGCATCTCCAGAAATTGCAGACTCATAAAAAAACCCATGAATTTTATAAAATAAATATTCATAGAATTTTCTGGTCTTTAAATTCTATCCACCTCAGGGAATTACATTCCAATAAGCTACAACTCGAACTATGGGAACAAATGGTGGTACAGAGAACGCTTTTGAGCCTCCCACTCCCATGTGATCTCCTGGAGGTTCCCATGCGTCCAGTGTACGCACACCCGAGGTATCGACCGTCCTCGTAGTACCTGCTCCTATCGATCCTCAATCTCCACTGGAACCTCTGTGAAGATCACCATGTCATTGATGTCCAGCACTCCATGGTCGATAATGTGGGAATGGTCGTGCACATATCTCCTTAGATGAGGTATGTGAAAGACGTCATGAACCCGGTGCAATTGAGGTGGAAGAGTTAGCTGGTAATCCACCTCGCCTACTCTGCTGAGGACATAGAAAGGTCCGATTAATCGCAGAGATAACTTTCCTCTTCAGCCAAATCCCTGTAAGCCCCGCCGAGGTGAGACCTATAGGATGACGTGGTGACCGTCCGTGAACTCTATAGTTGTTCATCTCTTATCGCGATACAACTTATGCCTGCTCTATATAGTCTTCATCCACTCTTGGATGATCTGCACCTTCTCCGTGGTAGTGCATACCATCTTTGGATCCACTGCTGCTAACTCCCCTGGGTCTGTCCAGCATAGTGGAGATCTGTAAGGTCCACCATACAAGGCCTCAAAAGGTTCAATACCAATGGTTTAGTGATAGCTATTTTTGTAGGAGAACCCCACCAAAGGCATGTGATCCTCCCAACAACAACCAATGTCGAGAACAAATGCACGACGCATGTCCTAGAGGGTCTGAATGGTCCGCTCAGTCAGTCCATCTGTCTGAGGATTTAAGGGGGTGCTCAAGTGAAGATGTGTCTCGAAAGCCTCCTACAACCTCTTCCATTGCCAGAAAGTAAACTGGGCATCAAATTCGGAGATAATAGAAGAATATACTTCATGAAATATCCTAATATCCTGCACATAGAGGTGTCACAAGATCCCTTCTGAGCCCTGCTCTTTGATCGGTAGGAAGTGGGCCAACTTAGTGAGTCGGTCAACGATCACGAAAATCAAATATGGTCTCCTGGATGTATGTGGATGTCCCATCATGAAGTCCTTGGATATCCCATCCCACATCCATTCTGGGACCTCTAAGGGATGAACCAAGCATGTTGTTACCTGGTGCTTCGCCACCACTTGATGACAAGTGAGGAAGTGTGAGAAAACCTCGGCTACTAGCTTCTTCATACAAGTCCACCAGTGTTTTCGTCTTAGGACCTGATACATCTTCACCACTGATGGATGTATTAAATGACGGGACATGTAGAAATCCTTCAAAACATCCTCCTAAAGTGCTATTGGTACCATGGTGCTTCCTCTGAAAAGGATTACGTACTCCGCTCCTTCAGAAAATTTATTAGGTGCCTTCCATATGGATATCTGAGCACGTCAGGTCTCAAAGTCAGGGTCCCCATGATGTGCCTCCATAAATCACTGAAGAAGTGTAGGAATGATAGTGATAGACTGTAGATTGGTTGCATCATCATGATCGACAAAAGATATCTTCAAGGATGCATGTTTCTCTGTCGCCTCTCCTAAAAGCTGTATAAAATATCTCCGACTGAGTGCATATGCAACAACGATCCCCTTCCTAGGAGAATAGTATATCTCGATGTCATAGTCCTGGAAGAACTCAAGCTATTGTCGTTGTCTCATGTACATATCCATCTGGGAGAAGATATACAAGTGACTGTTGTGATTAGAGTAGACTGTGAAATGATCTACCATAATATAGTGCTGCCACATCTTCAAGGCGAAGACCACTACTACTAACTCAATGTCATGAGTGGCATAGTTATGCTCATGTTGTCTCAAATACCGAGAGCCATACGTGATCACAGCATGATCCTGCATCAGAACACACCTGAGTATGTTCTTTGATGCATTTCAGTAAACTACGTACCCTAAGACATCCTCTAGAAGCCTCAAGATGGAGGCACAAGTCAGCCTCTTCCTCATATCCTGAAAGATCTTCTGGCATCTATCTGACCACACGAAGGATTTCCCCTTATTGATCAAGTATAATAGTGGTGTTGTAACTCTAGAGTAGTCTATAATGAATCTCTAGTAGTATCCAGCCAATCCCAAGAAACTCCATACCTCTGTCACACCCTTGGGAGGCTCCCAAGAAAATACCACTCCATTCATCGCTGGATCTACTGCAACTCCATCCTTCGAGATGACGTGTCCTATGAAGTGAACCTTTCGAATCCAAAACTGGAACATTGAGAGATTACCATAAAGATTGTGCTCTCAGAGTGTGTCCATTATTACCTGAAAATGGTAGGCATGCTCATCCTTAGTAGTCGAGTAAATCTAAATTTTGTTGAAGAAGACCATGACAAAGAGATCGAGGTATGGATAGAAGATCTTGTTCATGAGACACATGAACACTGCTGCTGTGTTGGTTACGACAAAAGGCATAACCCAAAACTCATAAGGGTCATACTGACACTTGAAGAAAATTTTCATCACATCCTCGTCTCTCTCTTTGAGCTGCTGATAGCCATATCTTAGGTCTATCTTGGAGAACCATTGAGCTCCCTTGAGCCGATCAAAGATGTCTCCAATCCCCGGAAGTGGGTAATTTTTCTTCACGGTCACATGGTTCAGGCGACGGTAGTTGACACAAAGCCTCAAGATCACATATTCCTTCTTGTATAATACAATCGAGGTTGCCCAGGGAGAGACACTGGCCTGGATGAATCCCTTCCCCTGCAATTCCTCTAGCTATACTCACAGTTCATGAAGCTTAGAAAGATCCATATGTTATGATAAAGTAGATATCGGTTACGTCATTGGGTAAAGGTCAATGTAGAATTTCACCTCTCTACGAGGAGGTATTCCATGAAAATCATCAGGGGAAAATCTGAGTATAGGTTCACCACTACAGGATAGCTCAAACTCTCCATATCAACAGCTCTGAGGTTAAGGCAGGCCAACTGATTAGTGATCAGCTATTCCCTCCTCTTAATAAGTCATTCATGTGCTTCAATGGTTCCCTTATTACCGGTGAAGGTAAACATGGTCCCATCCTTGTGGACATAATTCACATTGCACCTAATACATTCATGTTGAGCATGGACTGTAGATAACCATTCCATACCCAAGATGATGTCGAAAGGAATCGAAACCGCAATGAGGAGATCCTAGCCAGAGATCATGACTCTTAGAGAATTCTCACACTGCCGACACTAGTGTGTAATCATAGAGTCTCCTCTCGTAAGAGTCTCTAGCCGTAAGGATTGAGCCTACGACTCCATTGGAATCTCTGAGCTCAAAACGAGGGAAGTGGATATGAAAAAGTAATTGGCACCTGTGTCTATAAGAATTTCCACTAAGGTAGGGTAGACATAGAAAGTACCTCGAATCATCTCTAGAGCGTCATGGTCCTAAGCCTCAGCTGCCTGATGCTGAGATCTCCCCTGTCCGCTAGCTCCCAGCGGTCGGGGTGGTCCTCCTAGTGGTGGTGGTGGAAACACCTCGAAACATCGTCCACCAACAGCTGCACGACCTGCTCCTCTGCCACGTCTGCATGTTCCCTATGGAACGCCTCGATAGATCCTCTGCCTCATCCTGGGATGTCGCTCAACTGACTGATGATCATCTATAGAGCGGCTCAGATTGTCACATTCAATAAGACCATTCCATCCACATGAGTAGCACTATCTTCTCATGGAATATAAGTCTCTACTATGTGTTCCCTGCACAACCGATCCTGTGTTCTGCGGTTGAACACCTGTGGGTCTGGTCCTCTTGAACCTATGCACCATCTGTCTACTACCAGCTATAGAAGACTCTGCTACATGTCGACGAGTAGTGGGTCTCACTGCTGGTGACTGGTCAGCAAGGAAACTCTCCACTAGGAGGGCTCTCTTTAAAACCCCCGCATGTTCTGAGATGTTGAGGGATGTCATTCAGGATCTGATCTCTCACTTGAGCCCCTGTTCGAAGGTTCGGATCCTGAAAAATGGGTCTCTCAACATATCTATGGTGTAGTGCGAGAGGTTGGGGAATCTCGTTGAGTACTACAACACTGTCATTCCACCATGTGGTAGATGAAGTAACTACTTTATCCGCACCGCACGAAGGGTGACTGGAACAAACTCCACGAAGAACAGGATATCGAATTTTTTCCAAAGTAATATCGCCTCGTCGTTGACCTGATGTATCTGGCTCCACCATCTGTCTGCTGCTACCTGATGGAGACTCACAAAAAGATCCACCACAATGTCTGCTGGGGTCCCTACCATTTGGAAGAATCTCGCCGTAGCCTCCAGCCAATCCTCATCCACATGTGGGTCCATATCACCATGGAACATGGGTGGCCTCTGTTGCTGGAACAAATGCAAAGCGCTCATGAGATGTGCATCTTCTGCTGCTCAAGCTGGTGGCATCGGTGGCCCAATAGGAAGTGGTACCGTTGGTGCCTCTGCTGGTATTCGGCCCTGAACTGAGGCCCCGTCACTCCGTGGGCTATCAGAGCATACGACTATGGAGGCTCTAATTGGTCATCTGTGGGGAGGCATCCTACAAGAAACAGATGCAACATGATCAAAATATTTATACCTGGTGAGTTGACCTAGATGATATGACTTAAGAAAATGTTTAAAGACATGCACACAATCAGTGTTTTTGTGTATCTAGTTGGAGATTAGTTGTCATGGTCCTTGTTTATGGATATGTCGACCGCCTCACCATCACTAGACTCCTTGAACTAAAAACCACAGTTAATACTCTTAACACTATTGATTCACAGTAAATAATATTCAGAGTCCTATGTTCTCTGGTAGAACCGACTCCACTGATACAAATTTGTCACGACCAATCCCTCGGGGCCTATATCATGACTACCCCAAGTCTGCCTTCTATAAGCAATGGGATGAAGACTAGCACAAAAAAAATGTAAATCCCTAAACTGAGAAGGCATTGCCTTTATAACAGTAAACAAACACAACATAGTACGCAACTGGAAGTAAAGCACTATGTAAAACTATATTCAAAATAGTGTGATTAAAGTAATGGGGTCGGAAATACTATCCCAAAAGTAAGGTACAAAACAACTCAAAAGCTAGTACAACTTAAGAAAAGAATTAAAGCATCTACTGGTTCGTCCTCCTGAATTCCCACTTGAAGGTTGGGTACATATGGCCTCCTCATCACCCAATGTTCTTCTGTTAAGTCGGTATACGTCTCTCTGAGTGGTACAACTTCCAGTACCATCTAGTTCTACTACTCTCTGCCCCGATCAGCACTGCCTGTTGTCTAAAACCAACACAACGAGGTGCAGACATAGCCCGTGCATGGGTGTGTATAACAATACTCAGTAGGTACCCTGAGACCCTCAAGGTCTCACAAAATCCATTAAGGATAACCACAATGTACGGAGTCAACGAAAAACCCTTACATAGGTTTATGCCCGTACATATACCTATGTAATTTAGTAACCCATCTAAAACATGAGGAAAACACTAAAGTCATTGACTCATCTGAAACCATGTTTTTAGTGAAGTATAGAAGTACAGATGATTATTTGTGAAGCTAGATAATCTTATTCTATCAAGAGGCACTACTTCTGACCATACAGAGTCTGACCGACACAGAATCGATAGGTTTGAACCCCCGCAATGACCCACACAGGAACATGCCCACATAGGATCAGTATGAATTGAACCACATAGGATTTGACCCACATAGGATCGGTATGCATTGACCCGCATAATATTTTTGAGCTCCGACCTCCGTATGATCTGTCTCCAACGTCCGCCTCACTCTGAGCCACTGGATTCCTTACACCAGGCGTGGTTGAGTTCTGTAGAATCTACCCTCTAGATACCGGTCATACCTCAACTTCCATTATACTACACCGTGGATTAACCCAAATGACTTCCATGTCGTAATGGATCCAATGCGATTGACGGGGCATCAATCGGACGCCCGGTCTGTGATTTATTGGCATTTCTGTTCCAAGGGCCCAATTGGTTTTTAGGTTCAAACAAAACTGACAGGACTCCAAATATGTACAAACCTCAATAAGAGTATTCAAAAAGAACCGTCTCTCTCTAATCTTTCCATCTCCATAAACGGTTTGATGATCGGAAACCCGTAGCCCATGATAGGGGCGAAAAGGTGTAAATTGGCCAAACAGGTCTGAGTCCGGTCTCAACCAATTGGACCGACCCGACCTGACTTGGGTCCTGACCGGGGTCAAACTCGGTCAATGGGTGCGACCTAGACTAAGGAAGTGGCATGGCCTGAGGGTAGCCCCACTGAGGGTGCCCCGCCCGAAGGTATCCCGGTGGCCTTCCCTAGCCGCGCCCATGGGGGAGGCGGGCACCCCATGGCACCCGAACAGTTGAACTATTCTGGTGGAACTGAATATTATCATGGTGGTGCCGGTCCATCACACGTGGGACCCGACGGGGTCCCACACCTCCTGGCTGGCCAAAGTGGCTAGTATCTCCATGCCACTTCGCGGCACGATGGTGTCACGCCCCGCGCTGGATGCTACCCTCTGCTAGCCTCCGCAAGATGCGACAGGGCCGCGCGCCTTCACCGCGGCCCGTCGAGGCCGCAGCTCTCATTCCGTGCTGCACGGAAGTGCCGCGTACTCTTGGTGACCCGGCATCTTTGCGCCACTAGTTCCATAGCGACCGGTCTGTGATCGGTCGTGTTGCTCCACCTCCGTCGCATCAAGAGAGAACAACCAAGGGGGAGGATCGGGCCATGTTCGTGCGGTCCGATCCCTCAACATTACGTTGATATCAATCGGAATATCTCAACCATGATTTGAACGACGATGAACCGAAATAAAACTCATAAAATATAAAACTAAGATCCCCATACCGTGAAAGACGATCGTAGTTGGTTGAATGAGAGGAATAACGGAGGTTGATTCGTCGATGTTGGGATTCTTACGGGGAAGAATCGTCTTCAGCGTTCTTTGCAGTCATCTCCTTCATTTTTGGCATGGTTGAAGATCGATGATGATGTTCATCGTTCTTTGATGTAAAGGGGGCGTTCTATGTTGGATGATGTAGTTCTCCAAGAAATCCTCCTCTCCTTAATTCTATCAAAAAACATTATGCCAACTAAAATAAATTAATAACTTATCCCTTATTTTAGGTGAGGTCATAAATTCAAATGGATTCAATTAATTAATTGCAATGGTTAAATTAATTAATTTTTGAGATATTGGACACATTAAAATAATGGGGAGAGGTTAAGTGTTCCAATTAATTAATGGGGAGTTAAAAGGAATTAAGAAGCTCATGTGGACCCCACTAAATAATATTCTCCCAAGGGAGGTTATGAGCGGGTGGTCCCCTCAAAAATAACCTCACATGGGTGGTTATGGTGTGGTGGACCCCACCACTAACCTCCTCATGGAGGTTTTAACCACACAAAAATAAAAATAAAGTTAACACTTTATTTTTATTCAATTTAATTAAATACCCCCCAAAAATAACTCTGATTCTGGTTAGAACGCAACTGCGGTGAAGGACTCACTAAGCAATCACTGATGTTTTGAGTTCAATAGTTCCCTCAAATTTCAATTCCGCACACCAGTTCAAATGTTATAAAATCTCGCTCGTTTGTTTACTGAACATACCCAAATAAAACTTCATAAGATGATTTCAAGCACACCGGGCCTCAGAATCAAGCGCCGTCAGAAACTGTGAACCCGTAAAAAATTCTCAAGAATTTAAGAAAAAAAAATTCACAGAATTATCAGGCCATTAGATCAGAAATCATGGTTTGTGGAAAATATCATTAATCAAAAGACTCTGGAATTATTTTTTAATTCCCATGAGCCAAGAGTTCATAACCTAGTATTCATAATAAGAATAATATTATGTCACAACATCCATATAAGGAATTTTACATTACTAAGAATCATCCTAAGATAATAAAATAATTATTCATAATTTCAGGGAGATATGAAAGATTTGTTATTATTGGGAACGTCAATTTCATGGGAAACCCAATTAGTTCTCATTCTTAAGAGAATTTAAAAGTTAAGCATGAAGACATTTTCTAATGATATATTATATTTTAAAAAAATGAATTAGAGGTGGATATATGATCCCACTCCTCATTCATACAAACATTCATTTTCCATAAGTAATCAATCATTTATCTTGTCATATAGAACAAACAAAAATCTAAATGGGTTTCATATTTGATTTTAACTGATTGATATAAGTATATTATCAACCAGATAATCACATGTATAATTAATGGGTATCTGAATATATTTAGTAATATTAATTGGTATAAAATCATCAATCATGATAATTCATATGTTTTTAACACTTTGTATGTAATGGGTGTAACGTCAAGTCATTAATATCCCAAATCAAATGATATATAATAACAAGGTGAATACAATTAAACCAATGGATGGATATATAGTGTTTATAATATAGAGGAATTATATTAAATATTTTTCATATTCTTTGAAGATGGTTAGTAAGATAGATGATGTGATGAATAAAATCAGTAATAGAAAATATCATTACATCATCCATCAGGATGAAAAACGTGGATAATAATAATTTAATAAAATACTTGATCGTGAATAATATATATTGATGTAAAGATTCTATATGAAAGCATGTTTTAGGAGTTTTAAAAAAATAACATTGGAATTATGATATAACCATGATCTTTTAATATAATTATTAAATAATTTTTTTTTAAATAATAGAAAAATAATTTCATTTAGAAACCATGACCATCTGTGTAGAAGGTATGATAAAAAATTATAAATTTGGTCCAAATATTCACTCACATAGAATAATTTTTTAAATTATTTTTAACAAAACATGTTTATCATTATAAAAAATGATGATGTTTTCGGTATATTCAAATGTTAATTTCACTAATGTGATGAAAAATATTTAGATAAAATATAAAATTATAAAAAAACATAATTATTTGTCCCATTAATAGATTTAAATATTATAAAAATAAATTTGGGGTTTATTGTAAAACGTTTTATTTTAATATATATAAATCCTATTAAAATATATTGAAATATCATTATGGAAGCCCCTCTTGTTAAAATATGTAGAAAATATGCTATTAAAATATGTTAATGAAAATGTAGAGGCCACCTAAGAGAACCCATAAATTGGATTCTAATTAAAATTTTAAAATTATTAGTAAATGATAATATGGACTACTAGGAGAATCCATCAATAGAATGAATGAGAATTATTCAAAAAATTAAATACTTTTTAGAATTTACTTTTATCAAGGTAATATATATCAATTAAAATAGAATATTCTAATAGATAATAATACAATATAGAATTAAATAATCCCTTATGGTAGAATAAATTTATAAATTATTAGTCATTTTATATCAACTAATGGTGCTACGTTTATAAAACCCCTTAATATAGTTGTAATATAATAATGAAAATAATATTAGTTAGAATAAAAATAATTTAGACATTAAAATATAATGATAAGAAAGATATTAATAATTATAATAATTTATAATAAAATTAATACACCATAAAATGTAATTGTGGTGTGAAATATCAAACATGACTCCATCAATCTACTTTAGAGGCAAAAACTCCTTTCAGACATTGAAAAATTTTCATCAAGAATTCATAGAGGACATGATTAAAAATGTAATATTTAATACCAAAAATATTTGATGGATCGTGTTTCAAAATACTAATAGGGTGGTAGATATTCCATTATAAAGATATAATGGTGAATTATTATTATTATGTCTCAAGGGGTGACAATTTAGAACCTGAAATCCTTATATTTTTCAGGATTCATTCTTCACATGAGCGTAAAATAATAAATAATTAAATTCAGATTCTTATATATATTATTATGAACCGTTTTATTATAAATTTTATTTCATAGTGACCATTTATTATTATGTTGTATTTATTATAATTTTTTCACTTTTGATTGTGGGAAAATCAAAAAAATGGTTCTGTATTTGTGATTTCTTATCATAAAAATTGATATTTTTATAGTAAGATAAATAAATAATATAACAACTCTATTAGAATTAAAAATAATTATTATTTTATTAAATTTTAATAATTTTATTTTTTATATTTTCATATTTAAACATGATATTATTTTATAGGATTTTTCGATTTGGTGGATAGAGCAAACAAAACAAGATCAAATCAGAAATTTTATGGGTGAATATGGTCCAGAAATTGTTTGATTAGAATTAATTTCATTAGAAAATTTTCATAGTTTATTTTTTTAGGTTTCTTTGTTTTTAAATTATACATAATGTTTTTTATATAAATAATAAAAATAAATATCGACATTTAAAACCCAAACTTCATGAAGGTAGTAGTCCACCCAGTTCACGGTTAATATTGTCATTTACCAGTGATTGCGAGGATATGATATAGATAAAAAATTTAACATTTATAATAACAAAAAAACTTATTATATCATACTTATTAAAAAATATAATCATAAAAACCAACAATAATAAGTTGTTTTGAAAATTGGAAGATGTCACTTCTTGGAAGTGGTATTTCATACAATGCATGGTAGAAGTTATATTGTTTTTCTACATGGGTGGAAAATAATAAAAAATGATTTCTCCAATAATATAAAAACAATTTTTTTTTAAAAAAATAAAATATTTTCATTACATTAATTTCATTAGAAATGTCTTGAAAGATTAATATTATGATGAATGGATTAATAAATAGGTAATACTTGCATCCTGATCTTGAGTTTTCTCATTTAAATATCTTTATAAATGGATGTACTCTAATAAAAAATCATGACTATAGACTTAATTACATGGTCCAAGGTTCTAGGAGGATCACAATTTCATATTTTATGAATAAATTTTAATGTTATAGTTTAATATAATATTGTGGATGTGATTATCTTATATTATTGACTATGAGGGTAATATTAGAAGAACCTTTTGAAAGATCAATTATGTAACACAACTATTCAAGGTTCAAGGTCTAAAAAACAATCATTAATGTAGATTGTGTAAGTTTTCATCTATCCCAACATCTAAAATCCATTTGGATATATTTTTTTAACATGTCTTGAATCATTTTATCATAGTACATATAATTTTTCCATTTTTACTTTTTTCAACTTAATAAATATTCAAATATTGTAATGAATGTTAATGGGAAAAATGAATACTAATTTTTTTAATAATATAACAATTTTAATGTTAATTTTTATAATAATCTTTTCAAATAAAATATCTATTATTTTGAATTATATGTTATACAAAAAAATGAGAAAAGTTTATTTAAATTTTTTTTGAAGAAAATTTAGGTGTAGAATAATATAATATTTCATCATGGAAAAATATCATTTTATAAAAAATATATAATATTTATGTGGTTTTAAAATCAATCCATAATAGATAGTTGATAAAATGATGTTTCATTAGATTTAAAGACCAAGAATAATTTTTATTAGGATAAAATGTTTCATAAACTCCCAAATACCTAGAATATGTTTTCAATGGTCCTCATAATATTTTAAATTGAATAACATTTTAATTACATAAAAAAAATTCATTAATAATTTAAATTTTAAAGCAATATGAAAATATTATGGTTTAAAAATGTCATAAATATAATTATTATATTAAAAACAAGTTTGTCAAAGATCATCTAAAATTAAAATCTTTTGTGAAAATAATAAATTATTTCCATAATATATTATTGAAATTATAAATTGAAATATTAATTTAATAATATATATTAAATATTCTGAAATTTATTATTTTATCTTTATAATGAAAATAAAAAATATCTGGAAAATGGGTTTTTATTGAAAAATTATATTTTTATTTAATAATATTTCATTAAATTATTAAACATAATTTTAAAATCTTGAAATTTTTTAATATATTACTTAATAAATTTTAAGATAATAAGTTTCCATATGAATAATTTAAAAATAATTTATTTACTTCATTGATACCTTAAATATATATTTGAGATATAAATTGTAAACAATAAAAATTATTAATCCCATATTCATAATATATTTTTTAAAATTTATAAAATTTCACATAAGAAAATTTAATTATTTTTAGATATTATTTACAATTTTCATCTAATTTGTTGTTACACATTTTGGTCTAGTGTTGTCTTTATAACAACTTATCAATGACAGTATCAATTTAGAGAAAAATATATTCCAAAATATTGAGTCATTATATCAAAGTAGGTTCTGAATTTTTTTTGGTTAGGGCCTCTATAATGATATCCATATGAGGTGTTTTTTTATTGGTGATTTAGAATGTTGTTTTTTATCTCTAATTGATGTGATTTTTAATTATACCTTTTTAATAGTTATTAATATGTTATTTTAGTTTTACTATTTTCTTATTATGAAAATTCTTATTATCAAGGATGTTAACTATTAATATTGTTGTATTTCATAAAATAGGATTTTTCTTATTGATATCTTATAGATGGTTTTAATAATATTGTTACTGTAGTATTTAGAATATACATTTTTTTATGATGCACCAGACTATGGAATTGGCTTTTTTATGGTTTCTTTTTATAATAATCTACAGGCTTGTTATAATATCAACACTGAATGGGGATCATACAATACATGACCTGACAAGTATTCATGTGAATGATATCAATGATGTTACCTATTCAAAATAACATTTTGTTCGAATGATTAATTTTTTTCTTCAATGATTTTATATTTTTATATTTTTGGATACTGTAATTAATATAACTATAATACAATCACATAATAGAATAATGTTTCATGGCATATAATGTACAGGTTACATATACGATTTATATGGTTTTCAGTTGACTTCTAGGATTTTATTGGTTACTAACTATGATGTATCTGTGTTTGTATTAATAAAATTTCAATTAGAAAACTTATTTATGATTTCTCTAATTCTTTCATTTAAATTAATATTGAAAATTTTCATTCATTATAACTCTATAAAATATTTTTCATATTTAAATCATTTTTATTAATAGATTATGATTTTGGATTTATATAAAATGTGTCCTTAAAACCATCATGTGGTTTCCCTTCATGAATTAAAATATAAATAGTCTAGATATGGAGAAAGTTAACACATGGGTGGGGTGTGACTTTTCCTTGCTATCCTTGGGGGTCTATTATTTCATTATTTATAACATCCATAAAATATAATTATATAATTTTTAATTCTAACATCATCATCATCATCATTATTGTCATAATAATCCTCATAAACATCATAATAATACTTATTAATACTATTATATGACTATTTTTTATTGAATTTTTCATAATATTATTAGATACTGTGAATCTCTCATATTCAAATTTTTATTCCTCCTCAATTGAATTAGGTGTATATAAACTACATGGATAACTATTAATGTTCATCTTTTTTGTTATGCTTGAGAAAAGATATTATTGTCTAGAATTTTTTTTATTAATTTTATTTAAATAAACAATGTGATTTGAGTGGATTTAAAAAAATATGTAATATCCTTCAAATTTCATTTATTAATTCCTATAATATTTTTTAATGAATGGTTAAAAAATATTTTATTGTAATATCATTGGAAAATTAATTAATTAAAATAACCCAGTTAAAATATATTTGTTTGAGAGTGATCATACATTTGAGTGTGGGAGGATATTCCTGGAAAATTTATAATATGGGGAGTTAATATTTTATTTAAATGTGTAAGGTTATGAACTAATATTAGATGAAATTATTGGGTGGGAATTTATAAACTAAAAAATGGTATATGAATGTGATTTTTTTCTTGTTATCCTATTTATAATTAACCATTTGATTCTCGTTTTTTTGGAATGATAATTGTGAATAATGATTTATAAGTTAAAAAATAAATAATGTTGTAATATTTTAAATTTTAATGTTGAAATTTTTGAGAGGGATTATTGTCCCATGATCACAGTGGTGTGTCACATTAAAAAATTAAGGTGATGCTGGGTTTTTCCATTAGTGTTGACATAAAAACATACTCTTGGTTTATTCTCAATTGGAATAGTTATATTACTATTTATAGATGTAATTACACACCATCAAAAGTTTTCATTAATAATGTGATTAAATACATATCAGTTTTGAGTAAAATATCCAATGTGTCCATTTTAATCCTTTTAAATGTTTTTCATCAAGTCATTTTATTTTCAGCATTATTTTTTATTAAAATAAGTAATTTCTAAGCTATAAATAATGTTGTAAAATACTAGTTAAAAATAGTCTATTCATTCTATAATTTATGGTCCTTTGAATATATTTAAATAATGTTGGGTAATTATCTAGATGTGATACTAAAAAATTCTGTTAATGATTATGATTGATGAGATTATACATGTGGAACATGATGATAAATTTTGGATATAAATATAGATAATGTAACATTTTATATTTAAATGTATATGTTTTATGGGATGTATAAATATATTTAATTTGGTTATTCAAATATCCACTTTGAATATGGAAAGTTTTTATACAATTTTCCATGAAAATATCATTTCCATATTGTACATTTCCTAAAACAATTATTCATCTTATGTGATTAATAGTAGTTGATTAAATTTTTAGTTATTATATTTTGGATTGGGCTGATGATGGATACAAAATTATATATGTGATTAATCATTGAATGTATATATTTTATTCATATTGATTAATGATCCTCATTTTATATGTAACCTCCACTCAATTATTTACTTGAATGTGAGATAACATCTCAATACATAGATGATGTCAATTTTTCCAATTAGCCTACACTTGTATCATCTTTCCAGTAATACTATCCAAGAACAATATATTTGATAATATAATATGAATACATCCATTGTTTAGGTTTTTCTGTTTTTAAATTATACATAATGTTTTTTAGATAATTAATAAAAATAAATATCGATATTGAAAACCCAAACTTCATAGAGGTAGTGGTCCACCCAGTTCACGGTTAATATTGTTATTTACCAGCGATTGAGAGGATATAATGTAGATAATAAATTTAACATTTATAGTAACAATAAAAATTATTATATCACAATTATTTATAATAAAATCATAAAAACCAACAATAATAAGTCGTTTTGAAATTTGGAAGATGTCACTTCTTGGAAGTGGTATTTCATACAATTCATGGTAGAAGTTATATTTTTTTCTACATAGGTGGAAAATAATAAAAAATGATTTCTCCAATAATATAAAAATAATTTTTTTATAAAAAAATAAAATATTTTCATTTCATTAATTTCATTAGAAATGTTTTGAAAGATTAATATTATGAGGAATGGATTAAGAAGGAGGTAATACTTGCATCGTGGTCCTGAGTTTTCTCATTTAAATCTCTTTATAAATGGATGTATTCTCATAAAAAAGTATGAATATAGACTTAATTAAATGGTTCAAGGTTCTAGGAGGATCACAATTTCTTATTTTTATAATAAATTTGAATGTTATAGTTTAATATAATGTGGTGGATGTGATTCTCTTATATTAGTAACGAGGAGGGTAATATTAGAAGAACCTTTTTAAAGTTCAATTATGTAACACAACTATTCAAGGTTCACAGACTCAAAAAGGATCATTAATGTAGATTGTGTTAGTTTTCATCTATCCAAACATCTAAAATCCATTTATATATTTTTTTAACATGTCTTGAATCATTTTCTCAGAGTACTTCTAATTTTTCCATTGTTTCTATTTTCAACTTAATAAATATTCAAATATTGTAGTGAATGTTAATGGGAAATATGAATACTAATTTTTTTATTAATATAATAATTTTAATGTTAATTTTTATAATAATATTGTCAAATAAAATATCTATTATTTTGAATTATAAGTTATAGAAAAAAAATGAGAAACTTTTTTTTAAAATTTTTTAGAAGAAAATATACGTGTATAATAATATAATATTTCTACATGACATAATATCATTTTATAAAAAATATATAATATTTATATGGTTTTAAAATCAATCCATAAAAGATAGTGGATAAAATGATGTTTATTTAGATTGAAAGACCAAGAATAATTTTTATTAGGATAAATTGATTCATATACTCCAAAATATATAAAATATGTTTCCAATGGTACTAATAATATTTTAAATTGAATAAAATTTTAATTACAGAAAAAAATTCACTAATACTTTATTTTTTAAATCAATATGTCAATATTATTATTTAAAAATGTCATAAATATTATAATTATATTAAAAATAAGTTTGTCATTTATCATCTAAAATTAAAATATTTCGTGAAAATACAAAATTTTTTCCATAATATATTATTGAAATTATAAATTGAAATATTAATTTAATAATATATATTAAATATTCTAAAATTTATCGTTTAAACTTTGTAATGAAAATTAAAAATATCTGGAAAATAGGTTTTTATTGAAAAATTATATTTCTAATTATTAAGAATTCATAAAATTATTACACCTAAATTTAAAATTTTGAAAAATTTTAATATATTACTTAATAAATTTTACGATAATGTGTTTCCATAAGAATAAATTAAAAATAATTGATTTAATTCATTGTTACCTTAAATAGTTATTTGAAATATAAAATATAAACAATCATAATTATTGATCCCATAATCATAATAATTTTTTTAAATTTTTTAAAATTTCACATAAGAAAATTTAATTTTTTTTAGATATTATTTACAATTTTCATCTAATTTGTTGTTACTCATTTTGGTCCAGTGTTGTCTTCGTAACAACTAATCAATGATATAATTAATTTAGAGAAAAATTTATTCTAAAATATTGAGTCATTATATCAGTGTAGGTACTGAATTTTGTTTGGTTAGGTCCTCTATAATGATATCCATATGAGGTGTTATTATTGGTTGGTGATTTAGAATGATTTAGTTATCTTAATTGATGTGATTTTTCATTATACCCTTTTTAACAGTTATTAATATGTTATTTTAGTTTTACTATTTTCTCATTATGAGAATTATTATTATCATGGACGGTGACTATTAATACTATTGTATTTCAAAATATAGGATTTTTCTTATTTATATCTTATGTATTGTTTTATTTATATTGATACAATAGTATTGAGAATATACATTATTTATGATGAACCAGACTATGGAATTGGCTTTTTGATGGTTTCTTTTTAAACTATTCTACAGGCTTGTAATAATATCAGCACTGAATACGGATCATAAAACACATGACCTTACAAGTATTCATGTCAATGATATCAATTATGTTATTTATTCAATATAACATTTTGTTCGAATGATTAATTATTTTCATCAATGATTATATCTTTTTATATTTTTGTATACTATAATTAATATAACTATAATGCAATGATATAATAGAATAATGTTTTAGGGAATATAATGGACAGGTTACATATATGATTTATATGGTTTTTAGTTAATTTCTAGTATTTTATTGGTTACTAACAATGATGTATCTCTATTTGTATGAAGAGAATTTCGATTAGAAAACTTATTTATGATTTCTCTAATGCTTTCATTTTAATTAATATTGATAATTTTCATTCTTCATAACTCATTAAAATATTTTTTATACATAAATAATTTTTATTAGTAGTTTATGATTTTGGATTTACATAAAATGTGTCCTTCAAACCATCATGTGGTTGGCCTTCGTGAGTTAAAATATAAATGGTATAGATATGGAGGATGTTAACACGTGGTTCAGGTGTGATTTTTCCTTGTTATCCTTGGGAGTCTATTATTTAAGTTTGTATAACATCCACAAAATCTAATTATATAATTTTTAATTCTAACATCATCATAATCATTATTATCCTCATAATCAACCTCATATACATCATAATAATACTTATTAATACTATTATATGACTATTTTTAATCGAATTATTCATGATATTATTAGATAGGGTGAATCTCTCATATTCAAATTTTCATTCCTCCTCAATTTAATTTGTTGTATATTAACTATATTGATAACTGTTAATGTTCATCTTTTTTGTTATGCTTGAGAAAAGATATTATTGGCTAGAAATTTGTTTTATTAATTTTATTTAAATAAATTATCTGATTTGAATGTATCTAAAAAAATACGTAATATCTGTAAAATTTCATTTATTAATTCCTATAATATTTTTTTAATGAATGGTAGACAATATTTTGTTGTAATATCATTGGAAAAAGAATTAACTTAAACAACCCAATTAAAATATATTAATTTAAGAGTGATCATAGATTTGAGTATATGAGACTATTCATGGAAAATTTATAATGTGGGGAGTTAATATTTTTTTAAATAAGTAAGGTTATGCACAAATATTAGATGAAATTATTGGGTGGGAATTTATAAACTAAAAAATGGTATATGAATATGATTTTTGTCTTGTTATCCTATTTATAATTAACCATTTGATTCTTGTTTTTTTGGAATGATAATTGTGAATAATGATTTAAAAGTTAAAAAATAAATAATGTTGCAATATTTTAAATTTTAATGTTGAAAAGTTTTAGATGGATTATTGTCCCTTGATCATAGTGGTGTGTCACATTAAAAAATTAAGGTGATGCTGGGTTTTTCTATTACTATTGAAATAGAAACATACTCTTGGTTTCTTCTCAATTGGAATAGGTATAATACTTTTTACAGATGTAATGACACACCATCAAAAGTTTTCCTTAATATGGTGATTAAAAAACAGAACAGTTTTGAGTAAAATATTCAAGGTGTCCATTTGAATCCTTTTAAATGTTTTTCAACAAGTCATTTTATTTTGTACATTATTTTTTTATAGTAAGGCATTTATAAGCTATAAATAATGTTATAAAATACTAGTTAAAAATTATTATATTCATTATATCATTTAAGGTCCTTTGAATTTTTTTAAATAATGTTGGGTAATTATCTAGATGTGATACTTAAACCATCTATTAATGATTATGATTGATGTGATTATACATGTGGAACATGAGGATAAATTTTGTATATAAATATAGATAATGTAACATTTTATATTTAAATGTATATGTTTGATGGGAAGTATGAATATATTGAATTTGGTTATTGAAAGATCCAATTTGAATATTGAATGATATTATAATATTTTCCATGCAAATATCATTTCCATATTGTACATTTCCTAAAAAATTTATTCATCTTATGTGATTAATAGTAGTTGATTAAATTATTAGTAATTATATTTTGGATTGGGGTGATGATGGATACAAAATTATATATGTGATTAATCATGGAATGTATATATTTTATTCAGATTGATGAATGATCCTCCTTTTATATGTATCCACCACTCAATTATTTACGTGAGTGTGAGATAACATCACAATACACAGATGAAGTCAATTTTTCCAATTAGCCTACACTTGTTTCCTCTCCCCCCCGATACTATCCATGAACAATATATTTGATATTAGAATACAGAAATAGTTGTTTAATATTTCGTGCAAGTTAGTATGTGTGGTATATTTTTCCTTCTATTGATTTGTAATATTAAAAATATGTATTAAATATATTATATAAATTATTATTGTAATGAAGACTATAATAAGTTACAGGTTGACATGATATGAATTTATTAATGTTTTATGAACTTCTCTTAAGTAATGTTTTTAAATGAATTATTCACATTTACTTGTGATGGTTTAGGGGAAGAATATTTTAGTAATTTTTATAATAAGAAATATTTATTATACAACGATTTAATTTTTATATTTTGTAATTATAGGTGGTTTTAGGAAATATTTACTCAGTCTGGTAGATTCTTTCTTGAGTTAGAGTTAAATTCTATTGGAATTTACCTTTCTTGAGTTATACATGATATTGTGATTTTTGAATTATCTATCACCATTAATTATATAATTTAAATTCATTGGGATTTATTATTTTTTCTTTATTACATGAAAATTATATATATAATTTCTAAATATTAATTATAGTAATATATAGTTTTTAGATTCGAAAAATAAAATTCCATCCAAATGAGATTATATAATCTTAATTTTTCTTTTTAAACTCTCCCATATCAATTTTTTTCTTATGTTGTCAATATTAATCTCATTATTTGATTAAATTGATTCATGGTCATGTATAATCATTAAATTATTATACAATACATCACTAAAATGACCCTTTTAGTTAAATAAAATATTACTTCTCCACATAACAAATAAATTTAGTATACATTAATATAAAATTTTAAATATAACTAACTATCCATAATAATTATCACTCTGATCAAACCAATAAAAAAAATATAAATTTAAAAATTACTTTGTAATTATTTAATTCTTCTAAATTATTTTGACTCCATTTAATCATGAATAAAAATAATTCCTTGAGACACAATTCATAGTATATTTATGAATGTGTTTAATTTTATATGTCTATGATGGTACCATTAAAAACAATTACAATATCATGAACAATAGTGGAGAAACTCTTAACATGTATGTACTATTTTATTATTTATATTTTTTTTCTAACATCACATTCTTCTACCAAATTAAAAAATGAATAAATAATTATTTAAATAGTCCAAGTTGTAGCATATGATTAATATAATGTGTTTTGAAAAATATATCACCAATAATTCATCCCCTATCCACTGTGAATTTTATTATCTATGCACATAAAATGGTGCAATTTTTGTTGTTGACTATATGAACCTTTGAGAGAATCCAAAAAAAATTATACGACTATAATTTTTATTATTTATTGGTTATTGTTATTTATTTAACAAGTATAGTAAAATATTATAAATAGAAACACTAATATTGTATTGGATGAAAAAATTACCATGTATTTATCTAAATAATTCATACCTATTTTAACTCTTCAGCTGGGCATGATCAATTTTTCATACATACATTTAGTTGTACTGGAGACAATATTTCAAGATTGTTATATCTTAGAATAATTTTTTTGAAATATGAAAATAAAGACATTCATTTTTTGGTTTAAGACCAAATTTTTTCATCGGAGTTATATATATATTTTTGGTGATGTTACATTTAGTTTTTATGTTTGGGATTATTTGGGTTTACTTTGAGGTGGATGGATGTGTTTGATGGTTTTTGGGGGGCGTACATAGAATGTTTTATCTAAATTAATAGAAAATAGATAAACTGTCTAAAATTAATTATTTATATGGGTATGAATGTTGTTGTATAGACTAGGTTTAATTGTATTGGGAAATGAAAAGACTCAAACACAATCAATGATAAATATAATTCATTATTTTTTATTCATTAAATTCTCCAAAAAATTTGTATTTATGTATAAATATTACGCAAACATTCTCATTTAAACACTTTCATATTAGTAACCCTTAATAGATGTTTTTAAAAAAAATTGGAAGGATTTATCTTCTCCAATTATAACAAATTTAATCTATTTTTCTCTAATCTTATGTTATTATTACTTTTCCATTATCAAATTTTTTATTAGTATATGGATCTTCTAGTTTTTGAATTTTGGAATCCAGTAGTTATCAATAAAAATTTTCAATGTTTTTTATTTTTATTATAGATGTTATATATGTTTGTAGTATTAAGATGAAATTCCAATTGAGTTTGAATTCATAATAATTTAGTTAATTGTTATAATTTTAAATTTATATTTAATTTTTAGTATTATAATTTTTTAAAGTTAAATAAATAATTTTTTTAGAGAGTACATATTAAGGATTATGAGGAGAAATTTGGGTGACAATGTATATTTGGATGTGATTTAATGTAGGTTACTTATAAAAATAAATATTATATGATAAAATTTATAATTATGTTTTTATTTTACAATAAATCATTTTCATATATTTTTAATGAATTATAATTGTGGCTTTATTAATTTGGCTAAATATTTTTTAAACATCAAAATAATAAAAACTAGAATTAGAATATCCATGTGCGTGTTTCGTTGGATGATGTGAATTTGGAATACGTAATCATAGTTATTGGTTATTTTTTTTGTTTTTATTATAAAAATTATTTTATGCCACATATTGATGATTTGGATTATATTTTCAATAATGGAATTTGTAATTTGGGAGTTATATTATTTGTTAGACCCAATATATGTGTACAATTAAGGGACATTATGGTGTATTGAGTAAGATTGGTACCAAATAAAACTTAATTTTTTTGGCCTTTTGGGGAGGAGGATTATCGAACATTCATAGGAGTTTCCCAAAATTTGTTTGGCCATAGTAATTCATGGTCTTGAAGAGCATAAGACCAAAATTGGGACTTTGATTTTATGTATTTATGATTACTGGTTTATTTTTATGTATAGTGTTTAGATTATTTTGAAAAATAATTATATATATTATGATATATATTTATATATACATATATTTAATTATATAATTTTTCAATTTAGGATTTTTTTTAAAATGAATATTGATGTTTTTTCGACATGGATGGGGAGCATGATATGACATATAGGATAACTATTTTAATTAATATATACTCAATCTATATATTTATCCAAATTAATTGGAAATTTGGATTATTTTTCGTTTATGGAGGTCATTGTTTTGTGAGACTATTAAATGTAGCGGAGGTTAGATTATGGATACTATTGTATGTTGTTGTTTATTGTGTCTATATTATTAAAATAAATTATTATAATAATAGTGGGGGATTTTTTGTTATAATGAACTATTTTTGATTGTTTTTATTTTCTTTAATACAATTCCATTATTCATTGATTTTATAGGTATGTGTAGTTTTAGTGTCACTATGATTACAAAATATCCCAAGGAAATGTTTAGGAGTTATTTTACAGTTGAGTATTTGGTAAATGGGGGATATTACTAGGAACTCACTGAAATTTCAATATTGTTATATTTTATTAATTTAGTGGAAGGATAAATTTGGTTGTTTTAAAGGGTATCATTTTTTCTTTTTAAATATTTTAAAATAAATCAAAATAATAAATTTCATGTATTAATTGACAACTAATAAAAATTTCAAATCAAAAAAAATAATGAAACTTATATTTCTATATAATTTGTGGATTTGATTTGTACTTTTACTAAGAATTGTTTAATCATTATTACATTCTCTTAGGTGTATTGTATTTGTCACATTAGACTGGAATATAGTTTTTACCACATGTTTAATATACTAACATGATATGGATAACATGTAATATGATTGAATTCATGTGATTCTTAGAGCCTTTTTCAAATTAATGGACATAAAAAATATAACAGTATTGAATTTTCCATTGATGTTCAATTTTAATAAAACAACAAATTTCTATAGGATAATCATTATTGTTAAAAATTTATTTCATTTATATAAAATATTATGATTTTCTACAAGGTATTTTTGAATTGATGACATTTTTTGACAAATGGCCTTATTATATTCCTTATTATAATCATGGATTTCAGATGAATTTATCTAGATCACTACTATTGAATAGTTGTGATAAAGGTTTTGGTTTCCAAAAATTAGAATGGAATAAAAATAATTAAGCAAAATAATTTAATTATAATTCATAGATTTTATTTAGTGGTACCAAATTTTATTTTTGTTGGTGGTCCACATTTAATTATTATTTTTTCGGATTGTTTTATCTATAGTAAAAAAACATTCTATGTTTACAATTAATTTTTTACATATATTTTTTTGAATTAAAATGATTAAATTAATATTTTTATAATTTTTTTATAGAAATACGTTTTCATGTTTGGTTATTCACTTAATTGGAATAATAAGATAATATTATGGAATTTTATTAAATTTTTATTCTCAAATGCCATAAAATGGTATTTTCATTAAACCTTTTGATGGTTCATAGAATTTTTGAGTAATGTTATTATTTTATATGTATTATATTGTTTATAATTGTTTTAAAACCTTGATGAGGTGATTTCATGATGAGTTATTTCTATTTATCATTGTTTTAATGATTTTTTATGGTACTTATTATTTATATAACAACATGTTAATATTTATTTTTTACATGTTTCAAAAATAAAGTTAAAAATATTAATATTCCATTCATATGTATTAAGCATTGATTTGTACACTACTTTGTGAACCAATTTCATTTTATAATGATGTTTTTCCATTTTAAAAATTGATAGTTTATATTTTTTTACAACATTCATTCTTTTTAAATGAAAATTTCATTTATAATTATTTATGATATAATAATGTGTTTAAGGAAATCTAAATTAAAAATATTTCAAAAAACTATGTTTCGTAGAGTAAATTTATATAATTATTGAATTAATGATGGAGGTTTTAGTAAAACCCCAGATGGGGTTTGGTTTGAGATAAATGATGTGTTAAAACGAAATTAATTACAAAGTATTATAATAAAAAATTTGAAATATTTATTAGAATTTTATAAATCATTATTTTTAATATTTTTAGAATTTTTATTGATTATTTGGAAAAGTTTTGAGTGTAAATTATTGTAAGAGAGAGTAAATTTATAATTGTTTAAGGAATGAATATGGATATATATGGATGAATGTTATATATTTATTTCAGTTTGTAAATCATTTACTAGAATAATTATGTGCAATGGAGAGTTGGATGGTTTAGGTTAGAGTGGGATAAATTCTTATATTGCTCTATTAGATTTATTTATTAGTTTATATTATTCAGTATATAAATATGGAATCCAAACAGATATATGTACTTTTCTTTGAAGTAACCATCTAGATATATATAAGAAAAATAATACATAATGTTATACTTTGATTCCTTTAGCCACAAGTTAAGATAAGGGATTCCCAGAAAATGGTCACAGGGTGATAACATAGTGGGAGGTTTTCAGAACTCAATGATAATTACATATCAAGTGATAATTATTTACAATAGGTGTGTCATATTACTCTAATATAATATCATTTAATATGTGAATAACAATTTCATATATATGACACAATAAATTTATAGTGAAACCATGGAAAATTGACAGGTTGGAGAAACAATATACCTTCTCATGTGTGTATACTCAAGAAAACATGGAGGATTTACTATAATGGTAACTTATTCATGTATTATAGATTTTTTAAGACTTATTTTTAAATATTTTTAGAATATATTTTAATATTATTCCAAATTGGGTAATTCTTTTTGAACAGATAGGTTGTGGTATTGACTAACTATCGAACAATTTAATTTGATTCCCTTGTTATTTTCTAATTTATCGTGGTTTTTATGATGTTCAGTTATTGAGTTTTTCTTATATTGAAATTATGTGACACATGTGTTATTTGATTTAATTTTTTACTATGGGTTTTTGTTGTTTTTAAAAAATATTTGATTTCTTCTCCCATTATTATATTCTAATGACGGTTTTTGTGTGTGTAATTTTTTAAAGTGGGGGATATAATAGTTACATTGGATAACTATTTAAATATATAATAGTTTTATTTTGGTATTTAAAAATATTCATTAATTTGGTAGTTTATGTTATATGTGTTATATATTTACAAATAATGAGGAGGTTAAAATAAATATCATTTTCTTCATTATTGGTTAATATTGGGAAATCCACGATTGTTTCATGGATATGGAAAAAATTGAGGAATGATAGAGGAATTCTAGATATTCATATTTTATTTTTTTCTCACATATTCTAGTGATGGATTTATTATTTATATTATGGTTCACAATTGAATAATGTATAATGGGTAGCCAATGGTTTTTAGAAAAATGAAAATTATCATATTCACATGATTAGTTATTGGATAAATTTTTTGATTAAGATGAATTGAAATATTGGGGTACCCAATATTAAATCAAATCATGAAAAATGGTTTTATTTCATTTTATAAATTTTATTAATGGTTTTTTGGAATAGAAAAATAGTGATTTAATAGTTTGGGATAGTGATCAATAAATTTGGGTATGTTTCCAGCTCATAATGTAGATAATTTTTATATGATTACAACAGATGGAATAAATCTGATATATGAATTATAACACATCTTTATATGGTGGTGTTAATATTTTTAACTTCTCAACAGAGTTTCTTGTTAGCTATTTTCACAATTGGTGATTGAAATAGAGATTATGGTGGGAAGAATGATCACACTATATAGATTTTGAATAATATTTGTATTAAACATCCATTAAGTAATTATGATTGGTGAAAATTGTTTATTTAATCATTTAAGGATAATATTATGAATTTTGAGAATGGATGACTCGTTGTTTTTTTTTTGAAAATGGGTTTTCATGAAATTTTATTTCATAAATTGGAATTCTATAATTTATTATGGTTATAATATTCATAAGGAAATGGTTTATTGGATGAAGACTAAGTACAAGTCAATGAAATTTTGAATGGATACATTGATTTATGGTTTTTAGTTTGTTAAATTAGTCAAGAAATTACTTTAGAAAAATTAAATATTCTATAACTTCATCATTGTACTGTATGGTTTTAGTTTCACCCATTGGTAGGTATGAAATGAATAAGAATTTTGATTCCCACCATTGGACCTTTGGGTTATTTTTTGGGATAGGTAATGGTGGGTATATCCTAATTAGACATCCATACCTGTGGATAATGTGTTCAGCATTTACATTCCTGTACGCTATTCGAGTGGAGGAAATATAGATTATAGGGAAATTTTCTTATCAATATTATCTTATCAACATTTTTAGTCAATTAATTTAATATTTCTCTATAAATATTTTTAAAAATAATTAAATGAATTTATTGTTCCAAGTTTTATGTAAACAGGTTTTGGGATAAACATTAATATTCAGTTTTATTTGTATTAAATCAATTTTAAATATTTTTAGATGTATTTTTAAGACTTTTAAGATGTGGGGATGCTTTGGGGTCTTCTAGTTAAATAATGATGTGAATTTTGGGAAAATAATAAATAGGGGAAAATAAACTATTTTATACACAGAATAAAGATGAAAATATAGATATGATTTAGTTATAATTATAAATACTTGATCCCATGAATGGTATTAAGGATAATGTAGTAAAAAAATTAATTATATTAAAAGTAACCAAAATATTCTATTTTTAATAAAATTATCTACTAGAACCCCCATTTCAACCATCATATTATACATTCATTATTTGGTAATTTTTTTAATTGTTTTAGTGTTGATAACATCCTCTATAACTTTATTTATCAATGGTATGTACCTTATATCTTATTTCCTTCTTATTTATTATGATAATCTACATCAAATTTGTTTTATTCTAAGGATTTGTGTATGTATATTTCACTTATACATTACAAAAAATTTAAAGTCAATGTATTTTCCATTGAGTCTTTTTGGGAGCCTATAGATAGTGTATTACATTATCTTTGAAGAGTAATTATTGTTATGTTATTAAATAGTAATGATGTCATTATTTCCCATGAAGTAGGTTTTTTTATTCCTTTTATAGAACATTATTTGGTATTTTTTTAGATTTTAATTAATATTGTCAATGAATTTTTTTTCCTATTGATGGATGTGTGGATGTGAAATGAGGTATGAGGATTGTAATTATTTATAATATTTAATAAATGTTATTATATTTATCTTTTCAATTTAAAATAGTTTATCATAATTGATTTAAAATTATATAACGATATGAAATTTTGTTTTTTATAATTTAATTCGGTGTATGTGACCTTAGAAAATTAAAAAAGTGTGATTTTTAGGTGTACACCCATGTTTCTCATGAAATAGGAATTAGAATGTTTGTTTTTGAGAATTAGATATACTATTTTAATAAAAACTATATTCATTTTAATAACTATTCTTATTGAAATAGTGGATCATATTATTAGAAATAGTTTATTGGATTGAATATTTAAGTATACATTTTTTATCCCTCTTATGTGTGGGGAAATGGGATGTTATCATGAGTTGATTTTGATTAGTTGAGTGTCCCAATTATGATTGGGCTATGTTGGGAAAATAATTATGAAATGTATCAATGAGTTACCTAATGTGGATAGGAGATAAATGTACATGGTTCAATGAATCCTAGATATAATTATTGAGTATGAAACTATATGTATTTGGACTTACTGTCATTAGGGAATGTTTGGTTGTTAATTTTAGAAAACTATTTTAGTTGATTATTATTGATAAATATTTGACTTGAATATATTAGTTATCATAAATGGAGACATTTTTCAAAAAATTAATTCAAGGTACGAGTGTTTCCTAATTATGGGTTTTATGGGATGTCGTCAGAGATAGAATAATGAGTCTATATACTCTTGTCCTTTATTTTTTTAATGCTCTAAACGAGAACCCCAGAATGATCCAGAATGAAGTAGGAGCTCTAGTGTGCCTCCCAACATGTTAGTGGTTTTCAACATATAGTGAGTGACTAATGCATAAAATGGATTGATTCTTCCCAAGAAGAAATGTCATAAAAAATTTGACAAAATAGAAAAATCAAATCTTAATATATGTAAGTACCAAATTTAAAAAATATATATATAATAAATATAAATGATTCCATTTAATATAGACTTTATACAAAGATTGCATGGATCATCAAATGGTCTTAACCAAATTATAAAAATATGGACATTGAAAATACATAAAATGAACCTAATTTTATCCCTAGGTCCAACATAATCCAGTTCAGGAATCATCATCAAGCATGTCAAACCCAATAAACCCCAAATCATGTGCTCGTATTTAATGAATATATAATAGCTAAATATGGATCAAGGATTCCATTATTGGTGTCAGATATAAAAATAAAATGAGTGTCACCAATTTCTCCTAGTATTCTTCTCTATATGAATGTATTACTATGTAAAATAACAATGTAACACATGAATATGGGTAATAATATATGTAAATTCCTATCCTAAATGACTATATGGATGGTAGAATGTTGGGATTGTCACGTGGCCTCAAGATCACCTTCCCATATTCAAGAGGTTATGTAATTGTAGTTAGGGTATAAGAAGGTGACAGTAGGGAGACTACACAATCAGTATTAGAGTACAACAATATAATATCTGTTAATAAATAATACGAAATAGTGGATGTAGTAATAAAAAAATGACAGAGTACCAGAATAATAATAATAAACTAAATATAAACGATGGATGAGACCAATGTAAAAAAGGTTTCATGCATGCCCAGATACAGATAAAAAACTAAAACCACAATCATACAATAGGTTATAGTATAGTACAAGGTATGAGTACAAAAATAAAATAATATATCCCCATGGGTGATCTCCATGATAATCCTATCCTTTATCTCAGTCATGTTATCCTAACTCCGATGTATATCAAAATTATAAAATGAAATCAACTAAATAAATACAAACACAAGGATTTACTCAAGTACCCCACCAAAATAGAGGCCCATGAAGGTTGTGAGATTTTAATCCTAAAAGATTACCACTGCTGATTAATACTTCTAAATCCAATCCTTATATATAAAATAAATTAGTGTTGATTTAATGAATAATTAAGGTTATTAAATAAATAAAAATACCCCTCCCAAATTCAAGGAGGAAACCTGGTGGATCTACCTTATTTGACTCAAATACATAATGAATTTATAACTAGTAAATGTATATATAGTATAGTTCTATATCGTATCCACCTATATGAACCAATTACAAGAAGAAAAAAGTGGACATATACCTAGAATAATTGGTGATAGACGAATCAGGGGGTAACTATGTCATCCATAACTAGTCTGAATGATCATATAAGGTCATGCAAAAGGGTACATTCAAGAAAACACATAATGAGAGTGATACATAATTCTCATCAATCTAGATGGTGAGTGTGACATCATTCCCACACTCAAATAGTAGTTAGTGTGTCTTTATGTTATCACTCGTAAGGTATGTGGTGTGGCAGGCCCATATTCCACATTTTTTTCAACATTGTGAGACACCATTCTCAACAATTGATGCAAGGGAGAATGATACCACTATGCTGAAAAAATCCCAGACCACCATTCTATATCCTATATAGATGAATAATATTTTTTAATTTACAATACCATAAGACATTATCATTGATGATTTACATTTAATAAATCCATTATATACATGTGTGTTCCATTTATTATTATTCTAATTTAGAATGTATTTAATAATGTAATAAATGGTGTGCCCTTGGTGCCATTATCAATTAAATCCATTTAAATAATTTTATTTATTAAATTAATGAAACCCATCTTGAAACATTTCAGTCAGTATAATCAAGACATTATATAAAAAATAATTAAGAATACCAAATAATGAAATCCATTATGTCAAGATAGTATTATTGAATTTATTTCTATTTATATAAATTTATATATTTATATAAGACAACCATCATAAATAAACTATTAAATTATTTACATTCCATTGAATCTATTAATCTTGAAAAATAAGTTAACCAGGATCTAAAAGGGAATTTGAAACTGCCATATTATAGTTAAGAAATTACATACATTGTAAATCTCATAAATAAATCCAACCATGAACATAGAATGTTCTTTATAACTTAGATATTTATGATGTACATGTGAAATGATTCTATAATAACATATAAGGCCATTTAGAAAATCATTCAATATTTGAAAAATGATGTAAAATCATAAAATATGGACCAAAGAAACATGGGAAATCATGTAATAAACCACTAGAAATAACTATATTATTTTGAATACGTCAATCCTCATATGAGTTGAAAAACTATAGAATCTTGAAATTTGTTTAAAATAAATTCTTTTAGCATAATTATATATTATACCCAATGAATCGAAACTAAATTTATCTATATAATCATTTTTAATGATTCCATGTTGGGAAAATAAATTTATTTCAATTCAAAATATAACTTAGTATGAACCATTTTATTGGGTAATTCTACCTAGGGAAATTCAATTTATAGTCTAAGATGAATGTGTATAAATCAATGTATGTTTTTTTAAAAACTAGTTATAATGAACTACAGGAATCATCACAATATTGTGGTTTCATTGATCAAGGATGACATATTCTTATTTTATAATAACACTCAATATGAGTAATATGAGGTGTCAAATACACTTTATATTTATAGAAACAAATTTATATCATTGTAGTACATAGGACGGTGTGTGGCACTATTATGCTATTTATAATTTGAGGGATGATTTGAGGGAAAATTCACATACTAACAACCTTTTACATAAGATGGTCTACCCATCCAAAATCAATCCATTCAGTGGTTCATTTTGGAAGAAATCAAAAAAATAAAACCATTTATAGAAAATAGGTAAAATGATCTTGGTGCATGATAACTCAATATATATGAAATTAAAGAGATAATGGTTAAAAATGAATCCATACATTATCAATGTAGATATATAGAGATCAACGAGGCATGACGTAGATGAGGAGTGGGGATGATCCATTGAATCCTAAGTTATTTTGGTTTTGATAAACCCATGTGAGAAGGGTGGTACACAAATTATTTTTAAAACTCATTATGGTTAAAATATAATTTCTCTATAAAACATTGATGCAAGGTGTGGATGATAGGATTTGTCAAAAAATGTTCCAACTGTGCCACACCCAATGCCTATGAAACCTAGCTGCCATGGTTATGCCAGACAATTTTCCTAACCATGGACCCACTATGTGATGTATAGTTCTAAGTTAATGCATATGTGTAATTATCTATGAAGGCTAGGAATATTTTTTGGAAAAAATGTGGGCAGCCCGTGTGACACATAGAGCTCCCCATAATCAGGTTGCACGATTTTATCATGGGGGATACACGGTTTCATAAAAAATAATTCACATATTGTAGAACACCAATCCTATGTTTTCTAGGAACCAAGTCTCATGATAATTAATTATAATCTATAGGGACCCCTCATGTATTTACACAAGTGTAAACACCAATCATTGAATTTTCCACACACTCGGAATTACATTCTGATGACTAGTTTAATAAACATCCCATCTAATAAAACCCAAAATTAATATTCAATATAAATTAATTTTTCATGTTGAAAACATTGTTTTTTAAAATATTCTATCATGTGCATTATAAAATCTTGGTAATTAGGTCACTGTATTTTAGAAATAACCACAATGGATCCCAATCCTATTTGCTTTATCAACCTAGAGGAATCCCAAAATATCGAGGATATATCATTCAAATATTTATCCCAGAACCACTACCCAACAAATGACTAACGACTAGTGGTAGGGAAAACTAATGTGTTAACTACTACTCCCCTAGAATAAAGGATCTTACAAAGAATTCTATCTTTCCCTCTCAATGGGAAGGTCACATGTCAATGTATTTCTCACTACCATCAAGTCAATTTATAGTCTATCAATATAATCTATAAAAATTACCAGTCATCATTCCAAATAACTCTTTGGTGTCCCATAATCCATTCTCACATCTCATGTCTTCCAAAAGAAATATCACTTGTGGAACACCCGCTATTGAATCACATTCCATTACTCCATTGTTGGGGAATCAATCTCAATGTTGGTAGTCCAACCATTGCTTTATCACTAATATAAGGTCTGAAACTAATCTAAATAAACACCATATAATTCATTGTATATCAAAATATATACATATGTATGTATATATATCATGGATTCCACCACACCGGATAAATATCACATATACTATCACAGCAAAAGAGATGTAATTCATCAGGATCGCTCAATCCCCACATTGAGATCGATTACCTCCCATGTTACATTCCCAAGAAATACCAAAGAGGGATTCAAACCATAAAAATATCATCACATATATTTCAATCCCATTTATTGCCTATCACATCACTGCACATTTGTTCTCACCCTACAAGGCATCCATTTGGGTATTATAGATCTGTCACAGTCACTTCTTATTGATATAGGATAATGAACATCAACCATATGCGACCTCACTACCCATAGAATGTCCTTGGCATAGAACTAAACAGTAGTACCCAAATTATAACGCCCCGACCCCGGTAGCCCGGTGCCAGTACTTCGGTTATGGTGTGCAATTTATTTCGTACAAATGAAACAAATAAGTCACACATCATAAACCATTAGGAGGAAATTTCTGGTTTAGATCCTGGAGAATCAGAGACAACAGCTTTGCTTCTTTATTTCTGAGCTAAGAACAAACATCCAAGTCTTGGAAAGGCTCTTTCAACCTGTAAAAATTTAACATAAAACATAGGGTGAGCATTGAAATACTCAGTAAGGGGTTTTTGAAAATACTTAAATACATCTTTTGAAAACTACGTTGAGAAATACTTTTCCATACATAGAAAATTTCATAAAAGAAAAACTTCAATACTAAACAAAGGTTGATACATCAGAGTTAAAGTACTTCATATGTATGCACTAAAACACTTAGCGGTAACTCACTTAGCAAAAAATATAAGCATAATAATAAAAAGGCATGGGTTGCACGAAGTAAAGTGTCCATAAACAAGAAAAGTGGGTATGATCAATAAGATGAAAATGTCATCAGAATCGCGCACAAGCGCATCATCTACACAAAATATGCACATTATGACATGATAATTGAAATACAACATTTGAAATGAAGTTATGGAAAATAAATTGGTCATGCATGAACATTGCCATATCATATGTCTTGTGCTTCTTCTTTTTTTATATGATACTCATAGGTAAGGTTCTATAACCAAGGTTATTCCTCTAATCGGAATAAACACTAGGTTGGTCATAAACAAAGAAATGTATGTTGAAGGACTCATGGTCTCTGTGTCAAGGCCTTGTGCCATGACCTAAGGGTAAAAACCCAATCTGAGTGTCTCGAGAACTATCGATGCATCGAGGAGCTTACTTTTACCGGTCTCCAACCCGGAGGGCTTACTTTAACCAGTCCCCAACCTGTAGGGTTTTCTTCTTACCGGACCCCATTCCGGGTAGTCCCATACATTTCTCACATGTTGATAGGGTCAGATATTCAAGGTGTCCCATACCAATTTGAATATTTAATTTTCATTTCATATTACCCAAGGTGTCCCATACCACTTTGGGTAATACCATTTTCATTTGCCATTACCCAAGGTGTCCCATACCACTTTGGGTAATTAGTTCTTAGTTCATTATCATGTTGAGTCATATGCATGAAAAATATGAATAAAGCAACAATTATATAATTGGTTTACAAATACATGTTACGGCAGATAAAATGGAAAATATGGAATAAAAGCAGGCATGGTTAAGCAAGCATACTATGTGCATAGAACAATTATTTAAGCACATAAGATGATGAATGTGTGAGACTTGATCCCAAGGGTTATTAAATGATGAGTTTCTAAAATTCTTGTACATGGAGATGAACTACTTGGCATTAAATATTGTTCTTCACAGGTCACAATACTTGCAACAAATCTCCATCCACAAATAATTACTGCGGCATGCTTGGTATAAAAATAAAAAACACTTGAAATCTTTAAAATTCCGACACTTGGAAATAAACCACTTTGAAAATAATACCTTTCATTAATTAATATTCTTCACTGGTCATAGAATTTGCAGTTACACTCTGCTCACTAAAAATCATTGCAGCGAGATCGGTATAAAAATAATAGAGGATTTCTACATATTAACATAACCCTTAAACCCCTGTCCTTTTAAAATGAGTTTAAAACATGCATAAGCATATCCTTAAAAAAACATAAATCATTTCAAGGGCAACCTTAGACATGTTCGTTGCTATACAAAATTATAAAACAACATAGGAAAGCGCTAAAATCCTACATGCATAAAAATATTAATAACCATTTCGTGAAACTAGGGTTTTCATATATTAATCTTATAAACACATACATACATAGGGATATATATACACAATATATATAAATAGTTTTTCTCATAAATTAAACATGGTTCACTTGAAATATGAAACCTCTAACAATCTATCATTTATTCAGTTTTAACAAAAAAGAACAAAACCTTATGGGTTTTAAGTGTTCAATAAACTGTAAATATATAAAACCTCAACTACAACTATTACATGTTTGCACTTAACACAAATACCCGGTTCGCATCCAATATCATTCATAGACAAAGTAAGAATAAAAAATTGATTTTCATTGAAATACATAACTAATAAAATTATATAATTATATATATATAATGCTTACATAAAGATTGTACACGTTAGGACTTGTTTTAAAAATAACCCCTTTCAAAGTTATAATTCTTATCATAAAATACTGAATTATAAGGAAATCTTAGTAACATAATATTGTATGGTTTGCATTGGAATATATATATATATAAATTTATTTATATACCTTTAACTATTAGGTGTATATATATATATTCATGTATATAAAAACATGAACCGAGAACCATTGTTGGAAAAAAAACATATAAACGTGGCACCCTTACCGCTCAAGAGAGGAGATCGCCGGAGGGAGGCTTACTGGGTGGCCGGAGAACCGGGAGAAGCTTTGGTGGCCGGTGGTTGTCCGGTGAGGTCACGGCCACTTGGAGACGCCGCGAGGCGATGGCATGGTGTCCAGCAGTGTAGCGCCGGAACTAGTGTGGTCGTACACAGGGGTGAGGTGCGAAACTGGAGGTGGTTCGTGGTGGCGAGGCGACGGCGAGGCGGCGGCAAGGCTGGTGTCGCGGTGGCACGGGTTGGCTCTGGAGGTCCCGTTTTCACTGGGGTTTCTCAGTTCATAAAGGATGATGATCCGGGGAAGGTTAGGCCGAGCCTATGGCGTCCTAGGTAGGTGGTTGCGCGAGGTCAACGTGAGCAGTGGGGGGAGGCCTCTCGGGCAAACCATGTCTGGTTCGCGGGTCACCGTCGCGAGGTAGGAGAAGACTTGAATATCAGTTTTTTTTTAAAAAACAATGGTTGGGATTTCGACCTCGTCTTGATCGGACGAACGAAAAAAAGAGATTTTTTTAAAACATAACAACGGCAGGGATTGACATGGCGAGATCGAACGGTCGAGGCAAAAACTCGGGGTCGGGATGGCCTGGGTTGCATGTTTTATTTTAAAAAAACAGTTTTAATAACCGTTTAAATTATACTCCTTCACAATATATATATATATATAATCGGTACATTATAATTTGGAATTTTTTATAAAACATAATAAGTAATTTTAACTCATAATTTTCAAATCCAAAAAACCCATTTTAGTTTAAGTAAACAAATGATACTATTTGGTATATCTATTATTTTCTTTTAAAAAATATATATATATATTTTAATACAACACTTTTATAATTACTAGGGTCTTATAACCATTAAAATCCAATTTATAACTTACTTCTCCTGTTGATAAAATTATGTTTAGAAGACCCATAGTTTTTCTCTAATTCAAAACACATTGTTTTAGAGATCCGAAAAGATACATTTTTTTTAATTATTGCTGATACCGCTGTAGACTTGATGTTCGACACATTTTAAAAATACCAAGTTTTCCATCATATAGATATCATAATGATCAAGATAGATTCATTCGCAAAAATATTATTTTATTTTTAATACTTGAAGATATAATTCTAATATTTTGTATTAAAAAAAATGAAATACCATAATATTATAAAAGCGTTATAAAGACAATTATTTTTATAAAATGATGCACTTTATCCATTGGAACCCAACGGTAAAAAAAACGGTCATATTCCTTTTAGAGGTCCATTATAAAAGCAAGGGGTAGGATGATTTATATTTTCAAAACACCTGACCCTTGGCAGATGGCTCTCCTCATACCTCTGGTGCTGAGTGCGTGCGCGGTGATTCTGGCCGTTATACTTTTCACACTGATGGATCCTGAAGATGACGACTATCTGATTTCCCGTGTTGTGGTTCTTTGTTGTCTTGATGTGGCCGTGTTAGGTCTTGTGCAAGGTACATTCAATTAGATGGGTCTTTTTGTAATGTATCTTTTATATATATAACAGTTTATCGTATTCTTCATGTTTGATTTCCACTCGAATTCTTTATCAGCACACAAACCATAAAACAAAATAAAACAAGAGACATAAAAAAAAGCACAAAATTGTTTACTTGAACCAGTTCATAAAACCTGGGGCGTTACATTATCCCCCTCTTAAAAGAATTGTGTCCCCACAATTCGATCGGCGTACATACACTGACTTACTCACACGACTTCTCTGACACCCTTGGTGATGTCCCTTTACCTCCAAGGCCCATGGAATAAGTTACTATTCAACTCAATCCCTAGGGCTGAACAGAGCTCGTTTGTCTCCTCTTCCCAAATACATTTTTGGCAAAGTGGATCGTGGTTGAAGCCAAGATCCCGTTTGATACAGGTGGTTTTCCAGAGATGGGAACGAGTGACATCAAGCTTCACGACATCCGCTTGGATTTGGTTCCTAAAGATCTCTCGAACCATTTCATAATTGAAGGATTCTAGGAATAATCCAAAATCGCAGAGCTCCCCAAGCATGCTGAAGCACAGGATTTGGTACATAAAGACTGCGCGGAAATCCAACTGCTTTGCAGCTTCTCCAAATGCCGGGAAGGCCAACCATTTATTGTTCTTGGTGAAACACAAGAAAAGTCCCTCATAGTTCTTCCCTTTCTTTTTATAATTCTCAAACAGCGTACTAGCCATTAGGTTATACAAAACTTCTGACCCTCGTAAGATTCGAAGGACATTCGAACTTTTCGATATTTCATAGAGGGTATTTCACATGAGTCGTAAGTTAACAAAAGGTTGGTAACATGTTGAGCGGGATTTTTCTATAATAGTCTCTATGATTTCTGTAGGGAGTGTCAAGAGTCTAGGCGTGGTTCGCTGTCTTGCCATCTGAGAAGTTTAAAAACAAACCCTTCTTTGTAAAACATTATTAATGTTTTTGTGTTGTCCTAATTTTCCAAGGTTGCCTAAACCATTCCTCTGATACCAACTATAACGCCCCGACCCCGGTAGCCCGGTGCCGGTGCTTCGGTTATGGTGTGCAATTTATTTCGTACAAATGAAACAAATAAGTCACACATCATAACCCATCAGGAGGAACTTTCTGGTTTAGATCCTGGAGAATTAGAGACAACAACATTGCTTCTTTATTTCTGAGCTAAGAACAAACATCCAAGTCTTGGAAAGGCTCTTTCAACCTGTAAAAATTTAACATAAAACATAGGGTGAGCATTGAAATACTCAGTAAGGCGTTTTTGAAAATACATAAATACAGCTTTTGAAAACTACGTTGAGAAATACTTTTCCATACTTAAAAAATTTCTTAAAAGAAAAACTTCAAGACTAAACAAAGGTTGATACATCAGAGTTAAAGTACTTCATACGTATGCACTAAAACACTTAGCGGTAACTCACTTAGCAAACAAGATAAGCATAATAATAAAAAGGCATGGGTTGCACGAAGTAAAGTGTCCATAAACAAGAAAAGTGGGTATGATCAATAAGATGAAAATGTCATCAGAGTCGCGCACAAGCGCATCATCTACACAAAATATGCACATTATGACATGATAATTGAAATACAACATTTGAAATGAAGTTATGGAAAAGAAATTGGTCATGCATCAACATTGACATATCATATGTATTGTGATTTTTTTTATCTGATACTCATAGGTAAGGTTCTATAACCAAGGTTATTCCTCTAATCGGAATAAACACTAGGTTGGTCATAAACAATGAAATGTATGCTGAAGGACTCATGGTCTCTGTGTCAAGGCCTTGTGCCATGACCTAAGGGTAAAACCCCAATCTGAGTGTCTCGAGAACTATCGATGCATCGAGGAGCTTACTTTTACCGGTCTCCAACCCGGAGGGATTACTTTAACCAGTCCCCAACTTGGAGGGTTTTCTTCTTACCGGACCCCATTCTGGGTAGTCCCATACATTTCTCACATGTTGATAGGGTCAGATATTCAAGGTGTCTCATACCACTTTGAATATTTAATTTTCATTTCATATTACCCAAGGTATCCCATACCAGTTTGGGTAATACCATTTTCATTTCCCATTACCCAAGGTGTCCCATACCACTTTGGGTAATTAGTTCTTAGTTCATTATCATGTTGAGTCATATGCATGAACAATATGAATAAGAAAACAATTATATAATTGGTTTACAAATACATGTTACGGCAGATAAAATGGAAAATATGGAATAAAAGCAGGAATGGTTAAGAAAGCATACTATGTGCATAGAACAATTATTTAAGCACATAAGATGATGAATGTGTGAGAATTGATCCCAAGGGTTATTAAATGATGAGTTTCTAAAATTCCAGTACATGGAGATGACCTACATTGCATTAAATATTGTTCTTCACAGGTCACAGTACTTGCAACAAATCTCCATCTACAAATAATTACTGCGGCATGCTTGGTATAAAAATAATAAACACTTGCAATCTTTAAAATTCCGACACTTGGAAATAAACCACTTTGAAAATAATACCTGTCATTAATTAATATTCTTCACTGGTCATAGAATTTGCAGTTACACTCTGATCACTAAAAATCATTGCAGCGAGTTCGGTATAAAAATAATAGAGGATTTCTACATATTAACATAACCCTTAAACCCCTATCCTTTTAAAATGTGTTTAAAACAGGTATAAGCATATCCTTAAAAAACATATATCATTTCAAGGGAAACCTTAGACATGTTCGTTGCTGTACAAAATTATAAAACAACATAGGCAAGCGCTAAAATCCTACATGCATAAAAATATTAATAACCATTTCTTGAAACTAGGGTTTTCAGATATTAATCTTAAAAACACATACATACATAGGGATATATATACACAATATATATAAATAGGGTTTCTCATAAATTAAACATGGTTCACTTGAAATATGAAACCTCTAACAATCTATCATTTATTCAGTTTTAAAAAAAAAGAACAAAACCTTATGGGTTTTAAGTGTTCATGAAACTGTAAATATATAAAACCTCAACTACAACTATTACATGTTTTCACTTAACACAAAGACCTGGTTCACATCCAATATCATTCATAGGCAATGTAAGAATAAAAAATTGATTTGCATTGAAATACATAACTAATAAAATTATATAATTATATATATATAATGCTTACATAAAGATTGTACACGTTAGGACTTGTTTTAAAAATAACCCCTTTCAAAGGTATAATTCTTATCAGAAAATACTGAATTATAAGGAAATCTTAGAAACATAATTTTGTATGGTTTGCATTGGAATATATATATATATAAAGTTATTTATATACTTTTAACTATTAGTTGTATATATATATATATATATATATATTCATGTATAAAAAAACTTGAACCGAGAATCATGGGTGGAAAAAAAACATATAAACGTGGCACCCTTACCGCTCAAGAGAGGAGCTCGCCGGAGGGAGGCCTACTAGGTGGCCGGAGAACCGGGAGGAGCTTTGGTGGCCGGTGGTGGTCCGGTGAGGTCGCGGCCACTTGGAGACGCCGTGAGGTGATGGCCTGGTGTCCAGCAGTGTAGCGCCGGAACTAGTGTGGTCGTGCACAGGGGTGAGGTGTGAAACTGGAGGTGGTTCGTGGTGGCGAGGCGACTGCGAGGCGGCGGCAAGGCTGGTGTCGCGGTGGCGCGGGTTGGCTCCGGAGGTCCCGTTTTCACTGGGGTTTCTCAGTTCTTAATGGATGATGATCCGGGGAAGGTTAGGCCGAGCCTATGGCGTCCTAGGTAGGTGGTTGCGCGAGGTCAACGTGAGCAGTGGGGGGAGGCCTCTCGGGCAAACCATGTCTGGTTCGCGGGTCACCGTCGCGAGGTAGGAGAAGACTTGAATATCAGTTTTTTTTTAAAAAAACAATGGTTGGGATTTCGACCTCGTCTTGATCGGACGAACGAAAAAAAAGAGATTTTTTTAAAACATAACAACGGCAGGGATTGACCGTGGCGAGATCGAACGGTCGAGGCAAAAACGCGGGGTCGGGATGGCCTGGGTTGCATGTTTTATTTTAAAAAAACAGTTTTAATAACCGTTTAAATTATACTCCTTCACAATATATATATATATAATCGGTACATTATAATTTGGAATTTTTTATAAAACATAATAAGTACTTTTAACTTATAATTTTCAAATCCAAAAATCCCATTTTAGTTTAAGTAAACAAATGATACTATTTGATATATCTATTATTTTCTTTAAAAAAAATATATATATATTTTTAGTACAACACTTTTATAATTACTAGGGTCTTATAACCATTAAAATCCAATTTATAACATACTTCACCTGTTGATAAAATTATGTTTAGAAGACCCATAGTTTTTCTCTAATTCAAAAAACATAGTTTTAGAGATCCGAAAAGATACATCTTTTTAATTATTGCTGATACCGCTGTAGACTTGATGTTCGACACATTTTAAAAATACCAAGTTTTCCATCATATAAATATCATCATGATCAAGATAGATTCATTCGCAAAAATATTATTTTATTTTTAATACTTGAAGATATAATTATAATATTTTGTATTAAAAAAATGAAATACCATAATATTATAAAAGCATTATAAAGACAAAATTTTTTATAAAATGATGCACTTTATCCATTGGAACCCAACGGTAAAAAAAACGGTCATAGTCCTTTTAGAGGTCCATTATAAAAGCAAGGGGTAGGATGTTTTATATTTTCAAAACACCGGACCCTTGGCGGACGGCTCTCCTCAAACCTCTGGTGCTGAGTGTGTGCGCGGTGATTCTGGCGGTTATACTTTTCACACTGATGGATCCTGAAGATGACGACTATCTGATTGCCCGTGTTGTGGTTATTTGTAGTCTTGGTGTGGCCGTGTTAGGTCTTGTGCAGGGTACTTTCAATTAGATGGGTCTTTTTATAATGTATCTTTTAGATATATAAGATTTTATCGTATTCTTCATGTTTGATTTCCACTCGAATTCTTTATCAGCACACAAACCATAAATAAAAATAAAACAAGAGACATCGAAAAAAGCACAACATTGTTTACTTGAACCAGTTCATAAAACCTGGGGCATTACACAAATACTCATCAAGGCCCTATTATTATACATCGTCCCACAATCCAGGGAATATCCTAATATAAGATACTCTAAGGCAATTCAAAACAAAATTTAAACATCTACACGATTCATACAACCCATTCTTTATTATCATTTCACATCTCTAAGTGGAGATATCATAGCCCATAACAGATAAGAAAACCCTCTATATCAACCCTTTATCCTATAATAGATGACACATCCCATTCACAGATTTCTTTATGTCCCATACCTCCCTCTAGAGGTTGTCACTAAATAGGAATGTGATGGATGAGTATCTATCCCATTCTAATATCTATAAGCCTTTTCCTTCCTAAAATATACATGTTACGGCAGATAAAATGGAAAATATGGAATAAAAGCAGGCACGGTTAAGCAAGCATACTATGTGCATAGAACAATTATTTAAGCACATAAGATGATGAATGTGTGAGACTTGATCCCAAGGGTTATTAAATGATGAGTTTCTAAAATTCCAGTACATGGAGATGAACTACATGGCATTAAATATTGTTCTTCACAGGTCACAATACTTGCAACAAATCTCCATCCACAAATAATTACTGCGGCATGCTTGGTATAAAAATAATAAACACTTGCAATCTTTAAAATTCCGACACTTGGAAATAAACCACTTTGAAAATAATACCTTTCATTAATTAATATTCTTCACTGGTCATAGAATTTGCAGTTACACTCTGCTCACTAAAAATCATTGCAGCGAGTTCGGTATAAAAATAATAGAGGATTTCTACATATTAACATAACCCTTAAACCCCTATCCTTTTAAAATGTGTTTAAAACATGCATAAGCATATCCTTAAAAAAACATAAATCATTTCAAGGGAAACCTTAGACATGTTCGTTGCTATACAAAATTATAAAACAACATAGGCAAGTGCTAAAATCCTACATGCATAAAAATAATAATAACCATTTCTTGAAACTAGTGTTTTCAGATATTAATCTTAAAAACACTTACATACATAGGGATATATATACACAATATATATAAATAGATTTTCTCATAAATTAAACATGGTTCACTTGAAATATGAAACCTCTAACAATCTATCATTTATTCAGTTTTAACAAAAAAGAACAAAACCTTATGGGTTTTAAGTGTTCAATAAACTGTAAATATATAAAACCTCAACTACAACTATTACTTGTTTTCACTTAACACAAAGACCCGGTTCGCATCCAATATCATTCATAGACAAAGTAAGAATAAAAAATTGATTTTCATTGAAATACATAACTAATAAAATTATATAATTTTATATATATAATGCTTACATAAATATTGTACACGTTAGTACTTGTTTTAAAAATAACCCCTTTCAAAGGTATAATTCTTATCATAAAATACTGAATTATAAGGAAATCTTAGTAACATAATATTGTATGGTTTGCATTGGAATATATATATATATATATAAAGTTATTTATATACCTTTAACTATTAGGTGTGTATATATATATATTCATGTATATAAAAACATGAACCGAGAACCATGGTTGGACAAAAAAACATATAAACGTGGCACCCTTACCGCTCAAGAGAGGAGCTCGCCGGAGGGAGGCTTACGGGGTGGACGGAGAACCGGGAGGAGCTTTGGTGGCTGGTGGTGGTCCGGTGAGGTCGCGACCACTTGGAGGCGCCGCGAGGCGATGGCCTGGTGTCCAGCAGTGTAGCGCCGGAACTAGTGTGGTCGTACACAGGGGTGAGGTGCGAAACTGGAGGTGGTTCGTGGTGGCGAGGCGACGGCGAGGCGGCGGCAAGGCTGGTGTCGCGGTGGCACGGGTTGGCTCTGGAGGTCCCGTTTTCACTGGGGTTTCTCAGTTCTTAAAGGATGATGATCCGGGGAAGGTTAGGCCGAGCCTATGGCGTCCTAGGTAGGTGGTTGCGCGAGGTCAACGTGAGCAGTGGGGGGAGGCCTCTCGGGCAAACCATGTCTGGTTCGCGGGTCACCGTCGCGAGGTAGGAGAAGACGTGAATAGAGGTTTTTAAAAAAAACAAACAATGGTTGGGATTTCGACCTCGGCTTGATCGGACGAATGAAAAAAAAGAGATTTTTTTAAAACATAACAACGGCAGGGATTGACCGTGGCGAGATCGAACGGTCGAGGCAAAAATGCGGGGTCGGGATATCCTGGGTTTCATGTTTTATTTAAAAAAACAGTTTTAATAACCGTTTAAATTATACTCCTTCACAATATATATATATAATCGTTACATTATAATTTGGAATTTTTTATAAAACATAATAAGTACTTTTAACTCATAATTTTCAAATCCAAAAAACCCATTTTAGTTTAAGTAAACAAATGATACTATTTGATATATCTATTATTTTCTTTTACAAAAAATTTATATATATTTTTAATACAACACTTTTATAATTACTAGGGTCTTATAACCATTAAAATCCAATTTATAACTTACTTCACCTATTGATAAAATTATGTTTAGAAGACCCATAGTTTTTCTCTAATTCAAAACACATAGTTTTAGAGATCCGAAAAGATAAATTTTTTTTAATTATTGCTGATACAGCTGTAGACTTGATGTTCGACACATTTTAAAAATACAAGTTTTCCATCATATAAATATCATAATGATCAAGATAGATTCATTCGCAAAAATATTATTTTATTTTTAATACTTGAAGATATAATTCTAATATTTTGTATTAAAAAAATGAAATACCATAATATTATAAAAGCGTTATAAAGAAATTTTTTTTATAAAATGATGCACTTTATCCATTGGAACCCAACGATCAAAAAAAAACGGTCATATTCCTTTTAGAGGTCCATTATAAAAGAAAGGGGTTGGATGATTTAAATTTTCAAAACACCTGACCCTTGGCAGATGGCTCTCCTCATACCTCTGGTGCTGAGTGCGTGCGCTTTGATTCTGGCCGTTATACTTTTCACACTGATGGATCCTGAAGATGACGACTATCTGATTTCCCGTGTTGTGGTTCTTTGTAGTCTTGTTGTGGCCGTGTTAGGTCTTGTGCAGGGTACATTCAATTAGATGGGTCTTGTTGTAATATATCTTTTAGATATATAACAGTTTATCTTTTTCTTCATGTTTGATTTCCACTCGAATTCTTTATCAGCACACAAACCATAAAACAAAATAAAACAAGAGACATCAAAAAAAACACAACATTGTTTACATGAACCAGTTCATAAAACCTGGGGCGTTACATTATCCCCCTCTTAAAAGAATTGCGTCCCCACAATTCGATCGGCGTACATACACTGACTTACTCACACAGCTTCTCTAACACCCTTGGTGATGTCCCTTTACCTCCAAGGCCCATGGAAGAAGTTACTATTCAACTCAATCCCTAGGGCTGAACAGAGCTCGTGGGTCTCCTCTTCCCAAATACATTTTTGGCAAAGTGGATCGTGGTTGAAGCCAAGCTCCCGTTTGATACAGGTGGTTTTCCAGAGATGGGAACGAGTGACATCAAGCTTCCTGACATCCGCTTGGATTTGGTTCCTAAGGATCTCTCGAACCATTTCATAATTGAAGGATTCTAGGAATGATCCAAAATCGCAGAGCTCCCCAAGCATGCTGAAGCACAGGATTTGGTACATAAAGACTGCGAGGAAATCCAACTGCTTTACAGCTTCTCCAAATGCCGGGAAGGCCAACCATTTATTGTTCGTGGTGAAAAATAGGAAAAGTCCCTCATAGTACTTCCCTTTCTTTTTATAATTCTCAAACAGCGCACTATCCATTAGGTTATACACAACTTCTGACCCTCGTAAGATTCGAAGGACATTCGAACTTTTGGATATTTCATAGAGGGTTTTGCACATGAGTCGTAAGTTAACAAAAGGTTGGTAACATGTTGAGCAGGATTTTGCTATAATAGTCTCTATGATTTCTGTAGGGAGTGTCAAGAGTCTAGGCGTGGTTCGCTGTCTTTCCATCTGAGAAGTTTAAAAACAAACCCTACTTAGTAAAACATTATTAATGTTTTTGTGTTGTCCTAATTTTCCAAGGTTGCCTAAACCATTCCTCTGATACCAACTATAACGCCCCGACCCCGGTAGCCCGGTGTCGGTTCTTCGGTTATGGTGTGCAATTTATTTCGTACAAATGAAACAAATAAGTCACACATCATAACCCATCATGAGGAACTTTCTAGTTTAGATCCTGGAGAATCAGAGACAACAGCTTTGCTTCATTATTTCTGAGCTAAGAACAAACATCCAATTCTTGGAAAGGCTCTTTCAACCTGTAAAAATTTAACATAAAACATAGGGTGAGCATTGGAATACTCAGTTAGGGGTTTTTGAAAATACTTAAATACAGCTTTTGAAAACTACGTTGAGAAAAAAATTTCCATACTTAGAAAATTTCTTAAAAGAAAAACTTCAAGACTAAACAAAGGTTGATACATCAGAGTTAAAGTACTTCATACGTATGCACTAAAACACTTAGCGGTAACTCACTTAGCAAACAAGATAAGCATAATAATAAAAAGGCATGGGTTGCACGAAGTAAAGTGTCCATAAACAAGAAAAGTGGGTATGATCAATAAGATGAAAATGTCATCAGAGTCGCGCACAAGCGCATCATCTACACAAAATATGCACATTATGACATGATAATTGAAATACAACATTTGAAATGAAGTTATGGAAAAGAAATTGGTCATGCATCAACATTGCCATATCATATGTATTGTGATTTTTTTTATCTGATACTCATAGGTAAGGTTCTATAACCAAGGTTATTCCTCTAATCGGAATAAACACTAGGTTGATCATAAACAAAGAAATGTATGCTGAAGGACTCATGGTCTCTGTGTCAAGGCCTTGTGCCATGAACTAAGGGTAAAACCCCAATCTGAGTGTCTCTAGAACTATCGATGCATCGAGGAGCTTACTTTTACCGGTCTCCAACCCGGAGGGATTACTTTAACCAGTCCCCAACTTGGAGGGTTTTCTTCTTACCGGACCCCATTCCGGGTAGTCCCATACATTTCTCATCTGTTGATAGGGTCAGATATTCAAGGTGTCCCATACCACTTTGAATATTTAATTTTCATTTCATATTACCCAAGGTATCCCATACCACTTTGGGTAATACCATTTTCATTTCCCATTACCAAAGGTGTCCCATACCACTTTGGGTAATTAGTTCTTAGTTCATTATCATGTTGAGTCATATGCATGAACAATATGAATAAGAAAACAATTATATAATTGGTTTAAAAATACATGTTACGGAAGATAAAATGGAAAATATGGAATAAAAGCAGGCACGGTTAAGAAAGCATACTATGTGCATAGAACAATTATTTAAGCACATAAGATGATGAATGTGTGAGAATTGATCCCAAGGGTTATTAAATGATGAGTTTATAAAATTCCAGTACATGGAGATGACCTACTTTGCATTAAATATTGTTCTTCACAGGTCACAGTACTTGCAACAAATCTCCATCTACAAATAATTATTGTGGCATGCTTGGTATAAAAATAATAAACACTTGCAATCTTTAAAATTCCGACACTTGGAAATAAACCACTTTGAAAATAATACCTGTCATTAATTAATATTCTTCACTGGTCGTAGAATTTGCAGTTACACTCTGATCACTAAAAATCATTGTAGTGAGTTCGGTATAAAAATAATAGAGGATTTCTACATATTAACATAACCCTTAAACCCCTATCCTTTTAAAATGAGTTTAAAACAGGCATAAGCATATCCTTAAAAAAACATAAATCATTTCAAGGGCAACCTTAGACATGTTCGTTGCTGTACAAAATTATAAAACAACATAGGCAAGCTCTAAAATCCTACATGCATAAAAATATTAATAACCATTTCTTGAAACTAGGGTTTTCAGATATTAATCTTAAAAACACATACATACATAGGGATATATATACACAATATATATAAATAGGGTTTCTCATAAATTAAACATGGTTCACTTGAAATATGAAACCTCTAACAATCTATCATTTATTCAGTTTTTTTTAAAAAAAGAACAAAACTTTATGGGTTTTAAGTGTTCAAGAAACTGTAAATATATAAAACCTCAACTGCAACTATTACATGTTTGCACTTAACACAAAGACCTGGTTCGCATCCAATATCATTCATAGGCAAAGTAAGAATAAAAAATTGATTTGAATTGAAATACATAACTAATAAAATTATATAATTATATATATATATAATTCTTACATAAAGATTGTACACGTTAGGACTTGTTTTAAAAATAACCCCTTTCAAAGGTATAATTCTTTTCATAAAATACTGAATTATAAGGAAATCTTAGAAACATAATTTTGTATGGTTTGTATTGGAATATATATATATATAAAGTTATTTATATACCTTTAACTATTAGTGTTATATATATATATATTCATGTATAAAAAAACTTGAACCGAGAACCATGGGTGGAAAAAAAACATATAAACGTGGCACCCTTACCGCTCAAGAGAGGAGCTCGCCGGAGGGAGGCTTGCTGGGTGGCCGGAGAACCGGGAGGAGATTTGGTGGCCGGTGGTGGTCCGGTGAGGTCGCGGCCACTTGGAGACGCCGTGAGGTGATGGCCTGGTGTCCAGCAGTGTAGCGTCGGAACTAGTGTGGTCGTGCACAGGGGTGAGGTGCGAAACTGGAGGTGGTTCGTGGTGGGGAGGCGACTGCGAGGCGGCGGCAAGGCTGGTGTCGCGGTGGCGCGGGTTGGCTCCGGAGGTCCCGTTTTCACTGGGGTTTCTCAGTTCTTAAAGGATGATGATCCGGGGAAGGTTAGGCCAAGCCTATGGCGTCCTAGGTAGGTGGTTGCGCGAGGTCAACGTGAGCAGTGGGGGGAGGCGTCTTGGGAAAACCTTGTCTGGTTCGCGGGTCCCCGTCACGAGGTAGGTGAAGATGTGAATAGCGGTTTTTTTAAAAAAAAACAAACAATTGTTTGGATTTCAAACTCGGTGTGATCGGACGAACGAAAAAAATAGATTTTTTTTAAAACATAACAATGGTAGGGATTGACCGTGGCGAGATCGAACGGTCGAGGCAAAAACGCGGGGTTGGGATGGCCTGGGTTGCATGTTTTTAAAAAAAACAGTTTTAATAACCTTTTAAATTATACTCCTTCACAATATATATATATATATTCGGTACATTATAATTTGGAATTTTTTATAAAACATAATAAGTACTTTTAACTCATAATTTTCAAATCAAAAAATCCCATTTTAGTTTAAGTAAACAAATGATACTATTTGATATATCTATTATTTTCATTAAAAAAATATATATATATTTTTAATACAACACTTTTATAATTACTAGGGTCTTATAACCATTAAAATCCAATTTATAACATACTTCACCTGTTGATAAAATTATGTTTAGAAGACCCATAGTTTTTCACTAATTCAAAACACATAGTTTTAGAAATCCGAAAAGATACATTTTTTTTAATTATTGCTGATACCGCTGTAGACTTGATGTTCGACACATTTTAAAAATACCAAGTTTTCCATCATATAAATATCATCATGATCAAGATAGATTCATTCGCAAAAAATATTATTTTATTTTTAATACTTGAAGATATAATTATAATATTTTGTATTAAAAAAAATGAAATACCATAATATTATAAAAGCATTATAAAGACAATTTTTTTTATAAAATGATGCACTTTATCCATTGGAACCCAACGGTAAAAAAAACTGTCATATTCCTTTTAGAGGTCCATTATAAAAGCAAGGGGTAGGATGTTTTATATTTTCAAAACACCTGACCCTTGGCGGACGGCTCTCCTCTTACCTCTGGTGCTGAGTGTGTGCGCGGTGATTCTGGCAGTTATACTTTTCACACTGATGGATCCTGAAGATGACGACTATCTGATTGCCCGTGTTGTGGTTCTTTGTAGTCTTGTTGTGGCCGTGTTAGGTCTTGTGCAGGGTACTTTCAATTAGATGGGTCTTGTTATAATGTATCTTTTAGATATATAACAGTTTATCGTATTCTTCATGTTTGATTTCCACTCGAATTCTTTATCAGCACACAAACCATAAAACAAAATAAAACATGAGACATCAAAAAAAAGCACAACATTGTTTACTTGAACCAGTTCATAAAACCTGGGGCATTACACAAATACTCATCAAGGCCCTATTATTATACATCGTCCCACAATCCAGGGAATATCCTAATATAACATACTTTAAGACAATTCAAAACAAAATTTAAACATCTACATGATTCTTACAACCCATTCTTTATTATCATTTCACATCTCTAAGTGGAGATATCATAGCTCATAACAGATAAGAAAACCCTCTATATCAACCCTTTATCCTATAATAGATGACACATCCCATTCACAGTTTTCTTTATGTCTCATACCTCCCTCTAGAGGTTGTCACTAAATAGGAATGTGATGGATGAGTATCTATCCCATTCTAATATCTATAAGCCTTTTCCTTCCTAAAATATACATGTTAAAACTATATATGTTTCACAAATCCTCACATAACTATTTATATATAACTTTTTTTTCATCATAACATGACCAACACCATTGACCATTGGGGATATAGTCTCCAGTTGATAATAAAACAGTCATTGTGATAAAGAGAACTTGTCTCGATAATTAGAGGATGAAAACTATCAAATATCATATTCCAAAGTCCACCATTTCATATATCATTCTATATGGTCCCACTAAATGAATTCTTGATAGCACAACCACACAGAAACATAAATATTAATTATTATAAAAGGAACCATGTATTAGGCCCCAAAATATTTACTAATTTTCGTTAAAACATATAATATTTAGTGATTTCTGTTAAATGTAATCATTGGATTACATAAATTCTATATTATATTTAGGTATAAATATTAAGTGATTTAGGTTAAATCCTAAAATAAAAAACCCATGTATTTCTTAACATGTGGGTATTTTTCCACAAAATATAAATAAAAATATATATATTAAGAAATTAATATCTCTAAAAAATTTAACAGAAAAATCTATCCTGTTAGATATATATTGGGGAAAAATATTAATGATAACGTGGGGAAATGGAAACATAATATGGTGTGACAATAAAAACTGAGTAGGGGAAAATATAAAACAGAATAAAACTATTGAATAAAAAGGAATAAATATTCTGATAGCAAAAACTAATCATCATAATTAAAGTGTAAAATTAAACTTATAGAATAATATATTCATGGAAAGAATATAAAATATTGCACACAACAGTAATAATAATTTGTTCTATAATGATGAAATAAATTATTTCAGACAAATATTTAGGTACTATAATACAAACAATCATGATCATAGACATCAAGATATTATAGTTAATGAAACATGTTTTTCCATGATGGATTAAACTGAAATACCCGGACCTATTGGTCTCATGAGACATCCAAATTCATTGAGGGGCTGTTTAATGATGGGAACAATTGTTCACCAATATAAATCAAATGAATATATATATGATAAAATCAACAAATAATTCAAAATCAACTATTCAAATAATAATTTTTCTAGTAATAAAAACCAACAGAATTTTGTACTTTTCCCATTGTAAATAAAGGGATAACACTATCATTATGCGTATCAAGAAATAATGTGTATTTTAAAAAAAAATATATTCAACATTTCAATAATCATCCTTATAGGAATTAAATCAATTAAAATAATAATAATTTTCTCTATTTTAATGAAATGGATAAAATGATCTTATACCATCTATAAAAATATGGTGGATGGTATAAAAAATAGTCACATATTCAATAATAATTCACGATTTAAAAAATACATACCAAATGCTACTACATTTCCCCATTTAATAAAAGTGATAACATGATCATAACACAACCTGATAAAGTGTGGATGGTTATACAAAATAAGTGAGAGATGAACTATTCTTCTAAAGATAATTTTATCTGCCATATAGGGGGAGACAATGTATCCTTTCCGAAAAATATATCCCCAGTATTATATGGGAAAATTAAAAAGATGGTAAAACTGATGACACAAATTCGTGCAAAATAATACTTCAAAAAATCTTACACAAGAAGGGATAAAAAATATAATTATTTTATACAGATAGATCAAACCCTAAAAGATATATATATATATATATCATAAAATAGTCATCACATAGGGGTAAATAATTTTTAATATTACAAATAAAGAGAAGAAAAAACAAAAATGAGTATTTACAAAATATTTTTATCATTTTCATAAGGGATAAAATAATTCGGTATTATTGAATGTAATTTTAGAACCTATGAAGTGAAAATATTAAATAAAATAACTTTTAATAACTAGCACCAAAAATGGATCAGTGGTAATAGAATAATTTCTTTCTCAAAAAAAATTTTGGATGGTAAACATCAATTTTTTAATGGTGAACCATTTTAAAATATATTAATATACCTTTATATAAATACTAAACTTTTAAGTGAGTGGTAAAACCATATTTTCATTAAATCCTAATCACACAAAAATAGGATCATAATATACTATATAATATGATATTATACTATACAAATTTAATAAGGGAAGATAAAATTCTTTGATAAAACATTATATCATCAAAACTTTTATTTGTAAACCAATAACCCTAAAGGAATCATATCTGAAGAATTAAACCATATTTTTCGAAGAGATTATGTGGAATTAAAATATATCCCTATAAAAAAATGGTATAATAACTCATAAAAAAGTGTATTGGAATAAGATTACTAGTTTATATGAAATAATTTCATTGTAAGGTCCATCAACCAATAATTGCTTGTTAAGATGAAAAAATCTTACTACTTGGGGGTATTAAATTCACTATATGTCATAGAACAAGATTAATCTTTCAAATAATAATATATTCAAATATACATATCAAAATATTATACTCCCTAAAATATACATTTTGAATAACCATGGAGGTAAATAAGAAATTAAAAACAATGAATACATATATTCCTCTTGAAATTAACTTGATCATTAACCCTCCACCAATTGCCTTATGGTCTTTATTTTTTTTTTGGATTTTAATAGTCAACATTTAAAGGGGTGAAGTGGATCCTTTACTTGGACCATAGGCATATGTATTACATAGCCCATAGGTATTAGAGGGATTCATTTCCCATAAGCTTCAATCATTACATACTACCCCAACTAACTACATGGAACTGCTCCTCCCCAGCACCTTTATCGTTAAATCATCTCTCCACCATCACATGGTTGTTCATCTAGGCTTTCCCATACTGGCATAGGTTTTTTCCCGGCCACTACATTTCCAAAAAGTACATTCTACAGTTAACACTATAGTACCTACTACAATACCTGCTACTGTACTACTACTGTACCTGGATATATACCTCCACCTGGATTTGATTCAGGGTCTCCTGGATGTATTTATGGAGTCCTCACTAACCAGGCAGAGGCTCATGTTTATTATCATTAACCCTCAAATGGTAATAAATTTTAGTTTTTATGTACACCAAGTAGTCAATATAAAATTCATAAAACGATAATTGTGATAAAATTCACAGGGAAATCATGGATCGATTTTTCATTAAATCAATAATGCATTCCAATGATATTTATTTATATAACATACTTTACTAAAAATAAAACATCCATTTATTTCCATAAATTCATGGATATATTAAACAAAATATTTATTCAACCATCAGTCATGAGTGTCCCAGTAGTAATCCCAATAATATATCTTTTTCATAAAATCACATTTATATGAATATATATCAATTGAAAATAAATTTACAATCCAGTAATGTATAAATACTAAATAAATGAAATTATATGTTTCACATTATACTAATAACATTTATAATATATCATAATTTTGTTGATAAATATCACTCAAATATAAAAATAGCTAGGTGTTTCAGAAAAGTTATAATCTCACTACAAAATGAATTACAAGGAAATACATATTTTCCAACATAATTGGAAAATAGTATAATTATCCAAAAATTTTGTCTGATCATTTGTTCTCTTATAATACACATTGACTTCATAAGGTATAACTTTCCATTCGTAATATATTTTATCCTATTTGATTGAAATAGTAGAATAATAATTGTTTTTTAACATCCAAAATATCAATATGAAAACATCAATCTAAATATCCCTTCCCCTAGGATAACACTATTCTTTTGGAAACATAAATCCCTTTAAATGATCTTAATATACATTCATTTAAAACCCATGGTTCCAAAAGGGTAGTAAAACATTATGTTTAATAATGTATAATATTTTTAATGGGTATTATATAATTAAATATAATCAAATTTTATGGTTGAAGAACCCTAAAATAGAAGAAAAAATTATATGATAAAATATTATAACTCATTTTTTGGAGATTTGAATTACTAATTACCATTTCATGCAACCTATCTTCAAAAGTGAGAAATATTTTTCAAATGGTTCATGTATTATGAATGTATATTCACATAAGTAAATAATTTAATACCACATAAAACAATCAAATAAAATAATGTACCAAATATATATAAAATATGTTCAACGTAACGATCATAAAGTCTTGCAGAATTTTAATGACAAAAATCATTAATATTGGCGAAATAATTGTATCAATATCTATTTGGGTAAGGTAATATGAAATTGAAAATAATATAAAATGACATACAAATATTTAAAAATATATATTCATTGTATTTAAATAATATAAATAATGATATCTTGGAATCAAAAAAAATTCTACATCAACTAATCAAAAATGAGACCAGGAAAAAATTTGTAGATTTATTAATATTCAAATCAAAACAACTAAAATTAAAAGAAATTTAATTTTAATTCCAATAAAATTTTTAATATAAAATACATGATGTGATAACTCATATAGGTATTAAATATATAATATTAATTAAATTAGCTACATAATAACAAATATGCCTCAAAAAGTCAAATTTGAGGCAAATCCCCTTAACTTGTTAAAGATTCGTTCTATGAATGAACCAAACATTCTAAAAATTATAATTAATTTTATTTTATTTATTTTATAGGAATAATATTAATTTTAATTTAATTTAATGTAGTTATTTTATTAGAATATTATATTTATTAATTACATATTTTTTTATGTTGACATGAAAATTGAATCATAGTTGGTGTTTTTGATAATTTTAGATATTAAATATCATAATTTAATAATATGATTAATGAATAATATAACCATTAATGAAAAAAATATTAATGATAATTTTTTATTATAATTTTTTAATTAACCTTTGTTCTGAATTTATCCTTAATAGTGTTTTGTAAAATTGTTTGACTAGATGCTTAAACTTTCCCCATACATTAAGACATTATTTCTCGATTGGTGAGTGTGGTTAATGAACTGTATTTTATAATAATAAAAGAAAAATTATTCTATAATTTAAAATATTTGTTATCTTATATATAATTTAATTTTTTTTATAATGAATCAAATTTAATATTTTAAACAAATAATGTTACTTTGTGGAAGTGGTATTGAGCGTAGAGCATGTCTAATTTTATTTTCTTATAACTAGACAAAAATTAATAAATAACGGTTTTACATATTTATAATTAGACATTATAATTAAAATTATAGTTAGGTTATCAAATATTTATACCAATGGAAGGTTTGTATGAGAAATGTTAACAAGAAATTGTATGGAGAATGTTATACTCACTTTCCAGCCTATAAATTTATCTGGAAGGTTTCCCCCTAAATGAATGGATTGAGCTTACTAAGTGAGACTAGTGGATTTAAAAAAATTACAATTTTATAGGAACATAATATTTTACTATATTATGAATGAATGATAAGGAATGGTTGTGGTGTAAAGGCGTGGAAGTGACCACTTTTATAAGTGAAGAGAATGGAACTTTTGAGAACACTAATTAAATTTCATTTATATATTCAATATTTTAAAGGATAAAAGTCATTAAAAAATTAATATAATAGTATTTGTGTTGATATTATTCCCTAATCACTCATCCATTTATTTACAAAATTTTCTAAAAAAAATTATGATAATTTTCTTGTGTTTTTTATTTAATAATTTTTTTTGTAACTAGTTTTTTACTAAGTAATTTAATTTATAATAAAATTATATATTAATCACTATCACTGAATATGGTTGTCATGAAAATAAATTTAACCTCTAATTTATATAATAATATTTATAAATTTAAAAAAAATATTTACATTAACATAGTACATATATAGGAAAATTATTTTTTAGTAAAATGGTTTTCTAAAAATTATTTTCATAATATTATTTGTCATTGGTTTATAAATAAATTAATGTTTATATGATTCTATATACTTTTAATTATTATATTATATTCATAATTAAACAAATGAAAATTAATTTTTTTTGATTACACATTAAAATAAATATAAGACAAATCATTTGAGATAATAGTTTTACCTTAATCAATATCATTTACATTAACAATTGTAATTGTAATATTATACTAAAAATTGATGTTAATATTATTAAATATAATGAATTCATTGAGTGATATAATGGAGATTTAAAAGATAAGAATTTTTAGGTATTTATTTTATTTATAAATATATTTATATTATAAAACATGTTTCATGAATAGTTTTTTGAATTCTTGTATTATAGTAGTTTCATAAAATATTTAGTATTTAACAACATATCTTTTTACACTTTTCACCAAAAACAAAAAATTTTCCGAAACATCCCATAATTTATATCAGGATACTATTGTAATTATAAATCCAAACATCATGGTCAAATTTTCACTGTAATTGTTTTAAAATATATACCTTAAATTTTTTATTAAAATCATAAAATTTAGTAAAAAAGTATTTAATTAAAAATGATCTTTTCAAATATTAATTATTATTATTATTTTTCAAATCATTTACCATCAATATAGGGGTTACCCAATTATTAATATCTAATAAAAATTTTCATTTTTAATCATATTCATATAAAAATTGAAATGAATATTTCATAGAAATGAATATATTAGAAAAATATTTTTATAAACAAAAAATAAACTAATTAGTCATTTTGGTAAACAAATTGAATTCAATTAATATTAATTGTAGAGTATATTCGATTTACGTAAAAATTTAATAATTCAAATACTCATATTTATTACACATATTTCGGTGACTTGGTTTTAATGTCTGTACTCAAACAGTAATATTTCATCTAAATATACTTCGATTTATTTTATGTTTTGTTGTGCAAGTGGAGTATGATATCAAACAGATTTGGATCATTTATAGGATGCAATATACCTAAATAATGGGGTGTTACACCACCATATTCTTAAAAAAATTCTATCATCACCATGATCTTTTGATCCATGTTTGAGCTCATTTTCTGTTTATCCATTCTTGAATGACAGTCTAATCTCCTTGAAACAACAACACATAAAAAACATAAAACCCTAGGTTTTTATCTTCCATAGTCTCCCTCTACACACTCTATATTAAATCAATGTTTTTATTCGAGTATTTCATTGTCTTCTAGTGAAATAACAAGAAAATCTTCAGCCTACATCAATGATTAATTAAAGGATTCAATATGAATTAGGAACTGGGAATAAATTAAAAATCATGCCTCTGATCACCATTTAAACTCCATATGAAACATCAAATATGAAGGATTACTGATATAGAGATATAGGAATGTAAGATCATAAAATCATTATTTTTCTTGACCAGCATTCTCCCCTAAATCATGAATCACCACAAAAAGGAAATGGCGAAACATCTAATTTCTAAATGAGAAAAACCTATGCTCCATTTATAGTCTTAATGAGGGGTTGACAACCTGAATTCCCAACCACATAATAATTTCATAACCAAAAACCAAGGTACATGGAAAAGAAATATGATCATAAGGTCCCCTCATGTGCCTATCAATATCAACTGTGTGATACATGGTTCAAAATGTTAATAGATGGTTCAAGGTCACCATTAAATTGTGAATTCCCTATTTACAATTTAAACCACACATCGTTGGGTACTATACCCATGAAAACCCCCATTGAATATTTTAATAGATCATTATCTACACCCTTCACAGAAATAACATCTTATTAATCGTGTGAACAACCACAATAGATTGAAATCATGATTCTAGGTCACCAACCCATATCTAATGGTCACCAGATCACCAGAACTAAAAACATGGCCCAAATAAACCTCATAAAACCACTTATGGATTTGAAAACAATTATATCCCTAATCTTGAGCTTAATTATAGAAACAATCCACTTATTTGGATAGAAAATTTTAATTACCTCATAAAATAATTACCTAAAAATCAATTTCTCATTACAAACTCAACAATATAGTGCTTCTCATACATTACAATAGTATGGGAAAACTCCCAAAAAACTCACACCTTATACTATAAAATTATTCAATAATAAAATTCCTTATAAAACTAATAAATGATATGCATATTTCCATTACACTAATCTAATCATGAAACCCAAATCCATTAATTTCACCCAAAAAAATCTCAAATTTTACACCAAAACCACATAGAAAATGTCCCACCTGATGATCCTGATATTGTTCCAAACCCAAAACATCCAATTCCATATAAAAAAACATATTCCACTTATTGCTAACTCTTTTGAGAACTAGTAGCCTCAACAACCAATACATTTCGGACATCCCAATCAACATGACTTCATACCCAAAGGAATAATATGATAACTCTAACACCATCATAGTCATAAAAACTATATATTATTGTAATTCCATTGATTGTGCACTGACCATATAGACCATGTGTTGTGATATTACTCATATAATGGACATACATTTGATTTGAATAACTATTAGTTTACACTAGTTCCAAAAAAATCCCAATTCCAACACACTAACTCCACCATAAAATGCATCCATAATATAAATCTTGTAATTCATATATAAAATTACATCAATGGTTCAATATCTAGACAAGAATCTAGGTGTTACAACATCCATTAAGCAACATTTCTCACCAAATCATTGACCTTATAAAAATATGGTCATTCACCTTTAACAAATATTATTCTCATTACCATGGGTTTGTCTTTATCTTATCCCATTATACCCAAAAAAAATTCTAAATCCCTTCATCCATCCTGTAGTAGACATCTTGACAGGACATATTCATCTCTCTCATACCTGATAACCTATATAAAAATATAAATATGTTCTTCCTCTGACAAACTAAAATGAAATATTCTACCATTTAATTGTGTAATTGATACTATAAAGAATTAATTATAACATTTCTCAAGAATATACCCAAAACAAATGTTGATAACATACCAACTAGGAAACGCCGCATTCACGGATGAAAACCTCAACCCATAATTCCATCATGTGTCTCACCTCAACACGATAATTAAAATTATAAATTGGATTATTCATAGCCTATAAATTTATTAATGTACTTCAACAGGACCATTACAGTATCTAGAAAATTAAAAAATAATTTTTCATTGAGAACATGATCCTAGGCTCACACATTAATACATTTCCTATGGAGGAATGTGACCACTATTAGTCATCCTCGAATGGGTGTGTGATCCATTAAGAATCCCATAATAGGTACAAATTTATGATCCTACTCAGTCTCACCAATACCAAATTTTTTAACAATTTTGTACAACCCAATCTCACACCCTTCCACACACCCCACGAGTCATGATTCACCATACCTATGACCATCTTCCTAACCCACGTACTATTATTTACATGATGGGTAGTTTTATATAACATTCAAAGAAATCCCATAAAATCTATGTACAACAACAAGACCACAATAAACACATGTGTCTATCCAAACCAAGAGGTTCTATTCATTCTCAAATATTATACATAAATAATTTCCACAACCAACTAGTCTAGGTATCCTTCTAATTTGGATTTCTAAAAACATCTCTCATAACAAGTTAAACTCACATTATCTATATGAAAATAATAGGTAATTTATAATCCATTCCCAATCAATGATATTATATTATGTATAATTACACCATGAAGATACATGATAAAATATTGTATATTTTTTTTAAAACATTATCTATCATAACCTGCATCCTCATGGAATTTTATGGAAATCCTTAGACCAAGACTTATGCATTCCATTATTTTATTGACCCACTATGGTCATCTATAAATTTTTCAAAATAAGGGAGAGATAATATCCATAAAATAAAAATCCAATAATAGGATCCACCTGAAATTCTATGTATGAAAATAAAATGTTATGATTGAGTAAAAATATACGAAAATGATACATGTGAAAACACTATTTAGGCTATTATAAATAGTTTAAGTAATTGAATTATAATTTTTTAATATAGATAAATAGAAAAAACATTTGTATTTGGAATCCTATTTAATCATTATGGCGTGTTTACACAAACCACTTTACAATATACAGTGACCCAATTACACAAATAATAATATATAATAAACACAATATTTATAGTGAGCATCTTTAAAATAACCATGAAAATATTAAAAAAATCACATAAACCTTAAATTAGTTACTATCTCCTAGAACTTTATTCATGACTCACCAGTACATGGTCCATAAAATGTTATAATAAAATCCTTGATTACCCGTCTTCCATCCTCTAAAATTTGAAAAAAAACTCTGAAAATGTATGATGTTTCCCTAACCCATAATTTTAGTCCAAGAAAAATTTCTATATGACCACAAGAAAGCCTACCCTTATTCTAGAGGCTTTCAACTAGTTGTGAGGGAATAATCCTTATATTGGGAAGATTTAACCTCAATAAATAGTATTATAGTTGGGTATAACTAATTTAAATAAATCACAACATAATTATAGGATTCATACACATTAACGACAATGCTAAATCAAATGTTAATGTTTTCATATTACCCCACAGTTGTACTAGCGATTCACTGAATACATCCTAGGTTGATCAAACATATATAAAAAATACCCAAAATACACCCAACATTATTACAATCATCCATGGAACAAACCTCATAACTGTTTCATAAACCCATCCACATTATCATGTCTCGTCCTCTGCACATCCTACACTCAGCCTAAAGACTTATATAAGTTATGCGTGCAAACCCATGGTTTGTATAGATAATGTGAGAAATACAAATGAACAAGATATACCTATGTCTCTCTATTATACACTATTATATACATGTAAAAACTTGGAAAAGAAATATTTAAGACAAGAAAATTATATTTCATGTGAAAATATGGCCACAAAATAATATGTTTTTAGGACATCATGTGCACACTGAACCGACATGGCCCATGAAATTTCATTATTCAATATCATTCTATAATCCTATCATCATCAGACCTTCCAATTCAATCAATGATCATGAAAATAGTTATAATCCTATACTTTAAGACATGGTATTTGTTGTTATCCCCACACAAACCAATACTCCCCTAGAGTAGGGTCTTATATGAAGCATCCTAACTAACCCACTCTCAGGGAATATCGATCATCCTTGGACCGATCAATGCATTCTCAATCTAGGTAGTATCCATCCATTTAGTCCAACTTCATATGCCAATATTTTCCGCATAAAACTCATAGTGTTACCGTCATCTAGTGTTTTATCTTCTAATCACTGTCTCATTCATTGATTTCTCCTAATTTAACATTTTCCATATTGCATGTGTTAGAGATCCATGGTAAGACACCTAAACTCAACCAATTTTATCTCCCAAAAATAGAGTCTCAAATTTCTCCCATGACACACAATCTCCCCACGGTAGTCTTTTAACTCAAATACATTTCACATAATGTAATATGTAAAAAATTTATTGAGTTGACTCAATCATGATTTCAGTTATTCAATTTATTTTATTTGGTTATAACATGGGATATTTTTGGTTTAAAATTATGAATAAATGAATGAAAGAGGGTGGTGAACTTCGAAACATAGTTAGGGAAAACCCTGTGCCCTTTCGTAGCAAATTGTGAAACACTTGACAATGGAGATTTGCATGAATGGTGCATGGTTTCTCAAATAGTGAGCCATTTTGGGTTAACTGTTCACCCCAATAGAAGACTCTCTTAATTTATGCACTTTTTTAGGGAAAACCATGTACCATTCCCTTGTAAAATTTGCACAAAAATTTAATTTACCTAAAAAATAGAATTTAAATCACCCAAACGCTCAAAACTCAACATATTCGTCCCAAACTCAAACCATCTCTTCTACACATGATTTCACAGTCTCTCAGATATATCCAAGCCATCCATGCCTTAATTTATATTGAATCAATGACCAGATCAATGATATTCCCCTTATGGATAGGTGAATCATATCTTCTCTAGTTTCCCAATAATCATCCTTTCTTCTCACATCCTAGAAGGGGGTTTTCATCATGTTTTGATTACATATAGATATAAGATTATATTTCTAGATTTATAATCAAAGGATCATGATTTTTATATCAATAATTAGGGTTTTTATCCTAATCTCATACTATGTCATTATGTATATATGATTTATTGGATTTTATAATGGGATATCATTCAACAAATATTTTGGTAGGTGGCCTATGATTCAAATACCAAATTCTAGATTTTAAATATGGTAGTGTAATTTTAAAATTTCAATTAGATGATTACGAACAGATATCATTATAGAAATAATTAATTAGGTGATTTAATTAATTGGGAAAATTTTTTAAATTAATTTTGAGATATTGAAATTTTTGAATTGAGTAATAAATTATAGAATTCATTTGGAGTTATTGACATTGTTTAATTGGGAAATTAATTGTTGAATTAATTTCAAGATACTAGGGTTGTGTGATGATTAACTAATTTATGTGTTAATTAATAAGAAATAGGTTATTAATTAATTTTTTAGTTAGTTAATAATATTATTATGATTAATTAATTTTTTGTGTTATTTTCTAATATTTAGAAGAATAATTAAATTTTGAGTTAATTTATAAGAAGGATATGTTTTTTAATAAATATGTTAATTAAATATATTATTATTTTTAATTATTTATTTATATAATTAATAATATTGAGATGATTTATTGAATGTTGAGTTAATTAATTAGATTTAAAATAATAACTAATTGATGAGCTAATTAATGATATTAAGAAGATTAATTAATGATTGAGTTAATTAATTATATTAAGATGATTATATTTTTTTTAATTAATCATGTAATGATTAATTCTAGAAATGGAATTAATGTGGGAGTTGGGATCATGAATTGTAATAATGGAATTATGAGATATGTGATGAGATATAAAATGGTAACAGTGGCATTCAATAAAATGACATACCTAGGGGATTGTGTAGACTCTAGTGTGTGCTGATGTTGGTATTGAGATTGTGGTGTTCTTGACACATGGGGAATTTATGATGTTAAATAATGAATAATTTGATAATGTGATAATATTTATTTTTTGAATAATTTTTTTTATTTATACAACTTATTGAATTATTATTTTTCTAGATGTTGTTTTAGAAATAATTTGTTGTGGCATACTGAGTGGTACTCACACCCTACGCATGTTATCTGATCCGTAATCAAATAGATTTCATGGTTGTTGGAAAATATATGGATAAGGGACATGTGTTTGGAGGATGACTTGAGATGGAGCATGGATTAGGGAAACTAATTTCATTAGGGACCCACATGTATGTCATTACAATATTTATTTTGATTTTTCCTTTTGATAAATGAATCATATTATTCATTGATATCTACAATTTAGTTTTGATATTGTATTTCATGTTTTGGTGGACCTATTATACAGGTATTGTTCGGGTTATAATATCAATTGAATATTCAGTTGTTATTGATTTTTATTTCCACTAAGGTATTTCAATGATACAATTTGGTATAGTCCCTGCATGATCGATATTATAATGTGGCTGGTAGTTGGTATCCAATAGAGTATGGGGAGTTGAACTTGAGGTCACGTGATCAACAAACTAAAGTTACCAACTTGTGGAACTAGGATCAGGATGTTACAAAGTGGTGTCATAGCAATGTTTTATTTTCTATTTCATTTAACATTCTATTTTCAAAATGTATAAAGTATACTAGAAAGAGTTATCCCTTGGTTGGATGCTGGTGCAAGGGATTAACTAAAACATGTCTGGGGAAGATCCTATGTTCCCATGGTGGGATTGTTGTTATTGATGTTTTTTTTATATTTGAGTAATATTTCACCTTGGGTGATGCACTTGTGCTGTAATGTGATCATTTTTTTCAGGTCTTCTTAAAATTGAATTATGGATGTGTATAGTGTTAGAGTTTAGTTTGAATGCATCATATGAGTGACTTAGGATTATTTTATGAAATTCATCATTTTTTGGACAAATGAAAAATGAGTTTCTTGTATGTTTTTTTTACCATGAACTAGTTTCCCATTCCTGTGAAACTAAATTGATAATTTTTCCTAATTTGAAATTGAATGTGATAAAATGATGACCGATGATAATAATTGGGTGTCAAAATTAGAATCTAAATTAATGAAGGTGAGTATCCCTTTGAAAAAATTGACCAATACATATGATGGTTATGGGTAGTGTTAAAACCTCGGTTTCACCCTATGGTAGGGTTTAGGGAAAAGGACCGGCTGTTACATATTATCTTTCTTGTAAATGTGTTAAATTTTTTGAATAGTCTCATATAGTGGGTATTAGTCTAAGATATTTATTCATTCATAATGTCACTTTATGAAATGATTATGGGAGGACGTGGTCAGGTATTATCCTCCAGTAGTGTAAAATGATGTACTACTAATGGTGACTAAAGATGTTAAAGAACTATTCAGAGATATCATTTCTAAGTTCATGATATTCATGGAAATATTCACAAGGTGAGTGGAGAAGAGAATGATTCATTCTATAGGGGAGTATCAAATTCAGAACCCTCCTATTTTTTCTAGATTCGGTGGACCTGAGAGTGAATAGTTATATATGGAGTCTATCCGGATTATATGTGACCACATGGAGACAGATGAGGAGACGAGTGTCAAACTAGATTCATAAATTAAATGAGGATCCATAAAGAACCAGTGGTATTTTTTTGGCTCTGAATGGGAAAGATGATGGTAAGTTTTTGGAAGACTTCATAGATCAGTTCCTAGAGAAATTCAATATAGATAAATTTGAGTAGGAGGGACTGGCTATGTTTGTTATATTAACAATGGGTAGTATCTCCCTGATTGATTATGTTATACACTTTATATATTTGTATCACTTTTCTTTAGCATTGGAAGTAGATAAAGCTATTCTATAAAAATGGTTTCAAGAAGGGATTTTGTGTGAAATTATTTCTTAGGTGAATATATTCATATCAATGATGTCTTCAAATGTTCGGAGTTGGCCTCTCATTAGAAAGGGGAGCCTAAAAAGGATTCTCATGGAGAATGTATGGTTATTGAGAGATCATCATTAGGTACATCATTATATTGCAGGATGCATCATTATGAAAACATTATCCATGGAAGTGGAAGTACTATGTATAGATGGATAATTCAGTTACAAAGGACCATAATATAGGGATTTTCCACTAGTACAGTAGTCTGCGAATATATCATAGACATTTTCTCCAAAAAATAGTGGAATTATTATCTTTTTGAAATATAGGACATCTATAAATGTTTCACAGGAACCCAGGACAAACGTGTAATGGAGGGTATGATAGCCAGAATCAGAGTTTAGTATGGGGATCTTCTATACCTTATCAATATGGGAGTTGAGGTTTTATAGTTAGTGTATGTATATGGAGTGGACGTGGAATTTCTAGGAAAGAGTTCCCATATTTGTATAGTGTTGCAACTCAGCGGAGCTAGACTGCATCGCAAGGAATGTGGGTAGGAAAATTTCTTTCGGGGTAGCCTTTACTTTTTGGTATTAAAGAAGTTTGATCAGTAGTGAGTGGTACTATTATTTAGATTTTATATTTTCTACTTACATATTTTATATGGGTTCCTCAGAATACCATATTTACATGAATCTTTTAAATTGTATGATCCAGGCGTTGGAGTTATCAATCTAGGTGTAGACGATAGTGACACAGTTAAGATTGCGGGCTAGGGACACCATCTCGAGAAAAGGATATTCTCTCAAATTTGTAGATTATTTTTTCTATTAGATATAATTATTATTTACATGTCAGGATTATACATAATTTCGTGTATGGATTGGTTAGTAGATTACTGATCCCAAAAGTAGTTTTACCAAGGAGAGTGACTTATACGTATCCTATGGATGACTATTCTCTAACTGTGTGTAGTGGGATATCTATTCAAGTATAGTAGGGTAAATTATAGATAAACTAGGGGAGAAAATAGCCCCTGATAGTAGATTATTTCTAGATGGTTGATGTCTAAAAAGGAAGTCTTCCCACGTGTAGTGGAACAATTTTTTATTTTAATCCAAATAGACATACTTGGGATTCCACTAGAGAGAGACGTGGAATTTCACATTGATCTCATGATAGAGAATAATCATGATTCTATTAAACCATACATAATGGCACCTACAGATTTCTATTAGCTCTTGACATAGCTTTAGGAGATGATCAAAAGGGTTTTATCTATTCGAGTATGTCCCCATGGGGATAACCAGTATTTTTTTCAAATAATGATGAAATGAGCTTCTTCTAGTTGTTCGATTACCAGAAGTTGATCCAGATGACAATGTAGAATGGGTATCCACTTATGTGGAATGATGACCTTTTTGAAATATTGAGATGATCTTGTGGCTTCTCAATGATTGACTAGATATCAGGGTATCCTCTACTTTGAGTTCGGACATCTTTTATTCATAACACCAGCTTCAAAAGTAGCTATGGACTAAATGAGTTATTAAAAATGTTTTTTCGAATGATAAATTCACTTTTTGTGTTTATGGACACAATGAACATGAATTTTCATCCGCACCTAGTTAAAGTTTTTGTTCTTTATTTGGATAAAATATTTGTGTTCTCCAAGAGTAATGATTATGATCCCTATATCATGGAATCGTTCTATGTAAACTAAGAGAGAATCATCTATAGACCCATAAATATATGTGTCAATTTTGGATATATCAAGTACACTTATTTTGGAACATCATATCATGTAAATATGTGTATGTGAATCTAGAGATGTTTTATGCAACTATTTCTGGGGAGCAGACAAATTATTTTTTTGATATCTATATCATTTTGATATTTTTTTAATTAAACTATCCATGACATCAAGTTGGATTTGGTGATTTATGATTTCATTTGATGGTGGGATAATCTATTTTTTGAGAGGATTATTGTGCTTACTCATCAAAATATCATACATTATATCATCTATAAATGATATTTGAATCTTCGACATTGGTGATGCATTTTGTATACAAAGTCATCTGATTTTGAAATTGGATATAGGTATGAGAATAGAAATGGTTTTAGTGATTCATTAGGATGAATAACCCAGAATCATGTTTTTTAGATGTTAAGTACTATGAGGATGATGATGACTCTAATAGTTAAGAATGAAGATGTGGTACTAAAGAATCTATAAAATAATGTTATACTATAGATTTCAGTGGAGTCTATATATTTTTGATAAATTGTGGACACATATTATGAGGGTCAATAATATTTATACAGGTGGGAAAACCTTGAATGTGGGGAGAGACATTAAAACTGGTTGATAGATAAAGATTATATCATCTACATAAAAAATCGTGTTTTACTACCTTCTAGTATGTGAGAGGAGTTGAAGTGAGAATTTCATGCACTGAAATGGGTAGTACATACTAGTGTGAAAAAATGTTTAATGTGACATATGATGTTGGTTTTAGTGGTTGATAATCAATAATGAGATAACAGGGTTTGTTAAACAATTCTACACTTAACAACAGGTGAAGGAAGATCAACAAAGACCTTCTAGATTTGTACAACTATTTGTAATTACAATGTGGAAGTGGGAAGATGTATCCACATAATTTTGGGTGGGTCTCCCTACGACAGCTCAGATGAATGACAGTATATGAAGGATTTTAGACCATAGGACAAATGTATCAGATTTATTCTGGTACATAAGATTTTATTATTAGAGATACTAGGATATTTGAATGTTTGAGACACCATCCATCTGCATGGAATGCTATAGAACATAGTTTTAGACCAATATTATCTCTTTACATCTATATTTTTAAATGGATTATATAATCTCCTTAATATGAATGTTTTAGTGAGTACGGATCTCCACTAATAGATAGATGGATTGTCAAACAATACTATATAGGTGCTGGAGGATATGCTTCAGGAATGTTCCCATGAATTCAGAGGGTCACTGGGAAAGAACATAGATTTTGTGAAGTTTTACTATAAAAATAGTTATCATAAAACAATATTGGTGAATCTATATTAGTATTATTATAGAAGACCATGTTTATCACATCAATGATGTAACTAAGAAATCAATTCAGAGTTGTTGCAATCTTGTCTTTTTCAAGAGATGTCAGAGATGGATTAGTTGTTTCATAGACTTATGTCCATCACATAAAGTAGAAAATATTCACATTCTAAAATAATTTTGTGACCCCAAGTGTTTATAGAGTATGATCGTGTATAGCATAGGGATTCACCATGGTTGGGATACTGGCAGATAGAAAGACTATTCAAGCAGACAACATGAATTATAGGGCTAATTGATGTTGTGGAATGAAGCAAGCTGGTGGTGTATCGATTGGATCATCCATCGAAATATAGTGTTATGGATGACATCATTCATGTTTCTAAAATTCAGTGGTTTCACCATGAACATTCTCATGTGATATTTTTGGATGGTATTAAACCTCAAATAGAAGTTTCCTTTGAAGAAAATCTGATATCTATTCAAGATTTTAGTTATAATGTGTTATGGGGGATGAATTTCCCGATAGTTCACGTATTTTCCAATCATTTTCATTTTTAGGAGGACACGTGGGCGATAAAAGTATATATTTGGTATCAATGGCATGATTTTCGTGACATTAAATATTAGAGATGCAATGGACTATTACATGAGGATGATCTGTTATTAGGTGGGATAATTGAAAGACCATGGCGTTTTCTAGAGATGAATCAGGACTGATTTCATGTATTATTTTCATTGAATGAGGTTATTTTGGTTAGATTTCACCATTGACTCTTTTTGAGTGAATATTAATAAAAAACATGGAATAATAAGGGATTTTCGTTGTAAGCACATGGTTAAGGAAACCTTTTCTATTCATCCTAGAAAACCTTGAAACTCTATAAATTGGTGATTTTCATTGTAGGATCATGGTTTTTCAACAATGCTCCCATTTTGAAGTAACATATCACCCTGATAAAATAGTTTCTAGGATTAGGCTCCCAATTTGGCAAAATCGTACATCCTATCAAATAAAACCATGCTTGAAAATTGAATTAACTTGAAAATTAGATATTAAATTACCTGAACCACTGAAAATAACCATATACGACAAAATCCTTGACCAGCACATCTCTGAATGATTTCATATAATCCTAGATTGATGAAACCACACCATTACTTACATTCTTCATGATTAGAAGATTGAATTGATGATCTAGACCACTCTGGGTAAGAGAATAATATCTGGTATGGTTCCCCATTCCTCATCAATATTTCTCACATCTATAAAAAGTGTTGTTATTCTTATTTTAATTTTATCTATAAAAATGACAATATATCTAGATCAATAATTAATGTTTCATGATTTTTTCAATCTTGATTTAGGTTTTTAGATATGGATCTCATTCTATGGTGTTTCCTTAAACAAATATTTGATATTTTTGGTTAGGGTATTATCTATCAAAAAATTGATGTAGGTGGTTCTACCATTATTAAAACTATGAAAATGGAATATAATTACTCCTCTAATGATGGAAATGAAAATAAAATTCAATGTTTTTGTTGGATTTAGAGATATTTTTTAAGGAATCCAAATGTTTAGAAGGACAAAAAAAGGTCATTGTACTAAATCTTTGGAAACGTTCACACAAGGAATTCCCTATGAAATGAGTAGTAAATAGTTGGGGATGTTAGATACAATACCTCCATGAATAGTGTTACTGGTGAAAACTATATGGAGTGGTATGCCATGAAAAACATCCCCCACAAACCAAAAATATTTTTCATCTGAGGTGAAGCTGAAGACGTCCCACAGACAAGAAATCTCATTCATGAGATTGAGGCAATGACTATCACCACCATAAACTATAGACCAACGAAACACAAACTCTCAAACATCGATTGAATGAATCGTCTGAAGGATGTATAATTACCCTTATAAGATTGGAAAAAAATTATGTGTGACCCATACATATAACATAATTTAAACTCTATAGAAGTATATTGATGGGATCTGAGAGAGGGAATCAGATTTTATGGAGCATGGAGTTTACAGACAGAAGACATCAAAGATAAATAATTGATGAATTATGGAACCTCAAACTATTTCTGACAGGTACAACCCCAATACATACCATTAAAGGAAGGAAACATAATAATAATGAACTAGACAAAAAACTAATTGGTGAACCGAGAACCATATTCCCTTCAAGGGAGAACATCCTACTAACTGAAAGATCATCACCCCTTATTCTTTATGGTGTATTTCATAGCGCATAATTATACGATTGACACACTATATCATCTAGTGATTTGTTATAAAAATGGAATCCCACGCTACATATAACCACCCTACACGGTTGGAACCTGAGGCCAGATATCAATATCGTGTATAGACCATATCTAGGTCAGAAAACAAACTACATACACAGGATACCCCAAAACCCTAATTACATTACAACATGTGATGGGTACCCCAACACCCATGAAAAAATTGTACATTGGATTGGGTACCTTTGATCATTCCACCATCTGGTCCTAATCATGCCATTCATATTCCATCCAATCCACCGTGAACCATATTTGAACAATTCCAATGGATTGAGTCCACAACCTCTTCTTAACCACAAGACATGGATGGTGGAACCATCAGGAAAATCACCACATCATGTTGAGTTTAAATTCTCATTTTATGTATAGTTGCATAGGTAATCCACATAACTGTGAAAACCCCAGAATGTCCATAAGCATACATTCCCATTGTAACCCCATGTCAAACCTTACAATAATAACATGATCCTACCAATTCTATGGATCCCGGGTAATCAATATATTTTCATGTTGATGAGGGGGTAGTGACATGTTAAAGGGATAATTCTAGGTTTTCCTTTTTACAAGGATGATTCTTCTCCCTTTCCAAGAACTCATTTCAGACGCTCCTCCAGAGGTATATCCCAAAACATTCTATGGGATGTGGGACTATTTCTCTTCATAGTCTCATCTAGGGACATGTTTTGATAGATTTAAAAATTTGACTATCATGGGTAAAAACATGGGATAAGAAATTGGAATAGTCTAAGCCCCTCTCTCTGGGTGATCTGTCAACACAGTATCGTACACCTTCATCCTCATTCTTTCATCATAAGTGAAGGGAAGTTTTTGGGTTTATCATATCTTCCATTTACACTTGTTTATAACACCATGAATGAGTCACTTTGGCATAGAGGATGACGATGATATCAGAATATCTAAAATAATTAAATTAACTATGAGGACAATGATTCATCCACCAAACTATATACACATGATTCCAATCTAATTTCCCAAGAACACATAAAATACATTTAAAAAGTTAAGCCCCAATCTTGATGTTGAAAGAGTTGATAAGATGGATGGTTGTGCAATATTATGTTATGAAAGTGAGTATTAGCAAGCCCTCACGATGCCAATGATACATACACCCATGGGAAAATGTATGATCCATTAGTTCTTTGAATGTGAGTGGTCTTAGGAAGTATGGTCCTTATTTGGTGTAATTTCTACGATCTCCTCTCATTCACATGATGGGGATTCCTTTCTGGATAGGTGGTTCCACAGGACTCACATGTAGGGTCTTGAAAAAATGATGAGCTCTATAATCTTAATTGTTTCATGATAGTGAATGTTGAAGGATAGAAACCAAGCCGGATTTGAGGGGACCAATCCGACTTTACAGACTATCATAGTTCGTAAAGTGAACCTATTGATAGACAAGTCCACCATCTTTAAGGACCAATTTGATGATTCATTCCTGAAATTTCTCAACATCCACTCTTTTCATACCTATGTATCCATCATCAATCTGGATAGCCAATGTGTATGGTGGAATTCCCCGATAGTAGGCTATATGATGAACATGGATGGGGCATACATCATATGAAATATATGATGTGGGGGTGTGGAACTTGACACAAGGGGGAATGTCATCCTTGTGATTACAGATTCATATGGTAATTTTATCCCTCTACATGATATAGAAAGATTTATATTGATGGGGTTATACCTTTGAAACCTGAAGAACCCGGATATCACTTAATAAAAGACAAATTATTTGATCCTCTAGGATGCTAGGCATGGAAAATGTGACACCCCATGAACCATAATCTATATAGTTAGATAGTACAAAAATCTCCTCCAAAACAATATACAGGTATATCACACATGGATGGAGGGGAATAGTGTTTTTAGATAATTATCCATCCATGGAAGGCTCAGGTCTAAATATTCTTCCTAATACCAATAAATTTAAGCAAGATGGGGTTAATTTGATAAGAGGGTATGCCCTTAGTATCCAATAATAATGGCTCCTCAAAGCCTATTTGTCCTTCTACTTCCTGTCATTATTTTTCTTTTTGTTCATGTGTTCCTACTTTCATGGTGGATAATTTATAAAAAAAATATGATTTGATGGGGTCATACACCCTCCCTCAGTAGGGCCTCCTCAAAGCTAAAATCTCTAACCATAACTGAACTATGATTTCTATGATTCCCAACAAACTGGGATACATATGAAGTCTCCCTATGGTCCAAACCTAACCCCAAAAGCACTCATATGTTCACAGATCCATTTTCCCAATAGGTCCATATCCACCCAGGAGACCATGCTTATTATGAGTATCCAAGGCCTCTTTGTTGTATCTCCCACATGAAATATGACTATGCATCTTTCACCTAGTCTTCTTAGCTACATGATGTTAAACTGCATGGATGGTTCCTTGCCACACGACCTTAAAAGGTGATGTGATTGTTTTTGTTGTACAAAACTATAAGGGTTTTTATTCATTTTACAATGATACATTGGAAGAAAATCTTATGGGTTCAATATCGATAGAAAAACAACTTATGTACCCCTAGATAATGATAAACTCCATAGAAACTCAACACATGTCTAAAACAAGTGTTGTCTCAGTAATTCCTAATCTGGGTATATCCATGATATATTTTTCATCATAGGATTAATCTTCACACACATTCTTGGGAATGAACCGTGTAATCAAAAACATATGAACATTTTTAAATCTATAAGAGAGTCTTGATGTTGAAAATAGTTCCCCCGAAAAAGGGTGTACTGAGGCCGACGACCTTCCCACTCTACCAATGGAGTCCTTATGTGTCTTTGGCCGAATAGTCATCCTAGGAGAACCTGCATTTAGAAATAAGGTCCATCAATAATTGATTAAAGGGACTTTTTGTGTTTCTCGATACGTAAATAAAATTATCAGAGATCATCCAAGGAAATCATTACCAACATGGTTTAATTGCACCAAATACTCAACCCCCAATGTTCTCCCTCTAGGAACAGTCTTCTATGGAACATCCATTGAAACATATCAATGGATATACTACCTAATCCAGATGTGACCATCTTTACAATCAAAAAGGGACATGACACACCCATGGTTGAATAAAATAGTGAATCTGACGTGAATCCTTTCAAAATAACATACAATGATTTACTATCCCTCGATACATTTTGTATTCCCATGGTACAATGAGGATTAGGTCGAATCAAAAATGGGTAACCAAATGTGAAACCATTGAAAATAGAAACCAATTGGTTACTACCATCGAGAAATTTTTTCCACCCTGGTACGTTGGAATTGGGTTGATGTAATAACCATGTCATACCATGATATCTTTCAAAACCCAAACATAGAATAATAGTCACCAAAAAAACAAACAGTCATGGAACATCCAATGAAATATTTAAAATAATTATCAAAGATAAATATTTTCAATGGAATACACTTTAATGAATCCACAAATTTATAAATCAATATCAAATCATTTATTATTATATAATAAAAAAAATTAAATATGATAAAATAAATGGTTTTTATATTTTTCTGAACAAAAAAATATGATATTTATTTCGAGACAGAGATTCAATATTGATTTAAATTAAATTTCTAAATTATGATATTATCATTCAAACGTCTATAATAAATCAAAATTTTATTATATGTTCTATTAATATCCAAATAAACACCCATATACATTTCCCAAATATGTTTACATAATTATTAGTCATAATGTGGAATTTCTATATTGTTAATGAAAAATGACTTTTTGAAATATATAAATCAAAAAATAATAATTTTTTTTTCTATTTTAGTTCAATCATAAAAAATTTATAATATTTATGTATTAGTATGAAATTAATTTTTAAACATAAAACACCTAATTCCATTTTATATTAATATAATTTTATATATTGACACACATTAATAAAATTCAATGACAATCGATCATATTTAAATAGTATAACAGTCCACAAAAAACGTAAAGGTGAATAATAATTAATGGTTCATAAAGAATATAAAAAATAGTAATATATTCAAAATATATAGACATAATAAAAAATATATTTTACTCAAAGGGTAATGATACATTTTAGTGAAATGTAGTGGACAACATAAATACTCATATCATTATCCAAAAAAAATCGTCTTTGTATATATGATATTATGAATACATTTTAAAGGAATTATAATTCATCATACCTAGATTTATACCTATGATTACTAATGAATGTTTGAAGAATAAGAAAAGGACTCTTGAGGATGAATTAAAATATTTTCTATTTTAATATGTCCTACTATGGACCATTCAATATAGAGAATGTGATGAACAATAATGTTGATCCCCTATCCTTAAAGGAAATTATTAGAATGTTGTTAAATGTATAGGAGTGTTACTCACTTTTTTATATCATACCCATTAATCATAATAAATATATTTAATTATTATAATAATATAAATAATAATAGTTATATTATAATATGGATGCCACAAAATCATCAATCTAGATTTAAAAAAATATAAAAATAATAAAACCCCCATCCTTAAAAATATATTTTCATATAATGTTAATGAAATGAAGAATTTCAAGCTTTAATGGAAAATAAAATTAGACTGTCATATAGTACTAGATTAAAAAATATTTGAAAATCTACTAAATTTGAAATAAATTTTAATACATTCTATACATGAAACAATATAATAATTCAATAAAACATAATCTCTTTACACTGTAAATCATATTGATTAAAAAGATAAAAATGGATCTTCATATTGAAAAAGACAATGACGTACTCCTATATTTTTATCATTCATTGATTGAAAATATATATAAACATATGATTTTTTGTTTCAATTAAATATGTTTGCTATTTATTTATATTTACATAATTATTTATAGAAATCATACTATAAATATTATTCATTATGGCCTCAATCATTATATTCATTACATCATCAACTCCATGGAGTGAATGATCATATCTAGTTTTCTATAAGTTTCAAAAACATATATGGGATCCTCATTTTAAATTATGTATCCCCATTAATACTATTTTTCATGATTTTTATGTTATCGAATTATCCATGAATTTCAATTCTGGTTTACATTTTCTCTATAAATTAGTATCCTCCTTCATATTGTCTATGATAATTAGCGATACAATCCCACATTCTATCAATAACAAACATGTATTTGTGAACATATCATATTTCCCACGAACCTATTATTAATTGTATTCATTATCGTGGTGTAATTCATGAACATACTAGTATTCATTCAATTATATTCTAGGAACCCCTAATCAGAGATACATTTCATCCAATTCTTCTTAAATAACCCAATTTATTCCTTATCATTAACATAGACATAGGATTATTGATTGTGTGTATTAATTTATATGGATTTACCTAGGAAAAAATCAATTTTCTCTCATGATTTTCCTTTGGCCATAGTATAGAGTATTTGGATCTCATTTACATACACTTCTCTCTTTGTAGATAAAATCATTCATCCATCAACACCATATATTTCCCTTGAGTTACCTTTTAATTGAGAGTATTGTTATTAAATTATAACTCATAATTAATTCTATCATGATATCAGGATCAAATAGTGGATTTTCTCAAATATTATAGTAAGAGTTCCATATGTTAATTTTTATTTTGATCTACTCAACTACTTGTTGAAATTAATACCACTAACTCCAGTATTATTGATGAATTGAGTTAAAATTTATTTTTTTTCTCCCAAGGATTATTAAAGACCATAAGATCATCACTTTGAGAAGAATTTGAACCAAGAGAAATCATGTTAAAATTTTCAAAATTATTTTAGCACACACTCAGATGGGTTTGACCCCATTGTAGCTCTTCAATATATGGATACCCCATAACTTTTAAAATCAATGTAAGTGTCCACCAACCCAAAACATGCATAACAATATAGGGTGTAATTAACACACTCACTATGTGGTTAATATAAAAAATGATCATGAGTCATTACAACCTTTTTCCCTTCATGATCACACCCATATGGTATTATAATATCATCAATAAAAATCCTTATAGAAAAATAATCTAGATTGAAATACAATTATAGATTCCTTTAATAATAAATATATTACATATATTTTCATCATGATTCAAAATTCACCACCTCATACCATAATAATTTGTCACTGTTCTCAATCCGAATATACTCAATTGGGGGATTTTACAAGTCTATTTAATTTAATGTGCATGGTGAAATAGGGTAGAAAATTTATTTTGAACTCAAATAAATACAAGAAATGAATTAAAAAATTTGATATTTAAATTAATTGATGAATATTATAATTGGAAGGGATTTTCATGGAAGAAAACCCAAATCTCCATAGATCTGGGGACCTCTATTTATGGAAGTCGTAGGACTATCTAAATATATGGTGACATGACCTATCAATGAAACACTGGTCCTAGGACTGATAAAATGGAGACAAATAAAAAACCAAAAATCAAACATTCATGTTTCAAGAATCTCGATATCCAATAGTTTAATGTTTATTAAATATTATTCCATAGTATTATTTTTATTAGTTATATTTTTAATTGAATTTAATGAATTATATTTAACAGTATGATTTTTTTGATAACAAGTGTGTATTTTTACTAGAAGTTTGTTCCAATATAGGTCAAGAGTAGTATGCACTCTGTTGTGTGAGAATAAAGATATGATATATTACTCGATGGGGTATTACCCTTTTATGTATATTAAATTAGTTATGAAAATAATATGGATATTATATGAAATTGTTATATAAATAATTATAAATAATTTATGTTATGATAGTGGTTAATGTGTGCGAGGATGGTTCATATAGGTATGGTTGAGTATATTATGTAAATAATTTAAGGGGATGACATTAATAAATAAATGCGGTCCTTAATTTCAAATCTGTATATAAAAATGATCACACTATATTATGATAGAGTGGGGGAATGCAGGTGTTAAGAACTTGATTGATATATAGTGGGCCATGTATGTGTGTAGAAATATGGAAATGACACAATACTTCCATGGTGGTAATGTAATATATTATCCACAACAGAGTGAGACAATTTATTACTCTAATTATGTAATATCATTGGTTTATATATTAATTGGAACTATAGTGGTTATTCGAAATAGGGAACAGGATATTATTTCATATTAATGACTTTAAGAGGATTAGTATGAACCCATTAATAGTGATGGGATATGGTTTAGTTATAAATATAAATTTACCCATGTGGGACTTAGGCCAATTATGATTATTCAAGTATTGGGACCAATTTAAGGGTATAATGTCTAATATAAACTAGCATAAAACCTCATAAAATTTATCCAATGAATATTTGGATGCATTGATTAAAAATGGGATTAGTTGGTGAGTTAATTTAGCTAAATGAAATCCATAATAATAATAATATATTAAGTTTAAAAATATTTTTTTCTGTCTACATGGGTATGTTATTGATCATTATTATTTATACTAAAATAGTGAGTTGGATGTGAGAATAGAATACATTGTTTCATTGATAATTCTAGTTTTACATTAAGTATTATTTTAATCTCATTTCAACAATTGTTTTGGGTGAAGTTGTTATGGGTTGATTAAGTGGTCAAATAAATTAGATAACTTATTTAATCAATTGTATTTTTCATTTAGATATTGACCAATGTATTATTTATATAAATCCATATATATGATCCTATTTTTAGCCAATAACCCAATATAATTTTGAAAAATTCATATTGAGATATCTTTTTTGGTATGTTGAGAGAATTTTGTGAAATATGGTTCCAAATTAATAGATCATCGCCATCACAAATGATAATCGACCTGGATGTAGTATTTTTCAATGATTGATCCAATATTGAGGAATGCCTCTTAATTTATATGTTCTATATTAATTAAAAATTTGAATTGATAAAATTCTTCAATAAGGAATTTATCATTGAACTTTTTTAAACTGATTTATGTTGAATTATTTAAGAATGATTAATTTTTCCATTGATCATGAATCTCAAAAATAAAATTGGTTAGATTATTCAGGATGTGTTGATTTAATTTATTCATAAATGATGTTTTTAGTGTCAAAAAATATTAATGGATCGATAATATATGACTTTTATACTGTATCCCTATCTTTTTACTCTCACTTATCTCCCCTACCATCTATATAATACCTATTCTTATTCAAATTCCTCATAGGAAATGATATGTGTGGAATGATGATGGGAAAAAAGATATATTTTATAGAATGTTGCAGAATGTCACATATTCATCAATGCATGACTATGAAGAGTAGTGGTGTGAAATGGAAAGACACTGTAAGGGGTGACCGACCACAAAAATGATTGTTTCTACACATAATAAAGAGCCCCCAATTTTCATACCTTGCCCTATAAATTTCTTTTATTTTACTATTTCTGGGATTCAATGTTTCTTTTTGAGGATCAGAATATGTGAAGGTGGAATATTTTTCAAATTTGATGTTTTATATAGATTCATGCTAGTTCATGGGCACCACACATTTATTGATAACCATGAGGTCGACCTTGGTGACTGTTTGGTTATCCGATATTTAAAATAAATAAATTTTAAAAATATGTAATCCTTAACATTATTATTATTTTTATTATATATATTATTATTATTATTTAATTTATATTTATATTAATTTTAATAAATTTATATTAGTATAATTTTTATTAAATTTTCATTAATATTTTTATTAATACAATCATTAATAATTTTTTTAATATTATTATATTTTGAACTAAAATTATTCAAAAATGAAATATATTATTATCAATAATATTCTAATTATCATTATTTTTATTACTATTATTATTATTGGAAGTGTTATTTTAGGAAATATTTTTAGTATTATTATTATTATTATTAAAGAGTATATATATTAATCATTTTTTATGTTTAAGTTTATTTTTTTATCTTTTTTTCATCTTATTTTTTTCCTAGGGTGAAGACCTCCCATACCCTAGGCCCTCCTACATATTGCACCATAAGCACCCCCCACCTAATCTCACTCTCGCATAGACACCAAGCCATTTATCACCCTTGCACGAGAGCACCTATCATTAAGATGGACCCTTACTTCGCCTCTCCTCCAACGTTGTCCAACCTGCCACTTATGTTACGAGAGATCCAGTGACCCCTATACTCCATACCACACTTTGTAGCTACAGAACCCCCCATTCTATGTTTTCACAACCACCACCCTCACTGCCTCCCTCTGCACTCTCACTCTCCTATGCTTCCAGATAGTATGCCCTCCATCCTACAGGCCTTCTTCATCACACCACACTGACCTAATATGCCCTCTCCATCCGGAAAGGTGCCAAATCCTGGCTAGTATCCCACCTCTGTCTAGTATCACAGCTCCATCTAGGACTGATGTGACCTCTCCTACAAAGGACACACTCCCAAATAGTGTCATCTGATCCTACTCTAGCACCCTCTCCTGGCCAACGACCCACATTAATGATGGCCCTCTCAATTTATTTCACAGTTTTTCATTTAATTTTGGGGTTTTTATTAAATTTAATGAATCCTTATTACCTCAAATTATAATATGTTCATTTGTCTCATTATCTAGTGTGTGTTGTGGGTACACAACATCCCATTATTCCTCCCACTAATGCATTACTCTTTCATCACATGGTTTGATATAGGTGTTTCCAATTTGCCCCTTCTAAGAACACACCATAATTATTTTCATGTTTTCAATAAATTTATAATGTTATTCGTACCTATTATATATGAGTATCATTTTGGGAATGGAAGTTTGGTATTTTTAGTATTTATTAAAACAATATTCTTATTATTATTTTTGAAAATTTCATAGGTTTAATTCACCAAGGGGCCTATTTGAAATTACTTTTCTCCATTAAATTGGATATGGATCTTCACTAAAATGATTTGGATATTGGGATTTTTTATGGTATTTCATGATTAGTGAATTTAGTTTGGGTAATGTTAGATGTTATTAATTGTGTTTAAATTCTTTTGAAATGGCTCCTGAATTTAAGGATATGGTGTTATGTTCTTAAAATAATGTGGGTTGTTGGATATGGTCTTAACGAAAATGGTGGATTTTTTATCATTGATGTTATATTCGATGTTGGCACATACATGAGTACACCAGTTGCACACATAGATGTGCCCTTAATTGAGGAGGGGACATCAAAAAAAATTGTTCCATCTACATCTTGAATCATAAAATTGTTTTTTTGTAATGGGGGTTTGATATTTTGTGGGGGTTAAAAAATTTCCTTTAATGAAATACCTCATGTTTGTCCTTTTTGTACATAAAGAATAATTTTGTTTGAGTAAAATGTGTAAAAGGAGTTTCATAATTTTAATGTGATTACATGTATGTTTTCAATATTAAATGCCAATTTGGATTTATAAATCTAGAAAAGTGTTTTTAATATGTTCTTAGTAAATTCATTATACATGTTGACCTATGTGCCTTCTAGGACGCCCATATCTAGGATAACGTTTGTGTTGAATATCTGAAATGAATTATGTTTTTGTAACTCTATTCCTTTTTTGAAGACATAATGTTTTATTAAATGTTTTAAATGTATATATGTTATAAAGGCCTGATTGGAAGCTTATTTCACTATGAAAGGGTCAATTTTCAGTTGAAATCCGAAAGTGCTTTGTGAAATGGATTAAATGTTCATGTGATGTGACGGCTTGGTCAGAACATTAAATGATATGGAATATAAATTTATATAAATATATATATATATATCATGATGGAACCACTATAGGAGGGGTATCAATTTTTGGGTTTTCTTATACGGTGTATGTGTTTAGGGTAGGCAAGAGTAGTGAAGGTAGATATGATGAGTCATTCAAGAAAGGGACTCCTGCTTACATAAAATTATACAACCACCTTATGATTGTGGATGTCATTTAGAGTTTCTAGTGATTGTTGTTGATCAAACCAAATCAGACATGTTGGTGCCCAGTGAATTTGATGTTAAGCCAAGTGGGTTGTCCCACTAGTGTGACGAGGTTAGGGAAGATTTTTGGTTATTGACATTGGGGATTCACAATTAGTAAAAAGGTATTTCAGAACGATGCACCTTCATGGGTCTTATATGGATAGTTTGGATCACCTATGTTTATTATTGAATTTCTTGTTCAGTTGCTTCTATGTTGGTTAGTTTATTTACACAGTCTATTGTTTATTTATTTCTTTTTAGAAAAACATTTAATTTTTATTTGGGATTTCATATATAAATGGGAGATTGGTATTGGAAATGATTTGTGCCAATAGTTATATTAAAATGGTATAAATGTTTCTGTGGGATTTCATATGAAAACCCTAGTTTATAAATATATTTTCACACAAGTGTGTATGGACTATTTTCAAAAATATAACTTTTGGATTCAGTGGTTTATTCTTGGCATCCCTACTGGGTATTTAAGTTCACAAGCCTATATTATCATTTATGTTGAATGTTCATTTTTATTTGTGTCTCCTAGATTATTTTATCATTATTGTGGTATGTTTGGTCTTTCGTTGTGTAGTTACCTAGAAGGTCACATAGTGGTATGTGTTGTTTATCCTCTTTCAACTATTTTTGATTATCTTTATTCGCCAATTTTTTAATCATTTATTTATTTTTTCTTTTATTTATGGTACATATCATTCACACATGTTAGTTTTGCTTCATTATAATAGCTTGAATCCCGAGGTGATTTGGAATGCACTTCAGGATTTTCCAGCAACCTTCTTGAGTTACCGGTTTAGGGAACACATAGGTTGATCTTTGAAAAAATGGAATCAATGTGGGACCATACTATTTGGGGTGACTGGTAAAAGGAGAGTAATTCTATTGGGACACATGAGGTGGGTGAAGGAATAACCTCCAGAACTCTTTCTTGCACTGATCCTTGAGTCACCATGGGTATTCTATGATTTTTGAGTTCTTATTCATAGGTTTTTTGGAATTAAGGGATTAAAATGGAGAGAATTGGGGTTATGTTGTGGCCTTACGTGGGGTGAGGACCCATGTGAATTCTATGTGATTCACTCAAGGTTCTCTTTTTTTTATTTCATATTTGGGTCATGTCTAACCATAATGTTTTCAAGTTAAAAATATGTACCAGTTCTTCATTTTGGTGGTTTCTTGTCAGGTGGGTCTTATATCACATTTAATGGATGTAAAAATATTTTGGAAATAAAGATTGAATTTTGGAATGAATATGTTCTGAAAATGGAAAAAAGGAATATTTTAAAAAAATTAAATTGTGGAAGTGGGTTATTAAAGAGAATGTGTTTCAATTTTTATAATATGGAATTTCTTTAGGATTGATGAGTAAATGATATTTTTGGACCTTTTAATTCATTATGGACGGTCACATGTGCGTGGGTATTCATAGAGAGTGTGTGAGGAAATTTTTTTGTTGTTGGTAGTCGTATTGGATAAATGAACATGTGATAGTCGATAAGATTCCATGGGAGTGTTTTAAAATTTAAAAGAATTGGTGTTTTTGGAAATGTAATATTTTCTTGTGTTTGTTTATGTTATTCTTATTAGTATCTTAAACATGGTATTGAATTTACTTATATAGGGTTTTTCCTTGGAGCTGATTTCTCTTTTCTTATTGTTGTTCTGACTATGCAGCCCAGAATAGTCGCTAATTTTTCCAGTGAGTGAGAAATAGTTTTTGGTCCCTTTTTGTATTTTCATTTCATTTTAGGTATTAAGTTCTATAAGAATTTTTGGAGTGTGTTCATACTAGTAGAGCATGTCTACGGGTTTTGGGGAACTCCCAGGGCTGTTGAGGTCAGTGTCTCTAGGGTTGGTTGGGGTGTATAGTTTTGGACTGGTAAAGATTGTATTTCTAATAATCATTAGAGTTTGGGTGTAGATTGTTGTGGTTGGATTTCATAAGTTTTCCTTATATATAGAGGAGAGGCTACGGGAGGAACCTGTTTTCTAGAATATAACCTGGTTGGATGTGACAACTAGTTCTTCAGACAACCTTCAAATGTGCCTCCAGTATACCTAGTTTTGTCATTATAAACCACTAAGATGCATCCCATTGAAAACGTACCACCATTGTGGTCATTTTATTCAATAGTAGGGAAGAGTTTGGGACCATAGGAAGAATATTACATATAGTGTGGTAAGAGATGTTTCTGCCCTCAGGGCCTAGACAATGGAATCGAGGTGAAACTCACGAACTATTATGAGTTACTGAGGGTTTTTGTGTCCTCAGTTCAGATTATGTTATCAGATTTGGGAAGTATCTATATAATGTTTTGTTGTTCTATTGATGTTTTCATTTTCATCCCATCTTTGTCGTGGTTGTGTCATGAACTCACAATAACACAATCCAAGAGACATTATCTACTATTAGTGTGGTTTCAAAATCGTTCGGATTGCATTAAGTGTTTTGGGCCTATAAATAAATATAATATTTCTAAATATGGGTTTGGTATTTGGCGTGTTAATTATGGGGGATTTTTGTTGTTGATAAAATAATGGGCAATGATTTTTGTCCCTTTGATAGTTCGGGCAACCCTACATGGGTTTCCCTCTGGTGAGTTCTAGTTTTGTAGGGGTTACTCCATCACTATGTCTTGGTGTGCCGGTTTTCCACATAATGTTTTTAATCCTCATGGTGTAATTTTTCTGTTAGAATTAAGAATGATGTCTGAGTTCCGGCTAGGGATTCCATAGTCTCCATTTATATTTATTTTTTTATTTAGTTGGTGTGGGAGGTGTTGGGTTAATTTTTCATCCTCAGGTTACCAGGTTTCATGGTAGAATGATTTTGATTTTTGAATTTGTGGTGTTGTTCAGTCCATGTAGAGAAATTAAATGATTTTGGTTTTGGGAGTTCCCACATTTATCCTCTTGGGGGTGGGGTGTTGAGGTTTCATGGTTTCCATGTTATAGAATTCTGGTTGAATGGAGAACCCTCTCGTGTTCTCACCTAAATCTTGGGTGGTGGTTATTCTTCAATTGGTCCGGTGTGACCAGTGGAGATTTAGTTCATCCATGGATCATCAGTTTTCATTTTTTTATTGTTATACACTCAAGACTTGGTTAACTATCATCTTGGTGACTTTCTGCGTGTAGAAAAATTTGTTGTGGGATATTTCTCACACCCCAAATTTTAAATTTATTTTATTATATTATTTCACAGCTTTGGGTTTTCTTGTTGAGGATCAATATATTTTGAGGATTAATGTTTTTGATAAATTATGATTTTGGTGTGTTTCTGGCTCTAGAATGGTCACTACACAGTTAGCAAAAAATGCTCAATTGACACAGGTGTTTGTTAGTTTTACAAATATTTAAAATAAATAAATATTATAGATTTTTGAACCTTAATATTAATAAAATTATTTTTCTATATAATAATAATAATAATAATATTATTAAATTGTTATTATTATTATTATAAAATTTATGGTTGTTTTATTTTTATTTATTTGGTCATAAATATTATTATTACTACTACTATTAAATTTTTTATTAATATTATTATTTATAGAAATAAAATAATGAAAGAATAAAATATATTATTATTAATACTATTATTATTATCATTATTTTAATTACTATTATTATTATTGGATATGTTATTTTGAGTAAAATATTTATTAATATTATTGCTATGTTATTTTTATTATTATAAAAGATTATTTATGTTATTAATTTTTTGGTTTTATTTTATTTATTTACCTTTTATTAATCTGTTATTTTTTTCAATGTCATGGCCCCCTACCCCAGCCACACCTATGTATCACACCAGATTTGCTACCCCAATCTCCATATCCCTCCTGTTAGCCTCCCAACTAGTCCTCACCCTTGCGCCAGACCGCCCCTCTTTGTGTTTCCACTTTCACTGCCTCCCCTCCACCACCGGCCGACTTGCCTCTTACGTGATCTGACATATGGGGACCCCCCCTACTCCAAAACTCTCTTCCCAGTAGTTCCCCCTTTTCCTTATTCTAGTATTGACTTCCCACTCCACTGTCTCTCTGTGGCGCTTCCCCATGTCACACTCTCCTTCCTATTGGAATTTTTCCTTGCATCACCCCTACCTTCGAATTCCCTAATGATCTATCCAGTAGCTCACATTTAGCCAGTAGCCCACATCTATCTAGTAACAAAACTCTAGCTATGTCCAACGCGACCCCACCTTTGGATGAAGCGCCCCCTACCGGCATCGTCAGGTCATGCTCCAGCACCCTCACCCATCCATCAACCAACTTCACTGACAACCCTCTCCCATTTGCTTTGTCGTTTTTGATTGCATCTCTGGGTTTTTTTAATTTACCTAATCTAAAATTATTCAATTTATGATTCTAAAATTTTCCTCATATCTTGGATGTGTGGTTCTTTTGCGACATCATGTTCTTCCTCCTACTGAAGTGTTGTTGCGTATGTACTTGATTTGAGGTTGGAATTTCAAATTTTCCCATTCCAAGAAAACCCATGGATAATTTTTTAATTATCAATTAATTTATAATGATATTCACACCTCTACCTAATTTATATATTGATATGAATGGAAATTTCTTATTAGTATAATTTATTAAAAATATATTTTTATTGTGATTTGTGTAAATTTCCAAGGTTTAATGCACCTAGGATTCGTATTTGAAATTCATTTTCTCCTTTGAATTGGATATGGGTTTTAACTAAATGCTTAATCATTTGTGATGTTGTGATGGTATTTTTTTTTTGAATTTGGTTCATGTAATGAAAGAGGATATTGTTTGTGATAAAATGGTTTGGAACATTTTTATGATTATAAGGAAATTATTTGGTCTTCATAATGTAATGTTGGAAGTTTGATATGGTCTTAAAAACTAGGGTATTTTTTATATTTGATGTTCTATTAGATGATGGAACAATCATGGGTGCACTAGGGGCACAATTGGTTGTGCCTGAAAATGATGATGGTATATGGAAAAAATTATGTTCCATAAAAATCAAGGTTCCATAAATGTTTTTTGTTTCCATAATGGGGTTGGATTTTTTTGGGTTAAAAGAATGACATTTAAAGTTTTCATCAATTTTTTGCAATTTGTCCTTCATACATAATTTGATATCAATAAAAATAGTAGCGGTCATTTGGTAATTGTAATGTGATTGTTTGTGTGTTTTGCGATATAAGGACCCATTTAGATGTTTAAATCTGAACGTGTGGTTTTTAAATTCATCTTGATAAATGCATTAGTCAGGTAGACCTATGGGCCCTTCAGAATCATTTGTCTCTAGTTTAATGTTTGTGTGGACTCTTTCAAAATAATTGGGATTTGAAAACTACATGACTCTTTGGAAACCGAAATGATTTTTGAAATTTTTTAAATCAATATTTTTGATAAAGGTCATGTTAGAACCATACACCTCTTTTAAAGGAAGAATGCTCGGTTGACAAAACATAATTCTTTGTGAAATGGCTTAAAAGTTATTGTGATGTGACGGCCCTTTTTGAACCATGGATGATATCGCATATAAATGATGATAAACATATATAGTGGAAAAAACTATGGGAGGTATATCATCTAATGTGTTATCATTTAGGGTGTCCGTGATTGGGGTCGGAATGTGCTGTGATATAAGGAAAGATAAGTCACATGTGTGAGGGCCTCCTTCATACTCAACATTAAGAAAAACAACATGGGTTATTGGGTATCTTTTAAAGGGACGAGTGATGGAGGATGATCAACCATGATTAGATGCGTTGGTACCACATTGATTTGTTGTTAGGAAATGTGGTTTGGGCCTCTTTTGAGGCCAGGATAGGGTATGTAGTCGGTTATTTACTTAGGGGCTTCAGCATATTCCAGTAGGTGGATCAGAACTGTGTATGTCCAAGGGTCTTGTAGGGATGTTTAGGATCACCCATGGTAATTATTATATTTCTTATTTATTTGATGTTATTCCTTTTTTTCATTACTAGATTGTAGTATTTATTTATTTATTTTTCATAGCCTTTGTATTTATTATTTTTAGATTTTATAAATAAAAGGGGGATTGGTTTTGGATATGATTTTTTGTGTGTGTGGGATTTTAAAAATGTGTAAAATGATGATGTTTTCTTTAAAATGAAAACCATACTAGTAACAATATTTTTCAAACAAGTATTCTTAGACTATTTTGTGATAAAAAAACATTGGAATTAATTTGTTTATTTATGGAATCTCTACTGAACAATTTGGTGCTAAAACCAATTTAAACATTTTAATTTTAGGTCCCCATTTCTCATGATCTCCTATCTTAGATTCTCATTATTACAACATGGTTTTTCATTTGTTGGGTGGTGACCAGGTAGTGGGAAATTTTCAATTTGTTCCACTATTAGTAGTTATCTGTGTTGATCAATTTTAAATTCATTTTTTTAATTGGCTTTCATCTATGGGTCAAATCATTATCACATGTTTTTATAGTCTGACACTACTATCCTTCTTGAGGGGATTCGGAATGCCTTTCAGGCCTTGTCATAGACCGACTCATGTGATCATTTCACAGTTTTCCTAGGTTGTGTCATGACCCCAATAGTTGATGGAATGTGATGGCATACCTATTGCATGTACCATTACATAGTTGTGGATCAGATGATCAATGAGTCTACAAAATTATATTGTAAAAAAACTAGAATATCTACCATTATATAACCTATAGAAGGGGAACCCCTAGGGTTTTTATAGCCATATAATAAATTGAATCAAACGGTACCCCCTACAACTATATGGAGGGAGGTATTTTGTATTGGAAAAAATAGCGCAATACAACAAGGCTTATTGGTATGTGTAATCATATAATTTCACCCATCTACATGGTCCAGGACACTTGGCCATATGTGAAGTGGGCCACGTGGGAGAACCCCGGATGGGTTCATCCGAACATGATCTAAATGTACTTTTCATTTGGAATCATATTCTTACATGAAAAAAATTATATCTGTTATGTTTCAAACTACATGTATTGTAACGACCCAAACTATTATATATAAAATGACTCCATTTGATATTTTTAGATGTTTATAAAAAATTCAAAACATATTTTAGTATATTGTATCCAATAAGATAAAAAAGGACATTATGTATAAGTACCATTGAAAATAATTTCATTGACCATTGATAATGTGATCAGTAAAAATATTGGGATTTATAATATTCTTCTAACACACTAAATGGATGTGACAGGCTCAACCAATAAGATCATATCCAATGAAGCCCATTTATCAGAGCATTCGATGGAGGTAGAATTTTTGGGCTTTCCATTGACAAATCCCATATTGTGAGCCAACAAAATAAGCCAGAGATATTTTTTTAGTGGAGAATTTCATGCTCATCGTGATTACGACTCAAACCCTATTTTTCAAAAAACCCTTTGATATTCCCACCATTTTACACATTACATATTTGGATTTTTCTAGAATATTAAATAGATATGTATTAAGACACTTCAAATATTGGTATGAAAATTTTTTAATGTAATAAAGAATGTATTTTCAACCGATTATTGTTATTTTTAAATGGTTTTTATTTTGAAATAACTAATAATAAATTGATTTTTTTGGTTAATATTAATATGTAATTTATGAATTTATTAATTAATGTATTCATTAATAAACAATACTTTAATAAAGTATTATTATCAAATAAATTTTACCAAATATAATCGATCATATATTTTTATCTATTCAACTGTCATTTTTATGAGGGTTCAAAATTTATGATTTTAAATAACCCATCATTTTTTAGTAAATGTAGATTTTATTTTAAAATTTATACATAAAAAATTTAAAAAAATTATTTAGATAAAATGGATATTTTTTATGGAATCAAAACATAAAAATTTTACAATGATGATTTTTTCATAATTTTCATAGATAGACACATTTTATGGTAAAAAATAAATACAATATAAAAATAAATTATGTATTATGACATCATAATCTCCCAAAACTTATTTATTAAATACAATAAATGGGATGAATGTCCAAATAAATGTTCTCCCTTTACGACTATTTTATTTTATGTTTACATGATTAATTTTATAATTCCATTATGAATCCTCCATAACAAATAATATAAATTAAGGTTTTAAAATCATATATTTATGAGTGTGACTCACCTCTAAATTGTTATGGCTATTATTTTGTTAAATTAGGCCCTTGAAACTATAAATTCATGTAATCCAAAGTCATTTGTAAGATACAATTTGAAATAATAATGGGATGTTTTTTTGATATATTTTTATATTGTGTACCAAACTAGATTAATAAAGAAGTTTACCTCTATTCTTATATAATCCCAGCAAAGATCCCATTTCTCTTCACTAAAAATAATTTTATCATATTCATAAAATAATATCTACTCCCTAGAGTCAATCCATGGTTCACCAGTGATCTTATGAATCCACTACAAATATTTTATAGTTACACACTCATGTAAAGGATCATTTATGCTTCATTTTATTCAAGAACATCTGTTTTATTTTACTTCTTGATTTCCATTTTTTCATGTTTTTATATGTTCTTAAATAGCCCATAGAATGTAATTTGGATTTATAATTGATTATAGTCTCTATTAAATTTAATTATTCCACATATGGTACTTTATATACACCAGTTACCATTCCAAAATTTCGTAAGGGATTTATGACTTCTAATTTCCATTCAGGAACATTTTTTATGTAATGTATCATAAATTTCATTTTCTTATATCAGAAAATGTTCATCCATATATCTTTTAATTTTAATTTAATGTATAAATGGTGATATACCATTTACCAATCATTATTCCTTCCACAATTCATTGTGTACACATTTTATCAGGATGAAATATAGTAATGATTCTTTTCACTATTCGTGCCTTTTCATTACCTTTTGACTTTTATTTTAAAATTTTGAATTTGGGATGTGATTTTCCATATATATATTACTACCCATTTTATTTATTTGTGATGAGAGACCCATTTCACTCTATCCAAGAAATTATTATGAATCATCAAGTGTTTAAATTATTCATATGAAATTTCACCTCTATCTTCTATGAAAAAACAATTGTGTAGTTAATAGAATACACATTTTCTATTAAGGGTGTTCACATTTATGAACATATATATTTTATTGGAGATATGGATTTATTTTTCGGCACTTCCTTATAATTTAAAATTTTTTGATAATTTGTGAAGCCATGTTTTAAGACGTATATGGAACATGTTACCATGAGGATGGAATTAACATGATGGGTGCACCAAGATAGCGTACGAATTCATTGGGTAATGTATAGTGACATGATATGTCAAATTGGGACAAGTAGTGAACCAGATTATTTTATGGTACTATATCCACCATGATTTCATGGTGGGTTTATACAATAACTATCTTTATGATTAAGTGTATTAAGATGTTTCCACATTTTCATTGTTATGATTATCATTCTATATCATGGATTATTATTCATGTATCTTTCATTACTAATTTATGTGACTATTGTGTCACATTTATTAGTTATTCCATATTTATTTCATTACTATGAAAAATATATCATTACATTCTTATGTGTGTACATAAGAAATACCATGTATATTTATGTTTGAAGGAGTATTATGATCATGTTAAACATGTTTTCAAAAAAGATGTTGTATTCCTTGATTTTTATTGTTCTGTAATGTACTAAATTACGTAAGCCACTAGATTTATCCCACTTCTATTTTTAATGAAGTGTAGTCTTATGAAATAAATCATGTTTTAATTTTAAATGTGGATAAGGGTTTTCGTAGTTTGTATTATAGGAAATGATGGGTTTTTTTGGAAATATTATAAGATAACTCTTTTGAAATCCTTTTGGATAAATCATAGTATACTAAAACAACCCAAAATTTTGGCTGTTATAGTGTATGTGTTTTATCCACATAATACATCCATGTCTCAATAATATAAGTAGATATTGTTCTAGAATATATTTACATATTAGAAACAACTCTAAAATGGTGTTCTAGTCCCGATATGGGGTAAACTCATAGACGAAAATGGGCATTATTTCCTCCTTGGTTTGAAAATGAAGGTGGATATGCTTTGGTAAATTAATAATCTCATCATAAACCTTTATTTGTGGATCAAAAAAAATCCATAAGGCAATATTATTTAAAATAGATCATGTATTACAAATATTGAAGTATAGAAATTCTTATTCTATGGATATAAATGTAATTTATAAGTTATTAATTTAATATAAATGGATTCATGATTATGTGACTACAAAAATAAATCCCAAACTCCTCTCACTCCTTCCCTTTAAAATGATGGAGTATGGAATTTGCTCAATGCCACCTCACCTCCTCAACGTACCTCATCTATGGAGGGGATATTATTATTCTTCATTATGCACACTCCCTTCATGTTTCCCCTTTTTCTCCCCTTTAATGGATCCATCCACCCTCCAATGTTTACATATGATCAAAATTGACAACAAATTCCAATCATTTGTTAGTGAGATTCTCTGAGTAAAATTATTTCCTCTAGAGGTCTCTGATCCTTCATCATTACTGGATATCACAATGGTATCCATATTTTGAAATAATAATCCTTCAATTGATCTTATTGAATTGTATTTATTATCATCAGGGAATTTTTATTATCAGTTGATTGTTGTCTATTTAGATGTGTGACAAAAAAAATTTGTTTCTCAAATGAAGAAGACAGGATTTATGATTCTGACTTTACTCCATGCTCTATAGTGGGACTTTGGTTTTCTCTCTTCCTATGGATATTTGACATTAATCAAAGTTGTGACCATCCCATCACATTAGTATAGATATCCATGACTATATTTCCATTATCAATATTGATCAATGTGATCCTTTAGTTTTTAAAATATGATTGGATATTTCCTCTATTTGGATTCCCTCACCAAGTCCATTTTTCATTCAATCGTTCTTATTATCTTTATTAAATTTGATATATCTATAGTCTCATTTTAATCCATCTACAATTTTATTTTGTTAGGGATCCTCTAGAATTAGAATATATGATATGATTCATGGGTCTCTTACTTTTCTGTTTGTCTTTGGTTAGGCCATGGAACATCCAGATGATGTCAAAGCCTCTCTTGTAACTCCCATACAAATCCTCCCAATCATATGGATGTTGGCATGGTTGTAGTATGAATTCATTGGCAATAAACAAAATGATTTGGGGGAGGACTATTTTGGAGCATGATGTATAGTGGAAACCAATAAAAACACTATAGGGGGGGTATCATGTGATAACTGATCCATCAACTTCTATTCATTGTGAGGCTTGAAGGTTGAGTGAAAATATAATGTTGGAAGATGTGTTTACTCGATTGAAATAAAACCAAGGTGTATTCAATGAGTAGTAATATTGGTGTTCTAATGAGGATAATATAATAATTCAACCTAGTGGTATCGTTAATGAACATAATAGATCAGTTAGTGCTCTTCTATTTGAGATAGAGGATTTCATAATCACTAATGTGTCCCAAGAAGTGATTCTAATATGGTTGATAACATTGTAGAGGTTATCCCATCTTGATATTCATTACAGATGAAGTATTTGAAGGTATATATAGAATCCAAACATGGAAAATGGAGACTATATGCAGTGACTGATTTTGGGAACATAGACACAAACAATCTCATCAAAAAACCATCATCTCAAACCAAGGTTATGAGTGTGGGGATAAATATTTCTTTGAATGAAAAAGCGGGAAAGTTGAAGCCTCTGATAAGGTAGATCCCCCACAAAGAAGGCCTTTTGTTTGATCTAGGGAACTTTTTTGAAGTTTTGGATGGTCATGAACCAAAATATGATCAAGGGGATGATAATTTAGGTGATTATTGTTACAGACATTTCTCATTGTAATGTTTGGAATTAATTCAAGGTAATGGTCTTCATAACCATTGTTAGAAGAAATGGGAAAACAGAAATCGAGACTCCAGAACATGTATTATGGTCAAAACGAAAACCAAAGGGACATAAATATTATTAAAAAATTAATAAACCAATAGAATCTATGATGTATAAGAAGTGTGGATACTAGAAAATTAAATGTATACAAAATTGGGAAGGTGTAGAAAAAAGTGGGAAAACAAGAATGGTCAAAGAATAGGATAGGGAGTGTTTGAAATTAATCCTATATCAAATTGATGTAATTCATTAAACATATGTTTCATTAAACACCAAAAAACAAGATATTGAAAAAATAAGTGATATAGTAAACGAGTTGATGCTAATAAGGAGAAATAGGTTTGGTCAGACAAACAAGACCAAATCTATTCCTGAGTACATGAGAAATGAAATATCAACTCAGATGAATTCATACAAACAATGGATATAATGTCTACCCATCCTGAACAGTATATTAGGGAGGATCTATATACCCATGTTATTACTTTGCAATATAAATTATTTAGATCATCATATTCAAATATTCTTATTCATGATTTCAACCAATTTGTGAGATCATTCATCATATAGTTGTATAAATGTTTTACAAACTATGGATTCCCACATTTCTTTTAGTTTCTTATTAAAAATTTATATTTTGAATGTTTATTTGTTTCATAGTTTAAAAACATATCTTTCCTAAGCCAGTTATGGGTTATAAAAATTATTTGAACCATAATAAATTAATTAATGGTTGGGTTATCATATGTTGGTATACACATTCAATCATATCACAAAAGTTTATTAAGACTATTCAAACAACACAAAAAAATATTTAATGACTTCCGTCATTTAAAAAAAACAATGTGTATGTTATTGCATCATAATTATATAACTCCTCCTCTATCAATGTTTTTGGTATTATTATTGAAGAATAATTTTTCAGACTCCCTTTGGACAAACATGATGTAATTCTTGGCATGGATTTGTTTTCCCTATATAGAGTCAAAATTAATATCTATGAGAAGAAAATCACCATTCATATTAGGAATCTACCCCCGATACTATACATGTGCATGGAGGAGGCTAAAGCATGATTAGAACCGTCATCTCAATCATGGATATTATTACCCTATGATAATGTGTAACTAGATCAAATGATAGATTTTAAAGAAAGAACCATCCTCTAAGACATTCCTATTGTAAGGGAATACACTAATGTGTTTCTAGTGGAATTTCATGATCATCCTCCAATCTAAGAGGTTAAATTATCAATAAATATATTACTTGGTGAATTAGAAATAACCAATACACTATATAAAATAGTTTATGTGAACATGAGGAGCTAAGGAAATAACTACAGTAGAATCGTGATAAATGTTTCAAACACCCTTCTACATCATGTTGGTATTCTCCAGTCCTCTTCATCATGAAGAAGGATCGGTCAGTGCAACTTTTCATCGATTATTATGAGCTCAACATGATCATGAAAAAAAATACCTTATGCATTAGATTTATGACTTGTTTGATCAGCTACATAGAGAAAAATAAAAATATTAGTGTATCTTCTATTAGGTTATTGTCAAGTATGTTTGGGGAATTAATATATATCCACGGCCACATTTCGTACAATAAATTTAGTCAATGAGTTAATAGTGATGTCAGTCAAACTTAATAATGCTCCAGAAATCATCATGGACATGATAAATATAGTTTTTAATGATTACCTTGATAATTTTGGGGTTTTCATTATATGTGATATTCTAATATACACTAAAATCGTGAAGGATCATGATGATTATTGGATAACTATGCTTAGGAAAATACAAAAAGAGAATTTTTTTACAATGTACAAAAAAATGTGTCTTTTATAAGATACAATAATCTATATTAGAGAATATAATCATAAGAAATGGGATATATGTGGACCCTTAAAATATGGTTGTGATTGATTGATTTATAAGGCAAAACTATGTGACATATATCAATACATTCATTGGGTAAGATGTATATTTTCACAGATTTATGAGAAAGTTTTCATGATTGTCAAACCCTCTTTTCAAAATAACTCGGATGGGATTCCATTATGCATGGAATGAAGAATTTGATGAGACGTTCCTAGATTAAAATGGAGTCTCATCAATTTTACATTTCACATACTACCCGTATGTGGAGAAACATTCATAGTATTCAGTGATGCGATGAATAAGGGAATGTGATATGTGTTTATAAAGAATGAAAAAGTCATTTCCCATTATTCAATGTTGATGAATATTCATGAAAAAAACAATCCCACACAAGATATGTAGTTTACAGCGGTGATCATTGTATTGAAAACCTAGATAAAATATCACTATAACAAGAAGTGTGACATATATATGGATCAAAAAATCCGCAAGTATATATTCAAATAGAAATATATGAATTTGTACAAATTTTTGTTGTTAGATATGATCTGGGACAATGAATTCTCAATCCACTACCATCTCTCTAATGCGAATAAAGTGGAGTATTCTATAATTATTAAGGATCATTCATATATTTCAATAATGATAATTGACAAGGATCTAATATATATGGACCTGAAATTTATGGACATGGGAATAATAAAGTATGTAACATCATTTTTTATTTCACAATTGATTTCTAAAACATCTCTTTCGGAATGGTTAAATTTTTATCAATGATATTATTTTTAAATTAAAAATAATCTGGAATCCATGATAATGAGGATGTAACACCCCAGGTAAATAAAGAGTATGACATTTTCACATTTATCCATATTTGGGAATAAAATATTAATATTACTTTAATGGGGACGCTATGCTCGATGGCGTACCCAATACGCAACAATGAGTTTCTTGGAAATCTTACGTTGCACTCTAATAATAAAATAATATTATTTTAAATGGTAGATAACGCCTAGCTGTTGTGATGGCAGGAATGAATAGAACTACTAAAAAATGATTATATATGTTTTTCAAATATTTTTAATTTTTACAATAAAGGATAGAGAATTAAAAATGCGAATGAATCCGATTTTAAGCGTAAACATTCTAATATTTTTTAAAAGGACGATTAACCGCATTTTGATGGTGAACCTCATTTAAATCCACTTTTTGAAAATTTTATGGGTTATATTTGACTAAATAAAATTCGTCTTTAGATTCGGGACATCAAAATTTACTTTTTGTAAACTTTTGGTATTTTTCCGAAAAAGTTCAATTTTTAATGAATTGTGAAAAATGATGTATTTAAATTCAAAACCTCTTTTTAATATATTTTATTTAAATGATTGGAGTATCTTTTGAATTGGTTTTAATGTAAAATTAGAATATATTTTTACCATTTAATCCAATAGTGGTGGTTGAAATTAATTTCACTTTGAAATTGGACTTAATCTAGCCTCAATCTTTTGATACATTTTGTTTCAAAAAAAAAACACGCTATTTGTTTTGACAGCAGGAATTAATTATTAAATTAATTAATCAAACATATATGTTTTGAATTTTTTAAAATAGATATCAATTTTTAATTCGAAATATCAAATATATCTTAGGGTGAATTTTTGGTAATTTTCTGAAAAACATCAATTTCTGATGAATAGTTAAACCACTAAGTGGTACTTATAATAACTGATTTTTCCGTTTAAATGAAATTTTTCCATATTTGTGTTTTGAATTTAAAAATTCCGATATACATGGTTGTCATTAAGAAATAAACTATGGTTCAATGGGATTAAAATAATTTTTTTGTGAATAGTAAATTATTAAGTTTTTAATCGCAATTAGAGGTCATTGGTGTAGTTTAATGTAAGAATAATGTTTTAATAAACTGAAATGACCTAGACACATGTCCTACCCCCATTGGATGAGTCATGGACAACCAAGACAATCCATGGGTCAACTTGGGGACCCCATGGAGCCACTTGGTTGGGAAATGACATAAATAACTTTTTATTTAAGGTTAAAGTAAAAATGACACAAACATGAGATGTTTTACTAAAACAATTATTACATGGGGTTATACAAGTCATATTTTTGACTATAAATAATCAATGGAATGATAAATATCTTTCCTACATAATAGTATTTTTTTATAATTTTTAGACATTAAATAAATTAAATTATTTATGACATCATGATGATGCAGCGATGACCTCATTATTTAACGATTTAAATAAAATTGAATGATAATGTAAAATCTAAGACCTAAACATGTCCAAAACCTAATTGATGGGTGGATTTCGAACCCCTATCACCTTATCCGCGAAACACATCAATGTGGGACCATTAAAATCCGAAACTCATTCTAAAATAAAGTAACATTTGTTTACATTCCAAGAGTGCCCCTCCACTCCTCTTATAAAAGGCCCCCACCTCTACCTCCTTACCCACACTTCCAAAGCCTTTGGATCGTCCAACCCCTGCCCATTTTCTCTATCCACATCCCTCTATAACTCCTTGAAGCCTAACATTGGGCAGAAGTCTTCCCAAGGAAACCTTTGAGCTCAAACCAACGGGAGTTACCCGATTTTAAGGTAATGTCTTCACTTGAGTCCTTTTGTTTTATTTTCCTTCTCCAACCCCATAAAAACATTTTATTTATTTCTTTTTTAACTACTCCAGTATCTTCAATATACTAGGATGTTGTTATAAGAAGGATTCTATCTACACTTACACACACCTACATCTAATGGTTAAATAACATACTGTTTCCATGGATGGCGAATTTCTGCCTCACGAAACGATGATTGTTCAACACTCATATATCACCTTCAAAGGTGGCCATTAAGATGTCACTATATTTATATATTATATATAATATGTTTATGTTTACTTAAGATTTTTTATTTTTCATTTATTGAATATCTTTATGGTCTCCATTATGGGTAAACACGATATCTTCAATTAAGGAAGTGCAGACTACCGCCCCCTCAATGTGATTTGATTCGTTAATACCATATGTGGGACGTATAAAGGATGGAGTTATGATACTATATATTATATTATTCTTGAATTATAATATACCTTTATATCATTAATATTCCATTCCATAAAATATGAAATAGAAATGAAAGTAGCGTTCATGCGTACGCACGGCCTACCCTCTCCATGAACGGTGCTTTTCATTTTTTATCTCCAAATGATATGGAATAGTATAAAATGAATATGTACTGGATATATATGATATTTTAATCATTAATACTATTCTGTAAATTATTTAATTATAACTATATGGGAAATCATTTTTCAAACAAATTCATTTTTGACTCATGTACCAAACAACGACAAAAACGTCTGATATGAACTATCATTATTAAAAAATAATTATAACATTAAGATATGTGATATGAACTGAATAATAATCTTTAAAGGAGTTTCATAGGAAATTATAAATTGAACAAAGATTATTATTCAGGAATATAAAGAAACGAACAAGACAAATCAGACTTGATGTAAGGGATCCTACTCCTCTCTTTCTTTTTAAGTACACTCCTTTATGTCATTCCTTTTAAAGCTCATCTTTCTTGTTATTGGTATATTATTTTATATTACTCTTACTGTAATTTTTATTTTCATATGATTATAGACCCTATTCTCTCTCATCAATCCATTTTGGATGTTTTGAGTGGCGCTATTAGGCTGCCAAATTTTCGTAAGAGATCCAACCTCTCTCTTTCTTTTTAAGTACTCTCCTTTATGTCACTTCTTTTATGCTCCTCTTTGTTATGTTGGGGATGTTCTTTTATATTCCTATTTCTGTAAATTTTATGTTGATATGATTAGAGACCCTATTTCCTCTCATCAATCCATTTTGGAAGTTTTATGTGGTGTCGTTAGGCTGCCGAGTTTTCGTAAGATATTTTTCATCTCACTTTTATTCCTGTGAGATTTATGCTACATTTTCCACAATTTCCTCTGAGTGGTGTATGTACTGTCCATTATTTTACTCATTGTGTAATATAAATTCATTTACGAGTATTTACATCAATTTTTTATTGTCCTTCTTTCATGGGGTGTATGTTTCGAAAGTTACCCAAGTCGGTAAGGGAACCTTTCACCCTCCATTTTTTAAAAGACTTATTTTGTTATGTCTTTTAATTCACATACTATTATGTTGGGGTATGTTCTTATATATCCTTATTGATGTAAATTTGATGATCAAGTGATGAGATACCCTTTTTATCTCTCATCAACTCTTTTTCTGAATTTTGAAGTAACATCGTTAGGCTGTCGAATTATTGCAAGGGAACTTCTTAACCCAATTTTGATTCTTTGGGATAAACTTGTACTCCTTGAATATGTCATCCTCTGAATATGTGTGAATGACCTTTTATTGTTTTACACATAATATCCTCTTATATTGGGTGTATTTATATTTTTCACACATAATTATGAGATTTATTTATCCTTAATTTAAGGATACCTTCCTTACAGGGGATTTCAACCCATTTTACATTTCTATTGAGACTTCATTGTTGTTATGCACCAATTCACTCTTATATGGTGTATATACTGTCCTTTGGAATATTATATCATGAATTCCATTATTCTCATGATATTATAATGTTCTGACTAAATGATATTCCTAATTATTGTATTCATGTGTCTCTCATTTTGTTAAAAACCCTTTAACTAAAATATGGTTTTAAATTTTTTAATGATTTATTGTTATAAATATTTATCGTTAATATCCATGTTTTTAAAATGGTTTTAAAGATTTACTTATATGCGTATTAATGGTTTAAAATGTTAAAACCTTCAAAGTGGTATGGGACACTTTTATTCAAAGATCTCATTATTAACTGTTTTAAATGGTTTCGAAAATGGTTTTTAGAATGGATTTATTATTTAAATATCTTAAAATGTTATGTTGTTATTGCAATATGGGAATGTTATGTTTCCATTATGCTTAAGTTATTTGATAAGATTATGTTATGGTTCTTGGGAATTGTTATGATGATGGTTGGTTCTGTGATAAACTAAGGGCAGGTGAGCCCGAAATAGCTCTCCAATACATTGGGTAACGCGAAGAAGTGAAACGTTAAGGTTTCTCTGAATAGATTTAGGGAATATACTACGGTGGGTATTCCAAACGTAACCAAGAGGGTTACTCCCTACGTAAGAATGTTATGAATGCCTCAAGTTACCTTTATGTCTTATGATATCTATGATTTATTAATGATTTTAGGAGGTATGTTAAAAGGATTATGTTTTATGGGTAACGTATGATTTCATTCATATGTATACATGTACTCATTTTCCTTTCCATATTTTTTATATCCTTTATTGAGATTATTAGGCTCATCCCAAGTTTTTGAAATGTTTTTCACAGGTCAAGGGAAGGGTACATGATATGATGATAGTGTCAAGGAAGTGTCAAGAAAGAATCCATGTTTTATTTTAAATATATTTCTATTGTTGGGAAAAATTAATACAATCTTTTATGTAACCACTTTGTTTAAATGTGGAATGTAATGCAAGTTTTATGATCTAATTATATAAAACTCTAAACCTAAAAAGATCCTCAATGTGTAATCTTGTAATAACTCAAGATTAAGTAAGGTTTAAAGATGGGGCCTTATAGTTGGTATCAAAGGTCAGTTTAGATAACTTTAGAGGTTAGGGTATTCTCTAAGCATAAGTCACATTACCAAAATGGTAAGGATTTCAGAAAGAGTCATAGTTTTTAGATAAATTGAATGAGTAAGTATATCTTCCTCATTAGTATATGATTTTTTTTTTATATACTCACACTGACCTTTTTTGTTTTAGTGAATGGATGGATCTAGGAGGAACCAAAGAGACAACAGGTTTGAAGGAGAATGTGGTGGTTCTCTGATTAAGATACTAGATAAAATGGGGGATTCTATGAGGAAACTCATGGTTGTTCTAAACCAACTATCAAGGAGTCATTATAAACCACTTCAACCTTGGTATGATCATTAATGCATCATGTACGAGATGACCAATCGATGTGGAAGTTCATGTAATAATTATAATGGTAACCATTACAGTTTATATGATCCTTACTTTTGCGGTAATTATGGGTTATTATATGTTATGATGTAAAATGAAAGGCATGAGATAAACTTTAGGTTAAAATATGTTATGATCATTTTTGATGATTTTATCTCATTTTGGGGAATGTTTTAAGAATTATATTGTTTTGGAAAAAGGACAACACACAGACCGTGTGACAACCCGTCGCGTCGGACAAAGCCGCGGGAATCGAACCCACAACAAAAGTGCGACTGGTATTTATTACCTACCACTAGACTACGTGAAGTCTCTGGTTAGTTTGACGGATTCATCTTAGTTCGATGCTTTTATGAATTAAGAGTAAGTTGATTTTGGGTTATCTATGTAAATTTATTAACCTATCATAGATGATATGTGATTAAGTTAATTACTTTTCAATACGAGACATTAAGAGCAACTGATGTTGTTTGGAGATAAATGTTACGATTTAACTTGGAAGACTATGTGACTAAATCCTTCAAATATTTGGGTTTCAATCTTAGTTTGGTTTAATTTGAATAATTTTATGGAAAAATTGTTTATCGAATGGTCCTAGTTGAACTTTGGGTTTTGTTGGACAAATTTTGGAGATTAAGAATATATCTTCTTTTGATAAAGGGTTATCCTTTTCTAGATTATCTGATCTTGTACTGACCTTTTTGGTTTTGGTTTTGGTTTTGGTTAGAGTCTAAGGACATGGGAATTATATTGTTCTCTTTTATGGATTAGGTGATTCTCTAGAAATTGATTATAGTACTCTTAATGCAAATAAGTCTTCCTAAATACTCTTCTTTTGAAGAAAATATGTGTTTGATTAAGGAATCTAGTAAAAGTTGAAAGTCTACATGACAAGTAAGTATGTTTCATTATGATTTAGTTAAGCTCAAAAAATAAATTCCTCAATAAAAAGTAACTTAAAACAAAAATGTTGTCTGTTAATTTTTCCTACTGGGGAATCGAATACCGTTTAACCCATCACAAGTTTGTGATTTTCTTATGGTTAACTTTCTCCTAGACATGTTTACTATCACTCTCCATCAGAACATGACCCATTGTTTTTTCCTCCATGTCCATATTTTAAAACTTGGAATCCTAGTATGGGTTAACTTGGGTGACCTTTGTACTTATCCTTATTTATTTTAAAGTAATTTTTTTACTGACTCTTGTTCAGATGTGGGATTTTCAATGAAGTTACCAAGCCCAATTGTAAAATTGCGAGGACGCAATTCCCAAAAGGGGGGAAGGATGTAACACCCCAGGTAAATAAAGAGTATGAAATTTTCATAGTTATCCATATTTGTGAATAAAATATTAATATTACTTTAAAGGGGATGCTATGCTAGATGGTGTACCCAATACGCAACAACGAGTTTCTTGGGAATCTTACATTGCACTCTAATAATAAAATATTATTATTTTAAATGGTAGTTAACGCCTAGGTGTTGTGATAGTGGGAATGAATAGAACTAAATAAAAACTTATTAAATATATATTTCAAATATTTTTACTTTTTACAATAAATGTTAGAGAATTAAAAATGCGAATTAATCCAATTTTAAGCGTAAACATTCTAATATTCTTTAAAAGGTCGATTAACCGCATTTTGATGGCGAACCTCTTTTAAATCCACTTTTTGACAATTTTATGTGTTATATTTGAATAAATAAAATTCTTCTTTTGAATTGGGATATCAAAATTTACTTTGTGTAAAATTTTGGTATTTTTCCGAAAAAGTTCAATTTTTAATGAATAGTGAAAAATGTTGTATTTTAATTCAAAACCTCTTTTTAATCTAATTTATTTATATGATTTAAGTATCTTTTTAATTGGTTTTAAAGTAAAATTAGAATATATTTTTATAATTTAATCCAATAGTGGTCGTTGGAATTAATTTCACTTTGAAATCGGACTTAAACTAGTGTCAATCTTTTGATACATTTTGATTCATAAAAACACGATATTTGATTTGACAGCAGGAGTTAATTATTAAATTAATTAATTCAACTTATTTTTTTTTATTTTGTAAAATATACATTATTTTTTAATTCGGAATATCATGTATAGCTTATGGTGAATTATTGATAATTTTCTGAAAAACTTCAATTTTTGATGAATAGTGAAACCACTAAGTGGTACTTATAATAACTGATTTTTCCGTTTAAATGAAATTTTTCCATTTTTGTGTTTTTAATTTCGAAAATACTACATATATCGTTGTAATTAATAAGTAAAATGTGGTTCAATGGGATAAAAATAAGTTTTTGGTGAATAGTAACTTATTTTGTTTTTAATCGCGATTAGAGGTAATTATTGTAGTTTAAGGTATGAATAATGTTTTAATAAAATGAAATGACCTAGAAACATGTCCTACCCTCATTGGATGAGTACTTTCAAACCATTAAAATCCATGGGACAACTTGAGGACCCCATGGAGCCACTTCGGTTGGGAAATGACATAAATAACTTTTTATTTAATGTTAAAGTAAAAATGACAAAAACATGAGATATTTTACTAAAAAAAATAAATGATGTTATACAAGTCAGATTATTGACTATAAATAATAAATGGAAATATAAAAATATTTCCTACATCATAGTATTTTTTTTATAATTTTTAGACATTAAATAAATTAAATTATTTATGACATCATGATGATGCAGCGATGACCTAATTATTTAACAATTTAAATAAAATGGAATGATAATGTAAACTCTAAGATCTACACATGTCCAAAACCTATTGGATGTGTGGATTTAGAACCCTTATCACCTTATCCTCAAACCACATCAATTTGGGACCATTAGAATCCGAGACTCATTCTAAAAAAAGTAACATTTCTTTACTTTCCAAGAGTGCCCCTCCTCTCCTCTTATAAAAGGCCCCCAACTATACCTCCTTACCCACACTTCCAAAGCCTTTGGCTCGGCCAAAACCTACCCATTTTGTCTCTCCACATCCTTATCTAACTCCTTGAAGCCTCACATTGGGCATTATTCTTCCCAAGTAAGCCTTTGAGCTCAAACCAAAGGGAGTTACCGGATTTTAAGGTAATGTCTTCACTTGAGTACTTTTGTATTATTTTGCTTCTCCAACCCCATAAAATCTTTTTATTTATTTGTTTTTTAACAATTCCAGTATCTTAAATATACTAGGATGTTGTTATAAGAAGGAATCAAGATAACATTACACACACCTACATCTAATGGTTAAAGAACATACTGTTTCCGTGGATGGAGAATTTCTGCCTCACGAAACGATGATTGTTCAACACTCATATATCACCTTAAAAGGTGGCCATCAAGATGTCACTATATTTATATATTATATATATTATGTTTATTTTTTACTTAATCTTCTGTATTTTTCATTTATGGAATATCTTTATGGTTTCCATTATGGGTAAACGCAATATCTTCATTTAAGGAAGTGCGGACTATCAACCCCTCAAAGTGATTTGATTCGTTAATACCATATGTGGGACGTATAAAGGACAGAGTTTCGATACTATATATGATATTATACTCTAATTATAATATACCTTTATACCATTATTATTCCATTCCATAAAATACGAAATAGAAATGAAAGTAGCGTTCATGCGTACGTAAGGACTACCGTCTCCATGAACTGTGCTTTTCGTTTTTTATCTCCAAATAATATGGAATAGTATAAAATGAATATGTACTGGATATATATGATATATTAATCATTAATAATATTCTGGAAATTATTTACTTATAACTACATGGGAAATCATTTTTCAAACAAATTCATTTTTTACTCATGTACCAAACATCGGCAAAAAACGTCTGATATGAACTAACATTATTAAAAAGTTATTATAAAATTATGATATGTGATATGAACTGAATAATAATCTTTAAATGAGATCCATAGGCAATTAACAATTTACCAATGTTTATTATTCAGGAATATAAAGAAACGAAAAAGACAAGTCGGACTTGAGGTAAGGGATCCTACTCCTCTCTTTCTTTTTAAGTACACTCCTTTAAGTCATTCCATTTAAAGCTCATCTTTCATGTTATTGGGATATTATTTTATATTAATATTACTGTAATTTTTATGTTCATATTATGAGAGACCATATTCTCTCTCATCAATCCATTTTTGAAGTTTTGAGTGGCGTCGTTAGGCTGCCGAATTTTCGTAAGAGATCCAACCTCTCTCTTTATTTTTAAGTACTCTCCTTTATGTCACTTCTTTTAATCTCCTCTTTGTTATGTTGGGGGGATGTTCTTTTATATTCCTCTTTATGAAAAAATTATGTTGATTTGATGAGAGACCCTATTTCCTTTCATCAATCCATTTTGTAAGTTTTATGTGGCGACGTTAGGCTGCCGAGTTTTCGCAAGAGATTTTTCATCTCACTTTTATTCCCATGAGATTTATGTTACATTTTCCCCAATTTCCTTTGAGTGGTGTATGTACTACCCATTATTTTACTCATTGTGAAATATATTTTCATTTATGAGTATTTACATCAATGTTATATTGTCCTTCTTTCACGGGGTGTATGTTTCGAATGTTACCCAAGTCGGTAAGGGAACCTTTCACCCTCCTCTTTTTAAAAGACTTATTTTTTTATGTCTTTTAATTCACATACTATTATGTTGGGATATGTTCTTATATATCCTTATTGATGTAAATTTTATGTCCAAGTGATGAGATACCCTTTTTATCTCCCATTAAATCTTTTTCTGAATTTTGAAGTAATGTCGTTAGGCTATCGAATTTTTGCAAGGGAACTTCTTAACCAAATTTTGATTCTTTGGGATAAACTTGTACTCCTTGAATATGTCATCCTTTTAATTTGCGTGAATGACCATTTATTGTTTTACAATTAATATCCGCTTATATTGGGTGTATTTATATTTGTCACACATAATTATGAGAGTGATTTATCATTAATTTAAGGATACCTTCCTTACAGGGGATTTCATCCCATTTTACATTTCTATTGATACTTCATTGTTGTTATGCACCAATTCACTCTTATATGGTGTATATACTGTCCTTTGGAATATTATATCATGAATTCCATTATTTTAATTATATTATAATGTTCTGATTAAATGTAATTCCTAATTATTGTATTCAAGTGTCTCTCAATTTTTTTAAAAACACTTTAACTAAAATATGGTTTTAAATGTTTTAATGATTTATTCTTATAAATATTTCTCATTAATATCCATGTTGTCAAAATGGTTTTAAGTATTTACTTATATGGGTATTAATTTTTTAAAATGCTAAAACCTTAAAAGTGGTATGGGACACTTTGATTCAAAGATCTCTTTATTAAATGTTTTAAATGGTTTTGAAAATGGCTTTTAGAATTGATTTATTATTTCATTATATTAAAATGGTATATTGTTATTTCAATATGGCAATTTTATATTTCCTTTATGCTTAAGTTATGTGATTAGATTATGTAATTGTTCTTGGGAATTGTTATGAAGACGGGTGGTTCCGTGATAAAATAAGGGCGGGTGAGCCCGATATATCTCTCCAATGCATTGGGTGTCGTGAAGGAGTGAAACGTTAAGGTTTCTCCGAATAGATATTGGGAATATACTGTGGTGGGTATTCCATACGTAACCAAGAGGGTTACTCCCTACGTAAGAATGTTATGAATGCCTCAAGTTACCTTTATGTCTTATTATTTCTATGATTTATTCATGATTTTATGATGTATGTTAAAATGCTTAAGTTTTATGGGTAAAGTATGATTTCATTCATATGTATACATGTACTCATTTTCCTTTCCATATTTTTATATCCCTTACTAAGCTTTTTATGCTCATCCCATGTTTTTGAAATTTTTTCACAGGTCAAGGGAAGAGTACATGATATGATGATAGTGTCAAGGTAGTGTCAAGAAAGAATCCATGTTTTATTTTAAATATGTTTCTGTTGATGGGAAAAGTGAATACTATCTTTTATGTAACCACTTTGTTTAAATGTGGAATGTAATGCATGTTTTGTGATCTAATTCTCTAAAACTCTAAACCTGAAAAGATCCTCAATGTGTAATCTTGTAATAACTCAATATTACGTAAGTTTTAAGGCTGGGGACTTATAGAGGAAGTATTCAGAGTTTAAAATTCACGAATATGGAATTATGAGGTTAGGGTCAAAACAATTTGTTACATCACATCTTGAGTTAGGGAAGGAACTATTTCATGCTGCATATACTCCAAAATTTTTGATACACCTAGGAAGCATAAAGATTTATTTATATATCTATGGAAACTGTTGGTGGGAGACCATGAATATGGGGATCGAATAATAAACATTGAAGTGCCTAGTATATCTTCAAGAGAATGTTAAAAGGAAAAAGTCTATGTGGATGATGAAACCATTAACCATACAACCCTAAAATTGGAAGAACATCACCATGGGCTTTGTTAGTATATTTCTAAAGACATCCTAGGAAAACAATTCTATACATGATTTTTGGATCATAGTACAATGACTAGTAATTTTATCACAATTATATAAGAAATATCGTTAGGTCATCCTAAAATAATATACTTCATAAAAGTTGAATTCGACGATACATTTTATCTAAACATAATCTGGGAGTCACATAAATTATTTTAAAAGTCTCCAATATTATCTAAACACCTAGTTAAACATTAGTATTGTTATCATCCTCAAACTAATAGTCAATCTGAGCAAAATATTTATCCACTTAAACACTTGTTACGATCATGTTCAATGGACATCATAGATGTATGTCACAAACATCTTTCATTGGTCATGTACTCATTCCACAATAGCTTCCACTCAAGAATCCAAATAGTAACATATGAATCCATTTATAATAATTAATTAAGAAAACATTCATGTTATGATGATGTTGGGGATTGAATTATTCATGGTCTTGAAATGTTGAAGGTAATTATGGAATATGTTAAGACCATTTATAAACACCTCATCGATTCATAGAGTCGACAGAATATCTATGCTGGAAATCATCGAAGAGAACTAGATTATGATGTTAGAGAAATGTTATTCCTCTTTTTATCTCTATGGATGAAATTTATGAGATGTTTGAATAAAGGGAATATTAGTCCAGGATACATCATCCCCTTTGAGATACTTGGATGTATTAGAGTAGTGGCATATCGACTAGCACTCCCACCAAACCCATCTCAACTACATGATGTTCAACTTTTATCCTACTTGAGGATATATATACCAGACCCCTCACATGTACACAATCTAGTGTTTGTACCATTGTATAATGACAATTTCTATGATGAGTAGATGGTGGAGATCTTAGATCATAGAGAATCATTTATAGAAACTATGGAAACAAATATAATCTAAGTGTTGTTTAGAAATAATAAATTTGAAGAAGGACCATGGGAACTAGAGATGTTGATGAAGAATAGTTAACCTCATCGGTTTTAGTGTGGGAAATAAATATTTGGTGGGTTCAATTTCATAATGGGGGAAGATTATAAAGACCTGAACTGTTATTAAAAATACATATTTATTTATTTAAATAGTTAAAGAAATCATATGGATTTTATTGTTTTATTAACTCCAATTTGATTTAAAATAATAGTATGAATCTGTATTGTTGGTAATATATCATATGAATAGTGATCACATGATTAATATACATTGATAATGTTAAAAAATCCAATTGTCACAAAAAAATGGAAGTGATGGTCTCATATAGTAGCATAGTCCCATATAAAGCACAATTATGAGGCCATAAATGGAAGATTGAATATATAAGATTTTTATATGACAAATCCATAAGTCAAATCCAACAACATAACCATGAGAAAAAAAATTATTGGAGATGTTCATGCTCTTTGAGATCATATCCCAAACCATGTTCACTGAACCACCCCATGAAAGTCCCATCATCACACACTTAACTCTTACAGTGTTTGATATAGTACTAAAGGGATGTATATGAAGACCCTAACAATATTATTTTCTATATTATTTTTATTTAATAATGAATATATTTTTATCCAATTATTATTACTTTGTAAATGGTTTTTATTTTGATTCAATACGGCACAAAATTTATTTATTTTTGTTTATATTAAAATTAAATTAATGAATTTACAAATTAATGGAATAAAAAATTTAGATAAAATATTATTATTAAATTTTTTTATAAAAACTGATATATAATATATTTATAATATAGTAATGTTTTAATTTTATAATATTTCAAAAATGGTTATATTAAGAAATCTGACATTTTCTAATAAATGTCATTTTTATTTTTAATAGTACAAAATAACAAATTTATATAACAGACAATGATAAAAGTGTTATTATTTTTTAAATTAAGAAATCAATATTATCCATTAGTGATTTTTCTATATTTTTTCAGTTAGTTGAATTGGGAGGCATAAATAAAATTTCTTATAAATATACTCACTGTATTATGAAAAAATAAAGAACCAAAAGTTATGTAATAATTATTATAAATGATATCCATGACAAAATTAATGTTTTCCCTTAAATTTAATTTTATTTTATGTTTATTTGTTTTATTTTGTAATGATGTTATGAATCCTCCCAAAAATAATATATACCTTAAAGTTATAGAATAATATAAATAAGAGTCTGACCCACCTCCACATAATTATGATCATTATATTATTAATTTATACCCCAATAATAATAATATAATTTAAGCCACATCCATTTTTCTGTAACCATATGAAAAATAATATGGAATGGATTGTTGTTTGGATATTTTATTATGTAGAGTCCAATCCATAAAAAATAATGAAATCACACTATTATTTTATGTTATGATTCCTAGATACCATTTAATTTTACTGTAATATGTTATTCCATATCTCACAGACTATCATTTTTATTTTTACATGATGATAGACCCCTTTCACTCTCATCATGCCTGCCAAAATCCATTATAAACACCTGTTACTATGTCTAAATTTCTAAAGGGATTTCTCTATTCTAATTTACATTAAAGAACTTATTTTCTGTCTTGTCTCTAATATTCCATTTTCATACATTGATATATTTTCTTTAATATTTCTTCATCCATTGAATTTATACATGATATGTTCGCATTTCTCTCTCATTAATCATTCCAGGATCCTTTATATACATCATTAACAGTGCTGAAGTATATTTATGATTATTTTATATATCAAAGATTATACATTACCATATGAAATATATTTCCAAATTTCAAATGTTGGTATATTATTTTACATATTCCAATTAGTAGAATTTATAGTTATATTTCATGAGATACCACATTCTCTCTAATCAATCTATTTTTATGATTGTTTATATGATGTAATTATGCTATAGAAATTTTCCCCACAATCTTCAATGACAAAAAAAAATTATGTTGTTAATTGTATAATCATTTCCAATAAATGTTTTTAACACATGTTCACAATTATATTTTTTTGGGAGATATATATTTTTATTCCACATATTTTATTGGTTAAAAAAATTTTAATGATTATTTAAAACATTTTTTTGGATCTATGTGTCAAATTTAACCATGGTAATGAAATGTGTATTATCAGTGCCCTCATGTAGAGTTATATTACATTGGTTAATATTTACTATCACTACATCTTACATTAGAATAAGGAGTAAACCTGATTACCTAAAGGGACATTTACCAACAATATATTTTTAATGGGTTTATCCTGGACATTTGTTATTGATTTAGTTTTTCTAGTTGTTTTCACAATTCCCATAATAAGATTATCATTATATATCATGGCATATTAGTTATGGTAGTTTTATTACTAATTAATATATCTATTGTCTAATATATATCACTTATTCCATATTAATTTCAATATTATGCTTTATAGATCACGCATTTCTTATGTATTTTCCTAGTATATCCCACACAGTGTTATACTCAAAGGCTTATATTGATCATGTTAAATATTTTATCAATAAATATTTTTCATTCCCTATTTTATGTTTTTTTGAAGTATACATAATTCTTTAAGACAAGTTAATTCTCAATAATCCGGATTTTATTAAGATTAATATAATGTAATAAATCACGAATAATTGTGAAATAATTTTAAGGGTTATTATATTTAACACCATGGTATACCACATATCATTCCATAATCTATCATACCATCATTTTATAAATCACTCAAATATGATTTTTTGAAAAAATAAATAGAATATCTTAAATATTATCGGTGGAGATAATGTTGGCATGGTTGATTTTTCAATCGGAGAAAAGTTTATATGTTTTATTGGAAGTAATGTATTAATCTGGGTAGAGATGGAGTATGGGTTCAGGAATGATGATTCTATAATTTTTATCCTACTTTTATGGAGGTATTAACTCATTTTTACATGAGGTGAATGATCCATTATATGTGGGTTTTTTTATATGTAGGTAATTTATTCAGTATATATAATTGATTTTGGGAACCAAAAGTGATGGATTTAGAATTGCCCTCATATTAGAGCTTAATTGAAGAAAACATCCACCACCAGAGTATAAATTTCTTTTACCATATGAGCTAATGTGATTTTCCATAAAAAATATAATGTGGTAAATAATGTTTCTTGGAATAGATAGTTTTGATACATTATAAGTATTATAGCATGAAAGGGTAGGAGGGGAGGGTGTTCCCCAAAATAATGATTTGGGTTTAGTAATGATTGTGATTCGCATCATATAATTTTATAGCATTGTGGTAGTTTGAATATTTGAGGTTTTTAGATTATTCATGACTTGTTACTCCTTAGGTACACTCGGTTTCCATTATAATTGGTCAAAAATTTGTAGATCGACATCAACAGAGATAATCCTTTATGTTCCCAACTCCAATACATTCTTGTAGATAATTTCATTCATTGAATTAATCTACAGTAATTATAACCATCCTTGTATCTTGGATAAATATAGGTTTAGATCATGAAGGGTTTTTCATTTATTGTCTTCCAACTTTTAAATATCTCAAATACGATATTCTAATTAAACTAATTGTTTTTTCATTCCATTGTAGTGTTAGGGAATCTATAATAGTATTTTTATACTAAATATTATAGGAAATTTTCTAAACATTCATTTTGTCTATATAGATAGTCCACTAGTTTGAAGATGGTCTGGGTTGATGAATATATTGTATGGATTATTTATAGGTAGGCCCTAGGGAAGCATAGATATTTTTGGTTGAAATTGATTGTCCTTGATGGTTGAAATTCCCATTATAGTAATAAATGATTCAATTATTACTCATTATAAGAATTAATATCATATGTCTTGACTTTTTAATATTTAGAGGATTTAAACAATATATATCATTTGATTTTACCTTTTTGTTGACGCATTCATGATTGATGTCTAATGAATTTGTTTTATCAAATGTGGATGATTATATAAACACATTCTTATGTTGTTTCTATTTATTTATGCAATGGAGATTTGTTTATATCATTGGAATTTATAGGATAAGGACTCCCATATTTAGATACATTGATACTTATTGTATGTTATCTTCTCATTGCCTGTTTGAGTGGGGCTAGAGATGGATATATCAACTTACATTCAGCATGAGCAGGGCCATGGTCAGGTGGATCATGTTCGAGAAATCTTTATAAATACTTATATGTGAACCTTAATGGATTTTAGTTTAATATGATGAAAAAAATAAGGGCATTAAATTAGATCATAATGAATTTATCTGCATGCATATAATAATATTAAATAGATAAATACATAATGTGATAATGTGAGTATACAACAATGTGATCAATTATCCATGGAGGATATGATTTTGTATTTCCTAGAAATTGGAATAATGTCTGATTCATGAAATGGGAGGACACCTTTTAAATGGTATCAATAAAGGTGGTAGTATAGATTTATAGGGAATATAATGTAATGGTATTAGAATTTTATTTATTAGGTGATTATGGTTCAATTCAAATAAAAGTCTTAGGAAAAATATGTGAGGCTATTTAGAGGAGATGTGAATGTTTTATCCTTAAAACCCTCCTACAAAAAAACATCATAAACTGGTAAAATATTCAGATAAAAAATAATAACCCATGTGGTGATGAAGAGTGATAGACATAAGGAAAATAAAGAATAAAAATTCTAAAAGTATATTTATATAGTTTCCAGTAACATTTTTTGTTGATAATCCCAACATATCAATAAATATAATGACGCTATACTGACAATTATCTTATCGTCAACAATCCAAATAAATAATATGTAAAAAAAGATGGTCCCATACTAATAATATAACAAATATGTAAATCAATATTTTAGCAATATTTATTAATATTTTATAGCCCTCATCAATGTGAATCCATGGATGGATTATGTTTACACCATTTTTCATCAACCGAAATTCAAAAAAATACTAGAGAAAATTGTCCTGAGAATGTTTATTTGTTATTCATCAACATTTATCATAGTTTTTATGTAGGAATATATAATTTAAATACACCTGAAAGAAGTAATATGTGTTGGGTTTACACCACAACATTGTTCATATGGTCAAGGATAGATCTAAAAACCACAAAGAGAAATTTTTTATCTTTATATAATACTACTGATTATTTTTATATAAAAATAGATTCATTGACATTAATAATAATTTCATGAGTTTAACAATGGAATGGTTCATTATTGTAAATGATATTGAATTAGACATATCTACGCCTAATTATTAGGTCACACATTTTGATTTATTGAAAATAACTTTAATATAAAGAATTATTTATTGATACCACATCTAAAATCATGACCTACACCATCCATTAACTGGAAACCTTACTTGAAAGGCCATTGGAGTCTTTAAAATTAAAATAATTTATATTTTTAAAGAAAATGATTTATTATTTATCCTTGGACACTCATAAAACATAAAATAATCCAATTTCACCCCCATGATTTTTTTCATTTATAGATCATAGTAAATAATATAATAATACTAACAATGATTTATTTAACCAAAAATCACTAAATTATTGTTAATCAAATTAAATTATTCAATCATAATATCTAAGTCACCTCTAATCTATATGTTATCATTTCAAGTGTAGTTTTAAAAAAAATTACGAATTCATCTAGAAAAAAATGAATAATCCACATAAAATATTGTCATAAAATGCTTCCAATTTCTATAAGCTCTTCAAACTCCCATATCATAAAAGTATCATAAATAATTACCTCTTTATTTTTAGTAAATAATTAAAAACTATGAGGTTTATAATAAACATTTTCCACCAACAACTCATGCGTCCCACTAAGGAATATCATCTTCATTTCACCCACATAATCAAATTTCTATGTAAGAAGAGTCTCTCACCATTTAGGAAGTATCTCTAAAACAATTTTTCCTCTGTGTTACAAAATAAAATATATTGAAATATATAAATGAAAGTAATGAATCTATATTACTTTTGATAGGTTATGATTCCACTAAAACACTCTATGTGTTGAAATTCTTCTTTTTTTAGGGGAATCATAATGATATATTTTAATTTCCCCTTTTTTGGAAATTATTCCATTATAAAATATATATATTAATAATTTTCATGTACATAGTGAAACATTATGTAAATATTATTCGTCCGTGAATGTCACATTAGATTATATGAATCATTGAATGCACTCTGACTATCACACTCAATAATTAATGGTATTGAGAGTTCTAACACTGTTGTGTGATGTTTATCTCCATAAATTTCATTTTTATTATGTATTGGGATATTTAAATATGTAAAGATTAAATTGTGATTAATGGGACAGAATTTTTATTCATTAATTAAAAAAATCTACTAATAATAAAGAATTTATTTCTACGAGATTATGAAATCCCACACCAATTGACCAACAGAAATAAAAAAAATATAATGATTTAATGATGGTAAATTTTTTTTACCATAATCTATATTATAGAGTTATTTTGATGTAGAACGAGTAATATTTTGGAGCATTGAGATGATACTACATTTGGATAATTTTGAATCATCCAAAAATTAATATAAATATCCATATCTATTCATGATTAAATAATTTCAAATATTATTTTGATTATGTATGTGAACTTATTTTGATTCATACACCTCAATTTATCATCCATGGATAACACAACCTATATTGATAAATTAGTTTATTCCACTATGAATTATTCCATTATAAACTTATTTAGTAACTCTTTCTATAATTTTTTGGTGAATAGTATGTTTCACATTCTATACTCATTATATAAAAAACTAAAAATAATGATATAATATTTAATAATGGAATTTTACAATTTTTTCTCTATTGTGTATACAATTAATCATATATTTTTTACATTATTTAGGATGAAAACAATGTAATAAATAGAAACAAATGAGTGAGTTTTATCATCTCCAATAATCTACAATATATTAACCACCTTGACATTCCATAATCTAATAATCCAAAACATGATAGAGAGATTATAAAAAAATATTATTTGTTATTATTTAACACTATGTAAATATTAATTTATATTTTTTAATTTAGAACCATAATTATCATGTTTAATTTCATCTTAATCCTCATCCACTCCATTCTTGAGAAATTACTTCATATACATTTCAAACAATTTATAACTCCACTACATACGTATTTCATGAAATATACTAATACGTTCAATTTAGTGACTGAAATAAATTTTAATTAATTTCTATTGTCTGATTTATAGGGTAATGTAATAACATTAAGAAATATATGTACAATAATACATATATAATATCATTTATCATATTCCACTAAAAATTCACACTATACCAATCACATTATAATAACATCTATGAGACAATAAAAACCATGAATCCTTATTCTCAATCTGATTTACCCCTCTGTCATAATAATGCGCTATTTTTTCTCTTATACAACAATATCTACAGTCATTGGTTAAAATGTATTTTTAAAACCATAAATTCAAAAAAATTAATATTTATAACCAAACCACATAAAATATGTCATTTTGACTATGTTTTTTTAGAAAAATAATCAATTAATAATTTAGACAGTTTCTTTTATATACTATCTCTAAAATTATTTTTATGTGATACAAAATGATAACATTTTCTATCCTAGGTAAGATAACATTTTGTTCTACCATTTAAGGACAATATTTTATTAGCATGTGTATAGATCAATATATCTATAATTTATTTAATCATTATAAGGATATTCCCCAAAGTATTCATTATTATATTTAGATCTGTATTCTATTAAAGTACATTTGTTAGCACACCGAATATCTTTGTTATGTCTTTTAATTTTATTTAACAAAACATTATATATTTATTTTATTAAAATATAGTATACATATGATATAAAAATAAGGTCATGTGTAAAAATAATGATGTAGTTATTTTAATTGGTAGAGTTTATGCTCATCAATATAATTATATCTAATTTTATCAATAAACGTGGATTATTAGAATTAGTTTGTACAATATTATAAATCATGTTCATCATCTATATGTAATGATACACATCTCAAGTATTAATTAAATCATGTAATTTTATTGTTGATTTATTGCATTTTAAATATTTAAATGTTTTCCTTGGTTACTTAAATAAAAACATAAATGTTTCATATTCCAAATATCATTCAAATATATTAAACGTATCTATGATGTATAATGATCAATATTAATATGGAATAAATTAAAACATAATTTTTAACCCTCTATTATGATTTAATTATCCTTATTCCTTCTTTTGAAACATTTATTCTTATATAAATCACCCAATTCCTGTTATCACAATGATTATAAATAGTCAATATATTTTCAATTGTTTCATTAAAAGACATAACATCATTCGTATAAATATTCTTTTCAATAAATTTTCTTCTTCATTCACCTTTAAAAATTAATGAACTATTAATTCCAATAGTTAAATATCTTCAATCATATATAAAAATATAAATCAATCGATATTTGTTTTTTATAATATGTAATGATCAACCACTATCAAAAATACATGGATTATCACATTTTTAATGCTTCATAATTCACCTTCAATACAATATTATTATCTTGGAAACTCCACCTATATATCGATTTTGATTTGTCGTTTCTCCTCAATCTTCACTAAAAGGAAAGGGAAAAAATATATTTACTATTTATAAGTTAATGAAAAATAAAATTGTTTCTAAAAGAGAATCAAAAAAATTATTCAATTTTATTTTCTCTTTTGGATGTAATCAGGTTTTACCTCTCATGTTGGACCGTATCCTTTCTAATCGATGGACAATTTTTTATTAATGGAATATATGTAATATTTTCACCCATGTTATCTATAATAGTACAATCTAGATTACAAATATATTTTCTCGAAAAGAATATATTGACTGATTTTCTCAAAATATACTTATTGGATTCTTTTCAATATTTAATTCCGCTACTTTTCTAAAAAATCATCATGATTATGATTATTATTATATATATCCTATTTTAATTTATCATGGCCGAAATAGTTTTATTTTTTGACAACCCCTATAATTTTTTCTTTTTTTGATCAAAAAAAGTAATAGTTTTTGAAACATCATTATACAATTTTTTTTTATTTTTAGTTTTTAATAGTATTTTATTTTTCATTACAGGTAGTATTGTCCATTAAAATATTTCATAGTATTATAGGACAATATATAATGTATTAGAGGCATCCATTTTTTCTACTAATGAATTGGATAATTATTTATCCTCTTTGACATAATTTTTATTCTCAAACTGAAATCTAGTCCAACAATTTTGAGCATATAAAAATTTTACCTCCAATTATTTTATATATTTATTCATTGAAAGAAAATTAATATAGTAATTAAAATAATTTTATCCCTCATATCTAGAGTAAAATTTACATTACACTTTTTCATAGAAACTGTACATATATTATTATAATAACTTTGAAATTTGAGGTACTGAACGACTATTTTAATAAATATCAATTATCATTGTTTTTATCTCATTAAATATTACTATTTTATATCAAACAATACATTAAATGTATTATTAATTGGATCTCTTTCGTTGTATCCATGTTATTGCATCCTGTTTACATCTACATTCATTTTCGGTAGAATATTATATAGACTCTATTTATTTCTTCATATCATATTAGTGTCCATTATCCCCATATTAATATAATTCATTTTCTAATACATCATCACAAGAAGAAAATTCCTATTTTTTGAGAAACATTCCTCTCATTAAGGATTTTTTCATCCAATATAGGTAACGTTTCTACACATTGAGAACATATAAAAATATTTTGTCATAAATATTGTTTTGATTTGATTATAATTATTTTCATATGGTTCTGTCTCATGAAAATTAAATTAATGGTTACCTATAATCTCCTGAAAAAAACAGTTAATATGTATATTTATTTTATACATATATGTTCCCTATTTAATAGTCTTATTGAAAAATTGTACAGATTCATAAGCATTCATTGAATCATATAATATTTCCAATTCATGCTCATGCAAACTTTTTACAAACTTGTTCATCACTACATTGATGTATTTTAATGGCATACATTTTTTTAATTTACCTTTATTCATAATGGATTGTCCCATAATCATTTTTTAAGATATAAAAATATGGTTGATCTTATAAATAGTAAACATATCCAAGGATAGATGAACTAGGGATGAAATTGTAAATATATAAAAGGTTTATAATAAAATTCTATTAAATTATTTAACATTATAGATTCATCAAGAACATTTCTACAACATTTAGTCGAATTAAACAAATTGCACCAAATAATATTTATCATCAACTGATTCGTCTTAATTTAATTAACTGTCATCAATTTTAGAATGAATTTTTAATAATCATATGGACTATAAATTTTAATATCTATCAATAATAAATTGGGTATTTGTCTAAATACCATTCACTATTTTAGTGGCCATGGATTATATAAAATCATTCTCATATCGGAAAGAGTGAAATTTTATGTGTTCTCTTCCAATGGAGTCAATATTTTCTTATATTGTAAATAAATTTTTTTATCATAAATATGAATGTTTGTATTGATCTCAATTATTTAAATATTATATTAATTTATGAGACAAAATATATAAATCCATATTCTCTTTCGGGAGATGAAATTATTTTCCTTCTAATATTTGAACACCCTAATTGTTTAAATATTTTATAATAACTAATTTAAAACAAAATAAAAAAATTTATTAAAATAAAACAACTAAAATAGCCAATAATAAATATATTTTCTTCTTAAAACCAATATAGTAAAATCTCATCAATGATATTATTTTCTTTGATATGAAATAATTTGAAAATATATATGATGTAATACCAGTTTTAGTGGTTTTGGAATGTCCCAACATTGCTCGCATTCAAAACATATCATATATGTGGAATTATGTGACCTCATACACACACACACATGATTGGTAGATACTATCGACTCATAATGGGGGTCTAGGGAGGAAACATGGGAAGGATATACCTCCAATATAAATGTGTTAAAATTAAAAAAATAATCAAACTTCTAAATTATCATATTATGTAAAAGGAATAAATAATCTATCACATGAATTAAAAAAATAAATATTAAAATACAGGAATTAAATTCTAATCACCCTTTAGGTTACCCATATATATATATATATATATGATAAAAAAAAGAAAAGTGTTTCCACTAGTATCTCAAGGAATTTTCCTTATCTCTAGGTCCCATAAGAGAAACCCCCAAAAAATACATATTGACATATCTCTATCAATAGCTTCAATATCCATGTGAACGTAACTTAGGTACCAATGATAAATGGCCGCCTAAAGAGTGTATGAGTAAAAAACTCAATAAATAACCACCAATTTTGTCTTGTACTAGCTTCTATATGTTGTGATATATGAAGATGGCATGATCTGATATAAAATGACAACTAAAAATGGATAAAGAAAATTAACATAATACATTCTTCATTCTAATTCTAGAATGTCTCAGAGTAGATAAAGCAAACTCTGCCAACCCAAATTCCATGTACCTTTGTTTATCTTTCGTTCTATAAACATGAACATACATACCATATTAAGAATTTTTTTGAGTTTCATTGAGCAAATTTTAATGACTATGCCCCTATATTATATACATAGGTATCCCTAGTATATTTGATAGATATCATAATCATACCATATGAGAGTTTTCTAGAACCAAGTATTACATTTATGTAATCAAGACCTAGAAAATGCTTCTAGAATGGTCCAATCGAGTACAAAAGGTCAACCAAAAATCTGTATCCTTGGAATCCCCATTAATATTTTAATATACCTCCCATATGAGTGTTTTCTAATCCAACAAAATTACACATATTTTATCACAATCCTCCTATAGGACAATTTTATTATCTATGAGTATCACACGGATATATATATATATATATATATAAATTTCCACATCGGAATATCCAATATATAAATAAAACACTACACCGAGGAGAATTTAACCATTCCCACACAAAATGATCAAACATGGTTTCGAAAAATTACCAAACTACTAATTCAAACACATAACCAAAAATTCGCTCTCATAAGGGTTGACATGTCTCAAGGGAACCCACTAGGTTCCCCAAACCTAACCATGTCTTAGGACATCACCAAATTCTCAAAGGTAATCATTATCCTCTATGTCCTAGAGGAGATATCATGTCCTTGAAATATACCTGAGTTTATCAACTTAGATAATGGTCAATGTGATGGCTCATGACTTATCTCAATTATTATTTTCTCACTAGTTTCGTCTAATCACCTATCTTTTCATTTTTTTTAATATGTTACTTCCACCTTGTCTTGGACATTTCATGTGCTGGGGGTCACTAAACTATTTATTATCTCACTAACCCTCAAAGACAAAAGCTGTCAAAGGTTCCTCATATGTCCTATTTAGGATGTGGATGTCTCGATTATCACTCAACCCTTCATGGGTGTATAGAGAACCATTGTATGGGAGATTGAAAAAAATAAAAAATCAATATTTCAAAAAACACCCATCTTGTTGGTTTAAATGCACAAGATTATGAGCTCATAAGTCATGAGTCAAGAAATTATATAGGTAACCTAGGACAAAAATAGCCAAAGAACTAATCAATGTTTTTAAATAAATTCAACTAATTGGACTTCTTAAAATTAACTATGTAATCAAATTAAAAAATTCAATGTAAACTGAAGGGATCCACCCACTGGGGATTTGCTACACATCGTGTGACATATATCGAAATCATATATACTATAGGATTGTATGAAATACCACATACCTTTAAAGAGGAATTATTTTTAATTTCATAGTGCTGACTATTCTTCTAAGAATCTCCTAGATCCATCAATGTTGGGTCCTAAATAAGTAACAAAACATGATCCTACACATACTATGAATCTCAATACCATCAATTATTTTGAGTAAAAATTTAATTATTTAATTAAAACTAGGAATATTATGTGTTAATTCAACTCATAATCAAGTCATAACATAAGAAGGTCCAACCTACTGTAAGAGGCCCATAGTAGAGCCCCAATAATGATACATTCCCTGTTTAAAATTACATGAACCAAATTTATGATTATTTTTTATAATTTTGAAATTAAATTATTTAATAAATACATTATCATGAAAAACATTGATTCTTGGATGAAAACCCATGCCCATATATCATATCAGTATTACCACTATCTAGGCTTAATAAAATCCCAATTCGAATAGGGAAATTCCACCATTCAACAGTGGAATATCGATGGACAACCTAATCTAGAGAAGAGAAAAAATAGAATAATGTGACTATATCTTCAACAGGAAAAAATTGTATCTAATAAGTATTGGTGGTTAGTGTTTATATCCTTTAAAATCCCTCCCATTATGGAGCTTTAATGTAATAATATAAGAAAGGGCCACTAATACATAGTTCATAGGATGATAAGACAAGGATTACACCCCCTTAATCATAAAGGGGGAGAAAAATTAATCTATCCATTTAATGTTATAACTGTATTATTTGTAAAACCCTTGCATAAGGGTTACATCAGGACAACTACTTCCTACACGATAACTATTCTGAATTTCTAAAGTTGAACATTTAACTCCCATGATTCCCCAAAACTCACCTAACCAACCCTGTGACCTTTTAGAACCCAATATATGTAAAAATATATATTTTTTATGTGTAACAACCATTAAAATATTGTTTTATCTCTCAATTTAAAATTCTAACGATACATATGACATAAATTAAAAATTCATCACAATTCCAATCAAGTGTATAATCATGAGGCATTATAAACGCTACACTTATACACATAATTTCTCTTATATTTCCTCATTTCTATCCATTCATGAAAACATATATTTTTTCATCAATTCATCATCACCTTGGCATGACCCATATCGAATTTCTATATATGATTCAAATAAAAATCCTCTTATTTTCGGTGTTTATGACACATAAAAGTTGTCAAATGATCATAACCAGAATTGAACAATATAATGAATCCTTCCTAAGAATGTATGTCTCAATATAAAAAAAATATTTATCAACTTATTTTTCATACATTTGGTGTTCCCCACCATAAGATTTATACTATGGAATATGATTTTGAGACTTGGTTCCTCCCAAAAATAGAATTACATATGAAACCCCCCATGGAATTCTTAATATAAATGGATGTGGTTTTAAAATAATTTCACACATTTAAAAAATAAAATTATGGTCAATAGTGGTTGTACACATCACAATAATGCTTAAACAATGACTAATGTGTTTTGCTATAATTACATGATGGTACTAAACACACAGTCTTCCCATTGTAAGACCCAATCAAAAATCATAATCAATCTAATGATGTCCAAAATGACATACCCTAATATGGATTAATTTTTAAAACATAATAATTCACTTAAATTAATTGTTCATACCAACATTTACATAATCGTCTCGAATACACCTGACTCTATCCATAGAAACATAAAAAATACATAAATCATAATTTTTTTATACACAGAGGCATCCAAAAATCGTCATAACACCCATAATGACATATGCACCTAAAACCCAATGTGATATCTTTGATTAAATAAATTTTTTATTAAACCCTTTTCATTATTACTATGTGATCTAATGCATATATGATCCAAAAATTTACATCATCATAAATAATCCAAATTATTATTTCATTGATCAAACAACATATGATAAGGTGTTTGAAAATATATCCATATTCCAGTGGGGAATATGAATGAATTTGGATATTTTTATCATCCAATATCATTTCAGTTTCATTATCATCACATAACTATATCAAAACCTGGACCATCACGACCCATGATCCATCAATCCCCTCATGTGATGACCCTATAGCCAAACCTGATGATAATAAAGAACCATCACTTTATCAATTATTACATTATCCAAAACCATAACAATTTTCAAACCCTTGAATGGTTACTGTTGATGCGCCCCACTCTATGGCCTTTCATACTTCATTATAGTGTATTACTTCAAAATGATCCATTTTAAAAACCTATTCCACCTCTCATTCCATTATCATCCATACAAAATACCAACACCACCTACCCCTAAAAATAAATTCCATGTAACACCATTGGGTAGGTCCTTATTAGGAACCTTATACATTAATATCCTCTATTCTATAATTTAGATACATTAATGAATTTATTAAGAACCTAGAGAAACCATTCACTTAATTGTTTTTTAGAGTCCATCAACCCCTAGCTCACAAAAAAATCTTCTAATTTTAGTTCATATAGTTACCATTTTCATAAATAATGTGTTTCCATGATCTCATATAAAAATAAATAATCATATGATCCATCCTCACCCAACCATTGAGTCATTACTCATGATTTCTAATGGAAAATTTCACCAAACAAAGCAAAGAATACTAAGAGGAATGGAATCCCCATCCAACTAGAGAACCCTTGCACATTCCTCTTCAATAAAGGGATATTTACATGCTCCATGATTAGGCACAAATGTATCCTCTATATAGATCTTTTCCAAATTCAATATGTTCAATAGGGAAAAGCACCTGCAGGATTTGACCCTTTAGAGAATGAATCGATTCCAAAACACTATATGTTTCTCACCTACCTTAGAACTGACACTAATGTATATTTTACCATAAAAACAACGACATCACCATTCATATATCACAATGTTGATCTCACGACCTATATTGATATCCATAAGAATATATAACCCTGATCCACACTTCTTGAGGGAAGACTAGGCCAAGATATCCCCTTAGTTGTGTTTCATGAAAACAATAATAAACACATACTCACTACAATCCCAATGTATGGTTGCAAGTCTGTAGGATTCCCATGTAAATTGGAAAATCAGGTCTCACATTAGTTTCACTAGGTTTGAAAACATATCCCTTCATTCAATACCCATAATATAGACACATATCATTGAACATCATGGACTTTTACATCACTTTTATGACACCAAAACCACAAAACACCCATATATATATATGTCCTAATCATATAGTAGGATTCCAAATACATCTCATCCACCAGTAGGGGAATAAATTATCATAAGAATCCTTATATGGAAATCCACCTACATAATCACAATACCGTTAGAAAATAAGTATACAATAAATTACATTGGCCTAGATAGATTTGTTAGACAACATTTAACAAACTAGTTTGGTTATATAAAATGGAATTGCAGTATATATATGAAAAACAAATAAGTTCTTGCTAACACATTATGTTACCAAAATAGAATAAAAATAAACCCAAAGGGATCTAATACTAGGGAAAATTTTATATCAACCCACCAAATATCACATATAGTCCATTGTTAGTGTAATTGGAACATAATCATCACCACATAAAGAATAAATGTAGATTCCCAAAAAATTATATTTAATGTAAATAAATAAAATAATCATCACATGTAGGTTTAACTCCCCTATGTTCATAAAAGAGAAAACTTTTTATGAGTAGTTTTTGAATCATTAAGAAGATGTACATCATGTTTCAGATAAAATAATCATTCTAAAAAGAATATGTATTATATTAATCATATTTGGGTGATATGATTAATGAGGGTCCACATAATAATAATGAATATGAGACAAACATATAATAATGTCTCCCTTCACAATATTAAAGAAACCAAAATCCAATAAATCATAATTTATAAGTCTCAAATCTCATGGGAATCACATTGTGTGATAATCATAAAACCATAATATCATAAGTCAAATACATAAATTCAATAAAAATTGTAATAAAACTATTATCAGGGAATGGTTTTCATGATACACTATTATGTGTATTATCATAAGATTCAACACATTATGATGACTCGTGAATACTAACTCTTGAAAATTAAGAAAAGAATATAAATATATAATATGGTAACACATTTTATCATCTTGGCCTATCTGAATCTGAAAAATAACTATATCCATGAAGTCTTGTGACCTCAATAACTCATCCTAAAATTCCATAGGCTTTCGACTAGCGGTGTGGGTCTAAGAAGCTATCATGTGAATAAAATACCCCCTTTGTCGTACTATTAAATAATTATTAATTGACCAAAAAATTATAAATATCACTATACATAGAATTTACAAAAATATAATAAATACTACAATAAAATTAAACACAAAAATAATAGTTTATAATACTAATCATACAATAGGAAGAATATATATATATATATAATAATATTAAAAGAAAAAAACTAAAAAATAGGCCATGCCTCTAACTTCAAGACTTATATCTATCTTCACGTCCCATAAGAGCTACCCCAACCCAAACATATATCAAAAATCAGCTTAAAATGGTCCTAAATTATCATTGTTATAATTTATTGGGTACCCATGTAAAATTAATACATTTTTAAGGTTTGACTAAAGAAACTTAACCAACAAAAATGGGGTTCAGTACTAACCAGTATTTTCTATAATATATGTGGCCTGATCAGATTAAATAAATGAATAATAAAAATAAATAAATTTACTACCATAATAATTTATTTTACCTGATATAATAATTCTTTAGAAAAAATTGTAGATACCTTGCCAACCCATTGGCCATGTAACTTAAGTGAACCTTTTATCCATGACCTTGAAAAAACATTCCAATATCCTATAGTGTAATGGTGTCACTGGGGAAATCATCAATTACATGAACCCATATGATATACTCAAGTCAGCCAATATATTTATATTCCAGGACATACTTCCTATATGGGTGTTTTCTCAGTCCATGAATATCTTGTACATTTCAAAAACCTATAGAATGCTCCTAGAAATCATTATCATTGAACATCAGATCAACCGAATCTCCATATCCTTGGAATCACCCCTAATAGTATCACATAGATCCACTAATGGAGTTTTCATAGCCATTATCATATCTAATATGTATTACATAACATAATGATATAAGATTTTTCATCTTCGAGAATAACTTAAATATAAAAATAAACACTTCCCCTTAAGAATTAGCCATATATAAATAATTCAACACTATATTTGGACTTATCCAAACCCCATAAAAATGATGACACTAGATTTTTTCAAATTTTCTGTGTCTTCCTCATATTCTACATCCCAACACACCCACTCACTAGGATAGGTATGTATCCTATGCACCCATAGAGGATCAAGATCTTGACTAACCCTAGGGTTATCCCTTTTCTCAAAAGAAATTGTGCTCCTCAAAATCAACAACAACATATTATTTCCTTACATTATAGAATAGTTGTTTCAAAAATGAAATTGTTGATGTGATGGCCCATAAAAAATCTCTATAATGAAGGTTTCATAATATTGGTCCTATCACATAACTAATTTATTTGTTCCTTAGGACACTCCACCAAGGTTTTGTAATTTCATAATAGGTAGATCCACACACCCCCTTGACCAAATCAATTAACTCAAAGTTTCCATGGGGTCATAGTGTCCTCAAATGGACATTCAGTCTATTAATGTAATAGATATCACTCACCCCTACATGGGTGTACAATGATTTAAATCATTGGATGAAAATCCATACATAATAAATTTATCATAAGGAAACTTATCATAGGGATCAAATTAGGTTATGTTAATGCCTCCAACACTGGTGGAAAATTCATTATGATGACATCCAAGGTACAATATGAAATATGTGAAAATGACTTTTTATTCTCATGATTTCTTTAATGATCACAAAATCAAGATAGTTATGTTTTTTTATGGTCTTTTAGGATTTATGATATATTTTTAAAATATTAGAAAAATCATAGACAATTTATCCATGTACAAAAATGAATAACCATTGAGGATAAGTCACCACTAGTTCCAGGATTGACCGATAATTGATGATGTGGCAATATTAGGATGCAAATTTGAAATAGTCTTAAAATTTCCAACTACCAAAAATGAGTTTCCATTGATGAGGACTAATTTCCTTAAATGATTTACCATTGATAATGAATTTACATCAGATTATGTACCACTAGAATTGCGTCACTATTGAGATGATTCACCGTTGAGGAAGAGTCACCACTGAGAATGACCTGCTGCTAGATGATCGACCATCAACCTGGCTCACTATTACCCACACTTACCTCTGTCTTAAGTCACATTCATAATGAGTCAATTCTAAAAGAATAAACTTTCTATACTAGGACATTTGAATTTAATTTTTCTAAGACTGCAATTATCAAAAAATTTAATGATGATAATTTTAGTAATAATTTTTAAAATATTGAAGGGAATATTAAAATCTATGTCAGAGCTTTGTAAGAAGATATAGGATATCCAAATAATTGATCCATTAATGGACTTTCCATTCTAAAGCACTATATATTCTATGTAATAACTTATAAGAAAAGAAAACATTAATTTTGTCTGTGTGAAAACATATGATCAAGTGTGCCATTTATTATGACCCTTACATGAATAATTATTACAAAAAACCAACTATATAATAGTGAAGAATATATAACATGCAAAAACATCCCTACATCATAAAAAGAGATCTTGTGACACTATGTTTGACAATTATATTCTAAGATACATCATGAGGTCAACACGTAGAATCATCCAAGGTGTCCCAATATTTAATAGCACATCAGATCGAGATCCTTTACATTATCAATATCTTTATTCCTTATATTTCTATTTGACGCATTTAATTTCCCATTGTTTTTTACACTATTTATTAAAAAGACGCTAACACATACTCATTATCTATAAGATAAAAGATATCTTATACATTTATTAAGATTTTACTACCCACTTATTTTGATAGAGTTCTATGTGTGGTTTGTAATAATTTTATTCCCACAATTATATTGGAAGCTGTCCATGTGAAACTCTGACAGCTGGTTAGTAGTTGTATATACCCAATATAGTTTCTGGATAATGATTTTTATTATATAATCATCTAGGAAATGTTTTTTTACCAATTATAGTGTATTAGGTCTTTGGTTTAGATAGAATCTATTATTTTAATTCCACTCTTTTATTTGTTTTTTATTATTTTTAAGGTGTTAAACTATATTTTTATAAACCGTAAAAAACCACTAAATTATAACTTAAACCTAATAAGATTTTATAAAATATTTCCATTTAGTAAATTAATTTATAATATAAAAATAGGGCTCATATATCTTTTAATTGATAAATAATAACTCATTAAGAAATATTTAAAAAGAACAGATCCTATATTAATCAATTTTTTTTGATTAATTGTGAAAAAATCAAAACATTTAGATATAAAATTTACCTCGTGATTAAAATTGAATTTCATCATATTGAATTATGGTTATTGAAAACACATGCACATATTTTTTTTATTATATCTGATATAATTTAATAGGAAATTTTGTGTCATTTCCGTGGTTAATATTATTGTTTAATAGTGATCACAATATTAGTATAAATATAATGTTTTGACAAATACAATTGACACATACAAAGTAATTCATTAAATAAACCAGAAGGATCATACCCTATGAATCTCATTGTTCAAATATTATTATGGGGAAAGCATCAAGGAAATTTTCACATGACCATTCTAATGATAATATTAAATAACTTAAGCATGATAAAATCTTTTTATAAGATTAGATGAAGATCATCGATATCATGATCCAAACCGTGTACTTTGAACCATCCCAGGAATTTCTCCTCGTAAAACAACTTACCCATATGGTTTTGGTTGGTGTATTTTATGGATATGTATCAAGAACCTTTTAATATGAGTATGTACATTTTTTTAGTAGCATAATTTATTATTTACATCATATTTTTTGTTGATTTAATAATTATTATGATTTTTATTCAATAAAACAGAAATGGTATTTTTGGGTAATATTAAATGTCATTTAAATAATTAATTAAATGAATTAATTTTTTTAGAAAATAAATAATATTTTAATAAAATATATATTAAAAATATTCTATATTAAATATAATAGATCATATCATTATTTTGAGTAAAATTTAATTTTTAAAATGTATAGAAATCTAATTTATGAAAAAACTAAATAATTTTATAATAAATGTATAGTTTTTATAAGTTAAAATCATATAAATAGGAAATAATTTTTTTAATTTTCTTATTGTTTTTGGATTCTTAATCATGAAATCCTCTAATTGTGAATGTTTCATAACTTTCCGAGACTTCCCATTTTTCATGTATAAATTAAATATTATATAAATAAATTGGGTGTATTATGAAGTAACGATGGATTAAATATGATATTATATATAATTTAAATAAAATTATTGATGAAATGTATGTTTCTTAAATTATAATAAATCTTTTTGATGTTAATTTTATTTATTTTATATATCCATTATGAATCCAACAAAACAATTTAAATATTTTTTTGTTTTAATAGCATTTCTTTAAGACTATGACTCGCATCCCCATTATAAAGGGTTTTATTTTTTTATGTTCCTACTGTGGCCTTATAAAATAACTACAACCCATATTTCTTTGAATCCATATTAAAATTACATTCAATGGTTTTGGGTTATTGATTATTTATTTTAAATATTCAAAAACTAATGTTTGAGAAATAACAATTAATTACCAATTCATTTCCAAAATAAATCCACCTAAGATACAATTTCCCTTCAGTAAAAATACATGGAAAACATACATACTCATGCCTGCCCCCCTCCAAAGTTATCCCACGGTTCCCCAATTTCCCACAAATAAACTCCCAATCCCTTGATGTCACAATCACAATGTAGGGGGTTCTCTCAATCACTTATTTATTACAATTTCATTATTATATTAATCCATATTTTTCCTATTAATAATTTTAATATATCTATTTACATGTACCTGTTACTTCACATTTTATTTTAAATTGACAATATATCACTTTCACTCTCATCAACGAATTTTATGAATTTCAATGTGATGTTGTTATGCTTCATAAATTTCATTCTACTCTTCAATGTCAAAATGATTTTGTATTGAATACCATACACATTTCCAATCTTGGTTAACAACAATCATACCCACTTAATTATTTGATATGGGAAATATATTTATTTATTCCACACTCTTTTTTCATATATTACAATAAGATTATTAATGAATTTATGTCGTATAATCTATGTGGAACACTAAAGTGAGATAATGAAATAAAAATTGATGGGTGAACTTGAAATAATATAGTGCTACAATGAATTGGGAAATGTTTAGTCTCATAGTACTTCATATTGGAATAGTTAGTTAATAATATTGAATTTTTAGATGATGTATATCATTCTTTTTTAGAATATATCCTTGACCTATGTTTATGATGTAGTGTTTTATGTTTTTTTAAAATTTCCCATGTTTCATTTATGATTATCATGCAATATCGTGGATTATTTTTCATGTTTAAGATGCTTACTCCTTTTATGCATTACTATTAGGAATATTGTCTACCATGTATTATTTTATTCAAATTATTCCATGTTTATTCATGTACTGGGATTTATAGCTCACCCTAATCATATGTATTTCCCTACGTTATACAATGAAGTATTATGATTGATGGAATGTTATGAACATGTAAAGGATTTAATCAATAAAGATGATGTATTACACATTTTATGATGTTATTTCATGTATGTAATTTCCAAATAATCTAGAATTATATAACTTTTCTTTTGTATAATGAGTAATCTTGTTCGATAAATAATGAATTAATTTGAATTAAAGAAAAAGGTTATTATAAAATGGTCTATTGTAAATAAACTGGTGGATTTAATTTAGAACTTGTTTGAATAGAAATTATTTCGGTATTAAATTCCCCAATTTATGAGATACTCACTCTAACAATCATTTAGTATAAACTGGTTTTCCAAAACATTTAAACTATTATTTTAGTTTTGTTTTAAATATATAATATATTTTAGTTAAAAATTTAGTTATTTAAATAGTTAATAGACATGTAGGTTCTACTACCAAAAGAACACATATCATTAATGGAAATAATTATGATCCTTGTAAAATAATAAATAAAATGGACATTGAAAGTATGGGTTATGAGGTACGATATTTTATAGAAGATAAATAGATATTTAAAAATACTACTAAAAATACATGGTAAGATTCTACTAAATAGTGTTTAAATAAAAAATATAATACTATGGATTATATTTAATATGATTTATTATATGAAGGATTTTATAGGATATCTACTTGAAAAAACTGCATATAAAATATGGGACACGTTAGCTACTTCTCATGAGGGAACAACTAATGAAATAAATGATATTGAATACTTATAAAATTAAAAACAATATATTTAATATGAAACCTAGTATGATGATTTTAGATATCTAGAGTAGGTTCAATTATATAGTTAATTAAAAGATCTCCATAAAAATATAATTTCAAAAAAAGAATATATGATTCAATTAATGAGATGTTTTCTAGATAGATAGATAATAAAATAAGTTTCAATAATAAAATCATGTCATATTATTGAACTACCTTTCATGGAATTGATTGGGAAGATAATGATGTTTGAGGAAGTGATTAACATCAATCATGAAAGAGAATTTGAACTAAAAATGTTGTCTATCGCCTTCAAACAAATTCATGAAATCAAGAAAAAAAAGTAATAAATGAAAGATACATTGATGAGGAATCATGTGCTGACAGTGATGATGAAATATCACATTGGGAAAAAATTTTAATAAAATTTTTAAATATGAAGGAATTTTTGAAGAAATAATGTTACAAGTGAATACATTAAAATAGTGTTAATTGGATGAAGGAATGGAAATAGGATTATATTTCAAAATAGATTAATTGTTACGAGTATATGAGAAAAGTACATGTAAAGGTTTAATGTAAAATGTTAATGTAAAAAAATAACTATGATGTTATGTATAGAATGTATAATAAGGCCATAAAACCCACCTAGAGTGCGTTCACGGAGTGCTTCTAGGACTTAGACCCACATCATAAAGTGATTCTTGATTGTGAAAATTTTTGATTCATGAAAAACATATCAATGTTATCACCTATATCATTAATGAATAATTATGATCATTCTCTCGATGATGTTGGTATTTCATAAGTGGAAGGGTTTTAATACTTAAATATTCTTGAAGATATCATTAATTAGCTAAAATAATAAAAAATTATAATGAAACAACATCTGTTATATTATAATTTAAAATATTACCACACTAAAGATTAATAGAATAATGCCCTAATTTTAATGAAAATTAAGAACTAATATTTTCATATAAAAAATTATAAAAGACATAAATAGATTCAAAATAATGAATGGGAAACTAACAAAAAAATACATGGATATAAAATTTCTCCTAAATATATTTATGGTCTATGTTATTAACATGTAGTGACAAGAATGTTAAAAGAACTTCTATTTCCAAATCCAATTATATAAATTCAACATCATGTTTTTATTCAATTGGTCAAAATAAAATTTATATCTCAAATAATTGTAAATGTTTTTATTGAAATCCCATCAAGAAAATATGTGTTCTTAAATCTCTTATTAATGACCATTTTGGACCCAGAATACTTCGAGTACCAAAATATTTTTTCGTACAAACTTATTTTATCTTTAATATTCTATAATGGATCCTATATATTTTTATATTATAAAGATATTAATTACTCTATTAATATGACTATATATTAGTTGATCTTCATGAACCTCATAATGGTTTATAGTGTTAATGTCACCTTTGGGGAAAATTATAAAAGAAAAATAATTTTCAATGGATAAATAAATAACCATAACTATGTGTAAATTTTGAATGTAATTATTTTTTGGTTAAAATTAAAATATAAAAAGATTCTCATACCTATGTTAATTCTTTATTCATGTGGAATTTTGAAACATTTCACTCAATTTTTTTAATTAAAATTATTCTTTAGTATTCTCTACATTCTAAAATGAAAATCTGTATGATGTTAATCATGATTCTATAACATCACAAAATGATTCATTTTTATGATAATTTCATAGGGATACTCATATTTGGAATATAAAACATGGACACTGCAATATGCACTAACTTATAATGATTACTTGGAATGGACTAGTAATGGTTAACTCAGACTAGAATTATCAAATGGAAGTGTTTTTAACCCCTACCAAAAATGGAAAAAAATGAAACTATATTTCAAATTAATGAAATAAGTTTAATCATCTCATCCTCATGATTTGGATCACAAGGACATGTTTGGGACATTTTTAATATCTAGTTTTAATGGGAAGATCTATGTCTATGTACATGTAAATGAATTTTCTAGGTATATATTTTTATTAATTTTAGCTCAAAAAAGTATAACATTTTCTCACTTTACCAATATTTGAAATTATTTTGAAAAAATAATATGATATAAAATTTATACTGTGAGTGGTGACCTAGAAATGAGTTTGAATGTCACAAATTGCAATCATTTTTATCAAAAAATTGATATAACCATAACTTGTTATCTCCTAAGAATCCTTAGTAGAAATTATTTTTTGAAATAAAAAATAGAACATGTTGAGATGTATCACATACAATATTTAATAAATATAAATTACCTATCTATTTTTAGGTATCATATATCAATACATCCTCCTATAAAATTAATACAGTTTTAATTATTACTATTTTAAGGAAAAACAAATGAACATTTGAATAATATAATTATAAAGGATAATTAATTTAGATATTATTGATGAAATGTATTAATTCACTACTCAAAGGATATTATTAACATGATTACTCCAAATGAAATGAATGAATTTTCCTTGGTTATTCATATTCATTTAAATCTAATATGGTTTTTAACAATATAACCAAGACGATAGAAAATTTAATCAATTTCCTATTTTATGATACATATCCAAATAAACCCTAGACTCCATTAGAATACCATGTGGGATATTAATCTACATAGAAAATAAATAAAAATCCTTGAGGTACTACTATAAATCATGAAAAAAAATCATCTAATTACAAGGATATTCTAGTACCTAATCATGACTTGTAGAAGACCATGAGGTGACCAATAATTCTTTTAAATGATCTTTGAAGAATTTTAAATACCAGCACCTACATGTTTTAGTTCGAGAAATCTACAGTGTCACATAAATAGTTAATTCATTATGAAACTAGGTTAAACATAAAATTTTATCATTAGATATTATACCTAAGAATACCACTTATGTATTTAATCATGAATTTTTTGTAATTGATATCCCAGAAGAACATAACAATTTTCAAAGAAACTATGTTTTGGATCTTATTGATATAACCAAAGACACCTTATTTCTTATCACTAAATGGGTCATTTGAAGTAATGCTGATTAATTTGAAACAATAGTGAGGAATAATAATATACTAGTTTCTCCAGGTTATATACAGGAAGAATGTATAGACATTGATGAAATAATTTCACCTTTATCCCAACATGAATCAATCAGATTATGTCACTCATAAGAATGAAATATTTATTTAAAACAATTTATATTGAATCTAAAAATTAAATTAATTAATGTTTATATAATTGAGGAAGTTTTTTAATAACCCCATGATTCCAAAACCCAAATTTTCTAAATCATTATTTCAAACTAACATAAAATATATATGGTTTAAATTAGACTCTAAAGGATTTGTACGATAGGGTAACCTCAATTATTACTTAGAATGTATGTTAAATTGTTATTAATGATACTTCCATTTTAATAAAAATAATTTCAAAATATGCTTTAGTGGTTAAAATCTATATAAATGATATTATAATTGGATATTCTATAATTTAATTATGTAATTTATTTTCAAAAATAATGTAAAATGAATTCGAAATGTGATTAATGTGTGAATTGAAATTCTCTCATGGTGCCAATATTAATCATAACAATTAATATTTAATTTTAAATAAAAAATATAATAATTTCATTTTTAAATGATTTGTTTCAAATAGAATAAAATTTAGTGGAAATCATATGTGCTCAACATTTATGTAGGATCCTCATGATGTGATGAAATTAGTAGGTAAGAACTATTATAGTGGAATGATTGAAATTATACTATACATAAATAATAGTTGATAGGAAATTATGTTTATCTTGTTTATTATTGTTTTTCTTCATGAAAATCCTATAGAGTCAAACATTGTTAATGTTAAAAGGGAATTTAAAGGCCAAAAATATAAATCCAATTAACGATTTTTGAACACTATGGGACAATAATTTGATGTAGTTAGTAATTAAAATTTGGAAATTGGTGATTGAATATTAGATATAAAAGCTATATATGGTACATGTCACTTTTCATAGAATGTCTCTTTTTTTGGTCAAGTAAGAAATAAATTTATATAACAATGTTTACTAATAAAACATAATACATTGTTATACGTATATGTAATACTTATATTTTGTAGAAAAAAAATCTTTTCTAGAATATGGTAATCAGTTCTGACATGTACAAAAAAATTGTGACAAAAAAATTCTATAAATATTTATAAAAACATTGTATCTCACACTATAAAAAAGTCACATTGATGTAAGACATCAATAATCTAGACAACATTTAGAACATGTTGATATAACTATTTAAATGATTGGAATAGATCATCATCATATTTATAAATTTTTCAAATCCAATGAATTGTAATAAAATAGACTACATCAAATAGGAATTATCCATGATAGAAAAAGGTTATAATTATTTTTCATTTTACCATCCATTGGAGTTTACCAATTGTTAGAGTTTACCCACCATTAGAGTTTACCCACATTTGGATTTTTCCCACCATTGTTAATGACCTGGTACTAGTTTTTAGTCTCCATTCATAATTTCATTCTGATTAGTTGTTATTTATTTATTAATTTTAATATTTAATTTATTTTTTACTTAAATTATATTTCTATTTTCAATTTCCAAATCCATATATAATATAAAATAGAATCAATGCATAATTTGATTGATCACTCTCCCACACAACTGAACCTTCTCTACTAAAATTATATTCTGACCATTCATCTTCTCTCTATCTCATGTGATCCATTTATAATGATTTAAAATATTTAGAGGGAATTTATTAGTACTTTCATATTTTCTCTACTCACACCCTCCAATAAGATGTAAAAGAGATTCAAGCATATATGAATTAGAGATAGTATACTCAATATTCATAAGTCGGATAGTGGTACATGAGAATGAAGTACATGTTGATAGGTTTATATCAAATGTGTTAATGGTTCATAGAGTAATTCATGTCCAGGGATGGTTAGAGTGTTTCTCAAACAATTATAGGCCAATTTATATGAGGATATTGGATCCGTTCTATCATAATATTGAGTTTATTGTTGTAAAAGTTAATTACATGCTTCGATGCAAGAAAAATGGTAAGATAATTTTTTTTCATTCATGTAAATGTGCTTGATGTGGAGTATCAAATAATTATTTTGGATCTATTCCAAGTTGCATTGACTTATTTGTATATGAAATTTTTTTAGCTAATATTACTAGAGATGGATTTTTAAGAAGACCAGTTGCAGGCATGTTTGATCGTTAGTGTTGTTTTCTATTAAATTTATTTGTCATATATTGTGGTGAAGGAAAGTTGATTACCTTAAAATAAGGTATCAATATATATACCACATATTAATAATTTATTAAGTATTAAATATAAAATTTTGATGATAGTTGATAGTTTATATGATAGAGATGTGCAAAAAAAACTTCTATATCAAACTATCTCTTCTAAAAAAAATTCATTTGACAATGCCTGAGGACAATGGATTGGTATATTGAGATGAAGAATCATATTTAAAATATGGAGTAATTTTTCGTATAATTTTAATTTAGAATAGAATTATGAAACGTTGGTAACCATGGGTGTGGAAATGAGTTATTGATGTTGAAAATATTTATGAGGAATTCAATCATATTGATCACCCAACAAGGATAAAAATCTTGTGGATCCTGAAATTGGGATAGATCATGTAGTTGAAAATTATGATAAAGAATAATAAAAGGTTGAGGAGGATTATTCATAATGGAATTTTGAATAACTATTTTTAGTAGTGGAGGGTAGTTATCTATATATTACAAAAAGTACTCTTGTTGTCTCTTTTGGTACATATAGTCCTCAATCTCTACATATTAGATATAATATTTTTTTAAAGGATGTTAGGAGGAGGAATCAGATGCTTCAAAAGAATATTATGAGTTATCTATTGGTGGAAATTTAATGATTATTAAAATAGAGGGAATTTGGACAATGATAAAGGAGAGGAAGATCATTGTGTGGATAAAAATATAAAAGAAGAGATAAATGAATTTGTATACAACAATGCAGAAGCATCCGACCATGATTGTCATGATGATCATGACATGTATTATGCAGTTGTTTATTCTCTAGTTTTTTCTATTTATTCTCTGTCTGAGGAGAAACCATGAATATTTAATGATTTCGATATAACCTATAGAGATAATACATAAGATTATTTTGAGAAGGAGGAATCCCCAAACCCAGTTAGTCTTCTTGTAAATCAAGTTGATTGATACCATGTTGAGCCAACAGTTGATTAGTAGAATGTTGATTGGAAGATGGTTGTTAAACTGAATGCTTCTCCACAAAACAATGGAAATTTGATGTGCAGATAGATGATGTGTATGATTTGGATGAGCAGGTGAATGTTGAGGATATAGATTCTGAGCCTTTTGTTTTTTTGACCACCCGTGTGTCTCCATCCTAGTTAGAATTCACAAAATCTATGGAATGGGAAATGTATCCTCATTATGTTAGACATGGATTGGAATAAAATAATTAATATTATTTTAGTTCCCTAGCTAATAATGGTGGACATTTTATTATAGTTTTAATCGATTTGGGTCTGAAGGGATCAGCAGTGGAATATATAGATATTGAAGGGGATTTAGAGATATTTTCCTCTGATATGTCTAATAGTTCTGACATGTATGTGATGATACTATTGAAAGAGCTTTTGTACCATTTCCTTCTCAAACTGATTCTCCTATACCTATAGATTTGGTTACTAGTTTTGACATAGAGTATTTTAGGGAATGGATTATATATAATTATGATATGTTGATTATAAATCAATAAACTGTTTTCAATAGACTTAGTGAATGATATGCAAGATAAGTATTTTTTTTATTTGGTTATATAAATCATTTCAACCAAAATGATCATTCAAATTTAAGAGGATTATAAATGAACTGAATAGAATACATTGATCGTGATTCTTTAAGATTAGTGATGGTGAGGATCTATACTTCCTTTGTTCTTGTATAGATTTGTTTATAGTGACATTGGAGCGTATGGATTAATCACCATCAAATTCTAGTATTTCACCTCATTTCATGGATTTTTATTTGATCCATTTATTGGGTAGGGAAAAACATAGATTTGTTTCTAGATATTTACTAAAAATCTGTAAAGGGCGTTTGATGAATATTATTCATAGTAGAGATAATGTCTATATGATTCTAAGGGAATGAATTAATGAAGTCATAGGTGATAGAGAAATAATAAAAAATGAAATAATGTATTATATTTAGATGATATAAACTAATAACCATCTCAACACACACTTGTGTTCATTGCAGAGAACCAAAGGCTGTTCCAATTTACTCAAGCCTTCAAAGAAAAAGTTAGTTTGTAGAATGTGAATACCCTTGTACAAAACCTAGTTTTCACTCAGATGTGGATCCATTAGATGTTAGTGTAAATACATATCTGGAACATTTTTTGGATTCCCTTTTTGTTGGTAAATATTGCATGGATTTATGAGGATTATTTGGAGTCTGATACACATATTTTTGGAAAAACTAGCCATGTTTCTTGGTTGTTACATGGTTTGGCTATCCATACAGATAGAAATTTCTGAATCAAAAAAAATTACATTGTATTCACATGGTGATGCAGACTAACCATGAATGTTCCCCACCTACCTATATAACAATGCATGGTTTACACACTATTTGTCAAATTGTGCATACAAACCATGCACTGATTCATTTTTTGTGTAATTTTACATATTTTTCATTAATGATCTATTAAACCACCTTCTTTCACCAGATACGAGTTATTATGGGATTAACATTTTTATCCCTCAAATTATATATTTATTATAGACAATTCTAGATATTTAAGGATATCCTTCATGCAGGATATGATCAAGCATTTATTCATCACATTGGATGTTGAATAGTAAGTACTCGAGTCTATTTGAACCATTCTCATTATTTCTTGATCCCAAAATCATTATTGGGGAATGGAAATTTTTCATTTTTCATAGATCTACACTAATCTGATTCAAATCAAGTTCCAATACCGAATAATTATAATAATAAATTCACAGTGTTGGTTATCGATAAGTCATCCATAATGTATGTTGATTTTGGAATTGTCATAGGGGGACAACCAATTCCATCGGGTTTTGTGTATAGAATTTATTATCCATTCATATAATCATTAAAACCATGAGAGTATTATCTTTCCATATATGTTATTAATTGTTGGTTGTTATTCCCAAAACACAATCCTTACTATGTTGGATGTTATTCCAAAATTTGGATTTTAGTATTTGACACGTTTGTGCCACTTTTCGAGTGTGACATATAATTACATTCCTAAGGATATGTGTTTCTATATTAAATGGCTTGTTTTTTTATCATAATTACATAATGGAATGTACCATATTACTAACCATTTGATCTGGATTGGGAATGATCTTCAATTTACAATATAATGTGGAATGTGAATTAGAATTTATTCTATGGAGCTGACATGGACTTAAATGTAAATGAATGGTGTGTTGCATTTCTGTCAAAACCACAACCACATTAATGGAAGGTATTGTAATGAACCTTGAATATAAAATATGATTTACAAAGATTAAATAAATGGTTTCATACAACACGTCTTTGTCACACTAATGATAGGAAAGACTTGACCCAAATTAATTGATTGAAGGGTTGAATGCAACATTTCCTTCTCATAGTAAATAAATGAAAGGCATGAACCAAATTACTAGATTAAAAGGATTCATTCTACATGGAATTATCATAGTAATGAAAGGAATGGCATGAACCAAATGAACTTTTTAATTAATCTAATATTAAACAGGATTGTATTTACTCAAGTTCGCATTGGATTCTGAGTGGAAAATTCCCTGAGAACTCGAGAAACCCATTCTGATTCAATGATACAATATCAATTGGTCAAGTCCAACAAAGATCACATTCAATTTCAATTCATTAGATGCCCAGTATGAAACCGTAGGATACCTTACATGTAATTATAAGATGGCTCAGATACACTCCTTTGATCCTGTATCGACAAGTATGATCCCTGGTTAAAGCCCATAGAGCCCAGTCATTTCATAGCACTGTTTTACCTTGCATGAACTCCACATACTCGGTAGGAATCTTATTGTTGAATTCTATGTACTATTCTTCTTGGGGATACACTCTTTTGTCTTGTTAGGGTACATTTATTATAGAATTGGTGACCCATGTGGTGTATGCTTCTGTGGTTATTACCTTGGGAAATCACTTTTAAATATTATTATATGATGATAGGTTACAACATGAAAGCTTTTACATATCTAACATGTGAATTATTAATAAACATATAATTATCAAATAATGAACTGGTTACATTTTCTGACTGCATACAATAGATGATGTGGGTAGTTGTGTATTTAAATAAATTATATTGATTTTCATTATATATTCTTTCTTGAACATTATAACTTTTCCATTACACAACCAAGATATTAACGACACCATTGGTTATGGCCCACAAATATTCATCTCAAATCCTCCTCGGGAGCTATTTGTATCCCAGATATGATTACATGGTTGCAGTTGCTGACAAAGGTAAGCATACATCTTCAAAAACATGATTTATTTCTATTTATAATGGATCATGATAGTAGATGACCAAGATGATTCTTGGGATGCATTGTAATGTCTTTTTTCCATTATACATATGTGGAACATGTATTCCATCTATCTTGTAACCATGTTTTATAGATTTCAAGTTACATAAAATATCATTAGTTTATGAATTTTTTCTAGTTTATTCAATTATTGTTATTATTTACTCTATTTTATGATGTGCCTTCTTTTGTTACTTATATCTCTTCCTATACATACTCTTGTTTAAATTTATATGTTACACTACACTGTGGTAATGAGGGTATAGAACTCCTATAGACACACCCTAGGCCATTACTTCTAGTCCACATCCTTTGGAATTCCAGGAGATGTGCATGAGGCCATGGGGCCCGCCATGCTCGGGGAACCCATTAAGTGGAATATGGGTTTAGGAAATAACAATGTGTTATCAAATATAGGATTCATTATTTTCCTACTATTTACTGACAATAGATTGGATATTTGGTACTTTTAAGAAATTTTTATAATTCATGCATGGGCATCGTGAACCCATGTTCAGGGTAAAAACCAATAATCCTATATTATAATTGTTATTATGCTTTTTTATACTACAGTTGATATTATTTAACCACTAGGTGATGCTCATGTTGTGTATGGTTGTTGATTATAACTATGTTTATGGATTTTCATTCATCCATGGACCAACAATATAATGTCAATGAGCATTCTCACATTCCTCATTATTTCCACCTATAATTACAATGTCGTGAAAATTTACATTTCATTTTAGTTCATTTACTCTATTTTTCAATACTGGTTTTGTCTATGATTGTTCAGTTATGTTGTGATAGTTTTCATATGCTTGTATCTCTGTTGGTTTTGATTGAGTGGATTAATGTATCAATTCATGTGGACCATGGGACCTCATGGGGTGGTATGACTAATTTATCGATTCAAGATATAACGCAATTAATAAATGGTTAATGTTTAAATGATAAGGTGTATGGGAACTAATTCACTGAAAATTTCGCTCCATTATAAATTGAATCATGACAACTAAAATAAACTGGTAGCATATCAGTTTCTCGCATTGTCAGTTTTGTGAATGGTAATGTAGTAAACCAGGAAATTAAATATAAAATGAAATGAAACATATATATTAGAACATACTATTATCTGGTCATCTATGTGGTTATTTGGGGTAGTATGTATTGGTTAGAAAGTTTTCATACTATCAATTTCCTCTATTTATACTATATTTACTCTTAATCTTTTTCTATGATGTGTTTTTGGATTTTGTAGATTGATTCCTCTATGATTTCCTCGTATCATATGTTGGGAGGGTGGTGACGACAATTCTCTAGATGTGGTGGGCTATAACCCACCATCCTTACCTCCTAGAGTGCCACTCAAGGCTCCTCTTACTGTACCTAGTCTGGTAACTATTCCAATGATAATGATTATTTACTACATTTGATGCATCCCATGCCTGAGGATCCATGTCATTAACCAACGATGTCTGATTTGAATCATGACTTCCAATAGTTTCATCCATCAACACTCTCAGGTGATGGAGTTTCACATGTTATAATGTCTTGTCTTGAAGGCATCATATCTATATTTTATCATATAGAGACGCCACTATAGAGGATGGTATAGCTTGATACATACCTGATTATGGACTCAGAAAAGTGTTGGAGGGGTGTGATTTCCCATGTTGGCCACCATTGGGGCATGTTATGTGTTGATTTATAGACTACCATATATGATCAGTTCGTTTCATAGATGATAATAGTTGATATGGAATGATATTTCAGGAATCTCATGAAGATTTATATGCCGATTTTTTAATATTCATCTTGATTCACGGTGTTTCAGTGCTTTGTACTACATCTAACTAGTGATGATATTTCACGTGCTAGATGCTTTAAGGATGGGAATCAGTATGTCACCCATAAAAAGGTGAATGTTTTTTTCCATCTATTATCTTATGATATAGTCAATCATGATATTATAATTGCGAAAAACATGTGTGGAAATCTAGAAATGGGAATAGAGTATCAGTTTCATGGTAGTCCAATAGTTCATCAGGTGGAAGGAAATAGTCCCTCGAGGATTCTCATCAGGGAAGGGAAAATTATATTTCTTGTTTAGATAGCCCTAATGTGTTTCATCAGTGTGAAAAAAATGGTAATTAGAAGCCTATGTGTGATAGATTCCCACTAGAGTGTCGGTTTTGTGGTTGTATGGTGAATCATTATTAATTATATAGGACCATTCAACCATCCTCTAATGGGAAAGGATCTACAAATGCTCCACCTTCTAGAGAGAGTCCATTTTCACCACGTTAGGTGCAAAGTTTTAGTAGAACTTGTAGGAATAGTTGATGAGGTGATTGTGGTCATGGTAGTGAGACACCTGATAACCAACAACACTAATAGAGTAGTTATGATCGTGGTAGTCCCACAACTTCACAGGGTCATGGATCAGGTCGATTGCATGAACTATAAATAATAACAAAGGATCAAGATGTGGGACTATCTACAGCATGAGGTCCTATTGTTGTGGATTATAATATAGAATCTTATTTATTTTATCTAGGTTCTTCAAACACTTTTATCATTATATCTATCATGAAGATTCCCATACTTGAGATAAAATATTTCTATGGTATAATGACCCTAGGTACACATTTAGGGGTACAAATATAGGGAATACTCTAGCATAGTGACTATCCCCATGAAGTAGATAGCTAAAATCCCTCATTTATCCTCTATTTACTATAGATTATAGGCTTTTATTTCATTCTGTAGATGGATTAATTGATTCTCTATCATGAATTTGTAGACTTCAATCACCGTAGAGTAATATTTACATCACTAGAGGGTAGCAATTATCTACATAAGGGTGACTGGGATCTACAGGTTGGTAGATCATGTCTATAGAATCATGGTATAGGTAGAGTGGCAGCATATATTGAAAATCTAACAATATATTATTATGGATTACATCATGTTGATTTCATAGCAGTATTTGAATGCTTTAGGGTTGAGTTTCCCAAAAATATTTATGGATTACAACTTGAATGATAGTTATTGTTTACTATATATATTGTTCTGGGATCTGATCTAGTTTCCATTCCTCTGTATATAATGTAACCAACATCACATCAATAGTTCAAGAGGTAGTTTTAGGATGTAGAGACCAAAGGCTTTATACGACACAATATATCCACTTCAGGTTCGCCTATGATTTTCATCAAGAATAAGGATAAAACCATAAATCTATATCCTTATTATTGAAGGATGAACTAGATTACTATCAAGAACTATTACCCACTTCCTCAAATCAATGATATGATTCACTAGCATCAATGATATGTGGTCTTCTCCAAATTTGATCTGAGAACCTGTTATCATCATTTGCGAGTCAGACCATCTACCATACCTCAAACAACCTTACATAGTATGTATGGTCTATATGATTTCCATGTTATTCCATTAGGTTATACAAAAACACGGTTGTTTTCAGGGATCTTATGAATAATGTATTCCACCCATATTTGGACTCTTTTGAGATGGTCTTTGTAAACGAAATCTTAGTGTATTCTCGCACTATGAGTGACCATTCCAAACACATTGATGTTGTTCTGGGTACATTGAGAAAGCATCATAAATTTTCTATGATTTTTAATTTCAAATTATAGATAAAAAATGTTCACTTCTTGGTTCATATATTATTGTTATCATGTGTCTCTATGGACATGAAAAATTGAGGTTTGTAGCTTCCTTGGAGCATCCCAAGAATGTATTTGAGAAATGTAGTTTCTTGGGGTTTCTTTAATATTATAGGAGTTTTGTACAAGGCTTCTCACTTATTTCATCATCACTCAATTGACTTATAATGAACTGTGTCATGTTACTGTGGTCAGAAGTGTGTCAGAATGAATTTTATGTGCTGAATGAGAGGCTTGTATTAGAACAAATTTTGACTCGTATGGAGCTAGGTGTTGTTTTACCATCTTCAATGATGCATCAGGAATGAGCCTAGGAGTAGTATAGATGATAGAGGGAAATTTAATTTTATATGGATATTATAATTTGAGGAATCAAGAGAGAAATTACAGAATGCATAACCCTGAGCAAGAAGTAGTTGTAATTTTTTACATTCTGGAGACATTATCTATTGGGTGACTACATTTTGGTGTCCACAGACCACAAGAGACACATATATATCTTTTATAATCATTAAATGAACCTCAGATAACATATATGAGTCAAATATTTACAATCCATTGATTTTTGGATGGCCTATATTCATTGTAAAGGCAATGTAGTGGAAGATGCACTGAGTTCGAAATCAGAAACAAAAAAACAAAGGATTCCAGTGATAAATGGAGGTCAATGGACCACTTTTATGATCATCATCTAGAGAATAATTATATTCACGAGATGTATTGCCTCCCTTTTTTATCATTTACCTGTTACCTCCTTGAAAATGGGATGAGTTGAAAATTCGTAGATTCTAATGTCTTGGTTCCCTGTGAGAGTATATCAACTGATAACCGTCCCCTAGATTGATAAGTAGATAGAGAAAACATCTTTTGTATTCTCGTATGTGTCAGTGTTCCAAAAGATATAGGAAAGGTGTTTATGAAACTGTCCCAAACATCTCAAATGGATGTTAATCCAGAAATCTGCATGATTTATCAAGATATGTGATTCCATTATTGTTGGAATTGGATGAAATATCAGATAAAAGGCTTTATCACTAACTGTTCCACCTGTTAGCAGGTGAAAGAAAAGCACTAGATACCTACGGGCTTGCTACAGTTTCTTCTAGTACCGAAATAGATATGGTAAAATTTTTCGATGGATTTTTTAATTGGTATACTAGGGTCTCCAAGGGGTAGTGATTCAATTTTGGAAGTGATTAACCTAATAACGAAATCATCCCACTTCATTACTATTCAGGAGAAATCATCAGTTGATGTGATGGGAAGATAGTGTGTCTTTGAGATCAAAAAACTCCACTGGGACACTTATACTATAGTTTTAGAAAGTCATTCTGGTTTCACATCATGGTTTGAGCAGGGATTGTAGAAGGATATTATAACACGTGTGCTTCTAAGAATAGTTTTCGACCCTCATCCGGATAGAAAATTGTAACGAAAAATACATATTGAATAAGATATGATCTGATCATGTGTCCTTGATTTCAGAAGTTCTTGGGAAAATAATACCACTCACATTGAGTTCTCCTTTAATAATAGGTTCATGGTGACAATTATGATGGATCCATTTGAGGTCTTAAATGTTTTTTCATTATGTTCACACCTATGATGGAATGTTGGAGGTGATGCATCACTACTAGGTCATTATCTCATTCTGGAGACTATAGATTAGGTATAGTTGATCAGAAACCATATTACTACTGATCAATTTAGACCTAAAATATTATACTAATCATTGTCGATGACCACGTGAGGATGAGGTCAGGGATAATTTTTTTCTTTACGTATCACCCATACTAGGGTGTAGATGGTTAAGGATGCAAGAAAAAATGTCTCGTTGTTTCATAGGGAATTAAGAGATTCTAAAGATATTATGCTGAAAAAATTTCATTTTATACAACATCAGAGGTACCATTCCATAAATGATTTCTTCCATATTCCACATATTCTCTAGTGCCATTATGATATGTATTATACTTTTGATCCCGATGAATTTTAGTATGATTCTCATTCTACCATTGATGAGTATCTAGATTAAATCATTATCCAGAGCACCAAGGTTCTCTGGGTTGAATTTTTCAATCTAGTGTGGGTGTTATAGTATAACGACCTTGTAAATGATAAGATATGGGAGTGGGATTCCAAAATATGTTCCCAATGGGAATAGTTTTTCTCAAATTGTGTTTCTCCACACATGGAATGTGAACTTGAGGACGATTTCATTTTAGGGGTAAGTCTACAAGAACATATTTTTTCACATAGGTATGGATACTTTAAATTTCAGTGTAATTATGAATCTGGGAAAATTTATGGATTACATTTAACTTGGGAATGTTTCCAATGGTATTTCGGGATTTCTTTAGACTAGAACACATATTTTTGGGGAAAATGTCCAAGATACATAGTTGGTGCATGGTTTAGCTAACTATGTAGATTGAAATTTCCAGAGATAACGAAATCCCAATGACTGTGCATGTCCATGAAACCAAATCATGTAATTTTCCCTCCTACCTAGGTAACCATGTACGGTTTACTCATGGTTAGTCAAACTGTGTCGAAAAACCATGAACATGATAATCATCGGGGTAATTTTACAAATTTTACCTTAATGATCAATTAACGCTCCTTCATCCTCCTAATATTATTTCTTTTAGTATTAACCTATTTCTACATAAAATAGGTGCCATTTTAAGGAATAATAAATCGATTGAAGGGTCTATGTTGTCTGGAATATAATCTAGATTTTGTTTGCCACGTTGGATGTGCAACGATATAAACTCATGACTGTTTAAAGCTTAATCCTTCTCTCTTTCAATCAACCTTGTTAACAGGGAATGATCATTTTTTTAATTTCTATAGATCTAATCTGATCTAATCAAAATCTTGGTCCAATACCTGAGGAGGATATTTGTATGAGCCTTTTATGGGTGTTCTATAACTCACCCCTAATGTTTATTGGTTTTGGAATTGTTTTGTGTGCCCCAAAGACTTCATCGGGTACTGGTTATAGAATTTATATACCACTATTATAATCAATAGAAACATATGGATATTCTCTTTCAATATATGTGATTAATTGTTGGTGGTTACACCCACAAATACATACACCATATGTTTCAATTTATTTTATAATTGTGGTTTTAGTATTTGACATGTTTGAGCCACCATTCAGGTGTGACTTCTCATGACCCTCATTAGGGTGAGAGTTTATATATAATAAATTTATTGTTTATAATGTGAATTTCATTAAATAATGTACCATGTATTCTCACCACTTGGACCAACTACGGTATTTGATACAATTTTACAATAAATTGTAAAATGTGAATTGGAAAGTGTACTAAGTATTTTAAATGGTCTTAAATGTAAATTAATGGTATGTTACATATCTGTAGCACGCCATAAAATATTAATGGAAGGTAGAAAAATGTTCCTCATATATGTAAAATTATTTAAATTTATTAAATGAATGGTTGCAAGATTCTTTTTCTTGTCTCACTAATGAAATTTAATGCATGAATCAAATGACATGATTAAAAGGGTACATGGTATGTGTCATGGTAATGCTAATGAAAGGAAATGCTTAAACCGAAGGAATTGATTAAAAGTTGTCACGATACATGGCCTTTTCACAATAATGAAATTCTATGATTGAACGAAATTAATTATTACATGACTTTGATATCAAATAAGAGTGTCATGACTCAAGCTCACCTTTAATTTTGATCAGTGAATTTCATGACCACTCTAGAACCCCATTCTAATTCAAGTATATTTATTGTATAGATTGAGACCCACCTAGATCAGGATCCTTGAATATTCGTGTGATTCCCAATATGATAGAGTAGGATATGTTACATATCATCATATAATGAATCAGATACACTCCTTGGATCTAGAATTGACAAGAACGTTCCATGGTTAATATAAGGCCACAGCCTTAAACCTTACTTAATCTTGAGTTATTACAAGATTACACCTTGAGCATCTTTTCAGGTTTAGAGTTTTAGACAATTAAAACATAAAACTTGCATTACATTCCACATTTAAACAAAGTGGTTACATAAAAGATAGTATTCATTTTTTCCATCAAATGAAACATATTTAAAGTAAAACATGGATTCTTTCTTGACACTTCCTTGACACTATCATCATATCATTACCTTTCCCTTGACCTGTGAAAAACATTTCAAAAAAAACATGGGACGAGCATAAAAAGCTCAGTATGGGTTATAAAAATATGGAAAGGAAACATATGTTCATACATACATAAGAATGAAATCATATTTTACCCATAAAACATAAGCACTTTAACAGACCTCATCAAATCATGAATAAATCATAGAAATCATAAGACATAAAGGTAACTTGAGGCATTCATAACCTTCTTACATAGGGAGTAACCCTCTTGGTTACGTTTGGAATACCCATCACAGTATATTCCATAAATCAATTCGGAGAAACCTTAAGGTTTCACTCCTTCGCGTTACCCAATGAATTGGAGAGCTATATCGGGCTCACCCACCATTAGTTTATCACAGAACCACCCGTCTTCATAATAATGCCCAAAAACCTCAACATAATCGTATCACATAAAACATGCATAAAGGAAACAAAAAATTTCCACCTTTCAATCAAAAGATATCGATACAACACATTGATATAAAAACATTATGAAAACCATTTTCAATACCAAAATAAAATAAAAGTATAACATGGTATTTATTTTTATTTTAAAAAGAAGGTATGGATTGTAGAGGAAGCCGAAACTCAAATAATGGTCACAGCTGCGGAGAAGTCGTTGTCTCTGCATACGTATGACAAAAACATTCCATTTTGACATTTAGTAAATTCTTAGTATAAAAAAATATTCCTTTTGAATAAACGTAAAAGTCAAAGGGGTTTATACACCGTATAAAAGAAGGTTTTGTATAAAAAAAATATGCCTCAATGAAAGGAGATTGAGACGAAGTCCCATACCTTGGGTCTGACATGACTCGGTCGTTCTTTAATGTCCTGAATAATAAACATGAGTTAATTTCTACTTGTTTAAGAACCTTTTTAAAGTTAATTATTCCTTTTATATCACTTATTGCCGTGTCATGTACACTATGTAATTATTTAAGTTAATAACGGTCATTTTAACGATCATTGGTACTTGAGTCAAAAATAAACCCTTTATAATTACAAGTTATTCATGTATCCATTATATACAGAATGGTATTCATGATGTAGATATCATATATATCATATATATCCAGTAAATTCATGCATTTATAATATTATATAACATTTAGAGGTAAGAAATGAAATGATCCGTTCATGGAGACGGTAAGCCGTATGTACGCATGAACGCTGCTTCCATTTATATTTCATATTTATGAAATGGAATCATAATGATATAAAGGTATATTATAATTCCAGTGTAATATCATATATAATATCATAACTCCATCCTTTATACCTCCCACATATGGATTAACGAATCAAATCACTTTGAGGGGGCGGTAGTCCGCACTTCCTTAAATGAAGATATCGTGTTTACCCAAAATAGAAGCCATAAAGGTATGAACAAAATTAAAAATACATAATCTTAAGGAAAGAATAAACATATTATATATCATATATAAATATAGTGTCATCTTAATGGCCACCTTTGAAGGTGTTAAAATAATTTTGAACAATAATCGTTTCGGGAGGCATAAATTCACCATCCACGGAAACAGTATGTTCTTTAACCATTAGATGTAGGTGTGTGTAAGTGTAGCTCAAATCCTTCTTATAAAATATCCTAGTATATTGAAGATACTATAGTTTTTACAAAAGAAATTAATAAAAAGAGTTTATGGGTTTGGAGGAGCAAAATAAAACAAAAGGACTCAAGTGAAGACATTACCTTAAAATCGGGTAACTCCCATTGGTTTGAGCACAAAGGCTTCCTTGGGAAGACTTATGCCCAAAGTGAGGGTTCAAGGAGTAATAGAGGGAAGTGGAGAGACAAAATGGGCAGGGGTTTTCTGAGCCAAAGGCTTTGGATGTGTGGTTAAGGAGGTAGAGGTGGGGGCCTTTTATAAGAGGAGAGGAGGGGCACTCTTTGAAAGTAAAGAAATGTTACTTTATTTTGAAATGAGTTTCGGATTAAAATGGTCCCACATTGATATAATTTTAGGGTAAGGTGATAAGGGTTATAAATACACCCATACAATAGGTTTTGGACATGTTTAGGTCATAGATTTTACATTATCATTTCATTTTATTTAAATCATTTATTAATGAGGTAATCGCTGCATCATCATGATGTCATAAATAATTTAATTTATTTAAAGTCTAAAAATTATATAAAAAAATATAATGATTTATGAAATCTTTTTATATTTCTAATGAATATTTATAGTCAAAAATATGACTTGTATAACCCCATGTAAAAATTGTTTTAGTAAAACATCTCATGTTTGTGTCATTTTTACTTTTACATTAAATAAAAAGTTATTTATGTCATTTCCCAACCAAAGTGTCTCCATGGGGTCCCCAAGTTGACCCAGGGATATTATTGGTCGTCCATGACACATCCAATGAGGGTAGGACATGTTTAAATCTCATCTCATATTATTAAAACATTATTTTTACCTTAAACTACACTAATTACCTCTAATCGCGATTAAAAACATAAAAGTTACTATTCACCAAAAAAATTATTTTAATCTAATTGAACAACATTTTACATTTAATGACAACCATGTATGTCAGATTTTGGAAAATCAAATCACATAAGTGGAAAAGTTTCATTTAAATTAAAAATCAGTTTCTTTAACTACCACTTAGTGGTTTCACTATTCATCAAAAATTGATGTTTTTCAGAAAAATACCAAAACTTCACCCTAAGATATATTTGATATTCTGAATTCAAAAATGATTTCTATTTTACACAATTAAAATCATATAAGTTACATTAAATAATTTAATATTTAATTCCCGTTGTCATGACAAAATAGCGTGTTTTTATGAAACAATAAGTATCAAAAGATTGACACTGGTTTAAGTCCAATTCCAAAGTGAAATTAATTCCAATGACCACTATTGGATTAAATGGTAAAAATATATTCTAATTTCACTTTAAAACCAATTCAAAAGATAATCTAATCATATAAATAAATTAGATTAAAAATAGGTTTTGAATTAAAATACAACATTTTTCACTATTCATTATAAAATTAACTTTATCGGAAAAATACCAAAAATTCACACAAAGTAATTTTTGATGTCCCAATATTAAAGAATAAGTTTATTTTGACAAACATAGCTTATAAAATTGTCAAAAGATAGATTTAAAAATGGGTTTCCATCAAAAGGCAGTAAAACAATCTTTTAAAAATATTAATGTATTCCATGCTTAAGATTGGATTTATTTTCATTTTAAGCCTCTAAAACACTATCTAATTCACTAATAGGCAAGATAAAAATATCTATTATTCATTACTTACTTGGGATGTTACATCCTTCCCCCCTTTAGAAAATTACATCCCTGCAATTTATTTACTTATCAAATAAGTGGGGGTACTTATCCCTCATTGCATTTTTAGATTCCCATGTTGACTCTTTGATCATTGGTTTTTCCACAAAACCATTACCTGATTAATCACCTTATTCTTTAACACTTTCTCCCTGTGGTCAAGAATCTAGATCGTTTTTTCCTGATACGATAGGTTCTCTTCCAGCTGAACTACCTCTGGACTCAAAACATGAGATGGATATGCCATATACTTTCTCAACATCGAAACATGAAAAACAATGTGTACCTGAGATAAACTCGGAGGTAAAGCCACCCGATATGCAACATATCCAAGTCTCTCAATAATTTCATATGGGTTAATGAACCTTGGCCTCGGCTTTACTTTCTTACCAAATTGCATCATACTTTTCCATGGTGATACTTTGAGAAAAACATGATCACCTACCTCAAAAGAGAGATCCTTCCTCTGGTTGTCCGCATAACTCTTCTGCCTACTCTGAGCTATTCTCATGTGTTTCTGAATCAGCTGATCCTTTTCTGCCATCTGTTCTACCAATTCTGGTCCCATCAACTTCCTTTCACCCACTACATCCCAGAAAGCTAGAGTTCGACACCGCTTCCCATATAACGCCTCAAAGGGTGACATCTATATACTGGAATGAAAACTGTTATTATATGAAAATTCAACCAAAGAATGATGTTGGTCTGAACTTCCCCGATAATCCATAGAGAAAAACGTAGAATATCCTCCAATGACTTAATTGTTCATCTTGACATCCCATCTAATTGAGTATGAAATGTTGTACTAAAATTTAATTCAGTACCCAAAGATTTCTGAAGGCCCTTCCAAAAGTTAGAAGTAAACCTGGGATCACGATCAGATACAATGGAGAGAGGAACCCCTTGTAACATGGATATCTCTTTAAGATACAAACGGGAAAGTTGATGTAGGGAAAAGTATCTTTTATAGCAAGGAAATGACCAGATTTAGTCAAAAAATCAACAATAACTCAGATTGCATTATTACCTCGAGGGGTCTTCGGCAATCCCACAATGAAGTCCATGGATATATTCTCCCATTTCCACTATAGCACTGGTAAAGCCTGAAGTATCCCTTTTGGTAACTTGCGCTCTGCTTTAACCTGTTGACATGTCAAACACTTCATAGTAAAATCAGAAATATCTCTTTTCATTCCATCCCACCAGTAATACTCCCGCAGATCTCTGTACATCTTAGTACTTCCAGGATGAACTGAAAATAGAGAACTATAAGTTTCACATAACAACTATCTCTTCAACTGTGAATCACAAGGCACACACAATCTCTTCCCAAATCTCAAAATGCAATCATTATCAATGTTGAATTCAGGCAACTTACCTTTCTGAACCATATCTACCTTTTTCTGCAACTCACTATCTTATTTCTCTGCTTGCTTGATTCTGTCTAATAGAGAAGATTTCACTGATACCTGAAACAAAACAGACGAACATCCTACACCAACAACTTCTATGCCAAATTTCATCATATACTTAACCAAAGGATCACATTCCAAACGCATCATTGCTAATGTAGCATTACTTTTTTGACTCAAAGCATCAGCCACATTATTTGCTTTTCCCGGATGGTAATGAATTGTACAATCATAATCCATGATTAATTCCAGCCATCTCCTCTGTCTCATGTTTAACTCTTTCTGAGTTAATATATACTTTAAAATTTTGTGATCAGTATATATTTCACACATTACTCGATACAAATGATGCCTCCAAAATTTTAAAGCAAAAACAACAGCAGTTAATTCAAATCATGTGTAGGGTAATTTACCTCATGATTTTTCAACTGTCATGAAGCATAAGAAATTACCTGATCATTCTTCATTAGGATGCAACCAAGTCCTTTCAATAAAGCATCACTGTATAAAACAATCTCACCATTCCTGGAAGGAAGTGCCAAAACTGGAGCATTCACCAATCTTCTTTTCAAATCCTGAAAACAATCATCACATTCTTTTTTCCAGATAAACTTAACACCCTTCTAAGTTATCTTAGTCATTGGAATAGATAATCGTGAAAAATTTCTAACAAGCCTTCGGTAATAGCCTGTTAAACCAAGGAAACTACGAATCTCTGTTACATTTGTGGGTCTTGTCCATTCTTCAACAACCTTTGTTTTTGCAGGATCAACAGTTATCCCATCTTTAGAAACAATGTGACCAAGGAAATAAATTTGTTGCAACCAAAACTCACACTTTCTTAATTTCCCATATAATTTATTTTCTTTTAAGGTTTTCAAAATAACCCTTCAATGTCTTTCATGCTCCTCTTTACTTTTAGAAAACACCAAAATAACATCAATGAAAACCACCACAAACTTATCCATGAACTCATGGAAAATTCTATTCATTAAGTCCATGAATACAGTAGGTTCATTGGTTAGCCCAAAATGCATTACTACAAATTCATAATGGCCATATCTTGTACGAAACGCATTCTTCGGAACATCTGCATCCTTTACCTTCAGCTGATGGTACCCCGATCTCAGGTCAATCATTGAAAAAATACAGAGCTCCCTAGGGCTGATCAAACAAATCATCGATATGAGGCAAAGGATATTTGTTCTTAACAGTGATGTTATTCAAGGCTCTATAATAAATGAAAAGTCTCATAGAACCATCTTTCTTTTTAACAAATAAAACAGGAGCACCCCATGGTGACGTGCCAGGTCGAATGAAACATTTCTCTAATAAATCATGCAATTGCTCCTTCAACTCTAAATGTACAATTTGAGCCATTCGATAAGGGGCTTTTGAAATTGGCTTAGCATCAGGAACTAAGTCAATAGTAAACTCAAATTCCCGATCTGGAATTATTCCAGGAAACTCATCCGGAAAAACATCAGGATACTCATTTACCACTAGCACATCATTAATCTGAATAGTTCTTTTATTTTCAACAATGTTTGCAAGGTAATATTCATTTCCATCATTTACATGTTTCTCGGCCTCTTGATATGTTATCAACAGTAAGGGTTCATTCTTGTACACAAACTGAAAGTCTTTCTGAAAAGAAACTTCTTTAGCTCTATAGTCAATCTTAGCATGGTAAATAGAGAGCCAATCTATACCCATGATAACATCAAACTCTACTAGAGGTAGAACAATAAGGTTTGAAAGTAGGTTCTTTCCACAGATAAGGATAGGAAGATTCTTATAAATTATTATTTCCTCAACCTTTCCCCCAGGTTTTTTTAACAAAACGTCAGGAGTAATTTCTTGAGATGGTATTCCCATTTTACTGGAAAATTTTCAGAGATGAAAGAATGTGTAGACCCCGAATCAAACAACACACTGGCATAATCTGAAAAAACAAACAATGTACCTGATACAACTTAATTTGATGGACCGACATCTGCTGAAGTAGTTGCAAAGGATTTCACCACACCTTTCTGCTTGTTGTCTAACTGCTTCCCATCACTCGAGCTCTTTGTCGGACACTCATTTGCATAGTGAACCATCTCATTGCACTTAAAACATTTCACTAACTGTAAATAAAATTTGGACTTACCATCACCTTGATCTTTTTCAGTGCAATCACGAGCCTTATGTCCCATCTTACCACATCCGTAGCACTTTCTAGAATTCAGAAGTCATTCCCCAGCATGCCTTTTACCACATTTATCACAAACTGGAAACATAGTTTTCTTACCATCAAGCTTTTTTGAAAAATTCTTTCCTTTCTCTTGCCACCTCCGTCTCTTCTTCTGTTGGTTGTTATAGAACACTTGATCATCGAAAAATTCAATTTCGACCTTCTCAGCACATCAAACAAGCTTTTCATAAATTTTAAACTCACGAGAAGCTAAATCCATTCGATATTTTTGCATTAATACTGAGTAAAGAAGATTGATTTTACTATCAAGGTCTCGGATAAAATTTGAAGCGTACCTTTCCAATCGAGTGAACCATTCCTCATAGGCATCCACTGAGTCTTCCTCTTGCCTCAATTCCAAGAATTGTTTTTCCATACTATGTTGAACATCCTTAGAAAAATACTTCTCAAGAAACATACCTTTAAAATCATCCCAGTCGAGAGCATCAATCTCATTAGTGTCCCTGATATTTTTAATCGTCGACCACCACTAATTTGCTTCATCGTCAAAACAGAAAATAACAAGACTAACCTTTTGATTTTCTGAACACCCCATGACATCGAAAATCTTCTCCAGTGCTTTAATCCACCCTTCAGATAACACAGGGTCAGATGATCCTCTGAATGATGGGGGATGTTGCCTCATGAAATGTTCCACCACTGACATGTTCCTCTGTGGTTGATCTGGATGATCTCGTGTATGGATACCACCACCATTTATCGCTTGAGTCAACTGCGCCATTACTACAAAAAACTATTCAGTTCCAATTCCGACCATCTCAGGATGCTGATTTGGAAGGTTATTTCCTTCTGCAAGCCTTCCTAACACTGCTTCCCTATTTCCTCTGTGGAAAACCATTCTGAACAAACGTGTTTTAGATAAAGGAACATGGTAATCATCAAATGCAATATCATTTCAAAAAAAATATTTTTGGATAATCATTTAATAGAATTCTAACTCCTAAATTTATCTAAACTGACCTTTGATACCAACTATAAGGCCCCGGCCTTAAACATTACTTAATCTTGAGTTATTAAAAGATTACACCTTGAGGATCTTTTCAGGTTTAGAGTTTTAGATAATTAGAACATAAAACATTCATTACATTCCACATTTAAACAAAGTGGATACATAAAAGATAGTATTCATTTTTCCCATCAAAGAAAACATATTTAAAATAAAACATGGATTCTTTCTTGACACTTCGTTGACACTATCATCATATCATGTACCTTTCCCTTGACCTGTGAAAAACATTTCAAAAAAACTTGGGATGGGCATAAAAATCTCAGTAAGGGTTATAAAAATATGGAAAGGAAACAGAAGTTCATATATATATAAGAATAAAATCATACATTACGCTTAAAACATAAGCACTTTAACATACCTCATCAAATCATGAATAAATCATAGAAATCATAAGACATAAAGTTAACTTGAGGCATTCATAACATTCTTACGTAGGGAGTAACCCTCTTGGTTACGTTTGGAATACCCATCACAGTATATTCCCTAAATATCTTCGGAGAAACCTTAACGTTTCACTCCTTCGTGTTACCCAATGCATTGGAGAGCTATATCGAGCTCACCTGCCCTTAGTTTATCACGGAACCACCCGTCTTCATAATAATGCCCAAGAACCTCAACATAATCGTATCGCATAAAACATGCATAATGGAAACATAACATTTCCACCTTTCAATCACAAGATATCAATACAACACATTGATATAAAAACATTATGAAAACCATTTTCAATACAAAAATAAAAGAAAAGTAAAACATTTTATTTATTTTTCTTTTAAAAAGAAGGTATGGATGGTAGAGGAAGCCGAAACTCAAATAATGGTCACGGCGGTGGAGAAGTCGTTGTCTCCGCATGCGTACAAAAAAAACATTCCCTGTAACACCCGATACTTTTATGAGAAATATTTTGTTTTTATTTTATAGAAATCATCAAAGGAATCTTTCGCTACATGCAATCGCGACCTTCCACGATAGCGTGTGTTGTACGCAATACCGAGTTCCACTAAACAACGACAAATTGTTATAATATTATAAAATGACCATTATGAATAATAATGACTGAATTTTAAATTTTACAACATTATTATTCATCTTACACATTTTCTAGAACATGGTAGGGGAATAATCTAATATTTTTTGGGTAAAATAAGTATTTATCAAAAAATGCAATTTTGCCGCCTTTTGACGGCGCACCAACATTAAATCTAGTTTTTAACACGTTTATAAGTTCAATTTGACAAAATAAAATTCATTATTTTGAATCAGGATATAACAATTTACTTTGGATAAATTTTTTGTATTTTTCTGATAACTTTCATATTTTGATGAATAGTAAAAATACGCTAATTTTTAATTAAAAACAACTTTTTTCATTGAGATAATTTATATGGTTAAATTATAATATTGAATGGTTTTAAATTATAGATAGGATATATTTTTACCATTTAATATAATGTATGTAATTAGAATTAATTTCACATTGAATTCATAGGTAAAAACATTTCAATCTTTGGCAATGTTTTAACTTCTAAAACCCGTTTTCTTAACAACGAGATTTATTTAAAATTAATTACTACAACTTATATGTTTTGAATTTTGAAAAATGGATTCCATTTTCAGAATCAGTGGGTCTAAATTATGTTAATAGGATAATTTTTATTTTTTGGGCATTATGAATAGTAACCACGGTAAATTTTATTTACCATAGTTAAAGGTAAATCGGGTAATTAAGGGTAAATATAAGATTATAAAATTACACTAACACCTGCCAAAATCCTATTGGATGACTAAAATTCGACCCATATCACCTAAGGGTCGGATTAGATACATTTAATAGACTTTTGTCCATAAAAATAATTTAATTATTATTAAAACCAAAGAATGTGACAACATGTCACTTTCTTAAATTTTATAAGTATAATAATTTTAATTTGTGATAAACTTAATGAAACTTCTAACATAAATAGTCTCCAGAAATCTAATAAAATTATCTATATCATAGGAATTTATTTATAATTTTTAGAGATTAAATAATTATCATTAATTATGACACAATAGTGATGTTGAAATTATTTTATTAATTAAAGTATCAAATAAATGGTTTTAAAAATATTAAAATAATTATTATATACATTATTTAATGTTCTCCGCTAATTTTATAGAAACGTATGAAATTTTAATAATCTATTAAAGCTTTTAGTTCGAACATATCCTCTGTAAATATTTTATTTAAATTCAAATTCATGAATAGTGTCAAAATTGACACTATTGTTATTTTATAAAAATAACATATTATAAAATTGTTTAAAAATTAAAAAAATATTTAAAAATTATAAATTAAATTTTATATGGTCAATAATGTCATAAATCTTCAAATTATGGAAAATTCACAACACATATGTAATTATTAATAATAATTTAAAATTTAGAATATTATTACCACAAATAAAATTAAATTGATAAATAAGGATAAATCAAGTTGATAATATTTAAAATAAATTCCTAACAAGTATAAATATTATTGGTTGATGAGATTACAACCCTATCTCATATAATATTCTGTTATTATTCATTTTTGGAGGTTTTTACGTGGGTTTACATTTATTATAAATTAATATTTTTAAGATTTCCAAAGGTGCCCCTCTCATCCCTTATAAAAGGGAACCTACTCCCTCTCTTCCTCACACCACATTGAGCCTTCAAGCTAGGACAAACCCTGACAATATCTCATCTACACTTCCCTAGAGACATCCTAGAGGTCATGGTCTTCTTCAAAGACCAATTTTAGTGCCCTAAAAGAATGTCTCAAAGAAGCGCTTCAAAGAAGAGGTAATGTCTGTTACCGATTCTTTCATCTTTATTTCTTCTTCCACTTCTTCTTCTTTAGTTGTTTAATTATGAATTAATAACATAAGTATCACTCATATACTGATATATTATTATATGTATGAAACAACCCTATTTCTCCATCTATCCATCCTACGGAAAACGAAATCACCGCGCGTTCGTACGTACGGAATACCGTCTCCACGCTGTGGTGTAATATATTTTCCACCACCACCTAACTTGGATGGGTATAATTGTGTAAATTATTACTATATATGATTATTATAAATTGATATTGATTCTGAAATAGTATAAATACACTCCAATACAATTCCACGATTATGGGAACAATATCATCGCTCGTGCATACGTACGGAATACCGTCTCCACGATGTGATGTGATTCGTTCTACATGATCATAATTGCATAATGATTATATAAATGAATTGAATGAATAAATATGATATATAGTACATTAATACCATTCTGGAAATGATTTATCTATAACCTAAAGAGAGGAATAAGAATTTATTCCACAAAACACACATAAGAACAAAAAGTTATAAGCACCCGAATAACAAGTAGCAATGAAATATTACTACTAAGAAGCTAACAATATGCCCATATATGATTTCATAACAATAATTATGATTCTATAATAAGTCAATAACATTATTCAAATCATTATACAGGAGGTTCGGCGACATATGAAGCAAATCGGACCTAAAGTAAGGGAAATATCACAATCTCATTTTTATCCGAGATTGTTTATACATTGGTATTTACTAGGGTGTATTTTATCATCCACATCCATGTTTACTCAATATGTAATATTTACATACTTCTACAATAGTTTATATCCAATTTTACCATTCGGTGATTTTTTAGTAAAGGATATGAAAGGAATCTTTTGTCGTTTTCCGTATGAGGTACTTTTTGACTTTTCTGAAAAAAGTACGAAGAATGTTTTTTTAACATATACGACATTAATGGATTTTTAAAACATTATTTCCAAGAAGATTCCTTTACAAGTTTTCAAGATTATTTTTAATCAACTTATTTTAGTTTTAAATTGTATGAAATGTTAATAAAGAAAAATGTTTTTGAAGTAGAAAGGATATTTTCCTCAAGAATAGAGATCAAGTGTTTAATCAAAATTATTTTCCATCTAAGATAATATATGGTTATGTTTCTATCACTATTATTAAAGTGATTTGATTATTTTGTGATGGAAATATTTTTATGAATTCCTTTATGTTATATGAATTGATTTATGAAGTCATGATGTATAAGATTCCCATTTTTATTACATGGGTTATGCTATGATGTATGGTTTATGATTTTTTGGCACACATAAGAATGGAAACATTATGAGACAGGTGGGACCTATATCTCCCTCCAATGCATTGGGTAAAGATTTTATATCTCATGACATAGACATGGCTGGAACGAAAGGCTAAACCGGTTTAGTGAAACTGGACTAAAATGAGGAATGAACTCAGTTCAAAAATGCACTTTGTCCACTAAGATTGTCTTGGAAATGAGTCTCGACTAACATGAAATGATTCTCTATGATTATGTGTGTATGCCACAAAGTTCCATGTTTTAAGTTATGATTATTGGGATTACATTTCACTACTATGATTTATCCCATGTTATAAAATTATGCTCTCTTTTGCAGGTTATGTTTTCCAAAATGTTATGTTCTTATGAATATGATGTGATTGATATTTCTTTTGTTTACCTTTACTGAGCATTTGAGATCACCCTTTTGTATGTTTTCATTCCCCAGGTTAGGAAGAAGCTTATTATGTAAGTTATGAAAAAAGGGACTATATATATGATGAAATAAATGGGAGACAGTGTAGACGCTTTATGAAATAGTTGTTTATGTTTCCCAGTTTCTAAAGACACTATACCTATACGGTCCTTTCCTGGTTTTGTTATATGTTGTAATAAGTGTGATTCAATTTTGAAGTAATAACAATTTATGTAATATATGGGTTGTTATATTCCCTTTTGTCATTTAGTAAACACTTCGTATAAAAAATAATCCTTTTGAATAAACGTAAAAGTCAAAGGGGTTTATACACCGTATAAAAGAAGGTTTTTTATAAAACAAAATATGCCTCAATGAAAGGAGATTGAGACGATGTCCCATACCATGGGTCCGACTTGACTCGGTCGTTATATAATCTCCTGAATAATAAACTTGAGTTAATTTATACTTGTTTAAGAACCTTTTTCAAGTTCATTATTCCTTTTATATCACTTATTGTCATGTCATGAACACTATGTAATTATTTTAGTTAATAACGGTCATTTTAACGATCATTGGTATTTGAGTCAAAAATAAACCCTTTATAATTACAAGGTTTTTATGTATCCATTATATCCATAATGGTATTCATGATGTAGATATAATATATATCATATATATCCAGTACATGCACACATTTATAATATTATATAACATTAAGAGGTAAGAAATGAAATGCATCGTTCATGGAGATAGTAAGCCGTACGTACGCATGAACGCTGGTTCCATTTCTATTTCGTATTTAATGAAATGGAATCATAATTATATAAAGGGATATTATAATTCCTGTGTAATATCATATATAATATCATAACTCCATCCTTTATACCTCCCACATATGGTATTAAAGAATCGAATCACTTTGAGGGGGCAGTAGTCCGCACTTCCTTAAATGAAGATATCGCGTTTACCCATAATGGAAACCATAAAGGTATGCCCAAAATGAAAAATACAGAAGCTTAAGGAAAACATAAACATATTATATATCATATATAAATATAGTGTCATCTTAATGTCCACCTTTGAAGGTGTTAAAAGAATGTTGAACAATCATTGTTTCGGGAGCCATAAATTCACCATCCACGGAAACAGTATGTTCTTTAACCATTAGATGTAGGTGTGTGTAAGTGTAGCTCGAATAATTCTTATAACAACATCCTCGTATATTTAAGATACTGTATTTGTTAAAAAAGAAATGAATAAAAAGAGTTTAGGGGGTTGGAGAAGCAAAATAAAATAGAAGGACTCAAGTGAAGACATTACATTAAAATCGGGTAACTCCCTTTGGTTTGAGCTCAAAGGCTTCTTTGGGAAGACTTATGCCCAAAGTGAGATTCAAGGAGTAATAGAGGGAAGTGGAGAGACAAAATGGGCAGGGGTTGGCCGAGCCAACGGCTTTGGACGTGTGGGTATGGATGTAGAGGTGGGGGCCTTTTATTAGAGGAGAGGAGGGGCACTTTTGGAAAGTAAAGAAATGTTACTTTATTTTGAAATGAGTTTCGGATTAAAAAGGTCCCACATTGATATAATTCAATGTGAAGGTGATAAGGGTTCGAAATCCACCCATAAAATAGGTTTTGTACATGTGTAGGTCATAGATTTTACATTATCATTTCATTTTATTTAAATCCATTATTAATGAGGTAATCGCTGCATCATCATGATGTCATAAATAATATAAATTATTTAAAGTCTAAAAATTATAAAAAAATATCACGATGTAGGAAATAGTTTTATCTTTCTAATTAATATTTATAATCAAAAATCTGACTTGTATAATCCCATGTAAAAATTGTTTTAGTAAAACATCTCATTATGTGTCATTTTTACTTTTACATTAAATAAAAAGTAATTTATGTCATTTCCCCAACAAAGTGGCTCCATGGGGTCCCCAAGATGATCCATGGATTTTCTTAGTCGGCCATGACACATAAACTGAGGGTAGGACATGTTTCAAGCTCATATAATATTATTAATACATTATTTTTACCTTATACTACACTAATTACCTCTAATCGCGATTAAAAACTTAAAAGTTACTATTCACCGAAAAATAATTTTAATCTAATTGAACAACATTTTACTTTTTAATGAAAACCATGTATGTTGGATTTTTGAAAATCAAATCACAGAAGTGGCAATGTTTAATTTAAACGAAATATCAGTTTCTTTAACTACCACTTAGTGGTTTCACTATTCATCAAAAATTGAAGTTTTTAAGAAAAATACCAAAACATCACCCTAAGCTATATTTGATATTCTGAATTAAAAAATGATGTCTATTTTACAAAATTAAAATCATATAAGTTACATTAATTAATTTAATAATTTATTTCCACTGTCATGACAAATAGCGTGTTTTTATGAAACAATAAGTATCAAAAGATTGACACTAGTTTAAGTCCAATTTCAAAGTGAAATTAATTTCAATGACCAATATTGGATTAAATGGTAAAAATATATTTTAATTTAACTTTAAAACCAATTCAAAAGATAATATAATCATATAAATAAATTATACTAAAAATAGGTTTTGAATTAAAATACAACATTTTTCACTTTTCATTAAAAAAATGAACTTTATCGGAAAAAAACCAAAAATTTACACAAAGTAAATTTTGATGACCCAATACTAAATAATAAGTTTATTTTGACAAACATAGCTTATAAAATTTTAAAAAGAGATATTTAAAAATGGTTTGCCATCAAAAGGCAGTAAAACAATCTTTTAAAAATATTAGTGTATTCCATGCTTAAGATTGGATTTATTTTCATTTTAAGTGTCTCAAACGCTATCTAATTAATTAATAGACATAGATGAAAATATATATTATTCATTACTTACATGGGATGTTACATCCTTCCCCCCTTTAGAAAATTGTGTCCCCAAAATTTATTTACTTATCGAATAAATGGGGGTACTTATCCCTCATTGCATTTTCAGATTTCCATGTTGCCTCTTTCATCATGTGGGTTTTCCACAAAACCTTTACCTGATTAATCACCATATTTTGTAACACTTGCTCCCTGTGGTCAGGAATCTGGATCGGTTGTTCCTCATAATATAGGTTCTCTTCCAACTGAACTACCTCTGGACTCAAAACATGAGATGGATCTGCCATATACTTTCTCAACATCGAAACCTGAAAAACATTGTATACCTGAGATAAACTCGGTGGTAAAGCCACCCGGTATGCAACTGATCCAACTCTCTCCAGAATTTCATATGGTCCTATGAACGTTGGACTCAGCTTTCCTTTCTTACCAAATCGCATCACACCTTTCTGTGGTGATACTTTGAGAAAAACATGATCACCTACCTCAAAAGAGAGATCCTTCCTCCTGTTGTCCGCATAACTCTTCTGCCTACTCTGCGCTGTTCTCATGTGTTTTTGAATCAGCTGACCTTTTTCTACCATCTCTTCTACCAATTCTGGTCCCATCAACTTCTTTACACCCACTACATCCCAGAAAGCTAGAGTTCGACACCGCTTCCCATATAACGACTAAAAGGGTGCCATATGTATAATGGAATTAAAACTGTTATTATATGAAAATTCAACCAAAGAAAGATGTTGGTCCCAACTTCCCTGATAATCCATAGAGCAAGAACGTAGCATATCCTCCAATTTCTGAATTGATCGTCCTGACTGCCCATCTGATTGACGATGAAATGTTGTACTAAAATTTAATTCAGTACCCAACGACTTCTGAAGGCCTTTCCAAAAGTTAGAAGTAAACCTGGGATCACGATCGGATACAATGGAGAGAGGAACTCCATGTAACCTGACTATCTATTTAAGATACAAACGGGAAAGTTGATCTAGGGAAAAAGTATCTCGTATAGCAAGGAAATGACCAGATTTAGTCAAGCGATCAACAATAACCCAGATTTCATTATTACCTCGACGGGTCTTCGGCAATCCCACAACGAAGTCCATGGATATATTCTCCCATTTCCACTCTGGAACTGGTAAAGGATGAAGCATCCCTTTCGGTAACATGCGCTCTTCTTTAAACTATTGACATGTCAAACAATTCATAGTAAAATCAACAATATCTATTTTCATTCAATCCCACTACTAATACTCCCGCAGATCTCTGTACATCTTAGTACTGCCAGGATGAACTGAAAATAGAGAACTATGAGCTTCACATAATAACTCTCTCTTCAACTGTGAATCAAAAGTCACACACAACCTCTTCCCAAATCTCCAAATGAAATCATTATCAATGTTAAATTCAGGAAACTTACCTTTTTGAACCATCTCTACCTTTTTCTGCAACTCACTATCTTATTTCTCTGCTTTCTTGATTCTGTCTAATAGAGAAGATTTCACTGATACCTGAAACAAAACAAACGAACATCCTACACCAACAAATTCTATGCCAAATTTCATCATATCCTTAACCAAAGGATCACATTCCAAATGCATCATTGCTAATGTATCATTACTTTTTGGACTCAAAGCATCAGCCACATTATTTGCTTTTCCCGGATGGTAATGAATTGTACAATCATAATCCTTGATTAATTCCAGCCATCTCCTCTGTCTCATGTTTAACTCTTTCTGAGTTAATATATACTTTAAACATTTTTTATCAGTATATATTTCAAAATTTACTCCATACAAATTATGCCTCCAAATTTTTAAAGATAAAACAACAACAGCTAATTCCAAATCATGTGTAGGGTAATTTACCCAATGAGTTTTCAACTGTCATGAAGCATAAGCAATTACCTAATCATTCTGCATTTGGACGCAATCAAGTCCTTTCAATAAAGCATCAATGTATATAAAAAACCCACCATTCCTGGAAGGAAGTGCCAAAACTGGAGCATTCACCAATGTTCTTTTCAACTCCTGAAAACAATCATCACATTCTTTTGTCCAGATATACTTAACACCCTTCTGAGTTAGCTTAGTCATTGGAATAGATAATCGTGAAAAATGTCTAACAAACCTTCGTTAACAGCCTACCAAACCAAGGAATATATGAATCTTTGTTACATTTTTGGGTCTTGGCCATTCTGCAACAACCTTTATTTTTTCAGGATCAACAATAATCCCATATTTAGAAACAATGTGACCAAGGAAAGAAATTTGTTGGAACCAAAACTCACACTTGCTTAATTTCCCATACAATTTCTTTTCTTTTAAGGTTTTCAATATAACCATTAAATGTCTTTAATGCTCCTCTTTACTTTTAGAAAACACCAAAATATCATCAATGAAAACCACCACAAACTTATCCAAGAACTCAGGGAAAATTCTATTCATTATGTCCATGAATACAGCAGGTGAAATTGTTAGCCCAAAAGGCATTACTACAATTTCATAATGGTCATATCTTGTACGAAACGCAGTATTTAGAACATCTGTTTCTTTACCTTTAGCTGATGGTACCCCGATCTCATGTCAATCTTTGAAAAATTATGAGCTCCCTGGAGCTGATCAAACAAATCATCGATATGAGACAAAAGATATTTTTTCATAACAGTGATGTTATTCAAGGATCTATAATCAATGCAAAGTATCATAGAACCATATTTCTTTTTAACAAATAAAATAGTATCACCCCATGGTGACGTGCTAGGTCGAATGAAACCTTTCTCTAATAAATCTTGCAATTTCTCCTTCAACTCTAAAAGTTCAATTTCAGCCATTCGATAAAGGGTTTTTGAAATTGGCTTAGCATCAGGAACTAAGTCAACAGTAAACTCAACTTCCTGATCTGGTATTATTCCAGGAAACTCAACAGGAAAAACATAAGGATACTCATTTACCACTGGAACATCATTAATCTGAACAGTTCCTTTATTTTCAACAATGTGTGCAAGGTAATATTCATTTACATATTTTACATGTTTCTCGTCCTCTTGATATGTTATCATCAGTAAGGGTTCATTCTTGTACACAAATTGAAAGTCTTTCTGGAAACAAACTTCTTTATCTCTACAGTCAATCTTAGCATGGTAAATAGATAGCCAATCCATACCCCGGATAACATAAAACTCCACTAGAGGTAGAACAATAAGGATTGCAAGTAGGTTCTTTCCACAGATAAGGATAGGAAGATTCATATAAATTATTTTTTCCTCAAACTTTCCCCCAGGTGTTTTTACCAAAAGTTCAGGAGTCATTTCTTGAGATGGTATTCCCATTTTACTAGAAACGTTTTCAGATATGAAAGAATGTGTAGACCCCGAATCAAACAACACACTGGCATAATATAAAAAAACAAACAAAGTACCTGATACAACATCATTTGATGGCCCGACGTCTACTAAAGTAGTTGCAAAGGATTTCACCACCCCTTTCTGCTTGTAGTCTAACTGCTTCCCATCACTCGATCTCTTTGTCGGACACTCGTTTGCATAGTGACCCATCTCATTGCACTTAAAACATTTCACTAACTGTAAATCAAATTTGGACTTACCATCACCTTGATCTTTTTCAGTGCAATCACAAGCCTTATGTCCCATCTTACCACATCGGTAGCACTTTCTAGAATTCAGAAGACATTCCCCAGCATGACTTTTACCACATTTATCACAAACTGGAAACATAGTTTTCTAACAATCAGACTTTTTTGAAGAATTCTTTACTTTCTCTTGCCACCTCAGTCTCTTCTTCTGTTTGTTTTTATAGAACACTTGATCATCAAAAAATCCAATTTCGACCTTCTCAGCACATCGAACAAGATTTTCATAACTTTTAAACTCACGAGAAGCTAAATCCATTTGATATTTTGGATTTAATCCTGAGTAAAAACGATTGATTTTACTATCAAGGTCTCGGATAAAATTTGGAGCATACCTTGTCAATCGAGTGAACCTTTCTTCCTAGGCATCCACAGAGTCTTCCTCTTGCCTCAATTCCAAGAATTGTTTTTCCATCCTATATCGAAAAACCTTAGGAAAATACTTCTCAAGAAACATACATTTAAATTCATCCCAGTCGAGAGCATCAATCTCATAAGCGTCCCTGATATTTTTAACCATCGACCACCACTGATCTGCTTCACCCTCAAAATGGTAAATAACAAGACTAACCTTTTGATTGTCTGAACACCCCATGACATCAAAAATCTTCTCCAGTGCTTCAATCCACCCTTCAGTTGACACAGGGTTAGATGATCCTCTGAATGATTGGGGATGTTGCCTCATGAAATGTTCCATCATTGACATGTTCCTCTATGGTCGATTGGACTGATTTCGTGCATGGATACCACCACTATTTATCGCTTAAGTCAACTGCGCCATTACTGCAACAAACTGTTCAGTTCCAATTCCGACCATCTCCGGAGGCTGATTCGGAAGGTTATTTCCTTCTGTATGCCTTCCTAGCACTGCTTCCCTGTTTCCTCTGTGGAAAACCATTCTGAACAAACATGTATTAGATGAAGCAACATGGTAATCTTCAAATTCTATATCATTTCAAAAAAAATATTTTTGGATAATCATTTAATATAATTTTAACTCCTAAAGTTATCTAAACCTACCATTGACACCAACTATAAGTCCCCAGCCTTAAACCTTACTTAATATTGAGTTATTACAAGATTACACCTTGAGGATCTTTTCAGGTTTATAGTTTTAGATAATTAGAACATAAAACATGCATTACATTCCACATTTAAACAAAGTGGTTACATAAAAGATAGAATTCATTTTTCCCATCAAAAGAAACATATTTAAAATAAAACATGGATTCATTCTTGACACTTCCTTGACACTATCATCATATCATGTACTTTTCCCTTGACCTATGACAAACATTTCAAAAAAACTTGGGATGAGCATAAAAAGTTCAGTATGGGTTATAAAAATATGGAAAGGAAACATAAGTTCATATATACATATGAATGAAATCATAAATTACCCATAAAACATAATCACTTTCACATACCTCATCAAATCATTAATAAATCATAGAAATCATAATACATAAAGGTAACTTGAGGCATTCATAACATTCTTACGTAGTGAGTAACCCTCTTGGTTACGTTTGGAATACCCATCACAGTATATTCCCTAAATCACTTCGGACAAACCTTAACGTTTCACTCCTTCGCGTTACCCAATGCATTGGAGAGCTATATCGGGCTCACCCGCCCTTAGTTTATCACGGAACCACACGTCTTCATAATAATGCCCAAGAACCTCAACATAATCGTATCACATAAAACATGCATAAAGGGAAAATAAAATTTCCACCTTTCAATCACAAGATATCAATGCAAAACATTGATATAAAAACATTATAAAAACCATTTTCAATACCAAAATAAAAGAAAAGTAAAACAAGGTATTTATTTTTCTTTTAAAAAGAAGGTATTGCTTGTATAGGAAGCCGAAACTCAAATAATGGTCACGACGGCAGAGAAGTCGTTGTCACCGCATAAGTATGAAAAAAACATTCCCTTTTGCCGTTTAGTAAACGCTTCGTATAAAAAATATTCCTTTTGAATAAACGTAAAAGTCAAAGGGATTTATACACCATATAAAAGAAGGTTTTGTATAAAACAAAATATGCCTCAACGAAAGGAGATTGAGATGAAGTCCCATACCTCGGGTCCGACTTGACTCAGTCGTTCTTGAATCTCCGGAATAATAAACTTGAGTTAATTTATACTTGTTTAAGAACCTTTTTAGAGTTCATTATTCCTGTTATATCACTTATTGCCATGTCATGAAGACTATGTCATTATTTAAGTTAATAACGGTCGTTTTAACGATCATTTGTACTTGAGTCAAAAATAAACTCTTTATAATTACAAGTTGTTCATGTATCCATTATATCTAGAATGGTATTCATGATATAGATAACATATATATCATATATATCCATTACATTCATGAATTTATAATATTATATAACATTTAGAGGTATGAAATGAAATTCACTGTTCATGGAGACGGGAAGTCGTACGTACGCATGAACGCTGCTTCCATTTCTATTTAGTATTTTGTGAAATGGAATCATAATGATATAAAGGTATATTATAATTCCAGTTTAATATCATATATAATATCATAACTCCATCCTTTATACATCCCACATATGGTATTAACGAATCAAATCACTTTGAGGGGGCGGTTGTCCGCACTTCCTTAAATGAAGATATTGCGTTTACCCATAATGGAAACCATAAAGGTATGCCCAAAATGAAAAATACAGAAGCTTAAAGAAAACATGAACATATTATATATCATATATAAATATACTGTCATCTTAATATCCACCTTTGAAGGTGTTAAAATAATGTTGAACAATCATCATTTCGAGAGGCATAAATTCACCATCCACAGAAACAGTATGTTCTTTAACCATTATATGTAGTTGTGTGTAAGTGTAGATCTAATAATTCATATAAAAACATTATAGTATATTGATGATAATGGATTTGTTACAAAAGAAATTAATAAAAAGTGTTTAGGGGGTTGGAGAAGCAAAATAAAAAAAACGACTCAAGTGAAGACATTGCCTTAAAATCGGGTAACTCTCTTTGGTTTGAGCTCAAACGCTTCCTTGGGATGACTTCTGCCCAATGTGAGGCTTCAAGGAGTAAGATAGGGAAGTGGAGAGACAAAATGGGCAGGGGTTGGCCGAGCCAAAGGCTTTGGAAGTGTGGGTAAGGAGGTAGAGGTGGGGGCCTTTTATAAGTGGAGAGGAGGAGCACTCTTGGAAAGTAAAGAAATGTTACTTTATTTTGAAATGAGTTTCGGATTCAAAAGGTCCCACATTGATATAATTCTAGGGTAAGGTGATAAGGGTTCTAAATCCATCCATCCAATAGATTTTAGACATGTGTAGGTCATAGATTTTACATTATCATTTTATTTTATTTAAATCCTTTATTAATGAGGTAATCGCTTCATCATCATGATGTCATAAATAATTTAATTTATTTACAGTATAAAAATTATAAAAAAATATCATGACGTAGGAAATCTTTTTATATTTCTAATGAATATTTATTGTCAATAATCTGACTTGTATAACCCCCTGTAAATTGTTTTTTAGTAAAACATCTCATGTTTGTGTCATTTTTACTAAATAAAAAGTTATTTATGTCATTTCCCAACCAAAGTGGCTCCATGGGGTCCCCAAGTTGACCAATGGATTTTCATGGTTAGCCATGACACATCCAATGAATGTAGGACATGTTTCAAGCTCATCTCATATTATTAAAACATTATTTTGACCTTAAACTACACTAATTACCTCTAATCGCGATTAAAAACACAAAAGTTACTATTCACCAAAAAATTATTTTAATCTCATTGAACCACATTTTACTTCTTAATGAAAACCATGTATTTCGGATTTTTGAAAATCAAATCACAGAAGTGGAAAAGTTTCATTTAAATGAAAAATCAGTTTCTTTAACTACCACTTAGTGGTTTCACTATTCATCAAAAATTGATGTTTTTCAGAAAAATACCAAAACTTCACCCTAAGATATATTTGATATTATGAATTCAAAAATGATAGCTATTTTAAAAATTTAAAATCATATAAGTTACATTAATAAATTTAATAATTAATTCCCATTGTCATGACAAATAGCGTGTTTTTATGAAACAATAAGTATCAAAAGATTGACCCTAGTTTAAGTCCAATTTCAAAGTGAAATTTATTCCAATTACCACTATTGGATTAAATGGTAAAAATATATTCTAATTTCACTTTAAAACCAATTCAAAAGATAATCTAATCATATAAATAAATTAGATTAAAAATAGGTTTTGAATTAAAATACAACATTTTTCACTATTCATTAAAAATGAACTTTATCGGAAAAATACCAAAAATTCACACAAAGTAAATTTTGATGTCCCAATCTTAAATAAAAAATTTATTTTGACAAACATAGCTTATAAAATTTTCAACAGATAGATTTAAATATGGTTTTCCATCAAAAGGCAGTAAAACAATCTTTTAAAAATATTAGTGTATTCCATGCTTAAGATTGGATTTATTTTCATTTTAAGCCTCTAAAACACTATCTAATTCATTTATAGACAAAGATAAAAATATCTATTATTCATTACTTACTTGGGATATTACAGTTAATGACTATCGGGGCCAGTCATTCCATAGCCTCATTATATCTAATATGAACTCCATGGACTCGGTAGGATTCTCCATGTGAATTTCCATGCACTACGATCATTGTATTACATAATAACCCAGTTATCTGCTACAGTTATTATAGAGTTAGTGACCCATGAGTTCAATATGGCCTTGGTTAATAAATTTGGACTTCACTATTAAATATCATTACAATTTTCATTATTACAACGTAGAACCATTTCAATTTATAACATATGATTTATTTATAAATAGGTAATAATTGTTTGATGAATTGGATAACTATTATAACACCATCGAAGGTATGAAGAAAGTACTTGGGTGTTTAGTTCCATTGTACTTCATTAAATAATGTAATCATGCTTCCACACTACTGCATTTCTATTACACTGGCTTGATGTTATAGACACCATCGGTGGTGGCCAGCTATTATTCATCTCACACCCTATCTAGGTGTTGTTTAGTACCCAGAGTAGATTAACTGTATTGATGTGTTGATAAAGTGAGGCATAATACCTGAAACACTTGATTTCGTTCTATTTAGTATGGATCTTGATAACATATGATCAAGCCGTTGCTTAAGATTATTGGGATATTATTTCATTTCCATTATAATATTGTAGAACAAGTAATGCTACTGTATTGTATCCATGTATTCGTGTTTTATTGGGACATGAAATATCATTAGTTATTGAATTATTTTTCCATTAATTCAATTATTATTTTTGTTTACTCTATTTTCCATCGTGAAATCTTTTTTACTTATATTGCATCAATTATTTACCTCATTTCATAGAAATCAGGTGTACTAATCTTTAGAAATGATTGTATAGTCATACCACAAATACACTAAAGGCCTTCGCCGCTAGTCAGCTGCCTCTGGAATATGGGGAGATGAGCATGAGGCCTTGTGGTCCACCAAGATATGGTCACCCATCAAGTACAATCATGGTCCATGACATCACAATCCCCAAGCTCGAGTTGTTTATGGGGGATAAAAATCATTTTTTCAATTCCATGGTATGAGGAAAAAATATAGGATTGGACTTCAAAAATTGGAGGAAGCCGTTTATTTTTGTTTCATGAACATTTTTTGTTGGTCATGATTCCATTACATTCACTTTTCATCTAGCTCCACTCACCACTACTCAAGATATGTTCATAGAAAATGTTACTCGAGAAAAAAATTTACCTTTTTCCTGATTTATTAATGCCCTTCTGTTATTCTCCATGAAAATATATCCAGTATCTGAGTAATGTTATCATCTCATAGCTTCCTTCTCTACCATCTATTCCTATATCCACCACTACAGTTTCACCAAATTCTACCACTATTCCCTATACATATAACAAGAGAAAGGTAAAAAACCTCATGTTCATACTACCCATAATAAGAAACGTTGAATTTTGGTTTTTTATAGGGATTTATTCATATATTATTTGGTTGAATATTTTTTTGGATGTAATTTGATTATTTTTATCCTTAGTATATGTTTTATTCTGCGTTATATTTGTTATATTTTAATTTACTATTTTTCTTTCAAATTTCTAATAATATCATAAGGGGGAGAATTTTTATGGAATTTATTTACATTTATTTTTTTACTTGCTATGATATGTATTTGTTTTATGACATTGATACCTTTATAATAAATCATGAGTATTTACATTTATTATTATGTTATCCTATGATACCTGTATATTTTCGACATCTATTTTATTAAATATCATTGAGGCCACTCTTATTTAAGATATACATTATGTATAAACCCTCACATTGGTTATATAATGTGTTTATAATATCTACCGTAAACCAATGTTTATTCTATAAAAGGATTATAAAATTTCATGGTTTCAAATCAAAAATATTGAAATAGATTTCACCCTTTTAAATTTGGTCACAAAATAATGTTAATTAGGATTGTAATGGTTATTAAAGTTTATTTTATATTATTAAAATATAAGGAAATTTTTATAAATATTTATTACATACAGAAAAGAATAATCAATGTGAATGAGTAACCACAAGTTCTTGGTAACACATTCCATCGGAGTTGAATTTCTATTTTGATATAAATATAAAAATTTAACAAAAATTCCTAGCACAAGAATAGTGTAACACTGGAGGATGACTCACCACCATACATGAGTCATATATGAAGGTGACCTACCTTCAGAGTACCTACCTCAAAAATCAAGTCACCAATGATATGAGAAAATGTTGAATATGTATCCCAACTAACGATGACCTACTGCCAAATCACATACCATCATACAGACATTCCATTGTCCAAACACACCACCACCTTATGCCACTACAATGATCAAACACCACCAAAAGTTTCAATGTATCTATTCATTAAATTTTAAATTAGTTGATTATAATAGATACATTATCAAATTTATTTTTGAGGATTATTCTAAACATTATTCTTATAATATTGTAGGGAACATTAAATGTTTCAATAGTTATTAGTATTAGGATTAATGAACCCCATATTACTCATACTTTAATTTAGTATACATTTTATGTCCCTATATATTATAAAATTTACAAATGTTCATAGACGACATGCATGTTGGATGTGTGAAAACACATCATCATGTGTTCCACGTACATAGAGAGTTACACATTGAATATATTCCATCTACCAAAAGTTTTTGGGAAATGATCATTAAACATTGTGGACCTTCTGTATATTGATAAAAATAAGATCAAAATAATTCACTATTTTACATCTCTTATTTGAGTAATGACTCAATATTCACTCCAATAAACATTCATCAAGACTCAAGATTTCAGAGCACATCATATCGACAAACTCTACATTCGGCATATCATTAAACAAAATTTTTCTTGTTGATTAATTTAAATTCTATGTGTGTGACATTTACCCCATTTATTTAACACACATTGAATCTTGTTCTTTAACCGGAATATACAAGATATCAGCTAAACTCTCATTACATTTTTTTAGTGATGTGTTGTGGATTGATTTACATGTGTATCCTGTAGGAATTTTATTCCAATGGATATTTTGGAAGGGTTCCATTCATAGACTAGATAGCTGGTTTAACATTATGTATATCTGATCCATTATGGGGATGATGATTTATTATATATTCTTCCTTTCATGGGTTGATTTATATGTGGGATGGAAATTATGACATATCTTGAGACTAATTGACATATTTTAATTCATATATTTGTTTTTTATTCATTTAATTTTATTAAACTAATTTCTTTTAAATTTCAAAAAAACAGCTACATTGATGGTTAATCTAAATTATTATTTATATGTGATTTTGATTCAGTAAAACTATTTTAGACATAAAAAATATTTGTCCTATTATTTTTACTAAAACATAATCTCTATTTGAGAAATATTTTAAAACATCTGAACCAGTATCAATATTATTTTTGATTAACTGGATTGTTTCAATTAATTTGGGGATTTTATTTAAACATGTTGTAATAGAAATTATTATTTGATTCACTATTCATACCTCTTGAGATACTCACTATGAATAATAATTTTATTCAAGTATTCTATATAGTTTAAAAACATATAATTAAATATTTAATTCAATATAATTATTCAAATTAAAATGTTGGGAATCACAAACAATGTTATGTCCCTACATCTCATGTGATATATTGAAAACATGAACAATAATGTCTTTTAATCTGATACAACCTACCTTTAAAGAAGATATCCACTTTTATTTACAAATGGTAGATTTTTCGTCATGTTACATTGATATTTTTACATTCCTATTTCAAGGTCACATCACATATTGAGCTCATAATTCATTCTAATAATATAAAAATTGTATATTATAAAAAATATAAATATTTAAAAAATAAAATTACACCTTGGATTATTGAATGTAATATTATCACATCATTGTTTCGCACTCGATCCAAAGATGACCAGCAACATATGTCCCACAAAAGACATCTACGGTTAATATAATCCTAACACAATGGTTATAGATCTTATTCCACCATAAATTTTATTTATATTCAATATTAAACAATATATAAATCCATTTCACAATGTACATTAGAGTATTCAATGAAAGGATACTCCTACAAATAGACATGGTATATAATCTACCTAAGATAAAAACACCCTTGAGTGTGCAGATATTTCACAATGAATTGGAGGAATCTCCAATGAAAACCTAATTTGGAGATGTTGAAAATTTAATCAAGGGTGGGAGAGGATCAACTCTGGATGACTAAGCCTATGAAATTCATCGGGTGGACTTTAAAAGACACCAAAATCCCTCCCATGAGGATGGATAAATGGGAAATAATAGGAGACATGCATTTCATTTGTGTTCTAATGGATGGAAATAAATCAAGGATACAACCTTAATGTCATGTGGTTGGTTAATTTGAGCCGATAATGGACCCACCTCCATGTTGGTGGCTGCCCTATACACTGGTTACCAACCCAGATATCCATTATATTCACTCAAGCATTACCAATGACATTATAAATCCTAAATAAATATAAAATGACATATACAAGGTCTCATAACTCCTATAATTCCTTTTGTAGTCTCAATTCACAATTCCACTCCAACAACCCAATGAATATTCAAATTTCTTCAGGATTCCGAACAATTTTAATATCATGTTTCATTAAAAGTGAATCGGTTTTTCTAGAAACCCACCTCTAAAAAATAACAATTACCATGATACATAATAAATAGGAATAATAAAGTTATCAATGTGGAGATGAATTGTGATAAATAATAAGAATGAATGCTCATAGTACATGAGGGGATTTTACTAGATTCACAAACACTTATCATCCTGAAATTTATCCTTTGTGTCCAAATATGTTGATTTTTTTACCCATGTCTTTACCTTAATATCATTATGTGACTGTGGAAATTACTAGTAATATGGTTCTAATATTAAAATAAATATATGTATGAAATATATAATTAACAATTTTGATAATTATTATATAATCCTACCCCTGTTCATCTAATCTGGGTTCAAAATTGAACCTTTATTATTCCCATAAAACAGAGAAAAATCCCCACTATAACTCTACCAGGAAATTTTTTTAGTGTTTACAATGATTGATATAATTTTTTAATGATTCATATAACATTTAAATACACTTTTTATGAACCATTTTACAGTTTTTACCATCATATAATTGTGGATCAATTCAAGAATGGATCCAAAAAAAATAACAGGAAATATGTGATCATTAATAAATTCAAATACTCTTATTTCAATCTATTACTAAATCATTGTCTTAAAAAATTAAATGTTTATATTGGATTAATAATAATACATTAACTAACTCATTTTGTGTACATTTGGTAAATCATTAACTACAAAATTCATTTACATAGATCCTTGAAAAATTCGTCGATTGTTTTTTTATTGGAACCAAAATATAATATTTTATACTATTCAAAAATTTATGTCCCATTATCTACCAGCCTAACCTATAGTTAAATTGAGAAAATTCATTTTTCCAACAAACTCATCATATATTTTTATATAATAAACATACTATGAATTGTGTGGGTGAAAACCATAATTTGGTATTTGTGTTCATCTAATGTAGTTATTTTTATAAATAACACTCCTTTAATTAGTTTTTTATCAATTAATGTTCATGTAAACAATAATATAATATGAAATTTTCTACAAAAAATTATGGAGGTATTTTAAAAAATGTTGAAATATAATTATTTTAATATATAATAGTTATCAAAACATCACCCCATTGTATAAATATTTTTATATATTTACATAAAAATAGATTCAAAAATCATGAGTATGTTAAATAATTATAAATTGATGTATACTCAGCACCCATGTGGACTCTTAAATTAAATAGTGTTATACTAACATCACTAAATTTAAATGATCATAAATCATAATCAAAGGAATGATAATTATTAATGGGTTATTGAAGGCCAACATCATCTAATAGGTGATTACATAGGGTTATGGATTTATTCGGGGATGGATAATGTCAGGATGCATCTCAAAGGGGAAAGCTTCATGACCCCCAAGACCACCTACATAGGAAAAGGGGCTTGCGACTATAGTTGACTGGGCATATCAATATCATAGGTTGCCTTATATTAAATTTCATATACCCATGAACACATAAAAAATCCCATACTAAGATGAATACTAACAAAATAGATAAACAATGCACAAAAACATCAGAATTAATCATCCCATGAACAATAAAAAATAACAATAAAGTATAAATGGACAACTACAAGAAGTACACAATGAGTCCGAAAACCAATATATCCTGGATGTATAGATGGGGACTTCAACAAACATAACCACATGAAAAAACCTTAGTCGGTGTAGCTCAATATGCATTGCATAGTTCGGGTCCGTATATGACTCTGAAAAAGGTTGATCATCTGTATAAGACGTGACACATGTTAAAAAATACCATAATGGGGTGACTATAAAAAACCTAGTTGGATTAAACAATATAACTGTACAAACAACAATATTAATAAAATTATTCTCTAAATAGGTATATTTCTAGAATAAATAACACAAAAATTAGATATATAAAACACAGACACATAGTCTAAAAGATAATTCATAATTGAAATGACTATCTTAATATCATGTTGTTATATTACACTTATAACTCATATCAGAGATCACACACCATGTTTTAGATAGCATGGATGTTTCCTGTCCAAGATTTAATGCTCATCTAGTCTCACTATTTTAATTATATGATGGATGTCTAAATAAAATCAAAAAAAATTAAGATCAATAAAAAGGAAATAGTATATGTCAAAAAATGAATCTGTAATATCCTACTGACAAGAGGATTATCTCCCTTATTATATTGGTCATAATGATACTAATAAATCCACCAAGGGAAATATTATGATAGAGGATCTCACTGAGGGCCTCATTGAAGTAATCCAATAATATTATCTTGGTAGATCAAATGAAGGGATCTATATCCATGGTGTAGGTGGTGATACCATACCAATCCTCATCGAATTGATCATGGGAACATACGATGATGAAACTTGTCCATGATAAATTGGACAAGTACTCAAAAACATCATTGAATGATTATATATCATATACCAGTACTACACGGAATGTCCATTTGAAATGGGTCATACCCATGTATGACATCCCATTATTGTGTCTGTGTTAAAGTACTTGAAATTTTTGAGCTAATGTACTATTGACCGTTTCTATGTACATGGTTCAACCTCTGTACACCTAGAATGTCTGTGTTTCTGTTAGAGTACATTGTGAGTCCATGACTGTGTAATCTTCGCCATGTTGATCTATGCCTCATTTTACAGACAAATAAACCATGTTGAGTCATATTCCATTGTATTGGGTCAATCACAACCTTTTATTTTTCATCATTATGGAAATCAAAGTCACCATTCTAGGGGTCTCACAAGCTGTTTAATTGTAGTGTATATGTTGTGTTTTATAATATTTTATAGAATCCCAGATCTATTTCCCATGTCTCCTCCTAGTCAACTAATGGTCGATCTGAACATACCCTAGGATAAAAATCACCGAACATCATCATATAATCCTTTTTATTGTGAAGCAGTGGGTTCTAGCCACCTGATTCACTAAATGAATCGTCCAACCCTATCATACATCATTGCACACTAATGAACACAATGATTAGGAATCTCCAAATCCATATAATCAATGTTTTCTTATACCATCACATTATTCTCATTTTATTTCATGTATGGAATAGCAGTATTGAACTGATTCACCATTAAGTACGTATGGAAGATTTGAATACTCAATATTTTTAAAATCATGGGATCTGGAGGTTTTTGATGATGATTGAATAAATGGTGATGAAAATAATAAACTTTAAATATGAGGAACAATCATCATGCATTTTTCTTGTTGGAATCGATCCTTGTTAATTTTAATGACTATTGGAAACATTAGAAGATAATAAAAAACTATTACCCCAATTATTAGATAAATCAAACTCATACACAAAATACTCATAATATGTGAATAGATTCAACAGTTTATTGATTCATGTTCATCATTGGAATTTCAAAATAAGGATATAAAAAAAATCTTCAATCTGAGATATAGATCTATAACTGCTGAATAATGAATTTACACCATTATTGTATGTTGGATCTGTCAATTTATCTGCACATCAGTTGTCAATCGTCAATATCGTTGTCATTCTCTAATTGATCCCCATCTAACAACTCCCCAACCACTCCTATAAACCATCAAGGATATGAAGATAACCCAAATATTATTTCATAACAACATATTTAATGGAGAATCTTTGTCAATTCATAACATAAAAAATTAAATCAATTTATATAACTTATTTTATTCATTTTACTCATGTGAATATTTTTCCACAAATTCCATATACCGACAATAGAAATGTCTCAAAAAAGATAATTCTCGAGTTCTATAATAAATGGTACAACCACATTTTGGATCTGGTTCACATTTTAAAAATTATTCACATCTTTTACATAAAATAACATTTTTTATATTTAATTTATTTAATTTATTTTATTAATTTATTTTTCCAACACTAATCCACAAAATCACATTCCATATCAGCACCACATATCTAAAATAATCCCACAAATATCTAAAAATAATACATGAAAAAAATACATGATTCCACATTCTCCCATCCTCGGGGATTTAAATCCCAAAAAGACTAAACGAGCAGCTTTAAAAAGAGATGTGGATACTAAGAATGGATATTAGTCTCCCACTCCCATATAATCTCCAAATGATTATAATTCATCCACAAGACACACGAAAGGTGAATAAGTCTCCGATGATGAGTCATCTTCTATACATCCTATATCCCCACTCTATAATCAATAAAGGTATCTTCATCTTCAATTTTCACGAATCCCTATTGGATAACATGAAAGATATTTTTCATGAGCCATGTCAGCTATGAAATTTTGAAAATGTTTTGTACCCAGTATAACATTGATAGTAGAGATAAGTTGTACACAACCTCACCTGATCTACAATGTATCTAGATAGGGTCAATAAATCTTGGATATTGCTTACAACCCCAACCAAATATATGTAATCCAAGTTAATTTGAGACTTATTGGAACACATGGTATCAATTATAAACTCCATTGGCCTCCTTCATCTATCATCAATAGACTTTATATGGGTCAATATCGTCCTCATACACTTTTTACTGATCTGCACGTTTTCTATATTGGCTCGCACTAATTCTAGTCCCATAATTACAGACTCTCCTATATTAGTCTTGCATAGTTATGACATACATAGCGTCCTATAAAAGGCCTTGAATAGTGCCATAGAAATTATGGAATGGTAGATAATTCTATATTAATAATAAACCAATGTAATGAGATCCTCCCAACTATATCCATGGTCAAACAAGAAATCTCACAACATATTATTCATAACCTGAATGGTCCGCTCATTCCAGTAATCATTATTTTGGGGAAAACACATTCCCCAACACATTTGAGTACCAAAATCCTCATGTAATCTCATCTATAATCGGGATGTGATGCATAAATCATGTTCATAAACAGTTATAAATGGAACTCCATATAGTAAAACTCTCTCTTACACATAGAGGAATCCCATGATCTCTTCTGAACTATACTCTTATATGTTCCAGAAGTGGGCCTAGTTGATGAGTCAGTATATGATCACCTATATGGAATTCTATCCCCTATACATACTAGGTAATCCTGTTATGAAGTCCCATGATATCCCATACCACTTCCACTCTAGAACCAAAAAGAGTTTGAGATAATCCCATTATATCATGGTTCCCATCATTCACTCAATGAAAAGTAAGGAATTAAAATAATGACTCACTAGATTCTTTGTTTATTCATATCCACGTAAAATGATGTTGGATGTCCTAGTATATTATTTAAAAATTGAAATATACTTCCAAATGATATTTATGAAAATATATCAGAACCTCATCCTACAATATCTCTGATAACAATGTGCATCCTATAAAAATATCATCATTCTCCTCACTTTTATAAAATCCAGCATGCGATTGGACAATGGATATATGAGTACATAGGGTCTCATTGATGGAATCCATTAGACGTGCCTCCCAAAATCTCACCATGAAGAGATGATTAAAAACTATTGGCTAGAGGTAGGCTACTACATCTCCATGAACAAAGGTCAACTGGAAAAAGACCATCATCTAAAATTCCTCGCCCAGAAACTGCTAATAAGATCACATAATGATTGAATATATAATATCATTACCTTTCATAAGTGTGTAGACAATATTAAATTAATAGCCCTTGATGAAAAATATCCAATACCTCTATATCATGTTAATATAATTATGAGAGATGGTATAAATGTGTTTCTTTTGGTCATAATAGATGATTAACCACTCTTCTATAAGGTAGTGTCACGAAATCATTAATGGAACGACTACCACTTCTAAAATAGCATTGTGGGTCACATATTTTTTCTCTTTTGGTCTCTACAAACATGAACCATAGGCAATCACTGCCTTCCTCAACATCCCATAAAATCAATGCCCAATTCATGATACATCGTAGAATAATACATACTCAACAAACTCATATGGAAATCTCAGGATGGGGGCGGCTTTTCAATAAATGCACCAACCCCTATAATTCCTTCTTGAACCAATCTATACGCACAAAAGGCATACAATTTCAGGTAAAATATGTGATTGGAGTTGGTATCCTGGAGAAAACATGTATATATCTTTGAATGTATCCTTCACTCCAATAAATTATACACACCTCTGTCATACTCTTGTGTGGATCCCATGCTAGCACATCCTTGAACATCATGTGGTGAACTTTGAAACAATTCCACAAATATGTTTTCCCAGAAGGTCAACCTATGGAATTAAAAATTTCTCCTTCATGATATTTCCATGATGCCCCTGGACGTAGAGTATGCCCAAAACTTTCCTGATGTGTCCTAAATTCTCCTCATTGGGTGTTGAGTACACAAGGATATCATCAATAGTGACTACCACTAATAGGTATAAGAATTTCATAAAGATCCAATTCTTGAGTACCATAGACACTATTGGGAAATTCATCATGTCAATAGACATCACCATGTAATAATGGGGACCAAAGAGACAACGGAATTTTGTCTTTGGTATATCCTACTACCATTGTATAAAAATTTGATAGCATGATCTGTGGGTAATTTTTGAGAACATTCATTCCCCTCTCAGAAGAACAATGATTTCATCAATCACCGGTAGATGATGCTTATTCATTTCCCTCACAAAAATTAATATTTTCTAATTCACATAAAACTCAATATTCCAAACAACTTCTTGGTGAATAATACTAGGGGTTTACATGGGAATCACTAGGTGTATCAGATCCCTTCCTTTACAAGTCCTATAAATACACCCCCATATCACGATGATTTACAGATCCATCCAATAAACTATAATTGATATTAGGGTTTTAATAGAATCTATATTTATGTAGAAGTCTATCTATCAGTGGGGAGGTAATCCTTGAACCTCCTCAGTGGATACATCCTCATACACTGCTATTATTGTCGGGAACTAAGAACTCTAAACATAAAATATTCCTACGGTTACTCTATCCAATCGATGAGTATATAGATTCACCCTCGTATGCATATGTTAATAATTAACTAACCACTATTCATTTTCACACATAAAGGAAAAGTGAGTCCCATCACTACGTACATACCACATTCTATTCATGAAATATTAAATATATTAATTAATTCTTGTTAACTAGTCAATGATTATGATGAATTCAAAATGAATCATCACTAATGCAATGAAATAACAACATTAAATCTCACCTATTAGCACCATATCATGCTATTAGTGCATGTGTGTGATAATTGTGTCATCCAAATTAGGAGTCTTCAAGGCCTAGGGACTAGAAAAGCGATCAAAAAGATTCCCTAGTTCATTGAATAGACAAGTCAAAATAATAGAATGACTAAAACATGTTTATATAAGAACTAGAAATATTGTATGATATACAGATATCACACAACTTATCTACCCTAGATCCTCTAATTTATAATCCCCGATGGCCAATAAAAACCCCATCCCAAGTCATCTAACTCCCAGAGCCTAGTGTGGATCATTTGTAGGAGGTAATGGAAAGAATTTTAAATGTTTACCACCTATAGATACTCTCCCATTAACTCTTCCACGTCCAAGAATTAATGAATATTTCTTCTCCCACCTTTGCCACTTCCTAGGTGTCTTATCCATTATTTCTATATTTTCATTCTGTGGGTCCTAAAATCCCTCAAATGATATACCCTACCAAAAAATGGGAAAAATACCTCTCCCAAGGTAGATGATACCCATCCAAGGAGCCTAGAACCATAGGCCCTTTGTCTTGGGATCACCTCCCGAAAATTTTATCATGCCTCGTTCCCTAAGATTTACGTAGATTCCCTTGTAATGAAGTATCTTCCCATGAGTTCCCAGGGCCGACAATAACTAAATGGGTATATTCATTCAAGATACTGTCATCAAACAATGGTCACTCTAAAACTCTATAATTGGTAAGAATCTATATAGGTATAAATATGGCTCATATATATCTGCACATCCCTATCTTGAATGAACCATCCTCAAATAACTAATGTAGAAAAATAAAACATGATTACCTGTAGAGGCTGGTAAAGCTTAATTAATACTAAGCCATTGTCTCACATCCATGATGATTCTATATAAGTTCCTAGATGCATATAACCATCAATGTATCTTATTAAACACATACATAAAAACTAAATCAAACTATGACCATTATATAGTCATCTCATCATAATACTTGGTCACTTGACCCCACCATCAACATGTAGAGCCATGGTGAAATCACACATCCCTAACCACCATCTAATCTTCTAGTGTCTTTATACATGAAAAATATCATTTCAAAACCTCAAAATTCCATTTCTCCACCAATGGATGGGCTCACCTCAGAACATGACGGGACTATTTCATTAAAACTCATGAAGTGGGATCGACCAACACACTTCCTCAATGACTATGGTGGGTATCATAATATTCTCAATAGGATGTTGTGTAGTTGGGTCACCACTTGGATTTAAAATTGCATGATAAATCCACAATATTATTTCCTCATCACTGATGGGATAATCCTTATGATCCTAAAACAGAATCTAAGCAGAAATATTCCATAGAAGCATCCTGAAATATACCGGATATACCATGATGAAGGAATATATCTATATGTATGATTCCAATATGGAATGGAAACCACAAACCATTTTAATATGATAAATACAGAAATGTTTTCCTTGAAATTATTTTCCACATGTACATTGTAGAATGATATGCGATCTGAGTCATTGTGTGTGGATATATATCATGCCAAACCAACATTGGGGTCTCAGGCCTAAAATATAAACATGAAACACATAGAAATATTTACACAGTACAAAATCTGATAATCTAGTCCTCAGGAATACCATAAATCCAATGATACCCCTATGTCATGACACATCCAAAAGATCCACATTCTTTGACTACCCATGCCTTACTCTAGTAGCCTAGGGTCTTGTGGCATGTGTCGAGTCAGCATATCACTAACATGGGAGGCCTTAGCCCAATGTAACTGTATACATGCATACATCTCCAATAATCTACAATTGTGAAATAAAAAATAAAAAATAAACCATGAATTAATATATCTAAATCTTACAACTGGAGTAAGAATACATGATTTGGAATATAATCATGACAGAATACAAGTCCACCATAAAGAGTCTAAAAATGTGTCCTACATAATATTATTGATTGATCATGTATTCAAGATATCCATTGTAACAGACATAATTATTTTCATCTCACTAGGAATTGCCTGGTCTCAGTCCCTCTTGGACGTTTTCAAATGGTCGATTTTCTGTATGAGGTGTGACATGTTTAGTAAAATCCCATATATGGGAGAGTATAACAATACATAGTTGGACTCTGAAAAATCACATAGCATACAATAGCAAGAAAAAATGTAAGCTCTATAGTTCTATTTGTTTTAAATAATATAATATGAATATATATATATACTAATCAATGACACATTGTCTCAATGTATTGTCTCAACCATAGTGACTGTTTAGTGATCCATCTGATAGATTCCCCATAGAACTCATCTAGGAGAAACTATTCCATATTTTGGGTAAAACTAATGGCATCAATTAGATATATACCACTCATAGGGTCTAGCCATTATAAGAATACAATGTATTTTTGAAGAGAATGATACATAAAATACGGTTAAACCTAGTGGAATGGGGTATACCAACCACTAAATCTAAAATAACCTGCTAATTAGTAGATAGAAAACCATTTTTTTTCTTGAAGATATCAAGAACATCACCTAGTGAAATATAATGATAGAGTATCCCACTTAGGTCCCCATTGGTGGATTCCAAAAACTCTATTAAAAATCCCATTAGATAAAATATTATCTACTATGTATGACATAAATCCATATTAAAACATAAATAATGAATTAAGGAAGTATAAACTAAGTCAAATATCAAATATTAAGAGGAATGTGGCTCCATAAAATCATTGATGTAGTATATGTTGTGAACTCGTAGTACATTTTGAGTCCCTTAGGAATTGGGTACTGCCTATGAATCCAGGATTATGCATGTGTCCACATAAAAATATATTGGCTTGTCTGACCCATGTACTCTTGATTATGTCAATATAAAACGGTCTGACTATGTACACCTAGTCATGATGTCTCCATGTAAGATTACATGGGATTTACATGACTAATTACTATGGGCCTTGATTATGTACTCCTTGAGTTACATGACAATAATCACTATTCAGCCACACTCTATGTGAAGGGGTCACATGCCATTTTGTATTTAACATCACCATAGAACCCTAGCCGCTGGACCAGGGGCCCACATGATGTCTAATCTCTGATTACACATCATCTATTATGGGATTCACCAATATCTTATATCTATCTTAAATTTCTTCTCCCATTCCACCAGATATCAATCTAGTCATGCCTCGTGTTATAAATCACGGAACATTATAGGATGTGCCTTATCAACATCAATCATTAGGTTCTGGTAGCTTAATTCCATTATAGAATCTTCCACACATATAATCCATCATTGGGAACCAAACAACACAAAAATCAGTTATCTAAAAATTAGTTTGATTGGATTATTATTATTATGTCCTTCAATTATTATTCATTACGGATTCAATGTCTGCAATATCAAACCATTGAAACACGAATCAGGTGCGAAACATTTTATTTCTCATTATTATTCAAACCATGGGCCATGGAGTTATGCCTCGAAGAGAAAATAAATTTGGAAGAAAAGAACAAAGCCAAAATAAAAATATTGAACCATAGATAATAATCATTTTTTACTCAATTATATTCTATTAGAACAATAAATAAATAGATGGAAATATAATCACAATGTTATTACATCAATTCATAGGTAAATCTAAACAGTACCCACAAGAGGCATGATTCACAAATAAATTCATTATTTGATTGATTTGGGTTTATCTTAAGAATAAAAATGTAGTAGAAATCCAAAAAATAAACTTCCAATGTTGATTTGGATAGATCACAGAAGAAAAATTAATTTTTTATGCTTTCATTAGTGATGTCCCTGAATTTAGTCACACAATAATTGTCAAATACTAATTTATCATCTAATTTTAATATCCTAAATATCATCCAATAGATGTGAATTATATTGATTGATATAGTGGATCATTTCTCCTATATACCAATTACATTATTTTTTTAATTTTTAAATTTCTTTACAACACATTATATATTTTCACATTCTTATCATGAAGTATGGACATGTCCAATATAGCTATAATAAAATTCTATGTAATAATTCCTTTAACATCTTATGAAATTCATGGACAACAAAGATTATTCTTATTATAATTCTTCTTATTAATACCCATGAAAATCATCACATTACCTTATCTTATTCTTAACTCCCATTTTTTCATCTTTTATTCAGTTCACCTAAATAATCTTATTGGAACACTCTCCATTAATCATTATTCCTCCTCTAATTAATAACATTCAATGATCATTGGTTCTTGTTTCTCAAAATCATCTCACATATATAATGATGAATGTAATTTGGTCTGTTTTTATTCTTCATGACACTAATTTTTTATATCACTGATTCAGATTTTTTAACCTCTATAAATTTATATTGATTTTTGAATTGTTAAAATACACGTAAGAAAAAATATATATTTGGTTGGTATTCCACATGTAATTATCCTCTATATTGTATTTCAATGGATCAACAATATTCATCCATATATTTTTCCCATAGAATGTACATGAATACTTGGAATTAACAACACCAATGATAATATATATTCTCACTCAACTTCTATTGTAATAACTTCACATCATTATTGTATGATAATATACAATAACTATTGTTGCTTCGTCAGTATTCATAATTTCTACTTCAATAAATGATAATTTATCAACATTTAAAACACATGATATTCATTATTATTTTATAATTGTGGTAATGGTACCTTCTACATTAGAATAATTGGATATTACATAGAATTACATCATTATTTGATCCACCAAATATGTTTCATATTTGTTGTCTTGTTTTCACAAATTTATGAACATTCCATAGTCGTAGTGCATCAATCAGGAGATAAAGTTCATAGTACATCCACTAATTGGTGAATGAGGAATAGATCATTCAATCCTCTAATCAATGTTTCTTCTTGAATAATATTATAAATGAATCCTAATTGTTATCATTGAAATTATGTCCATATTACATGGATTAATCAGAATTACTCTCTTCATTGAACATCAATCACGAATTCATTGATATAAGTAATCATATAAATAGATTTATATAAATATATTTTCATATAATTATTCATTCTCAGACATGAAAATTCATATAGGTATAATGATCCACATACATTGGATAAATATTTATATGGATATTCTCTAATTCTGGGTGTATAAGTATATTCACATACATTGTTTCCCACTTATTAAACCATTTCCAAAAATTTTTATTCTATATTATCCAATCACTAAAAAGAATTAATCATCTTGTTTTAAAGGATTGTGATAACCAATATTGTGAAGTATGATTCTCTTAAAAATAATATACCATGAATCATCAGATTTTTCTACCCATATTCTTTGGTTCATCTCTAATCATCTTCCCATTTTACAATTATAGTAGCCCCTCCAACTATTGAAATCACATTATTTACTTAATCAATCAGGAAATTTACATGTTTATCCCATAAAATAATTTATTTTAATGGAATATATCCAATTTATTGTTATATATATAAGTTATATGTTTGTTGTTCTACATGGTGGATCCACACTAGCACAAAAAGTATGCAATTTTTATATGTGTATCTTTTAATTCATTAAAACTCATATCTTGTATTCTCATCTAACATGATTCCTACATTTGTTTATTCTTAATTACAAAGAATCTCCTTTACATATATGTACTTATTCCAAAAATCATATTTCCACAAAATCTCTATTCCATATAATCTCATTACTAATGACGATCCTCATAAAAAAGATGCATTAAATGGAATATTATTTCCATATAAGATTGTAATAATGTAATCTCATATTCATAAAAGATATTTTCTAAAATAGGGCCTTTCCATTGGAATATATATTCATTGATTCCCAAATAAAATGAATCCCATATCAATTGAATTTCTATTCCAAAAATCAAAATTCATTTGAGAGCTACACTTGAGAATAATATTCATCAATCATCATGAATCATATTGAGGAAGCACCTAAAAATTATTCATAAAATTTATTTACTTCATTGAATCTTCTATGGTAATAATACCATTTTCTATATATAATAATATAGAGAACCTAAAATTCCATATCAAAAATGTTTTGAGAAGCCTCAGTTTACATAATATAATGACACACACATGTTAGGAACATCCAAAAAACTTCCAAGATCATCCTCTTCACTTCTACCATATTGAAAATGTTTATTGAAAATTTAAAATAAAAAAGTGGAATAAAAAATTACCATACTATTTTTTTAGAAATAAATTATAAATATTTTTTCAATATGTGTCTTCTTTGTTTATTCTAACCCCATTTATCGTAATTATCTCATATTAAATTCCTCCACCATATTTGTAATATATATATGGTTTTGTGGAAATGGGTTACAATATAATATTATGAATTCATACATCTATTATCTAATTGAATATCTATAGAGGCCTTGATTGATGTAGAAAAATATATATTCTTTTTGAAAAAAAATTTATCAATATTAAATATTCATTGACAGTAAATTAAATAAAAAATAAATAAATATATTATGTTTTTACAAAAAAAATTATATGTGGATTCCAATTTTCATAAAAATCTTTTATAGAATATGTTATCCTAAATCTTCTATGAAAAAATTAGAATGTAGGTCAAAATAGTCATACATAAATAAGGTCTGATATTCTAGGAAAAACTCTTAACCTAATAAATAAATTTATCATTAATGAATAATATTAAAATAAATTTCCCCCTATTACGTTATGAATTTATTTAATGTTTCCATGGATTTTATATTTAGAAAAAAATTATTTATCAATTAATCTCTTTATATAACATTTCAAAACCATTAGATTCATATGAGGAAATAATTTTGTAAATGAATGAAACATCGTGTTAGATTGAATTACATTCAAAAGAGACCTTCCATGATATCTTTCATTAAACACAAGATAGAAAATCCTAGATATCTTTTTTGGTCAAGAAAAAGGGACCTTCCATGATAGCTTACATTACAGAAAAGACATAGTTTCTCCCAATAGAAATAAATTATTAAGATATTATTATTTAATATAATTTGATATTAATTAGAATTTATGATTGTTCCTATGAATGGTTTTAAAATATGAATTTAAATTTATGGTATATATATATATAATAAATTCATGGGTTAATAATTAATGATTAATTTACATAAGAACCATTAAGATATAAAAGTATATTTATTTTTATGCTTCCAATGGATTTTCAACATGACAAAAATAATTAGTTTTTATTAGTTAATTATTTTAATGAAATATATATGTTATAAATTCAATCAAACATTTTTTATATTGGTATATTATGTTTTAAATGAATTAGATAAGAACAAACCCAATTTTGCTGATAAGAATCTATATATTCATAAGGGCGTGTTTGTAGAATTTTAATGGGTAACCATTTTTAAATCTTCATTTTAATTGAATAATTGATTAAATATTTCAAAATAAAATTCATATTCAAAATAAAATCATAAAATTAGGTTAGGATTAGTTTTTTCATATTTTTTTAGAACCCATCATTTTTAATGAATAGTTAGAAGTACATAATTTTAGTTTATAACTCGTTATTAAATATATTTTTTAGAATAAATGATAATTCTATTTGGTTTTAAAGTTTATATAGATAATATTTTTTGAATTAATATAATTTACCAAATTTTACTCAATATTATATTGAAATTTATTATAATACATATCAATCATTTGAATGGTTTTACGTTAAAAACGCTCATTATAATCCCAATTACAGAATGAGCATTAAATTAATTTCTTCCACTTCTATGATTGGAATTTTGAAAAATGTATTATATATTTAGAATAATCATAATTTATAATTTTCAATGAAGTTTAATTAGTTTTTTGAAAAAATATTAGTTAATGTAATTAACATTAATTACAATTATTATGTTAAAATTTAACATACCATGGGAAGAAACCATTAACTTATGGGCCCAAATGGCCTTGAATGATGTCAATAACCCATTGTATTGGCACAATTATGTGATTAAAATTCGAATATGTTTGTTTTGGGATTTGATGATTTTGTTGATGTAAAAATAATGGTACACCAATCTTTTTCCCAAAAATACCATTTAAGTCAATTTCCTCCATTCAAAATCCCAACACCTCTCCCTATTACTCACACCTATCAAACATCCTATATTCATCCATTCTATTCCCAAATATCTTCAAAAAATCCCTCACATATACCATTAATCCTCCCTTTTTAGTATAAACCATTCCAAGTATGTCATTTGGTGTAAACCAAAAGGAGTTAGCTGATTATATGGTGTCATTTTCCAACGATATATTTACATTCATTTACATCTCAACCCCCCCCCCCCAAATATTATTCTTCCATATTTATTTTATAAAAAAGTATCCTAAATAAAAATTTATGTTGTTATATTATGGTTTATAACTTTAATATCACACCCTTCTATCTTAGGGGTAATGAATATAGTGTTTTTATGTACGAAAAACATTCGCCTCATAAAATGGTGATTGATAATTTTCCCTTACAATCATTAATGGTTGTACGTAACGACAGAAATATATATATATATATATATATATATGTTATAAATGATATTTATTATGTATTTATGAGTCTTTAATTCTTTTACAAAACATATATTTATGCATTACCTTTTTTGTAAAAATAATAACATCATTTGTTGAAGTGTAGACTACATCCCCCTCAACGAGATGTGATACATTCCAACTATACAATGAAATATATAATGGATGTGATTAATTAAAAATATTTCAATTAAAAACATCTTTATAATATTCAATAAATAATTAAATTTATTTAAATATAATATATATCATTTTTTTATTTACCCTTTCACTCACTTATTAGGTGATAACGTCATTCGTGGACATGTGTACTACTGCCTCTGCAAGGTGATGTGATTACTTTTTCATCACTACGATTTGATATATAATTATATATGATTAACTATTATTTAATTTATTCTATAATTATCATCCTATAATTATATAATGTGACTTACCTTCTTTTCATAACTTCCAATGAAGAGTCAGAACATTACTCGTGTGTGTGTGTATGAAATAATGTATCCATGATTGTAATATTGATTAAATTTTTTAAATAATATTTAATAATTGATTATATAAGTATAATTAATATATAAATATGATAATTATTTAATGATTATTATTTTGGAGATGTTATATAATAACCTATAAGACTATAGTTGACCAAATAATGTTGTTTTGATATATAATCCAAATATGATCAATAAAAACAATGTAAACATATTTTTTAGTCGTATTATATTACACAGTATTAATTGAAATAAAATTAAGGATAAGAATGCAAAAAATTATCTACAAAGTAGATAATTAACATAAATTTATTATAAAGGATGTTCTATGAAAAGGAAAAATAGGGTAATGTATTTTCCTCTCAATTTACATTCTATGGAAAAATAATTGTTGTTTAGGAACCTAGTTTTATTTATAAAGCAGGTATTATAATGTTTTGGTTTTTTCATTATTTTAAATTATTATATGGAATTAATTTTATATCAAGAACTATGATGGCTTGCGATTCCAAGGGCTGGTGTTAACTAAAAAATGGAATGAAAATAATAATATATTTAACAGAAAACATGTGTAGTTTAGCTAAAATAGATGAATACCTTAAAAATAGTTCTGGGATCCTAAATCTAATGGAATTGTTGTGTTCAGATTAGAGGCTTTACCCTGGAAGAGGCCAATCATTTACCAGCATAGGTCGGCTATAAATGATAGTTTCTATAAGTTATAATGAATAATATAAATATAATAAATATATTTTTTATACATTTCACAGTGATGAAACAACATGTTTTCACTTCTTCAAATTATCCTTTTGTCAGGGACCAAGGAATAGACTCATAATCATTGAATATACCATGGAGGATCTATAGAGGAACCTTGGAAAAATCTCTTGGTGGACGACGATGAATCATAGAGCAAGGATTGTTCATTATGGGATTCCCAATTAAAACTCATCTTCAATTTAAAATGATTTATTAATAGGTATGGATTCATAATTTCAATTTAATTTTCTCATATTCTTAGAATAATCTTGATCTTAGATCATCCAAAAAACATGTTGACCCATGGATCGATCGTTCATGTTAGGTGGGATTTGATTGAGGGAATTTTTTGGGGATGAGTATTAATATTATATGTAGCTTTTTAATCATTATTACTGGAATAGATCATGGTCGTAACAAAAAATGGTCTATGATTATGATTGGATGATCATCATTCAATCCTCACATCATGTTTGTTGTAAGTGATTTCATTTCCATATCTTCCCCTAGAATTATCTATTCATCGTGGATTATGAATGGATGATTGGTGTGACCTATTTTCTTTGAAAAAATATCCAAAATTGAAGATCTTATTTCATTATGACTTATAAGTGGTTTGATGGAAATGGATATAGAATTATTGAAGCAATTCATCAGTTACCTTTTTTGATCATTTTCTTCCAATAATGTTGATGATTTTTTCTGGGCCAATTTAATGCCCGAAGAGCCTTGATTAGTTGTTAGGGTGTTGAGGTGAACTGAAATATTTTTTTTATGTGAGAATAGAACCTGGAATCTAATTCTATTGGAATGGATGAGGTGTTCGAATCAAGAACATGTTGGTCAATAAATTACAAAACACATGGTGTGTACTATAGGCAACAAGACTTGGGTTCATTGATGAACCCCAGATTTCTATCTAATGATACACACAAACATGGGTTGGAGTACATAGGTTTCTTACATGTTGTATACCTTACCACATGACTGGTACTATACAATGTACAAGGACTACCTAGTGTACTGGTTCATGTGTAGTGCTACTTGGGATGACACCGTGTACTTGAACATGACCATAGTACACGGATGGATCCTAGATGGAATAAGAAATTGTGTAAGTCATTGTACATGATATGTGCACTTTTTTACATGACAACTTATATTGACGTAGGTGCTTTTATATAGGATGTACTCAGTGTCAATAGAATCATTGTGTGACTCTACTACACACAGTGTACTCTCTTCTACATGGCTTGAGCATCTTTTTCACCGGATCTTGGACATGTCTCATTATATTTTTATTCCATTATCCTCCCCCTAAAGTTTTTTTTGTTTAATTTAGTACTCATATTCTAATTATCCTTTTATCATCACATTCTATATAGATTTGTTGAAATATCCTTTGAGAGGCCAAATGAGGGATCCTCTATTCATTCTCTAAGTCCTAAGTAGTGACCTTGGTAAAGACATGACCAACATCACATGTCGATGATCATCTACATAGTAGGTTAATCCAGATGGAGTTTTTGGTATCACCCCATATCCTTATTTGTGATCCTCACATGTTTATTATATAAATCATTAGATCTATCAAATTATCTCTCTAATTATAGTTCCTAATGAATAGTATATCATGTAAGGACATCATTAGTGCTATCAGAGTCAAGAGTGTGTTCTACTAGATTAGTACTTAATGGAATCTTTATCTGTAATCTCTAGTATAGGAATACATTTGAAGTGACATGCCATTATATTTCTTGTCTTGGTTTGAGTATATCTTGATATTTTATCCTATATATATTGTAGACAAATAATATATATAGATATGATAGTACCATTCCTTTGTGTATTGTTTTGTGGTTTAGGGAGTCCTACATAGTAATGTTATAATCTTACGAGAATGGTTTTTGACTAAATGTGTTGTGTCTTGTGTAGAAGAGATATGTATTGAAAGATTCTAGGGCAGACCAGGACCAGATTGAGTAGTGAGTGTTTTTGAAGGCTGAGGTGGGCTATCTTGATGAGTCAGTCGATGATCCCCCAGATTGAATTATGTTGCCTATACATTAATGGAAATATGATCGTCAAGTCCTTGATATCCCGTAGCACTTACGCGATTCAACAAAAAATGGGTAGAGATAAACCGATTATAACATGATTCCCAACATTCACTCATTGACGAGTAAGGAAATTAAAAAATAATTCTAAATCTCTCTTATTTATTCATATCCACATAAACTCTTGTCATATTTCAATGTATATTATTAAAAATTCATGATTTACTTTGAAATGATATTTTTAAAACTGTTTTAGAAAAACGTCTTAAAAAATCACTGAAAATATTGCACATCCTGTGAATATAACATCATTTTATTCTTATTTATAAAATCCATCATGAGATTGGATAGTTGATATATGAGTATGTTAGGTATCATTGTTGTAATCCTTATGATGTGCCTCCTTGAATCTCAACAATAGAATATGATTAACTACCATTGACTGGAGGTTGGCTACTGCATCTCCATGAATAAAGGTAAACTGAAACAAGTACAAAATCGAAAATTATTATCTCAAAAACTGTGAATAAGATCACCCAATGAGTGAATCTATAACATCATTTACTTTCATAGGAGTATAAGAAATCCAAAAATTAGTAATAATTGATAAAATCTATCCATTACCTCTATCTCGATTTTATATCATTGTGATTGTTGATATAAATGAGTCTCTTTTGGCCATAATAGAGGATTATACACTCACTTGTATGGTTGGGACTCCAGGTCATTATTGCAATCACAACCACTTATAAATCAGGATTGTGGGTCACGTAGTTATTCTCATATGGTCTCAACTAACATTAACCATAGGAAATCACATCCTACCTCTACATCACAACATATCCCAGCGCAGTTCACGATCTATCCTAGAACAATACATACACAACAACCTCATTTAAACATTTCAAGATTGGGTGAGCTTTTCAGTCAATGTCTCAACTCCTAAAATTTCCTTCTGGAATCAATCAATCCACATGAAAGGATTACAATTTATGGTAAAATATTTGATAGGAGTTTGTATCATGGAGTAATCTTATATGAATATCTCATAGTATCCTTCAAAAAAAATGATTATCCACACCACATTCATTCTCTTGTGTGGCTCCCAAGCTACCACTTCATTGAACATCGTTGGGTGCACTCTGAAGCCTTATCCTAAGATATGGTTTCCCAGAAGGTTTACCTCCAGACTAAAAAATAATCACTTCATGATATTTCCGTGAAGCTATTGGTCATTGAGTACGTCCAAAACTATCCGGATATGTCCAACATTCTCCCCATAGAATGTTGAGTACACATGTATATCATCCATGGTGACTACCACTAACCGGTATAAGAAAGACTGAAAAATCCAGTTCTTGTGTACCCTAAACACTATTTAGAAATTCATCCTACCAATAGATATAACCATGTAATAATGGTGACCTAAGAGGAATCTGAATATTGTATTTGGTATATCTTCCTCCCATACTCACATCTTTTGAAAGCAATATCTGTGGGAAATCTTTGAGAACCATCATTCCACTCTCAATAAATCAATGACATCATCGATCCCCAGTAGATGATACTTATTAATTATAATAACCAAATTTAGGATATTTTAATCAATATAGAACCTCAATCTCCCATACACCTTCATGTTGGACTATAATAGTGATTCCTAGGGGGATACACTGGGTCTAAGAGTTCCCTTCCTCTAAAAAACCTCCAACTACACCCCCATATCACGATGATCTACAGATCCATCCAATATACAAGCAATGATATTAGTGTTTTCACAAGGTCTTTATTAATATATTTGTCTGTCACTTAGTGAGGATGTAATCCTCGTACATCATAAGGAGATACATCTTCATACTCTACTTCAAGTATTGGGAACTAAAAAATCTAAACATAAATTAACCCAATGGTAACTCTATCCAATTGATGAGTTATTAGATTCACCCTCATTGGCATAGGTCCTTAATTAACTCACCAGGATTTCTTTTCACCCATAAATGAAAATCGAGTCCCATCACTACGTAAATTCCACATTATCTAATGAAATATTAAATATCATACTTAATTCTTGTAAAATATTCCATTAATAGGATGGCCTCATAATGAATCATCACAAATACAATGCAATAAAAATATAAAATCTCACCTCTTAGCACCAAGTCACACTGTTTGTGCATGTGTGTGATCAATGTTTCATCTACATAAGGAGTTTTCAAGAACATTGGTCTAGCCAAGGGCCCAACCAGAGTCCCTTGGTTAGTGACCAAATTTGTCATATTAAAGGTATAAATAACACATTTTAATATATATAATACAAATAAGGAATAATTTAAATAGATCACACAACTTATCATACCTAGATCCTATGATTTATAAGCCCCGATGGCCTTCAAAAAAACCCTTCCCATGTCATCTGGCTCCCTAAGCCTTCAGTGGACCACCTGGAGGTGGTAGTGGTAATAATTTGAAATGTTTTCCACCTTGAGATAATCACTCAAAACCTCTTCCATATCCACCACTATATGTGTCTTTCTTCTCCCAACTTTTCCTCATCCTTGGAAACTCATCCACTCATTATCTGTTAGCCATTCAGTGGGTTTGGAAATCCCTTGAATGATTTATTATAACACCCTGACCCCAGTTACCCCAAATAAGAGAATTATTTTAATAAATTGGAATGATACAATGGAATAATGTCCCGAAAGACTGATTAGTTTAGCAGACTTGGAATTAGATTACATAGAAAAACATCACATTAAAATTTTAAACATAAAATACAACATGGATTGTTATTTGAGAATGACATTATTCCTTTTAGATTAAACCCACATATTAGTCATAATAAACTTCTTGGAAATAGTAGGGAAATAAAACATAAGAAAGGGTTGAGATCAGATGCTCAGAAAGGGTAATAAATTTAAAAGAAGATAACATAAACAAAATGCATGATGAATAATTGAAAACACATGTCTTTAAAAATAATAAACATGGAAACATTATGACAGAAATATGAGATGAGTAAATAATACCAAAATAAAAAATAGTCAAGGGTATTATACTAGTCTAATAACCACATGAACCATAAATTTTATATTCATAATGTGGGAATGTTTAATTCCATAAATTCTGAAACATTTTGTCAAGGCCTCAGCCAAGACGTCAAAAAATGATTAAGGCCTTGGCCAAAACCATATAACAAATTGGGAAATGCCTCGAACAATTCCATGCCTAATTGTCTAATGATAACTATTGATTCAACAAGGAGCTGTAGTGGGATCCACCTATCCCATAATAAGTCCATTACATTCCTCATATGAAAATGATGAAACATAACATAAACATTAATATCATAACTAGCATACGAAATGACCATAAATTAACCCTAAATCATGAATTGCATAAAAAAAATACATTTTCAAATATATCACAAAAACCATCAATATAATATGGGTTATTTTTATCATAATAAATCAACCTTGATCAAGAATAATATCCCATAACGGATGATGCCATAGTTGAAAATGATCAGTAAATATCATAGAGAGAAATATTCATTTTTCATGAAATCATTTTAAAGTCACATAATTTATAAAGGAAGTCATTTAAAAGATAAATTTTAATCAAATATTCCTATACTACATTGAAATCATTGAATAAATTTAATATTTTAAAACATTCATGTCCATATAAATAAATCCTTAAAACCATTTTAAAAGCATGGATATTAATGAGAGATGATTAGAAAAATAAATCATTAAAACATTTAAAATGATGTTTTAGTAAAGAATTCCCATAAAAATAATCCATTTGAAAACACATTTATGAAACATGGGAAAGGATTATACGTATCTTATAGTAGATACATACATAAAAACAACCTTGGATAATTCTGAGATTGTGGAATTTACCCTTACCTTGCACTTTCCATTGGTCGAGGGTACATATAACCTATTGTATGATGACCATTGTATGTTATTAAATTATACCATGAAAATAATAATATTTATTAAATCATACATGACTCATTTATGACTTTATACAACCAATATAATAATTATTTCCTTATAAAATTAACATTTCGGGTAAAAATTGCTTTCTTTATCGTACATTTTTTAACTTGTAATTCTTTATCATATCATTTAGATAATGAATTAAATAATTCCAGTATATAATCATTGACTTATATATCATATATATTTATAATATAAATATTTATAATAGACAAATATATGAAATTGGATGCACCGTTTATGGAGACGATTGGTTGTACGTACGCATAAATGATGTTTCTGTTTTTATATCATATTGAATGGATGAAAGTGAATAAGATATATGTAGGTATATATATATATTCAGTATCATTATTATATCATATATTACATATTTATTGATAAGATATATTTTTATAATCATCCTTGAATGGTGAATGAAATGAATCTCCTCGCTTCATGGAGATGGTAATGCGTACGTACGCACGAGAAAAAATATCATTACATTGATAGTGAAATCGTATGTAATTAGATGGTATATCATATATACAAAACCATTAAAATTTTATATTTATTATTTAAATTAGTTATACTTATTATTATATCCATTCAAATAATGAAGTGTTTTAATAAGAATCTACACCACGACATGGAGATGGTAAGTCGTACATACGCACGTATGGTGACTTTTTCATCTATAGGTTGGAAAGAATAATGAAGATGGTTTTACAATATTTATAATAACATCAATATATGTTGTAGGTACAATAGATTTTTTTTAAATTTAAACAACAAACAAAGAGGAAGTGGAAGAAGAAACGAATGTGAAGGGGGGTAGTGGAATTATTACCTCTTCTTCAGGTGTTTCCTTTGCAGTAGATCAAGAGGGAACTTTAGGATGGATATAGGATCAAAGTAAATACTCTAAGATGATTTGTGGGAATTTGGGAGGATATTGGGTTCGGTTTTGGCAAAGATAAATGCCTTTGGTGGTGTGATTTTGAGAGAAGGAGATGTTCTGTTTTTTAAGAGAGGTGTGTGTAACTTTAGGAAAATTGTGAAATATTATTTTATTAAAAATTAATATTCGGTTTCTATTTGATCAACATGAATTTATTTCTATCCTTTGGTGGTTATGGGTCTAAATAATCTAAACTAATAGGTTTTAAACAAGTATATGTTATATATGAACTTTATATTTTATAATTAAATCTTAGTTAAATCGTTTAACATTTACCATGTCTCCAGGTATTTTTATATTAAATGGTTAACAAAAAAACAAACTTCCAAGAGAAACCCATGTGGTTCATTAATTATATATATATAATTATAAAATTCTTTTGGTCATACCTTATATTTTAATTGCTATTATATAATATAATGATATAGTATTGGTTTTAAAAATTCATTAATTTAAATTTTGACACTATTAGGTAATTTGTTTTCTTTGAAAGTCATAACTACATTATTACTTCGAAGAAAATGCATTGAAACAACCCAAACATGTCATATTCATCATTTTAATTCATGCATGTCATAAAAACAATGAAATTATATTTATTTTAATGTGAATAATACCATTTATTTTATTCTTTCATTAATAAGACAATTACATCATCATCATTATGTCATAAATAAATTAAAATATTTAATGTATAAAAATTATAAATAAAATACCATTATAAATTAAATCTATCTATCTTTATAATGAATTTTTATAGGATAATTTATCTTATGTAATACCCTATAATTCAACTATTTTAGTTAATAAACATTTAATTTTGAACTTTCAAGTATTCTTCAAATAAAAAAATATTAAATGTCTCAATATAATCCAAGTGTACCATAGAGGATCATATTTTATTCATAGGATTTTTTAGTCGAATTAAACATATCCAAATGAATAATGACATGTGTTAGAGTAATTATAATATCATTTTTGCCCTTAATTTCAAAATTTACTTTTAACCGCGGGTAAAAAAAGTCAAAAGGTAGTATTCAAAAAAAATATTTTCAACTTCTTGAATCACATTTTACATATTAAGGTCTACCATGTCTCCCATATATTTGAAACTAAACTCACAGAATTATTAAATCTAAATTTTATGAAAATTTTTAAATGCTCTTAGAAGTAGGGTAAAAAATGTTATAAAGTTCTATAAAGTTTTATACAACTAATTTTATTATAAAATGACTCCAATGAATTACATTGATCATATATAGATATTATATATCTAATTTTACATAAAATAAATTTATATAAAATAAATAATTATTTACATAAATATCCAGTTTTAAATAATAACGTACTGTTTTCATTATTCATTAATAATTGAATGTTTTATAATAAATAAAAAAAATTTACCCAATGCTAATTTGGATATTAAAAATTGAAAAATTATGTCCCTTTTAACAAATTACAAACATATAAGTTTCATTTTTTAATTTTAAATTAATTTACATTTCCAAAACCAAAAACGGGTTTTAAAAAATGTAAAAACTATCAAAAGATTGACATGATTTTATGTTAAATTTAAATGTGAAATTACATATAATGACCTGCACTGTAATAAATGATAAAAATATAATCTAATTATACTTCCAAACAATTAAAATGTATAATTGAACACTAAATTATATTGTTTAAAAAAGATGTTTCAATTAAAATTTTGTATTTTTTACTATTCACCCAAGTATAAATGTTATCAGAAAACACCAAAAATATATCGAAAGTAAATTTTTATTTCTCGGTTCGAAATAAGAAGTTTATTTTGTGAAATTGGATATATAAAAGTGTCAAGTATTATATTTTAATAGGATTTTCCATTAAAAGGCGGTAAAATTTCATTTTCTGAAAAATACTTCATTTATCTGAGAAAAATGATTTTTTACCTATATTATGTATAAGAATGTCATTTTTAAATAATAACGCAGTGTTTTTCACTATTCATCAAAAATTAAATGTTTTCAGAAAAATACCAAAAATTTACCCTAACAAATTTTGATATTATAAATTCCAAAATGAAAACAATTTTACCAAATTCATAAAATAGAAGACTCGTTTATTAATTTAAAATTATTTCCAGTTGTCAAAACCAAAATGACCGTTTTTTAGAAAATTAAATACTATAAAATTATTAAATATATTTATATCAAAATTAAATGTGAAATTACATATAATTACCGTCATTGTATTAAACGATAAAAATATAGACTTAATATACTTCATAAGAATTCAAATGTTTAACTGGACACTATAAATTATTTGGATTAAGTTGTTCTCAATTAAAATTTAGTATTTTTAACTACTCAACCATATATAAATGTTGTCATGAAAACACCAAAAAATTATAAAAAATAAATTTTTATGTCCTGATTCTAAAGAAGAAGTTTATTTTGTCAAATTGAATATAGAAAAGTGTCAAATATTGTATTTAAAAAGGGTTCTCCATTAAAATGCTGTAAAATCGCATTTAATGAAAAATAATTCAATTTTATGATGAAAAATTAATTATTTCTTATATTGTGTCTATGACATAAATAATATGGATGTTAAAATTATATGGAATATAAAAAATTCCAAATTCATTTTATACTATTCATAACCTCTTTTGAACAACTAGTTTTTTAACATCCAAGATAAATAATGAATAATACGATTTTAATATTTATTAATATTTGTGATTTAAAAATTATTTTCACTTTAAAGGAGATGCAATTTTCGATGGTGTACCCGATACACAACAACAGGTTTCTTTGAAAACATATATTGCACACAATATTGGGTTATACAGAAAAACATAATAATATAATATTATTATTTTAAAAGGTAGTTAACTCCTAGACGTTGTAACAGCAGGAATGAACAGAACTAACTATAAAATGATTATACATTTTTTAAAATGTTTTTACATTTATCCAATAATTGATTGGGGATTAAAATATGAATGAATGTAATTTTAAGCATAAATACTCTAATATTCATTAAAAGGTCAATTTATGGTAATTTGATGGAAACCCTTCATTTAATATAGGTTTAGAAACTTTTATATATTCCATTTGACAAAATAAAATTTTTCATTATATTTGTGACATCAAAATTTACTTTGTGTAAATTTTTGGTATTTTCTGATAATGTTCATTTTTTATGAATACTGAAAATTATTGTATTTTAATTAAAAAGTGCCTTTTAATCTAATTTATTTACATGGATAGATTATATTATTAATTGGTTTTAATGTTTAAATAGAATGTATTTTTTCCATTTAATCTAATTTTTGTCATTGTAAATAATTTCATTTTGAAATTGGACATCAACATGTGTCAATCTTTTGATAGTTATTATCTCTTAAAAAATGATATATGTTTTGAAAACGAGAAATAATGTTAAAATAATTATTTCAAATTCTTTGTTTTGAATTTTTTAAAATAGACATCATTTTTTATTTCAGAATATCAAATATAGCTTCGGCAGAATTTTTGGTATTTTTTAGAGAAACATAAATTTTTTATGAATGGTGAAACCACTTAGTAGTAGTTAAAAAAACTAACATTTTCATTTAAGTGAACTTTTACCTCTTCAGTTAATTGATTTTAAAAAATCCTACATATATGGTTGTTATTAATAAGAAAAATGTGGTTCAATTAGATGAAAATATGTTTTGGTGAATAGTAACTTTTGACATTTATTTATAGCGGTTAAAGGTAAATATGGTAATTCATTGTAAAAAGAATATCGTAATAATACAAAATTACCTTAAAACTTGTCCTAAACTTATTTTATGATTCATGTCTGAACATGGATATCTTTCGGTCATTTTTGGGATCTCATGGAGCCACTTAAAAGTGATAATGACACTTCATATTAATTAATTTAATGTGAACGAAAAAATGACAAACACATATCTTTTAGTAAATTAATTTTTTTCATGGGTTTATATAAGTTATCCTTTCTACTATAAATATTCATTGGAAATATTAATATATTTCTTACATCATTGTATTTTTCTATAATTGTCAGACATCAAATAAATTAAATTATTTATGACACAACAATGATGCAGTATTTACCACATTAATAAATGATTTAAATAAATAAAAGTATAAATATTAAAATAACATCCAATACTAGTAAAATTCTTATTGGATGAATTTATTTAGACTATTAGTCATCTTACCTTCTTCATTAATGAGTTTTTGACATTTATAAACTGAATAGAAATATATAATAAAATAATATTAGCACACATTCCAAAAGAGCCCCCCCCCCCCCCTATAAAAATCCCTCACTTCCAACCAATTCATCACACCCTTAAAGATTTTAGGCTCGTCCAAACTTTGCACAATTAATCTACCTACATCTATCTCCTACTTCTGGAAGCCTTAACTTATGTATAAGGCACTTCAAGTAGTCTTTTTTGTTCAAACCAATGAAAGTTACACAAATTAACGGTAACAGTTCTTCTTAAATTCTTTTCTTCCATTTTACTTCTCCAATCCTTAAACTATTTTAATTCCATTCTTTTAGTATAAAACCAATATCCAAAATTTACTAGGATTTTGTTTTGAAAATTATTTTGACTGCACTTACGCACACCTCCAACTAATGGGTGAAGAACATGCTGTTTCAATGGATGGAAAACTTACGCCTCACGAAAGAATGATTGTTTGATTATCTCCTACCGCTTCTAATTGAAGATATTAAGACGGGACTATATTTATATAATATATAAATATTATTTTTATGTTTTATTTATGATTCTGTATTTTTTATATCATATCTGTATAGTTTCAATTAAGGGTAAACATAATAATTTCATTTGAGGAAGTGCGAACTAACGCCCCCTAAAAGTGATATGGCTCATTAATTCCATATGTGGGACTTATAAAAGATAGAGTTAAATATAAAATATATGATATTATACTAGAATTATAATATACCTATGTATCATTATGTTTTAATTCCATTAAAATATGAAATATAAATGAAAGTAGAGTTCATGCGTACGTATGACTTACCGTCTCCATGAACCGTGCATTTCACTTAATATCTCCAAAATGTTATCTACTATTAAAAATACATATATATACAGGATATATATGATTAATATGATATCTAAATTATGAATATCATTCTGGATATAATGGACTATTGACCACATGGACAACTTGTAATTATAATGTGTTCATTTATTACCCAATTACCAAATATCGACCAAACGACCATTATTAACTTAAATTATTGAATAATGTTTATAACATGGTAATAATTGATATAAAAAGAATAATAAACATGGAAAAGGTTCTAAAAAAAGTTTAAATTAACTCTATTTTATTTTTCATGAAGAATAAGGAACAAACAAGTCAAGTCGAACACGAGGTAAGGGATTTTCTTATCTCGCATTTAATTCTGTGACATTTCTATAGTTCGTGACTTATTCATTTCATGTGGTGTATTTTTTACTACCATTTGATATATATTATCTTTATTATCATTATATTCATGGTATAATTTGATTCATTTGGTGGTTATTATCTTTTTCTCATACGACTCAGTTGATTACAATGTGGCAATGTGTTTCATCTCACTTTTTATTGCTATTAGATTAATGCTATATTTTCCTCTATTTACTTTTTTGTGGTGTATGTACTTCCCATGATTGTAATATTTGTTTAATATACTTTCACTTATGAGTATTTACATGTTTTATGTATGATCCTTCTTTCATGTGTCGTATGTTTTTTATTTTACCAAATCTGTAAGGGAAACATTCACCATCCTCTTTCTTTAAAAAAAGACTTTTTTTGCTATGTCTTTTAATTAAAATATTTTAATGTTGTGATATTTTCATCTATATCGTTATTGATGTAAATTTTATGACTTTGTGATTAGATACCCTTTTATCCCACAAAAAAAAATTCATAATTTTAATGTGATGCTGTTAGGAGGTCGATTTTTTGCAAGGGAACATCTTAACCCAATTCTAATTCGTTGGGTTAAACTTCTACTTCTTGTTTATGTCATGAAATAAACATGTGTGAATGAACTATGATTGTTTTGAACTTAATATCCAATTATATTGTGTTTATTCGTATTTGTCACAAATAATTATTTCATTGGTTTATCCTTAATCTATGGATACCCTCTATATAAGGGATTTCATCTCAATTTACTTCCCTTTGAGAATTCAATGATGTTGTTCACCAATTCACATTTATATGGATTATATACTATCATTTGGAATATTAAATCATGAATCCCTTTATTCATATGATATTATAATATTTTTATTAAATGTAATTCGTCAATTATTTGTATTCAAGAGTCTCTCATTTTGTTAAAAACTGTTTAACTAAAATATCGTTTTAAATGTTTTAGAGAATTATTATTATAATTCTTTATCATTAATTTCAATGTCTTAAAAATGGTTTTGAGTATTTATTTATGTGGAAATTAATGTTTAAAAATTATCATTCCATTAAAATCATCCATGTGTTATGGGACACTTCAATTCAAAAATCTCTTTAAATAGTTTATAAAAATGGATTGATTATTTCAATATCGTGAAATTACATCTTATGATTACAAATGAAATGATATTAGTGAAATTTTTATATTTTCAATATTATAAATGTTATGATGTTACATGGATATTTTACGGGTTTTTACTTGATAAAATATATGATGGATGGTGTCGTGATAAAGCAGGATGGGTGGTTACGTTATAACCTCCCATGCATTGGGTATGGATGTCGGCCGTAAGGAAATTCGATTTAGTGACATATGTGGAAGTTTACCGTATGGTTATTCCACTATGAATGTTTATGTCCCATGTTTCCATTATATGTTATGTGTTCTTTATATGGGTTTTATGGTAATTTTTTTGTTACAAAAGGGTAAGAAATGATCTTTTATTTAGTGAATATTATTTACTACTTCTTAAATGTGAAAAATATTAATTATGATAATGAATTCATGGTTTACTTGTTGTGTTGAAAAAATTACATTTTTCCTTATTTTTGTATCCCTTAATGAGGTTTTTATGCTTATCCCATGTTTTTGAACTGTTTTTTATAGGACATAAAGTGGAATTGGTTCAAGGATGGGATCAAGGAAAATTCTTGTTTTCTAAAAAATGGAACTTGACATTTTTCATTTATTCAAGGGTTTTTATTTTATGAAAAAAATTGGAAACTCAGTATAAGTTTCTACATTGTAATTTTGGAGATGTATTGTAATTTTTATGCCTAATTATCTAAAACACCAATCCTTAAAATATCCCCAATGGGAATTATTCATTTAATTCGGGATTATGTAATGTTTAAGGATGGGTTATTTTAGATGGTATAAGATGCCGGTTTAGACAACGTTTGGGATTAGGAGTTTTTGTTAAACACATGGTTAGTCCCAAGGTCTATTATTTTCGTTAAATCCTTGTTTTATATCTTATTCAGATCAATTAATTTCAGTTACAAATGGAAGGAGGAGGATCTCAAATGACATTCATATCTTTTCCTGACAACTTGCTTGCAATAATTATTTCAAAGTCATGTTCAGATGATTGTGAAATGTTCCGTAGCATACATCACACTTGAAATTAGTTGTTTGAGATATCAAACACCTCCACTATACATCGTTATCTTTACGGATCATGGGTTTTATTTAAACAAATCCTATTTTCACAGTATTCTAATATTTTCATGAAATGTAAATATTATCAAGGAATTTCCGAATATTTTTCCTTATCATATTATTTTGAAGCATATTATGTTTTTTAAAAATGTTCTGAAGAAGGAGACCCTTGCGCAACCTATTTATTTGGGATTTTACAATATAGTTTCTCATAACATGATTATGGTATTTTAAATGAAACATTAATTGATTTTTTCACTCAAATTCTGTCTAACTTTTTTATAGAAATCATGTCTTATAAGATGTTTTGAGATAATATGTCATACGTGATTATTTTCCAAAACTGTATTTCTGTGAACACCCATATGTGTCATGTTGTACAAGGTGTATTTTTCTGGAGGAAGGAAAATATTTTGAAGGATCTATAATCCATTGTTTCAATGCGTGGACCTTCTACCCATGTGAACAAGACGATGACGAAACCAAATGGAAACCATGATCCAGGTATTATCTTCTTCATTTTTGGATCATTTTATTTTATCATATGGTGGTGAAATAAGACTTCAAGAATTAAGATTATTAGATCATAATAAATTAGGATGAAAATGAGAGTTATAAGGAAACCATTGTGGTTAAAACATGATAGGGTTATTTTGAGTTTTATAAAAAGTACAACCCATAGGATTGGTGACAACCCTTCTCATCATGCAAGGCATAAGGAATCAATCCCACAACACAAGGGCGTCAAGGGCGCATCACCCTCCACTATCCTACATGATTTCTATGGTTAGTTTGACTTGTTATTTTAGTAAAATAATTTTATGGAACAAGATTATTTTGATTTTTGGAAACTATATTTCATCAAATGGATATACATAGTATAGAAAAATGATATGTTGATTAAGTGATAAAGGTTATTTTGGAAGACGTTCTCTCTTTTGGGAACACTATATGCTTAAGGAAAATTGAATACCTTGGGATTTAAATTGTGGATTAATGATTGAAATATTATTTTCAAAGAATATATGTTCTATTGGGTTATTTATGGAAATGATTAACCTGTCATAGAGAATATGTGATTTTGTTAATTACACTTCATTATGAGACTTTAAGAGTAGTCGATGTTATATGGAGATAAATGTTATGATTTAATATGGAAGACTATGGGATAAAATCCATCTCAGTTTCGGGTTTTAATCTTATTTTGGATTATTTTGAATAATTTTGTGGATAACTATTTATTTAATGGTCTTTGTTGATCTTTGGGTGTTGCTTGGAAAATTTGGGAGATTAAGAGTAGTTCTTCATTTGGTAAAAGATTATCCTTTTAGCGATTATCTAATCATGTACTACCCATTTTGGTTTTGGTTAATGACTAAAGACATGGTAAATATATAGGTCATCTATTGTGGATTATGTAATTCTCTAAATGTTTATTATAGCGCTTTTAATGGGAACACGTCATCTTGAATATTCATCGATTGGAGAAAAGATGAGTTTCGGGTAGAATTTTATTAAATGATGACACACTACATGGAAAGTAAGTATATATCCATACGATATTAGTCAATATATTAATAAAATTATTCAACTCTATTGAAAGGATCATGAAGAAGAAAATGTTATAAGCTCTCTTTTATCATTATACTTTTACCCAACCACAAATTTATGGTATTGTGGTGGTTAGCATTCTGGGATAATGTTCTTTATCACTCTATATTAATCTATAAGAGTTATATTCTCTTACATATCCATGTTTTCATTTAATACTAGTGTCTATTTTCTTGGGTGACCTTTTCACTTATCTTCCTTTATTTTAAAGTGTTATTTTTATTGACTCTTTTATGATGTGGGACATTTAATGAAGTTTCCAAGCCCAGTTTTAAAATTGGGAGGACGCAATTCCCAAAAGGACTGAAGCGTGTAACATCCCAGATAAATATGGAATGAGAAAACTTTCATATTTATTAATATTTGTTAATTAAATATTAATTTTACTTTTAAAGGGATTCTATTTTTGTTGTCATACCAGATACACAACAACAGGTTTCTTTGAAAACATATATTGCACAAAAGATTGAGCTATACCGAAAAAATAATAATATAACATTATTATTTTAAATGGTAGTTAATGTCTTGACGTTGTAATGTCCCGAATGAATATAACTAACAACAACATGATTATACGTGTTTGTTAAATGTTTTTACATTTATCTAATAAATGTTAGGGTCTTGAAATTTGAATGAATTTATTTTTAAGCATTAATACTCTAATATTCAGTAAATGGTTGATTTTCCGGCTTTTGATGGTGAACCCTCATTAAATAATGTTTTGGTCACTTTTATATGTTATATTTGACAAAATAAAATTCTTCTTTATATTCTGGACATCAAAATTTAATTTGGGTTATTATTTGGAATTTTTCTAATAATGTGCATATTTTGATGAAGAGTGAAAAATATTGTATTTTAATTGAAAATTGTCATTAAATTTAATTTATTTATAATGTTAGATTATCATTTTTATTAGTTTTAAAATTTAATTAGATATATTTTTATCATTTAATATATTGTTGGTTGTTATAAATAATTTTATTTTGAAATTTGACATACACAAGTGTAAATCTTTTGATAGTTATTATTTTTCAAAAACACAATATTTGTTTTTACAACAGGAATCATTTTTAAATTAGTTATTTTAGCTTCATTTTTATGAATTTTTTAAAATAGACATCATTTTTGAATTCATAATATCAAATATATCTTAGGCTGAATTTAGGGTATTTTTCTGAAAAACATCAATTTTTTAGGAATACTGACACCAATTAGTAGTAGTAAAAAACTAACATTTTCATTTAGATGAAATTATTACTTTTCTGTAAAATTATTTTTGAAAATAAGACATAGATGGTTGTTATTAGTATGAAAAATTTGGTTCAATAATTAGAAAATAATTTTTGGTTCAGAATAACTTATGACTTTTATTTACAACAGTTAAAGGAAAATATGGTAATTCAAGGTAAAAAGAATATCATAATAATACAAAATTACCGTAACACATGTCCTAAAATTATTGGATGATTCATTTCCTACCAGGGGCATATTTGGATTGATTTTGGTACCCCATGGAGCCACATAAGAGGGATAATGAGACTTTACATTAATTTATTTAATGTAAAGGAAAAAATGACATAAACAAATAACTTTTAGTAAATTAATTTCTTCATGGGGATATATAAGTTATCATATTGACTATGAATATTCAATGGAACTATAAAAAGATTTACTACATCATGGTTTTTGTTTATAAATTTTACACATCAAATAAATTAAATTATTTATCACACAATAATTATCCTGTATTTACCTCTTATCGCCTCTCGTGGTGGCCATTAAGATGGAACTATATTTATATATGATATATATAATGTTTATGTTTTTTTTATGCTTCTGTATTTTTTTTTATTTCATACATGTATGGTTTCCATTATGGGTAAATGCGATAATTTCACTTGAGGAAGTGCGGACTACTGCCCCATCAATGTGATATGACTCTTTAATGCCATATATGAGATGAATAAAGGATATATTTAATGATATTATATATGATATTATACTAGAATTATAATATAACAATGTATCATTATGTTTTAATTCAATTAATATACAAAATTTATATGAATGTAGTGTTCATGCATACATATGACTTACCGTCTCTATGAACAATTCATTTCATTTTTTATCTCCAAATTGTTATGTAATATTATAAATACATATATATACTGGATATATATGATTTATATGATATCTAAATCATGAATATCATTCTGGAGTTAATGTACTATTGACCACATGGACAACATGTAATTATAAGGTGTTCATTTTTTACTTAAGTACATAATATTGACCAAATGACCATTATTAACTTAAATAATTTCATATTGTTTATAACACGGTAATAATTTATATAAAAATCATAATAAAAATGAAAAGGATCATAAGAAAGTAAAAATTTACATTAGTGTATTATTCAGGAAGAAAAATGATCAAACGATTCAAGTCGGACATGAGGTAATGGATTTTCTTATCTCGCTTTTAATTCCATTAGATTTCCATTGTTCGCCAAAAATTAATTGCATGTGGTGTATTAGGTACTTATATTTGATATATATTATCCTGATTATCATTATATTCATGGAATTATATGATTCATTTGGTGGTTATTAACTTTTATTTATACAATTCATTTGATTACAATGTGGTAAAGGGTTTCATCTCACTTTTATTATCGTGAGATTCATTGTTTATTTGCCAATTTTTCCTTTTGGGTGGTGTATGTATTTACCATGGTTGTACGATTTGAATAATTAAAATTAATTTAAGAGTATTTACTTCTTCATTTTATTATCCTTCTTTCATGTGGCACATGTTTTGTAAGGTACCAAATCGGTAAGGGAGCATTTCACACTTTAAAAAAAGACTTCTTTTTGTTATCTCTTATAATTTACATATTTTGTTTGTTGGTATACATTCTTATATATACTTATTGATTTAAATTTTATTTCCAAGTGATGATATGCTCATTTTATCTAATTAAATCATTTTCTGAATTTTAAAGTTACGCTGTTTGGATGGTGAATGGTTGCAAGGTATCTTCTAAACCCAATTTGAAATCATTAGGTTAAACATATACTTATTGACTATGTAATTATATAAATATATGTGAATGTCGTATGATTTAATTTTCACTAAATATCCACTTATATTGGGTGTATTCGTATTAGTCACAGTTAATTATTTCATTGATTTATCCTAAGGATACACTCTTTATAAGGGATTTCGTCTCAATTTACATTCCATTGAGACATCACTATTGTTATACACCAATTCCAATTAATACGGTGTATATACTATACCTTGGAATATTATATCCTGAATTAAGTTATTCTCATGATATTATAATTTTTTTATTAAATGAAATTCCTCAATTATTTTTATTCAAGCATCTCCCATTTTGTTAAAAACTATTTAACTAAGATATCATTTTAAATGTTTTAGATATTTATTATTCTAAATATTTCTCTTTAATGTTCATGTTTTAAAATGGTTTTCAGGATATATTTATATGGACATTAATGATTTAAAATTATAATTCCATTAAATGATTCAATGTGGTATGGGACACATTGATTAAAAATATATTTTTTAATGGTTTATGAAAATGGATTGATTATTTCAATATCTTTAAATTACTTCTTATGATTGAAAATGAAATTTTATTAGTGAAATATTATTATTTTCAATATTTTATGATCTATGATGGTACATGGAATTTTTATTGGTGGTTTTGTGATAAATTATAAGATGGGTGGTTCTATGATAAACCTAGACTGGTGGTTACATTATAACCTCTAATGTATTAGGTATGAAAGTCACCAATATGGATATTCCATTTAGAGATATTTGTGGATGTTGACTGTTTGGTTATTCCAATAAGAATGTTTATGTCAGAAATTACATTTATATGTTCTGTGTTCTTTATATAGGTTTTAAGGTAATATTTTGGTTACAAAAGTGTAATCAAAGATATTTTATTCAGTAAAGAGTGTTTACTACTTATAAAATGTGAAAAGTATTATTTATGATAATGTAATCATGGTATAATTATAGTTTTAAAAAACTAACAATTTTTCTTCTCTGTGTATCTCTTAATGATCTTTTTCTGCTCATCCCATGTATTTTAAATGTTTTTCACATGACATAAAGTTGAATAGGTTCAAGGATGGGATCAATAAAAATTCATGATGTCTAAAACATGTAACTATACATGTCTCATTTATTGAAGAGTTTTTATTTTCTGAAAAAAGGGAAACTATGAAGATGTGTCTACTTTGTAATTTTTTAGATGTAATGTAATTGTTATGAATAATCCTCTAAAACACTAAACCAAAAAATATCCTCAATGTGAAATATTCATTTAGTTCAAGATTATGTAATGTTTAAGGTCATGACCTTATAAGTTTGGTAAGTCAGGGTATGCTAGAACACAATGTTGCGTGTTGCATAAGTTATTGAACTACTTTTTAGAAATAGATTGTCATGAAATCTAGGTGGGTTACATTTACTCTATCGAAAGATGAGAAGAACAGTGTATCCTAGGGTAGATGATACCCACACTATGAGCCTTGAACCGTAGGACCACTATCATTTGATCACCTCCAAAAAAATTATTTATTGTAGTTCCCTGTGATTTAAATATACTCCCTTGTGATGATGTTTTTTCCCATGAGCACCCAAGGCTGAAATAACTGTATGTGTCTACTCATCCTAGAGACTATCGACATCCAATGTTCACTATAATACTATATCTTTTGTATTAATACATATAGGTATAAATATGGCTTATATGTACCTACACATCCCTCTCATGAATGGCCCATAATAAAATAACGAATATGGAACCATAAAGAACGATTACCTAGTGTGGATGGGGAACCTCAATGAATAATCAGCAACTGTCTCACTTCTATGATGATTTTGTTGATGTTCTTGGATGCATACAACTATCAATGTAACATAGTTTAACACCAATATGAATATTAAATAAACTATGACCAATATAGAGTTAAATCATCATAATACAGGGCCAGTAGATCCCACCATCATCCTTTAGAGCCATGTAGATGTCTCACATCCATAACCACCATCTAATCATATAGTTTATTGAAAAAAAACTCATGTCACAACATAAATCTACTCTTCATCCACCTATGGTTAGACTCTATTTAGAACATGATGGGCCCATGTCATTAAAACTCATGTAGAAGTCTCAACCAACACACATTTTATAAAAATTGGTTGGTGTCATCTAATTCTCAATATGTTTTTCTGTAATTGGTACACCATCTAATGATAACATCTCATCATAAATCCATTGTGTCATTGCCACATGAATGATGGGATCTTCCTCATGATCCTAATGCAGAATCTATTTGTTAATATTCCACAGAAGTATCCTGAAAGGTACAAGATATACCATGATGAATGAATATATATATATATATATATGAATTAATAAGGGAATTGAAACCACAAATCAATCATATATGATAAATCTACCAGTGTTTTCCTTGAATCAATTTTCAACATGTACTATGTAGAAAGGTAGGTGATCAGATTCGTGGTGTCTGGATACCTTGCATGTCAATCCAATATTGGGGTATCGGGCCTAAATGATGAACTTTAGACACATAACACCATTAACCCAAAACAATATAAGAAAATACATTCCTAAATAAGATAATAAAACCATTGATGCACCTACGACATGACCCATCCAAAAGTACCCCATTCTATGACTGCCCATGCCAAATTATAATAGCCTATGGTCTTGCAGCCATTGTCAAGTAGGAATATCATTAACATGGTTGGCCATATCCTGAGGTAACAATACACAGTCACTCATCTTCAATACCATACACTGATGAAATATAAAATAAAAATTAAACAAGGAATTAATATATCTAAAACTTAAAACTAGAGTACTAAAACAAGAACTGGAATATAAACATGACCAAATAAAAACCCACCATATATTCTCTAAAAATGTGTCCTACAAAACTATATAGATTGGGACTACGGATAATATAAACTTTGGAACATATATCATTCTTTCTATCTCACTAGGAACTACTTGGTCTCATTCCCTCTAGGACTCCGTCAAATGGTCGATTTTTTGTACGCGACGTAAAACATATAGTAAAATCCCATATATGGGTGAATATAACAATACATAGTAGGACACCCCAAAATCACAAAGCATAAACTAACAAGAAAAAAGTATACTCTGAGAATCTATATATTTTAAAAACATATAATATTACTATCAATATATAATTAACAATGACACATAGTCTTAATTTAATGTCCGAACAATAATGCATGTTTAGCAATCCATATAATATATTCCACTTAGCACTCATCTAGTAAAAATAGTTGTAGGTGTCAGATAGTACTATTATCATCCACTAAATATTTACTACTCATGGAGTATAGCAATTAGAATTATATGATGGATTTCCAAAATGAATGATACATAGAAGTGGGTTAATCCTTGGGGAAAAGGGGTATACCAACCCCTCAATCTAGAATGACATGCTAATTATTTGATTAACAAGTATGTTTTGGTGGCCATGAAGATACCTTGAAAACCACCTAGAGAAATATAATGATAGAGGGTCTCACATAGGGCCTCATTCAAGGATTCCAAAAAATCTATAAAAATTTAAAACTAGATTGATAATTATACAATTTGTAACAATTATTTCCATACCAAAGCATAGATTTTGAATCAAGGGAACCTAAATAAAAAAAATTCCATGATTAAGTGGCGGATGGATCCAAAACCACAATAAAGTAATGTATGATGTTTACTAGTAATAAATAGTGAGTCCCATCAGCATCAGGTCCTCTCTGTGAATCAATTATCTTGCCCGTGTCCACGTAAAATTATATGGTCTGACTAATCCCATGTACTCTTGATTGTTTTTATGTAAACTATTCTGACCATGTACACCTAGTTTAGATGGATCAATTCCCGAGAACATGCCATGTTCGTAACTAATTACTATTGGTCTTTTCTGTTTTCACCTCGAGTTATATTATGAGAATCATGGTACAGTCACACACCATGTGATGGGATCACTTGCCATTTGATATTTAATTTCACCATAGAAACCCTAGAAATATCACTAGGTGTCCCTCATGCTGTGTACTCTCATATTACACACCATATATTATAGGATTATCCAATATCCCTGATCCATTTTAAATTTCTCCTCCCATTCCACCAGTCATCGATCCTGCCATTCCCTAAGAAGTAATTCATGGAACATTATCTACTAATCCTTGTCAACATCAATCATCAAGTTCTAACAGCAATATTTCATTTTATAATCTTCTAGACACATCTTCAATAATTAGGAAACTAATAACATATTTAATGGTTATCTGAAAATTAAATTAATCTGAGTAAGATTATGATGTCCTGCAATTGACATTCCATACCGATTCCATGTTTTCAAATTCAAACGGATGAACCATAAATCACATGGGAAACATTTTCTTTCCCAATATTTTCAAACCATGGGCCAAGTAGTTATGCCATTATTAAAAAATAAATTGGAAAAAAATAATTTAAAAATAAAAATATTGAACCACAAATAATATTCATTTTTTAACAATTATTTTCTATTAGAACAATAAATGATGAGATAGTAATATAATCACTAATCTATTACCCCAATTGCTAGTTAAATATAAACAGTACCCACATGATGCATGAATCAAAATTAAATTCCTTTGATGATTGATTTATTTTCATGATAAGAATAAAAATAATGGATAAATCCGAAAAATATATCCTATGTTGACTTGGATCAATCATTTTAGAAAAAATAATATTTTTTTATCAATGGTGAGATCCTTGAATTATGTCGCACACCAGTTGTCTGTCCTCAATCAATTTTTTTTTCTCAAATATAACCTCCTTTAATATCTCTGTAATTACTCTTCAAAATATTTAGAGTTTTAATGATAACCATAATATTCAAAAAAACATTAAAAGAAAATTGAGGTCACTTTGTCAATGAATGATATAAATAAATAAAATTTAATTTATTTTAAAAAAAATCCACAATAAAATTATCAAAAACACCCTATGAAAATAAATTTTATATCTCTACTAAGGAAAAACTCATGTTCTAAATTCAATTGATCCCTGGGATATTTGATTGATGCCACATTTAGATTTCAATTATTCTATTCTGGAAAATTTCAAATGTACGTTATTTAATATATTATATATATATAACATTTATTATAGGAACACTAGGGCTTGATATCACATATTGTCTCCTTTATCCGTCTAAAAAATAATTCCAAAAATATCCAAAAAATAATACGTAGAAAATTTATAGTCTCTATAGATAATACATTTCATTATGGTACTATAATTCATTAGAATAATGTGTTTATCATAGGTATTACATGAATGATTATATATGGATACATTTTGTGGTTTTCCTCGTCATAAGATATGTGCAATTTTAGGAGGATTACGAATGGTGAATGTGTTTCCTTGTAATGTGACTTCAATTGCCTCAAAAATTAAATATTTAAAATTAATATTAATTTATTATACTCCTTACCATGTTCATTTCCCATGGAACCCTTAAAAAACACTAAATCTTCCTTGTATGTTATTCTATGTTCCTAATAGGGAAATTAATGGGAATTGAGGAATCTGTTCATAAATACAGAATGAAAATAAAATAATTAATATGATTAGGCAATAGAATATATGGAAATACTTTTGATGGATTTCCAATTCATCCCATCTCATCCCTTAATTGTGAAGACTCTATTATCACTTAGTCTCATTGTTGAAATCCAACACCTGATATCCCTTATTATCACATTTTTTAATGAATGTGGACCAATGAACCATGTGAAAAGTGATATATCCCCCATTCCATTTTGGACAGAGTCAGTTACTTTGAAACCATCTAGAAACAAATAAATTATTTTAAGGAACACTACAGATATACTCAACATTCAGTTTTGGGGAATATGTGTGGTACGATCTTTTCTCCTATTAAATATTTTTTATACTTTTTCCCCTAGACCATTTAGAATCATGATTCTATCATTCTATTACATTTCCATTTTTAATTAACTCAAACAAAAAATTGAAAATATAATTACAATCCATACCATTCAATAAAAATGTATTATTCTTAGTGAAAAAATGAAATAATCATTCATTATATAAAAAACTATTATGAGGTACCTATTATAGTAAACTAGTGAAATATAATCATGAACTATATCTATTGTATGCATTACTCAAGAAGGTTGGGTGGAATGTTTTTTAATCCATTGCCAAATATTAACGTGGCCTGATTTTACCTCCTTCATAGGCCTTTATATTATATCTATAGACAATGTAAAACTTATTCATCTTCTTTGTAATATCATGAATATACTCCAATAGATGTGAATCATGTTTATTGTTATAGTGGACATTTGTTCCTATCCCCCTTTCCATTATTTTTTTATAGTGAAATTTCATTAAAACACCTTTTATATTCTCATATTATTATCATGAAGAAAGGTAAAATCCATTATAGCTATATAAAAATTTTGTAGAATAATTCCTTTCTCTACTTATGAAATTCACAGTCAACGCAGATTATTCTTATTATTATTATTCTTCTTCCAATACAATATGATCATTATATTCCATTATTTTCTTCTTATCTCCCCTTTTTATTCAACTTTTATTCAGTTCACCTGAATAATCTAACCAGATATCTCAGCACTCATCATTATTCCTTCTTTACTTAATAACAATCAATTTTCACAGGTTATTATTTCTGAGATTCGACTCACAATAATAACGATAAAAATATTTTATTAGTTATTATTATTCATGAAAACAATTTTTTTAATATATAAATCATATTTGGGATTCTCTATAAATTTATATTGATTTTTGAGTTGTAAAAAATATATAATCAAAAAATACATGATTGATTAGTATTCTGCCTATTATTATCCACTATATTGACATTCCCTAGATCCACTATATTTATTCATATCTTCTTCCAATTCAATGTACATGAATATGAGGCATTAATTACTCAATTTATAATAAAATTTTTAACACAACTTCTATTGTAAAAACATCACATCCTAATTGTATGATAATATACAATAAATGTTGTTAGTTCTCCAATATAAATAAATTCTAATCTAATAAAATATATTTTTCCTATATTTAAAACACTTGATATTCATGATTCGTCTATAATTTTATTCATAGTACCTTCTACATTTTTATAAAATTATATTAACTAGAATTAAATTATTCTCTACTCCCCTAAATAAGATTAATATTTGTTGTCTTGTTTTCACAAATTAATGACCTTGAAGTATTCATAGCACTTCTATCAAGAGATAATGGCCATTATACTTCCCCTAATTCGTGCATGAGGAATAGCGTAGTCCATCCTATAATTATCATTTCATCCTGAAAAATAGCTTAATAAAATCCTTATGTTTTCCATTGCAGTGAACTCCATCATACATGGATTATTCTAAATTACTCTCCTCATAGAACAACATTCAGGAATTCCATTATCTATTTGTTCATATACATAGATTTATATAAATATACTATCATTTAAATTTTCATTCTCACACATTACAATTCACTCAGGTATAAATATCCACTTACATGGTATAAACTATAACGTGGATCCAAAAGAATTAATCAACATGTATTTAATGAAATCTGATAACCAATAGAGTGAAGTATTATTCTTATAAGAACAATATACCATGTGTCATCATAATTTTCTCCCCTTATTCATGTGTTAATCTCCAAACCTCATTCCATATGACACTTATTGTATCTCATCCAACTATAATAGCAACATTAGTTCCTTAATAAATCATAAAATTTACATGTTTCTCTCATTTAAGAATTTAATCTAATGAAATATATAAAATCTATTAGTACCGTTATAAATTATATGTTTGTTGTTACTCATTGAGGATCGAAACTAACATAAAAATTCTGCCTTTTTTATATATGTATCCTTAATTTCACGAACTATCACTTTAGGGTATCTCATATATGTTGATGATTAACTCGTATGTTGCTCCATTACAAATAATCCCCTTTACGTAAAATCTATGATTCACAAAATATAAATTTCACTCAAGTTCTTTTTCATGGAATCCCATTTCCAAGGATGACCCTCTTAAAAAAGCTCCATTAAATGGTATATTATTTCCATATAATAACTTATCGCTATAATCTGATCTCCATAGAAGTAATTTTTCATAAAATGGAATTTATATATAAACATATATTCAATGAATCTCAAATCAATTGAAGCCCATTTCCATTGAAGCTCCATTCAAAATAAGACTTATTCAATTGAAAGCCACACTAGAAAATAATATTCTTCAATCATCATGATTCATATGGAATAAAATCCTAATAATGAATTATAAATATTATTTCCTTCACTGAATATTCAATGGAAATAAAACTATTTTTAATAAAAAATAATATATAGATCTTTAAATTCCATATCAAAGATGTATCTAGATGTCTCAATGTAAAAAATATTATGAGACAATCATTTTGGGAACATCATGACAACCTCAAAGATTTTCCTATTCACTTTTCCTATATTGACCATATTTATTAAAAAATGATACTCAAAAAAAGTGGGATAAAAAATATCAATTTTATATTTTTTAGAGATAAGATATAAATAATTTTTCAATATATGTGGTCTTCATTTATACCATCCACATTTATCATAAGTATCCCATATTAAATTCTTCACCCATATTGGGAATATATACAATGTTCTGTGGAAAGGGTTTCAATTCAATCTGATGCATTCTTCTATCCATTATCTCACTCAATGCCTATATAATCCTTTATCAATGTAGAAAAAATTTTATTTTTTGTGAATAAATTTATCAATTTTAAATATTAATTAATAGTAAATGATATTAAAAATATATAAATTTATTATGTTTTTCAAAAATATTTTCTTGGATGATTCCAATTGACCTAAAAATATATTTTAAAATAAGTTAGCCTAAAACTCATGTACTAAAATTTAAAAATAGGTTAAAACATTTAAACATTAATATGGTTTGATATTCTAGGGAAAAAATACTTAACCTTATATACAAATTTATCTTTAATTTAATTTTTGAAAATAAATTTTCCCAATTATGTAATGAATTTATTTAACGTTTCTAAGGATGTTAGATTTAGAAATACATTCCTTACCATTGATTCTCCATTAAAACCATTTCAAAATCAATAGATTCATATGATATAATAATCATGGATACAAATTCATCCCTAAAGGAGACACTTCTCATGATATCCACAATGGTTGTTCTCTTCGAATGATGTATCACCAGTTTTTTATATAGTGAATGTATCAAAATTGATATTTATAGTGTTTATATAATGTTTTCAAAAACATACACATCATCCTCAATGATTACCTTCTTTAGTGTACGTTTTTTAGAAAAAAAATTATAATCATACCATCATGGTCTATTATTTACATTTATATCATGTATTTATAGAAAAAAACATCCTTTATATTAATCAAATAGGAACTAATACTCAGAATTTGCAGAGTATCAATTGAGATATCAATCAAGGTCAGTTAAAACATGATCTAAGAATTCCATAATTGAATAACAAATCACATTCTCCTGTGCTACCCCTCATAAAACATATCACATTAATTTCCATACATTGAAATCCTAAAAAAACTAAAAAATATTATTGTGATTTTTTGGTTCCTCATTTTCCTCATTATTAAAGGAATGGTAGAAAATAATTTCTCAACCAAACTTTTCTATTATAATTATCCGTCATTAATACACATTCCCGTGTCAAATCTAATCTTGTGCAAATTATTATGGAATTTACCACTTCTGCAATTTCCTTGTGTGTTAAATTTTTAGTTTAATGAGTCTTTAGGGATCATAGATCTCATGGTGAAAAGTTATTCTTCTGTAGGAAATCATTTTCCACTATAATTATTTATTTTATTCTGAAATATTTTTCTCAATCCTTATTGTACATCATACATAGTACATCATTATCTTAATAATTTTATTTTTTTATAATTACTCACGATATTCATGATATTTATATAGATTATTCACAATTACTATTGCACTAGAACATTATTAAGGGTTTTAATACATTTTTTCATTCCTAATATATTATAGATAGTAAAAGTATATCAATATGAATTTGAATAGCATGAAGAGTTATTCTTCATTGGTATTTGGGAGTCCTAGTTACTAAACCATTTTTTTTATGATGCAACATGCCAGTTTGAACACTAGAAAATCTAATGAAAATGATATTATATAACACCTTGATGTTAAAAAATAAAACCATGTATGAAATAGTTTTTATGACACACAAAACAATGTATATAAGTAAATATAATCACCCAATAATTTGAAATTTATTGAAAATCATAAATAAATAAATTATATTATAAAGATTTAAATGCATAAAACAACATGTCAGTTTGAATTACATGAATTAATGACCTTCCATGATATATTTCATTACATGCAATAGATACCTTCTTTGATATCTTGTGTAACACGCATGAGAGAACATCTATAATAACTTGCTTTACTGGGAAGACCAAGTTTCAGCAAAAAAAAATATATTAATTAAATAATATTATTTAATAAAATATTATATAACATAGAGGTTATGATAGAGGTTATAAATATTATTAACTAATAAATAAAAATTTTGGTCTATATAAATATATAATTAATTCATGGGTTACCAATTAATGAGAAACAAAAATAAGATACAAATGGATATAAAAAATATATTTATTTCTTTCATTCAAAAGAGATTTATTTTAACAATTATATGTAATTAAAATTATTTATTAATTTTAATGAAATATATTTTTTATCTATTATATAAAGTATTTTTTGTATTCATTCATTTGATTTTATATACATACGATATGAACAATCCCAAATTTACACACAGAACAATCTATATTTTTATAAATGCAATTTTACCACCCTATAATGAAAAAACATTTTAAATATAAAATTTAAAAAACTAAATAATTTAATATTTCAAAAAACATTATATTTTAAATAGAAAAATAAAAATCATGTTACGATTAATTTTTTATTGCTTTCAAAAAAAATCATTTTTAATGATTAGCTTAAAATACTGAATTTTAGTTCAAAACTGCTTTTTCAAATTATTTTAATTTGGTTAAATGTGACATTTAATTTGGTTTAATGTTTAATTATAAAATATTTTTATTAGTAAATACAATTTATTTTCATTTTATAAAATTTAAATTTTAAATTGATTATAAAAACAATGAAAATTTGTAGTTATTTTTTCATTAAAACCCTGCACTGTCGTCCCACCTGTGGGGTATAGTTTAAATTAATTTCAACAACTTAGATAAATTTAATTTGAAAAAATGGATTCCATATTTAGAATAATATTAATTTATAATGACTAATAAGACCAATATTTTACCATAAATATTAGTACAAGTAATAGAAATTATTTAAAATTATTAAGGTTAAATTAATCTTTAAAAGACTAAACCATTAACATAAGTGGTAAAGTGATTTATAAAATTTTCAAAATCCTATTTTCGAGATGTAATTCTACATATATCCTTAAAAAAATGAGTTATGATGGTTTTATAAAACATTTATTAGGTAAAATCATTTGTACACCCAACATCTACACATAAAATATCACGAGAGTCCTTGTCCTCCCATATAAAATGTCACCACCTATCCCCATTACTCACACCACTAAAAAAATTAGTTTCATCCATGATCAACAAAAATAGCTTCCAAACATCCCTAAACTAGTACAAGAAGTTTTCATTTCGGTATAATCCATTCTAAGGAATCCCTTTGGTATAAACCAAAAGAAGTTACCTGATTTTAAGCTAAAATTTTCCAACATTAATTTTCAGTCATTTACATATCCAAAACCCCAAATATTCTTATTAAATGTTTATATATTAAAAAATTACCATCAATATACAATGATATTTATAATTAAGTTTTCTAACTACACTAACACGCACATTCATCCAATTGGTATCAAACATACTATTTTGGTGTACGACAAAATACCACCTCCTGAAACAATGATTGTTTATTTTCCATCACCGACTTTCATTGTTGGAAATTTTAATGTAAAATATTTTCATATATGGTATGTATGAAATTTATTATTTATTTAATCTTGTTTAATTATTTTATAACTCATATCATTATAACATAAATTTTATTTAAAAATGATAACATTATTTGTGGATGTGTGGAAAACCACCCCTCCAAGCTGTGTAATTCAATCGAACAATACATGGAATGAATAAAAGAAGTTTTTAATTAAAATAATGTTACCTAAATAACTTATATATGATATTAATTACATAATTAAATTTTTATAAATATAATATATATCATTTTCTAATATACCCTTTCACACACTTAACAAGTGATAACATTATTCGAGGACATGTGGACTACCACATCCTCGACATGATGTGATCCCTTTTTAAACACAAGAAATATATATATATATATATGTATTATTAAATCATATTTAATTTATGATATTATTCTCATTATTGAAATATATAATGCTACATAACATATTTACATAATGATCATTGAAAAATAATAATGTTAATCATGTGTACGTACAACCTTTCGTCTCAATGATTGTAATATTGACTGGTTTTTCGTGACAATATTTAATGATTGATATTAAATGTTTAATTTTTTAATAAATATGATAATTATTTCATGATTATAATTCAATATATTTTATATAATGATCCCTTATACCATCGTCGACCTACAAATGATTTTTTGACGTATAAAAAGAATTTGTTCAAATCAACCGTTGAAAATATGATTTTTTATGTAGATGTATAAAACATAGTAATAAGTGAAATAAAATTAATTATAAACACCAAAAGGGATTGAAATAAATTATATTATTTAAAAATATTTATTATATAGGAATTTATAGGATGTTCACCTGATAGAAAACACAAGGTAATTTATTTTCTACTAAATTTATTTTTCTATGAGACTTAACTATTATTAGGCACCTAGTTTCTTTTATATGGTGTATATACTACATTTTAAATGATATATTGTGAATAATTTTATGTTCATGATATTATAAATATTTTATAATATAATTATTTCATTAGGATAATGATTAAATGTTTTCAAAGATGTATTGGACACATTGGGTTGTTTATAGATAATTTTCTTAAAGACTAATACTATAGAAACTTCAATGGAATTACTATTGAATGAAATTATATAAATATTGTTCAATATACCCTTTCATTCGTATATTATTATTCAAAAATATTTTTGATTATTAGTTCCATTACTCTACACATTGGTAAAGAAAGTATTTTAGATTTTTTTTTTGAAAACACAACATTATTTATCACTTTATTCTAAGAACATATTTTGTTTTAAAACCAATTTTTTATATAGATGTTTTCAATAATGTTATTAAAGGATTAGGTAATTTAATTTTTACATTTTTTTCTTATATAAATTTTTCAAACTAATGTACTTTTCAATTTCCAAACAAGATATTTTTCAATCCTTTTTTATGTGAAATATGAATGTTTTTTAACCTCATATGTCACGTACAAATTTACTCACTAATTATTCATTGATGTGTTTTTTCATGATTTAATGGAAAAATTTTATATAAAATTATTTCAATGGTGACACTCAATGAACATGTTTTTCAATAGTTTATTCAAAATAATTTATATTTTTCTGAAGAATTTATTCATAAAATACCATTTTATTTCTATTCACTAAGAAAAAACCAATTATTTTACTCTAATTGGGAAATATTTTCATTATACTATCCTTATTATTTCCATGTATAATTAATGATTAATTTCTCTGAGGATAGTATTAAAATTAAATTCCTTGATTTATTTGTTTTTCCACTTGAAATATAAAATCCTGATGATCATTGACACTTGAGTGTACCATAAATTATCCATTTGAGTGATCATTAATATTTCTATTTCAAAAATAATATTCCATTTTACACATGGAGTCAAGTTTGAATATAAATTTATTATTTGGAAAAATATTGATAATTATGTATTCGTTATTAAGTAAGAATATTTGTTATGGTATATTTTTTTATTTAAATAGATTAAATTATATAACGATTATTGTGGACATCGAATGACAGGTAGAGTATGGCTTTGTATAGATCCTTTATATATCAATAAGTCCCCATGAAACAAATAAATTTCTCATATTAAATGGATTTTTATCCGTAGTTTTAAACCATCTATTGAATTGTCTTGTTGTAATAGGTTTTCATATGGAATATACATTACATTCATTAAGAATGAATTTAAATTAATCAGTTTTAGTTTTTATTCATTAATATGATTTCGTATCGAAATATCTATGGTTACATATTATTTTATTATTCAATAATTAATAGGTATGTTACAATTTTACATTTCCATATTTTTTAATCATTTTATTTTAGTGGGATTGTATTTAATTGAATATGTTTCCATATTTTTAAACACTTCCGTCTCTATTTTTTTATTATATGGTATGTGTGTTCTATTATTTAATATTCTATAATTAATAGACTAGTTGATTCATTGATTTTTCCACTATAATTTACCCATTAGATGCATTTGATATCATCCTTTTTATGTTTCTTTCCCCATGAATCCAAGAATCATACTATTAATGTTAGGTAATGAATTTATTAGAGGGAATAATTTTATTATTGATGTTATTTATAATGATGGAAAAAATTATGTTGTAATAATTGTATCCATTAGTAATAAAAGAGTCACGTGTGAATTACCTATAATAATAAAATCTACACCCTTTCGAGATTTTATTCCTTGTAATCATGTTTATATAATTACTGTAGGAATCATCTCTAGGATATCTAGGATGGGACCTTGTAGTTTTTATTATAGAATGATTAGTAGCAACCTTGGGAAATATATTTATGAAAAAAAATGTTATATAACATAACCCTATGGTTTACATTGTGGATATTTATTGTATGAAAACCTATAAAATAGGTATGATCAAGATTATGTGGGTCTCCTAAAAAATATATCTCTATTTGGATACTATAAGTTGATGTTCTTACTAGACATTTGTACCTAGAATTAATAACACTGAAATGGTTTTTTGATCCTAAATCTAGGTAACCTCATACAAAAAAATGATCCATATTGCACACCTTTTGGAAAATCCAAGTGGATAATCTTAAGATAATTCAAATTTTCATTATTAACCCCCATGATGAATATCATCGATTAAACATAAGGAGTTTTATGTTGAAGATGAGGTTTTAGTTTTTAAAGATCCTTTTAATGAGATTATGGATATACGCCACACTATGGATTATCCAATTTAAAAATAAATGTTTGAAGTATTTATATATTAGGATTTAATTAAAAAAATTAATTAAACTATATTTATTTATGAACCTTATTTCAATTATGTCAATCATATATGTTTTAGAAATTATATTAATATTTTTTTAGAAAATGAAAACATGTATGTTGGGTGAAAACAAATAAAATCCATCATGTCTATGGGAATTAAACTAATCACATAAGGATGATAAGTGTTTGGCACAAACCATTGAACTATGTAATGTATTGGTTAGTTTTCATAGTTATTTGTTAACTATATCGGTGAAATAATGTATGTAATGAACCAACATTATCACTTTTAATTATTAATGATTAATGTACATTTTATATGTGTTTTGAAAGAGAGTAAAAGAAACTAGGTATACTTTTCAGTCTTTTTTAATCCATCCAGTATTTTAAATTATTCTTATAGTGGATCATTCCAAAAAATCATTATTTTTAAATAATTTGTATGAATAAAGGGATGAAATAGTTTTTGACCAGAGAACAACCAAAATCATTGAATGTTCAAATGAAATTAAAATATTTCATGTATTAATATTTCCCTATAATCTTGGTTAGTAGAATAATTACCCAAATCTAAAAAAATTACTTTTTAATAAATTTTTTGCCTACTAGATGAAATTATATTGAACCAATTTTATTATAAATCGGCAAATATTTAGGTCTATAAGGCCCTAAAAATTACCTTGATAATACACTTTTATATAAGTTATGATGTAATTAACTCCCTATAAATATTTATATTTTTCCTCCAAGTACTTGTCTCTACATTCCAATAATGATCTACAACAATGATACCTAGTTACATTGTAGTCCATGTGACTTTTTTACTACCCATTCATTCTTTTATAGAGGAGGATTTATGTACCCTTCTCATGATGTGCCATGACAACATATAAAATGTCAAACAATATATCAAGATGATTATGTTTGAATTGTAAGGACATAATTTAACTACTATAGGAGTAATCTAACACCTTTAAATTCAAATGTAAAATATTGTATTCAATAGTTTTTATGAAACACAACACCAAGAGTAAAAAGGGAATAAAAGAATCTGATACATCACAATAAATTTACAATCATAAATGCATAAGATATTTTATATTTCATGAAATTCATGAAACCCCATGTTATCATACATTACATGCAAGAGGGAGCTTCCTTGATATAATTCATTAAACATTAGTGAGAACATCCTTGATAGCTTCGTTTTACAAGTAAGAGGTACCTTCCACGATAACTTACATTACACGCAGGACCTCGTTTCACCAAATAGAAATATATTATTAAAATATTATAATTAAATATAATATGATATAACCTAAAATTTAGGTTATTGGTTATTAATAGAATTAAAATACTTATTTAAATTTATTGTTAATATTAATATAAAATAAATTCATGGTTTAGTTATTAAAGAGAAATGAATATAAGAACTATTTGGATATAAAAAATATATATTTATTTTATTCTTTTTATAGAGTATTATATTGATAATAATAAATAAATTCAATTAGAAAATTATTTTAATGAAAAATATATGTTATATATTCAGTCAAATATTTTTTATATTCTTCAAATATGTTATATATGAAAAATATAAGAATGAACACAATTTTAGTGATTAAAACCTATATTTTTTAAAGGTAATATTTACACCTTTAAAAGGGGAACACAGTTTAAATATTCCTTTTCACACTATAATTGATTTAATATGTCATAAAAATCATATTAAAAATGGAAACATAAAATTATGTTAGTATGAGTTTTCTATATATTTTGTGAACATATCATTTTGAATGAATATTTTAAAATACAGAATTTTTGTTTTGAACTACTTTTTTATATATTTTATTTATAATAATAAATAATAATAATAATTGGATTTAATGTTTAATTAGATAATATTTTTATAAATTAATAAAATTTAGCGAATTTTAGTCAATTTTATTTTGAAATTTATTACAAAAACATAACAAACATTTGAAAAATTTTAAATTAAAAATTGTCATTGCCATCCTACCCACAAGATGGAATTGAAATTTATTTCAACCACTTAAATGATGGGATTTTGGAAAAACTAATTCCATATATTCAATAGAAATAGTTTACAAATTTTAATGATGTGGAATTTGTATTTTAACAAAAATATTAGATAATGAAATTAACATTAATTACAATTATTGAGGTAAACTTAATCATACTAAAGGACTAAAGCAATATCTTAAGGGACCAAATGACATTGAAACTTGTCTCAAACCCTTTGGATGGACTTAATTCGGAGTAGAAACACACTATAATGGTTTTTTGGGGTGTGAAGATGTATTTTAGGTAAAAATGAGGATACAACTAAGGTTTTTGAAAAAATTCCATGTCAGTCCTTTTACTCTTTTATAAAAGGGAACCACCTCCCCATATTCTTCACACATCTAAGACATCCTAGATTCATACATTTTATTCACAAATAGCATCCAAAAATACCAACCCCCATATTCCTTTAATCCTCTATTTTTAGTATAATCCATTACATGGAAGCCCTTTAGTGCAAACCAAAAAGAGTTAGTTGACTGTAAGGTATCATTTTGTAACAATCTATTTTTTCATTTACATCTCAACCAACTCAAATATTATTCTCCCGTGTTCATATAATAAAACTAGAATCCTCTACATACATTTATGGTCTTTTATTAAGGGTTATTAGTTCACTAACTAACACTTCCATCTAATGGTAAAGTAATATATTGTTTTTATGTATGATAAGCAACCAACTCATGAAATGGTGACTGTTAATTTTCCATTACGTACATTCATGGTTGGAAATTATGATGGAAACTAAAAATATATATATAGGTTATATATGATATTTATTATTTATTTAATATTATTTAATTCATTTTCAACCCATATCTTTATAATTTTCATTTTGTGTAAAAATGCTAACATCATTTGTGGAAGTGTGGACTACCGCCCCCACAATGAGATGTGATACATTCACACTATTTAGTGAAATGTATAAAGGAAGGTTTTAATTAGAAATACATCAAAAAAATCTCCATATGATATTCAGAAAATAATTACCATTATTTAAATATAATTTATATCATATTATTATTTACCCGTTCACACGCATAAATGGTGATAGCATCATTCATGGACATGAGGACTATCACCTACTCAACATGATGTGATTAATTTTTTTCATCACTAGAATTATATATATAAATACATATGGTTATATATTATTTAATTTATCATATAATTATCGTCCTAGAATGATATAATGTGACTTACCTTATTTCTGTAATGTTCATTGAAAAATGAAAACATTACACATCTATATATAGGACCTATTATATCCATGATTGTAATATTGATTAATTTTTGAATATTTAATTTAATTATTTACTTTAGAGGAATAATTACATTATAAATATATGAATTATTTAATTATTATTATTATGGAGTAGTTATAAAATAAACTCTATGACAATAGTTGACCAACCAATGTGGTTTTTGAAACATTATCCAAATCTGGTCAATACAAATAATCTGAAAATAGTTTTTATTTTTTTATAAAAAATAGTAATAATTGAATTAAAAATTAATGATTAACATTAAAAAATTTATTTAGAAAGATTATAATTAAAATAAATTTATTATAATGGTTTTTCATCGAAAAGGAAATACATGGTATGACATTTTCATCTCAATTTACATTCCATTGAGAATTAATGATTGAGTAGGAGTATAGTTTCTTTTATATAGTCTATATTGTAATCTTTTTGATTAGTTTTTTAATATTTTTAAATAATATATGGAATTAATTTGAGATCAGGAACTGGGAGTGCTTGAGATTCTAAGTGAAATTGTTCAATGAACAATTGCATCAAAAATATTAAAATATTAAATAGCCCACATGTGTAGTTTTCATGAAATTGGTAAATGCATTCTAAAAAGTTTTGTGTTCATAAATCTGAGTTAATTGTTGTGTTTAGAGGAGAGGATTTACACTAGATAAGGCCTAACCTCATCCATCACGGTTCAGTTGTAAATGATAGTTTCTGAATGTCACAAATAATAAAATTAATTAAATATATATATATTATTATCAAATTTTACTGCGACACAACAATTCAATTTCTCTTTTTCAAATAATACTCTACTTATGGACCAATGGATAGACTCATATCCCATGAAAATTCCATGGAGGCTCTGGATAGGAACCTTGGTGAAATCTCTTGGTAGACGACTATCAAACATAAAGCTATGATCATTCCTGAATTTATTCCCAATTACAACTAATTTTCAATGGATAATGAAAAATTACTATATATGGAGGTTTTATTTTTTTTATTCATTTCAAATTCTTATAATCATCAATGAACACAGATCAACCAACAAACATATTAACCCATGGATCGATCGTTCTTGTGGGATGGGATTTGAATGAGGGAATATTTTGGGGTTGATTTTTATAATTTTATTTAGCAAATAGATCATTATTACAAGACTAGTTCTTGGTTTTAATGAACAATACTTTAGTATTATGAATGGTTGAACAATGATCAATCATGTCCTCATATTTGTTCCATGTGATATCTTTCCTCCTTTTCCACCAGAATACATTGTTCTTCATGGATTATGAATGGGTTGTTGGTGTTCCCTTGTTTTATAGAACAATAATCCTAAATTTAATATCCAATGTTATTATGACCTAGAAAAGGTATGATGGAAATGATGAGATCCGAATCAAATCTATTCTGGAGTTCCCTTTTTTAGATCGTTTTAGTTAAATAATTTTGATGATTTTTTCTAAGCCAATTAAAGTCCCAAAGATCCCTGATTTGTTGTAGGGTGTTGAGATGAGCTGAAATCAATAGTTTAATAGAGAAGATATCGTGACATAAAATTATAGAGTTTTGGGTGAGGCACTCGGTGGAAAAACAAGTGGTTTTCGAAATTACGAAACACATGGCATGTAGTATGGTCTACACGACATGTGTTCATCGATGAACCACCAATGTATATATGATGAGATACACATACATGGGTTGGATTACATAGGTTTTTATGCATGGTTTTCACCCTACCACATGACTTTCCATATTCAACATTCACAGACGACCCAGGTTAGTGGTACATGGGCAGAGCTACATGGGCTGACACCGTGTACTAGCATATGACCAGTGTATATAGGTGGACCCCAGATGGAAGTGTACAGTCTGTATTTTATTCTACTTGCTATGTATTCTCTTTTTTCATAATATTTTCAATTGAAATGGGCAGTTGTACATGGGTAGTACTCATGGTCAAGGGACATAGTGTGGGACTCTACTATACATAGTGTACACACTTATACATGGTTTGACTATCTTTTCCATTATATCATCGACATGTATTTTTTATGTTTTTGTTATTTTTTTATTACCCTAAATGTAAGTTGGTATTTTTTCCTACACATTGGTGTATTACCCCTTTAGTAATATGTTCTGTATAAGGTTGTTGGAATCCCCCCTTATAGGCCTGGAGAAGGATCCTCCATTCATTATTCATGTTTTTATTAGTCCTTGGTATTTATGGGACTAACTTTCATGGGATTTGATCCGCTACATACCAGGTTAATCATGATGGAGAAGTTGGTATCATCATGTTGTACTGTTAGTGATCATCACATGTGTATCATATCACTATTTAGATCGATCAAGGTATCTCTTTCATGATGGTTCCAAATGAATAGTACCTCTCTGAAGGACATCATTAGTGTTATCAAACTAAATTGTTTGTTCTCCCAGATAAGTACTTTGTGGAATCTCGAAAAAGGAACCTCTTTGTAGATATGATTATGCCTTTTAATGGTGTATGGATTACTGACTCATGTTTTCTACATAGTATCGTCATACTCTAACGAGAAAGGTCATTGACAACATGTGTTTGATCTATTGTAGATGAGAAATATTTTGACGGAATCCAAGGAAGACCAGGACTATATAGAACTTTGTGAGTTCAAGAAGGCGGAGGTTTTCCTATGGCTTTGAGCAGCTGTCCCAATACCTATTTTTCTAATTTGTTTGATGTCCTGTATTAAAGAATCTTTCATTTTGTGAGATTGTATTATGGACCAATTTACATTACATCACTATACATACTATCAAATTATGGTGGTTGGAATAGTGTTATTAATTAATTTTTTAATTAATTGTTTTATCATTTTAGTAATTTTGGACTTGAAGATTTGTATGTGTACAGGTACATAGGAAATGACTCCCATGTTAGTGACATGACTACTTAGTTCTAGTCAACAGAACACTGCCTATTATAGGAAGGTATACGGAGTCTCAACACAGTTCCCACATGGAACGGTTGTAATAAAGTGGTATTAGAGGGGTTTAGTTCTATATTAGGACAAGGAGTCGGTGAGGCTGGGTTTTGGAAATAGTGTTAACTATTACCTGTTTGTCTTTTAGGTTAGGTTCTCTATTGTTAGTATGGGTGGCCAATGTATCCATAAACCAAGACTCTCATAACCGGATATTTGACTAGGGACATGAGAACACTGGTTATAGGGAAACAATCATGGTACATGAACATTATGGGAATGGTTTTTGGTGTCCATGTCCTTATTGAGCCAGCTCTCAAGATTACTCATCGATCATTGTACATCCTTTATTCTTACAAGATTCATCAGCAATGTATACCATATTGGATTCATCAACTTCATACCAAGGATGACCCCCTTGTTGATGAGGCTATTATATGGGTGATATTTCCCTAGATGATTCTTCCTGGTGGTGCACCAGTTATACCACAACAATTGGAGAATCAGAGAATACCTTCAGTACCGTTAGACGAGGATCACATGATTAGACTTCTCCACATTCTTTATAGATATAGACTAAATATTTTTTAAGTTTAACTAAACCCTTAGGTTTATGAGGACTAAATAAAGATAGTGGTAGTTGTTTTAAATCTAATGAGGACATCAGTGGACCTGAGGCATATTTTTAATGAATGACTACATCAGGATATGGAATTAAGATGGTGGAGTTTGGCTATCCAGAATCACAAAAAGATGACACCTTCATGGATGGAGTTTGAGAATATCTATAACAGTATTTCTCACTAATTAAACTGAGAAAAATTCATATAAAATAGATTCTTAATCTCTATCACTGTATATTAATAGTGTTTGACTACTTATTAAGGATCACTAACCTTTCTCAGTACTCAATAGATATGGTTAGAGACTATTACTTCGGATAATGGACCATTGAGGGATGTCTTCTTTGAGACATTATATCTAGTGTTATTTCATTATCTATTCTGACTTATTATAGAGAGATTGGGTTAGATTTGATGGTGAAATTATTATTGGATGAGAAGAGGTAGCCAATGACAGACAATATCTGATAGACAAGTGCAATGTCCTTGGCAGCAGGGATCTAACGTTAGACTCAGGTATGTATGTGGGAGATGATTTATAATTTCCAATGGAATGTGAACTACAGTATGGGGTTCTGCAGCTAGATCCAGTCATCCTTGAGAGAGGCGAAGATATACATGGGATGGCATAGAACATATCATTATTTATTATCCAACTCATTGAGATGTTGATAGGGAGATAATGGATGGAAAACCAAAAATATTTAATTGTTATGATTATATAGATCCTTTAGGGAGGAAATTTGAAAGACAAGCATAGAGAGGAGTAGGAGGTGGAAGGAATTTTTACAAATTACCAGCATCTTCCTAGGAGATTAAAAATAGGATTAAGAAGCTGTAGGATAGGGGTAGGGACAACTGAATGCAGTAAAGGATTATGATCTCGAGCCTCTATGGATTATTCGAGGTATTATATATATATTTATTATCTTGTCTTCTATAATGTTAGACATGTGATTTGGTCATTAAATTCCACCTACATACCATGTATGATACCTTTATAAACCTATATAATTATTCAATTGACCCTTAAAATTGGAGAAACTTACAGAAGGAGACATAATGATAACCCACTTATGTTGACAGTGTGTCCTGAGCCATAGTGGTGATAGTTTTTGTTGGGACGTCTAGGTGGCATTGTCGAGGACTTACGATTTCATTCATGTTATGTATTGGATATCATCAGTACATTCATATATTGAATGTTTTAGGTGAAGGGTGTGGTGTGTCTCCAGTAATGGGATTTGGATATTATTTTTTCAAAAAAGTGAAACCCAGGAATTACATGATGGACTCATGCATAGGAGGTTGAAGTCGATTAATAATGAGTTCTCTATATTTTCCCTCGAATGAGTAGATGATTTGATTTTTTTTATTTCCTCGTTGTACTATCAGATTATGAGGATGAACTTCCAAAAATATTCTCCATGTTTACCTCCGCATTGGGAGATTGATGTCTCCATCGACATACAACCTGGGACGACAGTAATATCAGCACCATCATATAGGATGGATCTTGATGAGCATTGTGAGCTAAGGGTGAATTTGGATGACTTGTAGATGAAGTAATTTGTGAGAAAAAGTATTTCACCCAAGGTATCCCATGTTTTGTTTTAAAAAATGTGTACAAGATCATGAGGTTTTTTTATGGACTTCCAACACTTGAACTTGGTTAATGTTAAGAACATGAATACACATCCAAGGATCAATGAACAATTAGATCAGTAGATAGGGGTATATTGGTTCTCTAAGGTTTACTGTTGATCCATTTATCAGTAGTTCCATGTATGGGATAATGATATACAACATACAGATTTCAGATGTCACTATAGTAACTATGTGTTCATGATTATTCCCATTGACTTGTTGAATTCCTCGGTAGTTTTCATGGGACTCTTTAACTAGATCTTTCAGCATTATATTGACCATTTCATGGTATTCCACATTAATGATATCCTTTTGTACTCCACATTTGAGGAGGATCACACGATACACCTAAGGATGGTCCTCAACATACTACTAGAGCACATTCATTATGGGAAACTCTCGATGTTCCAGTTCATGATATAGTTAGTCTACATTCTAGGACATTTTTTCTCTGCGAATAGAGTGGTAGTGGACCCATCTAATGTAGTGGTTGTGAATGTATGGGATCAATTTAGGATCTTGATATAGGTTTGAAGACTTATTGGTATATAATTCTATTTTCGGAGATTGAAAAATGATTTCTCAAGGATATCAGCACCTATAATATCTATGAATCGAAAGGGGTAACATTTTATGAGGATATAGAGGTGATCACATAAAATCCAGTAGTTGAGATAGAGTTGGACATGAAATCAGAAATTTGTGTTGACAGAGGTGGGTGTCGAGTAAGTTGTGTTCTGAAATGAACCAAGGACCCGACTCAGTTGTGAGCTAATGCAGAGGAAAGTAGTAACTTTATATGGTTAGAACCAATTGATAACACACATGCACAACTACACAACACCAATCTTGAGTTAGTAGTGGTAGTCTTCAGAAAAAATATATGGTGACATGACCTGATGGGAGTGTGGTTTATCATATAATATGATCACAAGGTTCTCATGTATATCTTCTCTCAGAAGAATATAAACATGATAAAGTGGTGATGGATTTGGTTCTTGTTGAATTAAAAATTTTATATTATCTATAATCCTGGGAAGGAGAATGTGGGGGAAGATTCTCTCAGTAAGATATCTAGTTCACATTTGTTGAACGAGGTGTTAGAGAATTTCTCCTTGTTAATGTTATTCTTTCTAGATGGAGACGGAACCCCTTTCCTCTTGTTGAGGGTTTTCACCCCTCAACTCGTTTAGAAATTTATGTATCTAGTTATTGGGATACTAACTACGAGAACCTATGTGATGAGATTTCCACAAGAAATTACTTCTAACAGATATTTAAGAGGTGGGGAGCATGTATCCCTTTTCATAAGGTGAATAATTTTACCAGTGGAATTGTAGCAGGAGGTTTTGGAGGAGTTTCATATGCCTGATTTGGTGGATATCATTGATTGTATAACATGTAATGGGACTTCCAAAATTAGTTTTGGTGGATAGGGATAAAGAATACAGTGACCATGTTTATTTCTTGATGCCTTATGGTCTTGTATGTTGATGCATAACACCATGTTTCAACATGTTTAGCTCAACCTGTTGTGGTTCCAAAATGGTAGTGGGATGGAATATAAATGTCAATAAATATGAATTTACCACATAGTTCATGGGGTCACAATTACATCTAGGTGATCATTTACTGACTCACCAAGTCGGCCAACCTTCTCGGTATTCGGGAGTCATGTTCAGCAGAGATCTTGGGAGGCATCTATGTTCTAGAGACAGTTTGACTCTATAGATTCCATTAGATGATATTTTTTTATCGTGATGCACATTTTACATCCCAGATGTGAATGGGACATCATAATTCATTTGGGACTCAATTACGAATGGAAATAGTTTTTTACCCCCCAGAAATATGGCCAGATGAATCGGACCATTTTGGTCATGTAGAACATGTTGTGGGATTGTATGTTGGACTTAGGTGGTTTTTAAGAGGACCGCCAACCACTATAGGAGTTGACATACATGAATAGCTACCATTACACCATTTGTATGATAGTATTCGATGCATTTTACTGGAGACCACATCAGTCAAAACATTGCTAAACTGACCTTGGTGACTAAGCACAAATTGGATTGTAGTTGGTGCACGCTACTACTGTGAAGGTGTAGATCATCCAAGAGTTAGAGAATACTGTATAGATCCAACATAAATCATATGCTTCCATACTGCAAGGCCTGTGGAGTTCGAGGGTGGATACCATGGGTTCATTCAATATCCCCTTGATAGGGGTTTATGAAATTTGGATGGGGTGGATAGATATCATCATGTTTTTGTGTGCCATTTTATTATAGTAAATAGTATTTACGAGGTGGTGTACTACATGGCTCTACCCCTATAGTTGGACAGTGTACACAAAGTATTCTATGTGATTTTGCTGAGGAGGTAAGTTCATGATCCATTTGACATCATCAACTGGGGTGAGCTTGATATTGATGATGTAGAAACATTGGATAAGTACCTAGTGGAGATCTAGAAACATTAGGAGAGGATCTTATATGGGAGAGATATTATATTGGGGTTGTCGAGTATCAGCACAAGAATCTATAGGAGAGCATGTGGGTTTGATAGGATCATATTCATTCACAGTACCCACATATATTTGTATTGCCTTTTTATTTCTCTTTTAGGGGTCATAATGCCCCATGGTGGGGAGAATGTAATGTCTCAGATTTTTCGGTGTGTTATTTTTTAATATTATATTGAATTAATTTGAGACCAAAATATATGAAATATGTGATTTTGAGGCCCATTGTTCCCTGGATAATTGCTTAAAAAATATTAAAATATTAAATAGTTTATATGTGCAGTTTTGTCGAAAATGTGGAATAACATTTTAATGGGTGCCTATATCAAGAAGGAGAGGACATCGTTGCATTCAGAACATCTTATTGATGTACTATAAAAGGTTGATTTGTAGGTCTCATCACAAATGGCCTATTGTATAAAAGATTGTGGAAAATATTACATTTTATGATGGACCCTCACAAAAAGAAATTATTTACAACCGGAAGTAGTACCTTCCAAAATTGGATCGACAAATTTTTTAAATAACATATTACAACGTGTCAGATATCTGTCTGAAATATATTTCCCAGTTGAAAAAACATTTTTCGAGGAACCAACAAAATTAATATTTACAATGGGATTGTCACAAATAATTAGAAATAATTAAAAAATAATATATTACTAATAATAATATATTGTTATAAAAAATTAAATATTATTATTATTATTTGTACAATAAAATTATTTATAAAGTAATATTAATAATAATAAAAATATAATATTAATATTAATATAAATGAAATAATAATATTTAAGTTAGCAAAATAAAATTAATTATTAAATAAATAAATAATATAATATTAATAAAATTAATATTAATATTTATTTAAATAATAATATAAATATTCAAAATATAATAATAACCTCAGTATTCAAAAAAATATAAAAATATAATAAGTAATAAAATAATAATTATAATGAAAAAATAAAAAATTAATAATAAATGTAATATTCAAAAATTATGAAAATAAACTATTTAAAACATCAAATAGTTAATAATAAAAAATAATAGACTCAAATGATTCATTATAAAATAAAAATGCATCATTGAGTGGTAGGTTCGTCTATAGGAGCTGGAAATGATTGTGGAGTGTACTGCATCCGGAAATTATGGGTCATACGTCGCATGTAATCCATATTCCCAAGATACATCTAATGCTGCCATCGAAACATCTCATCCCACCTCTTTTTTTTTTGCTAATGTTGTAGTAGGAACTCTTCCCACTTCTACTGTTACCACTGACACAACTCCTCTATCACCCTATGCATAGTCTCTTGAGGCTCACTCTGTGCTTGTTGTTACCCCTGATACTATGCAGCAGATGATGATTACTCTCTGTGAGCTCCACTTGATATGGAATCCCTCATCGCAGTGGTGCCATAAAAACTACAATGGGTCACTTGGTAGCTGATACCAAAAACTCAGCCATTCTCAGTGGAATACTGGATGGAATGCATCAATGATGCCTCATCAAATAGGTTTGCACAAGTCTGAAAATATTTATCAAAATAACTCTCACTGTCTTAATGTCATGTTTTGGCCATATACAAATCCTTTAATTTTAATTTTAATTTAAAATATTTATAATAATAATTGCAGTTATATTTAAATCTCAAAATGAAATTATATTGACCACAATCTAAAGATGGAGAGAACCTCTAAACACTCCAATGGGTGGATCAATGTACATTCTCTTATAAACATCATACTCCATAATATAAGGTTCTATTACTACCTATATTAATATAAAATAATCCATGTCCATTAATATTGAATACAATAGTTTAAAAAAATGTACATACCAAAAGCTCCCTATTCGTTCTGAATATATTACTATAAGCTCATAGTGTCACCTCCTGTCTCCCCTGATTTTTCAAACCTACTAATGATCTTCTTTGAAACCTCCTACTAAACCAGTGTGTACATAATCCTTCAAAAACCTAAGAAGAAATATAATGAGTTCGGTGGAAACAACATGCCTCATCTAACTCTATAAATCTTTATTTCTCTATTTATTTCCTTTTCAAATTGTGCAAAAACTAAGTGAAATACAAACACATAGCTCCCTGTGAGGCCTTCTATATAGCTCACACATGCTCTCATAAATGTGGATCCATAAAATCTAAAAATAATATATAATATGATGTTCTTATCTAAATTAATTTAAAAATAAATTTTATTTATTTACGTAGCAAAAAATACTCAAATCATGTTTTTCGGAACATTAACAGGAATCTGATCCAATGAAAACCAAGCTTCAAAAAAATAATTCCTCAATATCGTGCTCCCCTATCCAGCATCTATATGAATTTAGCTTCAAAAAAATTAATAATTAAACAAAAAATTAGAATATAAATAAATTGTGGAAATCTAAATAAAATATATAGGTAAACATACCTCTGAGTGTATTGATCGAACCAAAGATGTGGACATCGCTCGAGGATAGGGTTGGGAATCATCAGTGGGTAAAGACCACACACCCTCTCAGTGTTCCCTGAACAACCATTAGTATGAGGTTTAGATGATTTGTTATCCTACACATCCTACAGTATTTTAGACTCCTACAAAAGATGATATAAATCCTCATCCATCTGAAACTTGAAATTATTTTTGTAAGAAAATAGTTGAAAAGAACTATGATATATAGTAAAAAATATATTTTATTATAAATATAATTAAATCATTAGAATAAATATCTTCATCATCATCTTAATTCTATTTATGTCAATGTCTTCATATTTCTCCTCAATATCATCAATTCCATATTAGTTTCAATTTCATCATCACTTGTCATTTAAAATTCAATTATAGAATCATTAACATCATCTTCACCATCAGACACTAAATGTGGGATGTCGTCAATAATATTAATTCCTTTTTATAAAAATTATTGATATAGTGCATTCACTTGAAAAATTTCAATTCCTCACACTTCAACGGAGCCACATTCACTTTCAGTAAACTCAGTATATATGGATTTAATTTTTATTATGCTCCACCAATAACCCAAATCTATTGAAGATAAATTTTGATTTTCAGAATAAATTTTAAATTCCTAATGTGAAAATAATTTTTTTTCATTTACTTTAATATTTATTTTAACTTTAATCTCAACGATTTCATGTTTGAGATGAACACGAAGGCCACTCTCAGTGTCCATACACCGACATTTAAACATCATTATATAATGTGGTCCTAGATAACAATATTCAATAATTTCTTCCAATATTCCACAAAATTCATCTTCAGTTTCTCTGGGATGAGATTCTCTCAATAAGACAACACTATTAATACTTTTTTTGATACCCCATATGCACATGTACGAATTATAACACCATTAATCACATCTTAATTACATGATTTATCCATTTTGGATAGTTGGATACACAATACACCAAATCGATTATAAATTTTATTATCATGTTGAGATACCTGATAATTTTTAAATAAATAATAAGTATAACACATATTAAATTTATTTTTAATGTAATATCAAAAATTATTTATGATACCGTTTTTTTAAACCAATAATAACATTATTTAACAACGTTTTTCAAGAGAAGCAAATGTATTTTATGGAACCTATTAAATGATATGATTTCTATATAAACTACAAATAAAATAAAATTAATGTATTGTTACATTAATTATTGAATAATTGATAGGATCCCTCATAGTAAAAATTGTGTCATTTATACATAGTTGAGAAGAATATATGTTTGATCTTTATAATGTTCATAATCTATGATCCTTCATTCATGAACTCCACTGATGCCATGTTTGGTATCATTTAAAAATGGTAATTTATTACTCAATTCATAATCAACATTTCAATAATTATATAAAATGATGTTTTGTATTGAGTTATATTCAATTTTAAATTAATTAGAGCATCAAAATGAATTTTCCTCTTGAAAATAAGATTATTCAATTTATCCTTCAGCATATGCTTTGTTATGTACAATTTTCAACAATTTTTATATTAATCTCTCAAAAGGGTAAATACATCAAAACTGTACTGGACCTCATCTTTCTATTTCTCCTGGAAAATATGTTATCAAATGTTCCATGAGTAAAAAAATATGGAAGGAATATTTTTATAGTTTCCAATTAATTAGAACAACATAATTATATAGTTTTCTTTCTATATCATAGTATGTTGACGATGCATAAATTTGTAGAAAAAATATGACCTTTCTATTTATCGTATAACAAAAAATAGGAGTTAACAAACCCCTTAATTTAATCAGTAGAATCATTTCAATCAATACATCGCATTCATGACATTTCAATCATGTAATATGACCATTTCTAAAATATCTACCCAATATAGATGCTAAACCATATGGAATTTAAAAACTTGTAATACACTAACAAAATAATATGTGATTCTATTTGTATATTGTGTATTCTTATTTTGGATTCATTAACTTCTATGGTCTGACAATTTCAAACAGTTTAAGTTCTAGTTGGTTGTATATTTCGTAATGGTCTAATAGTGAAATTACAATACCCTTGGTATAAGCTGGTGAATCAAAAACTATATGAAGTATATTATCAATTTAGTTCTTTACAATAATCATCACATCCAGCATATGACTGATTAAAAAATCAGACTACTATGAAAAATCACTAAAAATACCCTGTTTTATCCAATTATGCTCTATTCCAGACCCATCAATTTTATATAGGTTTATTGATAGTCCAAATGTGATGTGAGGTAATGAAGAGAAATTTTATATTAACTATGTATCTATGATCATTGTTGGAGGCCCCGATTATTCAACTATTCCTTTATGTAAATTATATTTGTTTCTTAATAAGGGATGATAAGTTTGAATGAATCTTGGAAGACTGCCAATTAAATAAGGGTTTCCCCATTGGTAGGCATTGAATCTTGGATTTCTGTCATACAGAATAGAAATGATTTTGGACCATGTGTAATTAGCACAATAACATGTAATATGATTGGAAGACATTAATTTTACACATCAATTTAGACTTCTTTAGGTTATTTTTTTTCAAAGAAACATCATTTCTACTTACAACGTTACACCATACGGAATTTAACTCATCAATCAACCGTTTAAAATAATCATAAATATTATTTTTTGGATGACCTATAATTAATATGGTCAAAAATATATATCAATTCTTCATCAACATCCACATAGGTGAATTGTACAGAGTTATAATGATAGGAAAACCTGAATATTGATTATTGTAAGAACCAAATTGATAGAAACTATTAGTAGAATGACTCTATCACATGTTTTGGGCTTGTGAAAATAAAAGTGGTTGAAATTTGTCAAATTGTTTCAATGAATCACCATCATAGGTGTGATTTACGCTTTTACATATTGAAATATCATTTCTATTTCATGAAATCAAATACTATTTTGTTCTGAGACATAAATAAATGATGCAATCTAGGTGTGAGTGTGAAATATAACAATTTATTTATAGGAATAAATCCATACATCACTAGTTGAGCTTAATTATATATTCATTATCCACATATTGGTTAACTATCCAATGACTCATTTTCACCACAAAAAATGACATAGTCATTCAAACATGCATGAATTTTCTGGCAACTAAGTCCCAGATTACGAACCATCCTCTTTCTCTCACAGGAATTTGTAGTCAAAATTTTTCCTATAGGTAGTAGTGTTTTTAACAGAGAGAATATTAGATCAAAACAACTATTTTAAAATCCATTATGTAATTTAACAGCTATAAATTTAGAAAATACTTTAAACATGCTTATCTTCCAACCATGATACAAGGCATCCATAACTAACCTCAACAACTCATATAAATGAGATGGTTCCAACTAAGGAGTTAAATCAATATACTATTGAGTTTTAGTTTTTTAAAATGAAGACACTTCCACATCATGTAATAAAATTTGAAACTATGATGGAACTGTAATGAAATTATTATTATCTTATCATGAACTATGTTCACCTTGTTAATGCTAAAAACATAATCTAGTTTCAAACCCAAATGCAATAACTTACCTATAACCTTATCAAATGTGTCATACATCCTCTTAGAGTATTATTTATAGTGAAACTAAATTATCCCACCTAATGTTTTTTTTTCTGACAATACATATGATAAGAAATATTGAACACCCTCAATATATACATGATTTAAAACTGAACCTGTTGGATTCCTACTCTGGTATATCAAAGCATGATCATCTAATAATGATTTTTTTCAACTTCATTATTCTATATTTTTCTAAAAAATATGAAACTATAAGTTTTTTTGTATAATTATATATATGATAAAAAAATATCCAAAAAATAAAAGAGAATTAGTAATTATAGATATTTTCTAACAATTATTGTTTATTACTGGGGGCACAATTTCCAGTGGAATGGATGATGCACAATTTCCTGAGGAAACATCCACAAACATCATTAATCATCCAAACACACTATGAAATGTCTGCTCAAGATGTACGAATGTCCATTTTCATAGGATTGGGGATGGGGTGTAGGGAGGCCTCTCTACGATGCTCTCCATGATCGTGCATAAAAAATTTTATATCTATCTGTTAGAGCATTTTTTTCCATGTGATTTGAGTCAGAGAAGATCTATGTTGATGAGTTCTTGGGAAAAAGAACCTCATTTATATGAAAAATTACATCCTTGCAAAGTCCTCGAACTGATATCACTATGAAAAATCTGCTCTAACATATGATAGAGTAGAATTTACATACTAAATTCAGGTGAAGGAGGTTGTAAGGAGTTGAGGAGTTGATCAAAATGAATTCTCCCAATCCACTAGAAATTTTGCAAGTTTATCACAATGTACTGGAATTTATTTCATTTAATACAAATGAATCCTGATCACTCCTAATTAATCCTAATTAGTACTAATTATTCTTAATTATTCATAATTATTTCAAATTATTCCTAATTATTCTTAATTATAACTAATTTTTCCAAATTATAAATAATTATTACTAATTATTTCTAATTATTATTACTAATTAGTACTAATTATTACAAAATAATTATTAATTATTACCAATTTATTACTAATTGTTGCAATTTATAACTATTTATGACTAATTTATTAGAAATTATTACAATGTTATTAGTAATTATTACCCATTTATTACAAATTATTTCCATTTGTTTTTTTAATTAGTATCAATTAGTTACTAATTAGTTCCAATTATTACTAATTAGTCTTAATTATTACTAATAAATCCTAATTATTACTAATTAATCTTAATTATGACTAATTATTACTAATTATTACTAATTATTAATAATAAATTCTGATTATTATAAATTAATCCTAATTATTAATAAATTTTCCAAATTATTCATAATTATTACTAATTATTATAAATTATTAATAATTATTCTTAATTATTCCTAATTATAAATTATTAGTTCTAAATAATTCTAATTAACAGAAGTATTAATATATATTAAAAACTCTTACAAATTATAACAAATTCTTACTAATTATTAGTATTTATTACTAATAATGACTATTCATTATTAATTATTACTATTTATTACAAATTATAACTATATACTACTAATTATTACTATTTAGTACGAATTAACCAAATCTTTTACTAATTATACCAAATTATTACTAATTATTACAAATTATTGCTATTTATTGCTAATTATTAATATTTATTAATAAGTATTTCTAAATAATTCGGTTTATTACTATTTATTTCAATTTATTAATATATAATCCTAATTAACCATAATTAATCCAAATTAAAACTATTTATTACTAGTTAATCCTAGTAATTATCAATCACTCATAATTATTACTAAATAATCATATTTAATAGTAATTATTCATAATTAAACATAATTTTTACAAATTAATATTAATTAATAGTAATTATTACAAATTAACTCACCTTGTTACTAATTAATACTAATTAATCCTAATTATTACTAATTATTTTTAATTATTACAAATTAATCTAAATTATTTGTAATTAAACATAATTAATCCTTATTATTACTAATTAATTATAATTATTAATAATTAATCATAATTATAACTAATTAATCCTATTTTTTACTAATTAATACTAATTATTACAATTTATGACTAATTATTACAATTTATTTCTAATTATTACAATGTATTACTAATTATTACTAATTGATACAATTTATTCCTAATATTTACAATTTATTCCAAAGTATTACAATTTATTCATAAATACTAATAATTAGTACTAATTATTACTAATTAATCATAATTTTTTACTAATTAATCAAAAAATTTAGTAATTGAACCTAGTTATTACTAATTAATCCTAATTATTAATTATTAATTATAATTATTCCAAATTACTCGTAATTATTTCTTATTAATCATATTTATTCCTAATTATAACTAATTATTTCCAATTATTAATAATTAATGATAATTATTTATAATTATTATAAATAATTACTTATTAATCAAAATTCTTACTAATTAAATCTATTTATTTCTATTAAATCCAAATTATTTCTAATTCATACTAATTATTTCTAATTAGCCACATTTAATCCTAATTATTACTTATAAATCACATTTAATACTAATTAAATATAATTAATACTAAATAATATTAATTATTACTAATTTATCCTAACTATCACTATTTAGTAGTTATTATCAACAATTAATTTGAATTATTAATAATTTAACCTAATCATACTTATTAACAAAACTTAATACTAATTATTCATAATTATTACAAATTATAATTAATTATTTCAAATTATTTATAATTATTACAGTTTTTAACTAATTGTTAAAATATATTGCTAAATGTTACTAATTAATACAATTTATTACTAATTATTATAATTTAATACTAATCATTACTAATTATTTATAATTAAATCTTATTATTTGTGATTAACACATACAGATAATTATTCAAGAAAATAAATACTGAAACAACAGATATCTATTTCAAATTTAATTTAAATTCATCTATTTAAAAAAAAATTAAAAATAAAATAAATTAACTAAACAATAGAAAAATAGATAAATACCTTCAAACTAATGTATTTATAGTATAAAAGCTGTACATTATGTTTCAATTTAAATGTTTAAATGTTGAAAAATATTAGGAGAAAATTTGTCAGAATATATAGAGAGAGAGAGAAGTTGAGAAAGAAGTAGAATGAGAGAAAATACAAATGGGGTATATATAGGTTTACTTATTTGTGATGAGATTATTTGGTAAGGGATTACCATTACTAATAGTGGAATTTGTTACGAGATCTTTCTCAAATGGACACTCGTAAATGGTTGATTATGATGGGCCCCATCACAAATGGGTACCTGCCGACATACTATTTCCGATGGGAAAAGTATCCTGTCACAAATACTACATACCACCACTGGGAATGACACGACCCGTCCTCAGGGCCTGTGCCGTGACTACCCCAAACCCGCCTTCCATAGGCCAGGGGCTGGCAACTAGCAGCCAGGCGTAAATCCCAGTAAAAAGGGAAGGCATTGCCTATGAAAAGTAAACAAGCACCATAGAGTAAGAAAGCGGAAAAGTAAACACTAAGTAAAAACTGTACAAGCTGTGCTGAAAGTAAAAGGGGTCAGAAATACAAGCCCAACTGTAAAGTAAAACTGAAGGGAAAAACAGCAACTGAAAAGAAAAGCCGCAGCGTCGAGCCGTCCTCTGCAAGTCCCACCTGAAGGGTGGGTACAGATAGCCTCCAATGCTCCTCGGGTCCACCTGACTGCTCCGAGTACGTCCCGCCTAGTGTTCCACCTCCAAGTACTCTCCTCCTCTGCACGCCTCCACCACGATCAGCGCTGTCCGTCGTCTGTAACCAACACAACATAGTGCGGGCATAGCCTGTGCAGGGGTGAGTATAAGCTACTCAGTAGGGACCCCGAGACCCCCGAAGGTCTCCCAAAATCCACAACGGATAATCCACAAAGGAAATATACAATCACGAAGTAACATCTGACACGGCTTAGGTATATGCCCATACATATACCTAAGTCATCAATTCCCGATCGGCTCTAACGTCCGAGCCCAAGCACAACCAAGTCCACACAGGAAAGCAACGTATACCCACACATGATAGCACAAAACAATCCCCAAAGGAGAGTAAACAGTAATCCACAAAGGATAGCTCAACACAATCCACAAAGGAGAGTAAACAGTAAATCCACACAGGATAGCTCAACACAATCCACAAAGGAGAGTAACACAGGATTCAGCTCACATAGGTATACTTCTTCAAATGACGATAGAGATGATCAGATGTAGCCAGTGATTCATCTAATCCGTCGGACCCATAAAGGGTCGGAAGGTACTAACCCCCCCGCAATGACCCACATAGGATCGATCATGAAGTTGGACCCAATGCTTATTGGGAAACTCCTTCTCCATCAAGTACAGTGGTTATGCCGCTACAACCAAGCGGTCCTCCGTCGTGGGTCTGCCACTACAACCAAGTGCTCCCATTGCCGCTACAACCAAGCGCACCTCTATCGTGGGTCTGCCGCTACAACCAAGTGCCCCCATGTACCGCTACAACCAAGCGCACCTCTGTCGTGGGTCTGTGGCTACAACCAAGCACTCCCTTTTGCTGCTACAACTAAGCGCACCTTTGTCGTGGGTCTTCTGCTACAACCAAGCGCTCCCACGTGCCGCTACAACCAAGCGCACCTCTGTCGTGGGTCTGCCGCTACAACCAAGTGCTCCCCTGTGCCGCTACAACCAAGCGCACCTCTGTCGTTCGATCAGCAGTCGTCAAATCTCAACTGGCTCTAGGGTTCCGCACACAGCATGCTCGTTCCGGGAGGGTCCACTCCACGAGCAAAAAGGTCGATGCATCAACTAACATGCAGTCTGAAGTTGATGTATCCCAAGGTGTACCGTAGTGGTCACTGCTGAAGACACGGAGGATTCCTGTACTATTCCCATCATCGTCGCAGTCAAATCCACCGAGGATCTCTAAATAGTCGTCGTCGAAGTCCACTGAGGATCTCTACACGGTCGTCGCCGCAGTCCACTGAAGATCTCTGCGCGGTCGTCGCTGTCGATGTACCAGTCGCAGCCAGCACTAGGGTTCCAGCACACAGCAAGCTCGTTCGGGAGGTTCCGCTCAACGAGCCGAGAGGCCGATACATCATCTGACACAAAGTCCGATGTTGATGTATCAAAAAGTTCCGTAACGTCAACAGGAACTCAACGTCACAGACGGCGCGTCAATCGGACGCCCGGTCTGAGAGTTATTGGCTTTTCCGTCCTAGGGGCCCGATTGGTTTTTAAGGAAAAACCAACCCGACTGTACTCCACCTGCGTCCAAACCTCGGGTGGAGTATTCCAAAAGATCCATCTCACATAGAGGAATTCAACAAAGCTGACGGCATGTCAATCGGACGTCTGTAGCTCATGATATGAGTGTTTCCGCTCCGAGGGCTCGGTTGGTTTCGTGTACGAACCAACCCGGCTGAACTCAAAGTATTCAGAAACATTGAGTGAGATATAACGAAATGACCACCTCGATCCAAGGATCGTGTTTCCACTGACGGCGCGTCGTTCGGAGTCCCGTAGCTCAAGTTACGGAAAATTTGACCGAAAACGGTCCGAAGACGGGTGGGTCCGGGCTCGGCCGGCCCGGACCGGCCCGGCCTCGCGGCCGAACGACACGGGGGGGAGCCGCCGCCCCCACGTGACACCCCCGCGGCACCTGCGGGGTGTCGCCCTGGACGACCCGAGCGACGCGGGGGGGAGTCGCCGCCCCCGCGTGACAACCTCACGGCACCCGCAGGGTGTCGCCCTGGACAGCCGGACGCGGCTTCAGCCGCGTCCCGCGCTCGCCGGACCCACGCGGTCGCGGGTCCGTTGGCCGCCGCAGCGCCGTCAGAATCTTCTGTGGGCCACCAGAGTTGCTGCGGTGGTCCGTTTTCCTTTGCGTCAACTCCGGTTCTCCTCCCGGGACTCGTTCTTCACTACGGAACCATCAAACTTCAATTGCGGCACGTTCCGTCGTTTCCCGTCAAATCCGCACAACAACGAATAACAGAGGAGGGTTGTCGGGCCGTGTTCATTTGGCCCTCACCATCCGCGTTAGATAAATAAAACGGTAGAAATAAATTCAACACTTGAATCAACAATTTTAAAGGATTAAAATTGTTCTTATTGTCCAGTTCTTCACTTTTAAAAGAAACGATCACTGGAAAAAGGAATCATCCACAACAACCCATACCTCGTAGTCGTCGTCGAACGCACGTTCTTCACGTATTTGTTCATCACGGAAGGAGGGGATCGTCGCGTCTTCGCGAAAGGGCGTCGCGTCGTCGCGGAATCCGCCGTTTAATCGGTGAACTCAACGGACCAAGAAACAAAAGATTAAATTATAAATAATTAAATCTGTGTTTTGTTAAAAACCACAAAGGAGATTTAAAGAATCACAAACACTCACCTCAATGGAAGATCAAAGGATCTTGTTGTGGAGGAAGGAACGTCACCGAAGAACGTCTCGGATGAAGCGTCATCAAACTCCAAGAGTGACGAAGTTCTTCGCGTTCTTCATGAAGGAGGATGAAGGCTCAAGAATTCCGTCAAGCCTCTCAAAGTGTAATCCTCCAAAAAGACTTGTTGGTCTTATTTTATTATTACGCCAACAAACGAAAAAGGTAAGTAACGACCCATCAATTCGTTGAATTAATTCAACGAAAGAAGCTGCCCATTTAATTCACGAAATAAACTGCCCAATTAAATGGTGCGTTAAGGATTTAAGAAAACACGTCATTTGACTTTCATAATGACGGGTTTTCGCGGTAGCGTTACTTAGCGGAAAGAAACGGTGGGGCTCGTGCGGGCCCCACCTCACAAATATCCTACCAAGGGGGTAGGATATTTCTGGATGGAACCCTATCCGTTTTAACTCAGTTTAAGTGGCTTTCAAGTGGCTTCAAGTGGCTTAAGTGAAATAAAATAAAGTTGTCCAACAAATTATTTTATTTCTAAAGTTTAAACCCAAAAATTAAAAACCACAGTCGAGAAAATTCAACTCCGGAAGAGGCGTTTCTAAGCAAATACTGGCACTACGATTTCATCAGTGCCCTCAGAATTCGATTTCGGGAACCAGTTCAAAAGTTAGAAAAACCCGCTCATCCGTTCACTGAACGTACCCGAGCCAAACTTCGGAAAATGATTCCGGGCACACCGGGCCTCGAAATCAGGTGCCGTCAGAAACTGCGCTCTTGTAAAATTCCAATGAAAATTAAGAAAAATAAATTCCCTTGAAATTTATGGGTCATTACATTACTCCCACCACAGGTCTTTACGTCCCTGTAATGCTTCAACACAACTAGGGATACAAAGGCTGTAGAGCTAGGCGGTAAGCCACCTCGCCAATCCTGCTGAGGACCTGAAAGGGTCCGATGAAGCATGGAGACAACTTGCCGCCTCGGACAAATCTCCGTAATCCACGACGAGGTGAGACACGCAAGAAGACGTGATCGTCATCCTCGAACTCAAGTGACCTCCGCCTCCTATCAGCAAAATACTTTTGCCGGCTCTGAGCTATCCTCATCCGATCCTGGATGACCTGAACCTTCTCTGGTCCTACAAGAGCTGATGTGATTTGTTCTTTGCTGATAAGAGAAATCTGTTCTCATCCCCTGGATGAACCTCTTTTTTTGTCTAATACAGTCAATCCCTACATGGATGGTACTAATCCATACCAAGGATGACGTCGTAAGGCCTCGACGCTACTACCAAGAGATCCAACCGTTACTCTCGCCTCCAAGGGTTGAGTCACACTATCGGCATCAGTGTGTGGTAACTGGGTCTCCTCCAGTAGATGTCTCACAATTTAGGGTCAAGTCAACAGTCTAAACCGGAACCTCTTAGTAACAACACAAAAGAGGACAAGAAAAAAAACATCACAAGGGTATTTGTCCTTTATTATTGTAGCTCATAATACAAGGAAACTACACCATATAAATAAGGAACTAGAAGTACAAAAGACGTATCCACTAGTCCCACTCCTGTCCATCTTCTCCCCGAGCTCCTTGATCGAAGGCCTTAGCTACCTGAAGCTGAGCTCTCACATTCCACCAACTCCCTGCGGTCGGGGTGGACCTCCTGGTGGTGGTGGTGGCAACACCCCGAAGCGCCGTCCACCTCCAGCTGCACGGCCCCCTCCCCATCCATGGTCGCCTAATCCTTGCGATCCGCCTTGATCGATCCTTTGCCTCTACCTTGGGGGTCCTTCGTTCGTCTGTTGGTCATCCGTATGGCGGGTCCGACAGTCACGAACCATGTGACCAACCCCACCGCAGGAGTAACACTGCCCTCTCATGGAAAGTCATTCCCCACCCCGAGTGCCTCGCGCAAACGATTCAGAGTCATGCTGTCGACCACCTGTAGGTCTAGTCTTCTTGGACCCCTGCGTCATCTGTCTACTGCACACTGCAGAAGACTCCGCCGCATGCCGACAAGTGGTGGGTCCTGCTGCTGGAGACTACTCAGCAAGAAAACTCTCCACTAAGGGGGCCCACTCAAACACCCCTGCCTGAGTCGGAATGTTGAGGGAGATTATCAAAGCCATGATCTCGTGCCTCAGTCCCTGCTCGAAGGTCCGGGACCGAAAGAACGGGTCACGTACCATATATGTGGAGTAGAGCGAGAGATCAGTAAATCTCGCCGAGTACTGGGCCACAGTCATGCTGCCCTGCCGCAGCTGTAGTAGCTCCTGGATGCGCACTGCTCGGAGGGTGGCTGGGAAAAACTCGGAGCGGAAGATTCTCTCAAAGCCCGTCCAGAGGAGAGATGTCACATCATGCACCTGTAGCATCATGCTCCACCATCTTCCTGCTGCCGTGTGCAGGAGGCTCACTGCGAGAATCACCATGAGGTCTGCTGGTGTCCTCACTAATCTGAAAACCTGAACGACTGCCTCCTGCCAGTCCTCGGCGGCCTGAGGGTCCG